>JAZKLR010000451.1:1200000-1880381 GCA_037103525.1 Ganaspis brasiliensis | reverse complement strand
GTTGATAATATTCCCCTTAGTCCAGTTGAAGTAGAAAAGAAAAATATTAATATTCAAGTGCAAATGAAGTATTTCATATTTTTTTAATTTAATCAGATTTTCAAAATTCTAAGTGTTTTTTTCAGTTTGGCGTATGAAAAGTCAGGGAATTTTATAAAAGGTTGTTTTATAAAATTAATTTAATTAATTTCTATATTTTTATGATTACAATCAGTGATATTTTATTTGAAATAAGTTGAAAACTGCTTAATTGTCTGTGACTTTTACCTGATTGATCAATAGAAAATAATTCAAATTTTCAAAGCTGTTACTAAAATTGAAAATTATTTCCATCTATCAATCAGTAAAAAATTAATTACAATTTAGTCCTTTTCAACTGATTTCCTGTGAAACTTCATTGATTGAAATCATGAATAGAAAGTGATATTCAATATAAAATTATTCTCCTTAAATTTTATAATTATTCATTAATTTTTTTTAATTATGTTGTTCTGTTGTCGATTATTATCAACAGCTTTCGAATTTTTTTGGCAATTGTCAATTAATTTCCTCATTTCTCAATTATTTTCGACATTTTGTAATTTTTCTTTCAATTATCAATTATCTTCTTCACATTTCAATTTAATTCTTTAAATTTTAATTTATTTCCTCAATTTTCAATTATTTTCTTCAATTTTCAATTATTTTATTCAATATTAAATAATTCTCGCCTTTTTCCAATTATCAATAATTTTTTTTTTTTTAATTTCAATACAATTCTTTAATTAACTTCTTCAATTTCCATTTATTATCTAACATTTTTTCTATAATTTTCTTCAGTTTTTAATTGACAACTTAATTTTTCCCTTCAATTTTATAATTTTTCTTTAATTTTTCCAATAATTTTGTTCTATTGTCGATTAATCTCGCCATTTTTCGAACTTTTTTTACTTTTTTTTCAATTGTCAAGAATTTTTTTAATATTCAATTATTTTAGTTATTTAGTAATTTTTCTTAATAATTATGAATTATTTTCTTACAATTTAAATTTAATTCTTTAATCTTCCATTTATTTCTTCAATTTTTAATATTTTCTCCAATTATTATTCTCATCATTCCTTAATTATTTCTTTTAATTATTAATTATTCTCTACAATTTATCATTACTTACTACAATTTTTTCAATTTTGTTGTTTTGTTGTCTATTAATCTAGTCTTTTTTAGAATCTTGTTTCAATAATTGATGCATGTGAAGTTAGCCACCCACTATCAACCAATTGGATTTCTTTTCGGAGTTCTGGCTTCCTTTCAAATAGTTCTAGAGTTCCTTATACATTTTAGAAATAGTTCTGGCGATTAAATACCAAAACAATCGATTTAACATGATGGGGGGCCAACTTCACGTGGCCCCCCTTTTTTGCAAAAATCGATATATTTTTAGAGTTCTGAGTAGTTTTTAAAGAGTTCTAGAGTTCTCTGTACTTTTTATCAATAGTTCTGCCCATTAAGGCAAAAAAAAAAAAATTTTCAAAAAATAGTCGGCCTCCACATTTTTTTTAAATTACATTATTCTAATCAAAAATGAACTAAAACAAAGAGTTCTAGAGTTCCCTACACATTAAACATAAGACAACTAACTCAAAGTCCTAAAATTTTAAAAACCATCACAATCCAAACTCAAAAGCAAATCAATAAACAACTTTGAAGTTGCAAAATTTATTTGAGTTTTTAAAAATATAGAGTTCCAAGAGTTCTAATCAGAGTTCTGTTTACCCCCCCAAGAGTTCAACAAGAATTTCTAATAAAGTTTTTCTTTAGAATCAAAATCCAACAAACTATACAACTTTAAAGTTTCAAAATTTTTTTGAGTTTTTAAAAATTTGAGAGTTCCAAGAGTTCTAATCAGAGTTCTGTGGCCCCCCAAATAATTCTAAAGGAAATGTTAATAAAGTTTTTCTATAAAGTCAAAATCCAAAAAACTACACAACTTTAAAGTTTCAAAATTTTTTTGAGTTTTTAAAATTTAGAGTTCTAAGAGTTCTGATCAGAGTTCTGTTTGCCCCCCGGAGTGCTCTACAAAAAACACTTATAACATTTTTCTCTAAACTCAAAATCCAAAAAATTTATTAACGTTCAAAGTAACCCAAAAAAATTTGAATTTCGAAAATTGTAGAGTTCCAAGAGTTCTGGTCAGAGTTCTGTTGGCCCCCCAGATAGTTCTACAGGAAATGCTAATAAAGTTTTTCTCTAAAGTCAAAATCCAAAAAACTACACAACTTTAAAGTTTCAAAATTTTTTTGAGTTTTTAAAAATTTGAGAGTTCCAAGAGTTCTGGTCAGAGTTCTGTTTGCCCCCGGAGTGCTCTACAAAAAACCCTAATAACATTTTTCTCTAAACTCAAAATCCAAAAACTTATTAACGTTCAAAGTGACCCAGAAAACTTTGAATTTCGAAAATTTTAGAGTTCCAAGAGTTCTGGTCAGAGTTCTGTTTGCCCCCGGAGTGCTTTACAAAAAACCCTTATAACATTTTTCGCAAAACTCTAAATCCAAAAAGTTATTAACGTTCATAGTGATTATTTTCACCCAATTATGAAAATTATCGGAGGTGGGGGCAAGACTGCTAAGGTTTGAAGCTCAATGACACTAATATTATCGATTCAAAAATATTTTATTTATTATAATAATAATCCTTGGCAATCAGTCTTCCATGAAAGAGTTTTATTTCGAACATTTGTTACTTAATTAAATATAGAATTAAGAATACGCAAAAAAATTCAAATTTTCCATTTTACAAAACATGGCGGTAAGATGGGGTAGTATAAAAATCAAGCTATTTTTCCTTACAACTTTCGCAAACACGTTTATTGATTTTGTAAAATAAACTAAAGAACAAGTTTAATGCGTAATTTTAGTTCTCTCATGTAAAATTAAATTACAAAACTAACCTCAAAAAACAATAACTTTTAGAATAGAAATAAACAAGAGGTTACCTGCTCCTGTATTCTAAATGTATTATTTAAATAACAAAACGGTATAAATAGTGTGAAAAATCACCAAAAAAAGATTTTTTTTTTCATAAAATAAAAAAATGATTGGTTTTCAGTACCATATCCTGCCCTCACTTCCTATACCCCGTCTTGCCACCACATACGGAATTTCATTAAAAAATTAATTTATAATTAATTTATAATATTTGAAAGTCAAAATTTTTTGGGTCACTTTGAACGTTAATAAGTTTTTGGATTTTGAGTTTAGAGAAAAATGTTATTGGGGTTTTTTGTAGAGCACTCCGGGAGGCAAACAGAACTCTGACCAGAACTCTTGGAATTCTAAAATATTTGAAAGTCAAAATTTTTTGGGTCACTTTGAACGTTAATAAGTTTTTGGATTTTGAGTTTAGAGAAAAATGTTATTGGGGTTTTTTGTAGAGCACTCCTGGGGGCAAACAGAACTCTGATCAGAACTCTAAGAACTCTATATTTTTAAAAACTCAAAAAAATGTTGAAACTTTAAAGTTGTGTAGTTTTTTGGATTTTGACTTTAGAGAAAAACTTTATTAGCATTTCCTGTAGAACTATTTGGGGGGCCAACAGAACTCTGACCAGAACTCTTGGAACTCTCAAATATTTAAAAGTCAAAATTTTTTGGGTCACTTTGAACGTTAATAAGTTTTTGGATTTTGAGTTTAGAGAAAAATGTTATAAGTGTTTTTTGTACAGCACTCCGGGGGGCAAACAGAACTCTGATCAGAACTCTTAGAACTCTAAATTTTTAAAAACTCAAAAAAATTTTGAAACTTTAAAGTTGTGTAGTTTTTTGGATTTTGACTTTAGAGAAAAACTTTATTAGCATTTCCTGTAGAACTATTTGGGGGGCCAACAGAACTCTGATCAGATCTCTTGGAACTCTAAATTTTTAAAAACTCAAAAAAACTTTGAAACTTTAAAGTTGTGTAGTTTCTTGGATTTTGACTTTATAGAAAAACTTTATTAACATTTCCTTTAGAACTATTTGGGGGGCCAACAGAACTCTGATTAGAACTCTTGGAACTCTAAATTTTTAAAAACTCAAAAAAATTTTGAAACTTTAAAGTTGTGTAGTTTTTTGGATTTTGACTTTAGAGAAAAACTTTATTAGAATTTCTTGTAGAACTATTTGGGCGGCCAACAGAACTCTGATCGGAACTCTTAGAAGTCTAAATTTTTAAAAACTCAAAAAAATTTTGAAACTTTAAAGTTGTATAGTTTGTTGGATTTTGATTCTAAAGAAAAACTTTATTAGAAATTCTTGTTGAACTCTTGGGGGGGTAAACAGAACTCTGATTAGAACTCTTGGAACTCTAAATTTTTAAAAACTCAAATAAATTTTGCAACTTCAAAGTTGTTTATTGATTTGCTTCTGAGTTTGGATTGTGATGGTTTTTAAAATTTTAGGACTTTGAGTTAGTTGTCTTATGTTTAATGTGTAGGGAACTCTAGAACTCTTTGTTTTAGTTCATTTTTGATTAGAATAATGTAATTTAAAAAAAATGTGGGGGCCGACTATTTTTTTGAAAATTTTTTTTTTTTTGCCTTAATGGGCAGAACTATTGATAAAAAGTACAGGGAACTCTAGAACTCTTTAAAAACTACTCAGAACTCTAAAAATATATCGATTTTTGCAAAAAAGGGGGGCCACGTGAAGTTGGCCCCCCATCATGTTAAATCGATTGTTTTGGTATTTAATCGCCAGAACTATTTCTAAAATGTATAAGGAACTCTAGAACTATTTGAAAGGAAGCCAGAACTCCGAAAAGAAATCCAATTGGTTGATAGTGGGTGGCCAACTTCACATGCATCAATTATTGTCTATTATTTTCGTCATTTTTCAAATATTTTCTTCAATTTTTCATTTATTCTGCTCGATTTTCAATTATGTCTTTCGATTATTAATTTTTTTCCGCAATTTTCAATTATTTTCTACAAATTTTTGAATCTATAATTATTTTTCTTAAAATTTATAATTATTCATTAATTTTGAAAATGATTTTTTCTGTTGTCGATCATTCTCGACAGTTTTCTAATTTTTTTTTATTTGTCAATTATTTTCCTAAAATTTTAATTTTATTCCTTAATCTTTAATTTAATTCTTCAAGTTTTAATTATTTCTTCAGTTCTCAATTATTATTTTCAATTTGAAATTGCAGTCTTTAATTTTCAATTATTTTATTCAATACTCAATAATTCTCACCTTTTTTTAATTATCAATTATTTTTTTAAATTTGAATTTAATTCTTAAATTTTCAATTTATTTCTTCATTTTTTTATTATTTTCTTAAAATTTCAATTCCATTCTTCTGTTTTTAATTATTTTCTTCTATATTCCATAGTTAACAGCTTTTTAATTACTTTTTTTAATTTTTAATTATATTCTTTAAATTTCAATTTCATTCTTCAATTTTTTTCGATTTTCAATCCAGTTGTTCAATTTGTAATTATTTACAACAATTATTTCTATAATTTTCTTAATTTTTTCTTGTTTCTGAATTTCTTGATTCAATATTACTTGTTTAATTTTTTCAATTATTTTTTCCAGTTGCCTATTGATCTAATCATTTATCGAATTTTGTTTTTAATTGTCAATTCTTCAACAATAATGCAAAGTTTCTCGACCCTTGGGCGCGTGTTAATGTTGCTACTTATTTTGTATTTGATAATGGAATTTGATAAAAAATAATATGAATATATTATTTCTTTTTGTGTTTTTAGTACGAAATTGTTGAACAACATTAATCTCAAAATTAAAAATATTACATCAAAAGTAAACTTAAAAAAAATTATTTTTGACCTTGAAACCTTTTTAAAATGCCTTTAATTTTCTTCAAAAGTCACTCGATACTCTGATTGATATTTTATTATTCATTTAATTTGAATATTTTATATTTAGACCTGGAATTTTTGTGAAAATGGTCTGAAAAACCTGTAAAAGTCATGAAATTTTCAAATTATGTTTTTGTGGCAAACCCTGATTAATGTATTTTTAGTATATTTTATAAAATAAAAACAGTAATAGTATTAATTTTTATTATTTTTACAACCATAAGATTAAATAAATAAATAGATTTATATATATTTGTTAACAAAAATATGCCACTTTTTTGCCACCTTTTTGAACAGTTTATGCCACTTTTGACACTATTTTTTGTTGCAAAACTGAGTATGAGGCCTGTACTTTTGGTGTCTAAGACATGAAAAATATCTTAACTTAAGACATTTTTGAACAATTTTAGACACCTGTTTTTGCAGTGTTATTTCTAAATTGATAAAAATGTAATTAATTATTTGATTCATTGTTAATTTTACAAAAATTTCCTAACTTTAAAATGTGATTTGTAACAATTTATGTTCTTGTTTACTAATTATTAGTAAAATATAACTAATTATTAGTAAAAATATAACTAAAAAATAGTTAAAATTTGATTAATTGAATTAGTAAACAGAATTTTACTAAAATTTTAGTAATTTTAACATATTTTTAACGAATTTAGATTTAGAGAGCTTGTTTAAATAATTTTATGTTTAAATAAATATATATATATTTAATTAATTATATTTTATCAAAGAAGGTATATTATATTATTATTATTATTATTAGGTATATATTATATTATTATATTATAAACGTTTAATTAAAAAAATCTAATTATAAGTATATTAAGTAATTAACGATGAATGACTAGCGAGGAGATGACGGTTATGAAGTGCTTTTTAAAACTTTTTCCTCTAGAGTTAAAGAGTCATCATTATTCTATTCACGTCATTAGAAAACTACCCCAGAATCTTTGTAGACATAGTTACATAAGATCTATTCAGAGATTGTATACAGTTACGTCGATGCAATCAAAGTGAATGCACCCCGAAGCAGGCATGCAATCGTATTACAGCGTCGAGATGTTTGTGAACTTTCGCTCGCTTCATACAAATAAAAGGGTATTGAGCGAGGTCAGTGAGGTGCAAGAATTTTAATGCGACTCGACCTCAATTAGTCGCTTCTCACTTAAAAACCAACCAGTTTACTTACCGTCAAAAAAGTACTTAAAAATTTCCTATAATTAGGACTTTTTTTTTACCCCAATATCGTGTGCTTTTATTTTATACATTTTATTCTCTTCCTTTGTTTGCTGAAAATAATATTTTTCATCCAGAAACAGATTCCTATTAAATTCTTATACAAAAAAAAAATTGTGGATTGTTGGGTAACTAGATACTTTTCAAAATAAAGCTGCATTTTTATTCGGTCTCTGAAGCTATAGAGGTAGGTTTTATACCCTGGACAATTTGTTAATTTCACATATTTTTTTGTTAAAAATATGTTTAAAATTTGTTTAAATTATTGATAGTCATTTTCATGATAATTTTGTAAACATCTTTAAATATATACTTCGTGATTAAAAAAAAATTGTTATTAACTCTTCAATCAATTTTTTCATTTCTTATTCTCTTCCTGGAAAAATATGTTTATTGTAGAATATGAAAGAGAGAAAAATATTGATTGGAATATAAGAGGAAATATTTGTTATAAACATATATAAGAGGGGCAAATATTTCCCTTGGAATGAAAATGAAAATATTTGTCACATAACACGGAAGAGGAAAATATTTGTTACAAAATAAAAAGGGGTTAAGTTGTTACAGAATAAAAAGGGGGAAAAGTGTGTTACAAAAGAAAGGGGGAACTATTTATTACAGAATTAAAGGGGAAAAATGTGTTACAGAATAGAATGGTTGTTTACAAAAAATAAAAGGATAAAATGTACGGGAATAAAAATATTTTTTACAATATAATATAGAACAAGGTATTTATATAATAAACAAGGGAATATTCATAATAGAATAAAATCCTTAATAATTGATTAGAAAAAGAAAATTATTTAATTAACGACTAAAAGGTGAAATAATTGTTTAAAAAATAGAAACAAAAATAATGTATGAGAAAATAATAAGATCAAATTTCATTTTCAACAAGATTGTTGTATACCTGAGCTTTATAAATTTACAAAAACGACCCTGACCTTCTTGTGTAGTTTCCAAGCTGGCTTTCCAGGAGCTTTCAGGATAATGTCGAACATATTCAGTAAAGGTTATGCAAATGTTTTCGTATCCGAAGTTTAAACTTCCTATTCTAGAATGTAAATTTAATGTTAGATATGCATTAACAAATACGAATTCTGTACGTAACATATTATACTCAATAACGAAATTCTAATTTATATCATCAAGTGATGAAATTTTAATTCACAAATATTAATTAACAAAGTATTGATTAAAAAAAAAAAATCAAAATTTGTATTCGCAATTGCATCCAATATCGCGTGTATTCCGTTGGGAAAATGTAATGTCCCGAGGAAACTTTTGGGACAAATTTATACTCTGGGTCGCAGTTGATCATAAAGTCGGTTATTGGAGGCGGGGGGCATTTAAATTACACTGAATCGATGGCGAGATACACAAACTATTATGCGCATCTCTATTTATAAACTCTCATTAATAATAGTCTCTAAGCTGGATACTTTATTATTGAGAAATTTCTAATTAGCAAGGTAATTTTGCCTGCGAAACAATTAGATTTTTTTGTTTATAACTGAATATAAAATAGAACAATAGACAAGATTTAAATGGAGAGGAAGGAAAATTTATATTTGGAAATTTATTATCCCAGTAACTGCATTATTCTTGGCTATTAATTTTTTTTTTTTTTTTTAAGAAAATCCGCGTATAATAAAAGCTAAAGTATCTCAGGAGGATGGGTTTGCGCTATTATGTAAAGTAATAGCGCAGTTTCTATATACAACTCCAAAATGGATAGCACATGTGCACTTATCACATTCTCACTTATCTATATTTTATAATGTCGCAAGATCCGACAAAACACAACTTTGGAAACTTCGAGTTTGTATTTAACTATTGTTTTTTTTGTCAAATTCTAAAATAATATAAAAATAAATATAAACGGTTATTTATTTTTAATTATTATAATTATTGATTATATTTTCCCTTGATGCGTAAAATATCCGTCAAATGCACACTCTCTAAATTTGAAACAGCGCAAAGTATACAGCTGTTTCAAAACAGCGTATATACGCTGGTGAATTAGTGAATTTCGCTGTTAATCAGTGAAAAAATCGCTTTTTGATCAGCGTATATACGCTGTTTTGAAACAGCTGTATACTTTGGGCTGGTTAAACAGCGAATTTTCGCTGTTTCAAATTTAGAGAGCAGGAAAAAAAAAATTATTGTTGTACATTTTTTATTATTTCGACATATAATTTTGAAGCTATAAAAAAACAGGGTAGCCAATTGACCTGGAAATGACCGAGAAATTTATTACTAAACCAGAAATTTCTTCGTGGATCTAAAAGTTCTAAGAGATTTTATCCAAAATTATTTTTTTTTTATATGACAAATCCATAATAATAATAGTAATCCGCAAGTTCTTTTATTCCCTATTTCATTTTTTGTCTGTTCACACCTGAAGTTTGTCACAGAGATATTTTTTGTTTTAAATCAAATACTTTTTTAAAAAATGCATTTAAATTGATTAAAATTAATATTTATAAATATCAGTTCAAATCATTTTAATTTCATTAAAAACTAAATCTATAATTTTCAACAGTTTTCAATATAGAATTATTATTCTTCTTAAATTTTAAAATTATTCTTTAATTTAATTTAATTATTTTGTTCTGTCGTTGATAAATCTAGTCAGTTTTCGAATTTTTCTTTCGATTAACAATTATTTTCCTCATTTCTCAATTATTTTCTTTAATATTTAATTCTCTTAGTCACTTTGTAATTTTTCTTTCAATTATCAACTGCTTTTCTTCAAATCTCAATTATTTTCTTCAATTTTCAATTTCATTCTTTGCTTTTCAATTATTTTATAAAATATTCAATAATTCTGGTATTTTCTCAATTATCAATTACTTTCTTGAAATTTCAATACAATTCTTTAATTTCTCATTGATTTCTTCGATTTTCATTTATTTTTATAATTTTCATCAGTTTTCAATCGACAATTTATTATTCTTCTTCAATTTTATAATTATTCATTAATTTTAAAAAAAAAATTTTGTTGACATGCTGATTATTCTCACCATTTTTCGATTTTTTTTCAATTGTCAATTATTTTTTTTTAATAGTAATTATTTTCTTTAATATTTAATTATTTTCGTCATTTTGTAACTTTTTTCCATTATCAAATATATTTTTCTTGAAATGTTCATTTAATTCTTTAATTTTCAATTTTTTTTTTAATTTTTAATTATTTTCTTCAATTCTCAAATATTATCTTTAATTTTCAATTAGTTTGATCGATTTTCAATTGATTCATCTATATTCAATAATTCTCGGATTTTTTTAATTCTTTTTTTCACTCATAAAAATTGTCTTAAAATTTCAATTCTATTTAAATTTTAATTAAAATTTAATTTCAATTCTTTTTCAGTTATCAATTTTTTCAATTTCTTTTCTATTTTCAATCCAGTTGTTCAATTTGCAATTATTTTCAACAATTATTCCTATAATTTTCTTAATTTTTCAATTTGCAATTATTTTCTTTAAATTTAATATTTCTTGTTTAATTTTTTCGATTATTTTTTTTCTACTCTAGTCATTTGTCGAATTTTGTTTCCAACTGACAATTATTTTCGTCATTTTTCACATATTTTCTTCAATTTTTCAAATATTCTCGTCATTTTTCAACTATTTCCTTCAATTATTAATTATATTCCGCAATTTTCCATTATTTTCTACAATTCTTTTAATTATCAAATTATTATCTTAATATTTTATAAGCATTCTTTGATTTTTTAAATTATTTTGCAATTTTTTTTCAATTATTTAATATTCTTTCTTGAAATGTCAATTTAATTCTTTTATATCCAATTTAGTTTTTCAATTTTTAATTATTTTCTTCCATTCTCAAATAATCAATTCACAATCAATGTCAATTTAATTCTTTTATGTCCAATTTAGTTCTTCAATTTTTAATTATTTTCTTCCATTCTCAAATATTTTCTTTAAATTTCAATTATTTTTATCGATTTTTAATTAATTCCTCAATATTCAATAGTTTTCGGATTTTATCAATTATTTTTTTCACTCATTAAAATTGTTTTTAAATTTCAATTCAATTATTCAATAATTCTAGAATATTCTCTTCAATTCTCAGTTATTTTCTTCAAATTTAAGTTCCACTTTTCAATTTTCAATTATTTTCTTTAATATTAAAAAATTATCGCCTTTTTTCCATTATCTTTTTTCGATTATCATTAACGTTCTTTAATTTTCAAAACAATTTATTCAATTACTTTCTTTAATTTTTAATTCCATTCTTCAGTTTTTAATTGTTTTCTTATATATTTTTTAATACTCGCATTTTTTCAATTATTTTTTTTTTCTATTTTTAAGTATATTCTTTACATTTTAAATCAATTCTCCAATTTTTAATTTCTTTCTTAAATTTTCAATTGTTTTTTAAAATTAAATTTTTTTTTAATTGTCTATTAATCTAGTCATTTTTTAATTGTATTTTAACTGGCAATTATTTTTGTCATTTTTCACATATTATTTTCTTAAATTTTCCAATTTAATTATTCTCGTCATTTTTCAACGATTTCCTTGAATTATTAATTATTTTCCGAAATTTTCAATTATTTCCAACACTTTTTTCAATTTTTGATTCTTATCTTAAAATTTTATAATCATTCTTTGATTTTTAAAATTATTTTATTCAATTGTGTATTAATCTAGCCATTTTTTGAATTTTGTTTTCAATTGTTAAATATTTTCGTCATTTTGTAATTTTTTTTTCAATTATCAAATATTTTTCTTGAAATGTCCATTTAATTCTTTAATTCCCAATTTATTTTTCCAATTTTTATTTAATTATTTTCTTCAATTCTCAAATATTATCTTTAATTTTCAATTATTTGTATCGATTTTCAATTAATTCTTTAATATTCAATAATTCTCAAATTTTTTAAATTGTTGTTTTCACTCATAAAAATTGTTTTAAATTTTAAATTCAATTATACAATTTTAGAACTATTTTCTGGTATGTTGCTGATGGAAATTGTGCTTTTTAAAAAAAAATCTTTCAAAAAAATATTTATAAATGTTAAATTATTAAGGTCCAAACTGCAAAATAAGTATTTAGATATTTTTTTGTTATTTAAATTTATTTTACCAATGATTTAAACGTTATTTATTATTTATTTTATTTTTAGTTATTTTATTATTCTACAGCTACACTTTATGTAACATTTAAACTTAGTACTGTTTTATTTTTAAATCCTTTAAATTTCGATTTATATAATCCTTTTCAATTTGCATGTATATTTCTATTTAATACACGTTTTTCCACGTTTCTGTATTTTTACATTCTTTTGTCTTATATTCATAGTTTATTGTGTACATGAATTTTCATTGAGTCTTTAAACTTAAAAGAGGTCTTTTAATCGAAATTGTCAGGACTCAGTTTTTATTCGTTTCATTTCCGGAAAACGGCTGTTCCTCTTTTAGTACAATTTTTTTATTATCAGAGAACCAGAGAAAGAATGTTACTAAATTCTTTATTTATTTTCTTCACAGAATTTTTGCATTCTTGTTTTCAATTTCACTCATTCTTGTAAATTATTTTTGGAAATACTCTTTAGCAACAAATACTAAAAACAATAATTATTGTTTTTCTTATTTATTTTCTTTTTTACTTATTATAATAAGTAACCAATGAAGGTAAATAAAATTTTATAATTGAATATTAGATTGAAAACGAGATTAAAAATAAAATAGAAATTATGTACAAATTGAATAGAAAGAACATTTAGCCAGGAATAAAAATGTACAATTGGATGAAAATAGAAGTTGAACAATTGAGTTTAAAAGAAAAATTAAACAATCAGGTTTGAAAAGAACGTTTCGCGAGTTTCACACGGTTGCAAGCTTTCCATCTCAATTCACTCACGATTATACATTTCGTTCGGCACGAGAAGAATGTAGATCGGCGAAAAGAAACGAGCGTTTAAAACGGTGTTGTTTCCTTTCAGGTGAATAATGCGGTTACTCATATAGACATATGTATATGTATATATGAAGGCAATTTCATGTTTCACGTATGTGGCTTGGATATTGGGCGCCCGATATCCTTGCCGCCAATACCTAATATCGACAATCGCTGATTGCTAATCGCTTTGCTCCTATTCCCATGACGACTGGCCTTGTTTGGTTGCTCTTATATTTATCTGGCGCTCCGATAAATCATTTCACGGATCCACACGTACTTACCAACCTTCTCCAGGTTCTTTACCAACAATCTCGATTGTTCCTCGAGCTTTCAATTTTTTAAATAACCCTGCTCCTTTACCTTTACGACTTGCCGACATTACGAAACTCTTGTTCTATTATACAAAACTGCTTAACACATTTCAATCATTTCACTCAAATGGGATAATCAATTGTTGTAATTTAAAGTAGTGGAAAAATGGTCAATTATTGGATTTTTGGATTGATTTTAAAACTGGTTAATGTACTGAAAAAACAGTATTCTTTATTTGATAATTATTCTTTACTGAAAAAATGGTATTGATCTTTAAATTTTTCGTCCGCCATATCTGATACGCCATTTTGAATTTTTAAAATCTTACTTCAGATTCGTAATCTGCGACCCCGAAAACTATAATAGAACCAGAAATTAAAAATTTTTCTATACTAATTTAACCGTTTCGGTACAATTTTTCGACACTTAAACAGTACATACTTAAAACAGTATTCTATATTTGATAATTATTCTTTACTGAAAAAATGGTATTTTTTAAGAATTATTCTTGGCGCCAGTTTAAGAATAAAATATTCTTATATTAAGGAGATAATATTCTTAAAATAAGAAGCTATGCTTAAAATAAGAAGCGCATTCTTAAATTAAGAAAAGTATTCTGAAGGATGTAAGAAAATATTCTTTATTTAAGAATACACTTCTTAATTTTAGACTGTGCTTCTTATTTTAAGAATTTTCTTCTTATTTTAAAAATATTATATTATTAATGTAAGAATATTTTATTCTTAACTAGGCTCCAAGAATAATTTTTTAAGTCAGAATACCGTTTTTTCAGTGTTGTTGCCTATTTAAGAATACAATATTATTCTATTAAGGATATAACATTCTTAAAATAAGAATATTCTGAAAACAAGAAGAATATTCTGAGAATAAGAAAAATATACTCAGAATAAGGAGCTTCTTCTTAAATTAAAAATCATATTCTTAAGCTATAAGAAAGTAATCTTAGTTGAAAAAAATGCTTCTTATTTTAAGAATATTATATCCTTAATAGAGAAATATTTTATTCTTACACTGTAAAAAATAAGTCTTAATTTCAGAGACGTCTGAAATTAAATCAGTGCCGAAAATAATACTGTCCTTAATTTAAACTGAGGAAAATATGAAAATAAATTTCTTTAAATTTCCTTTAAATTTCAACTGATTTTTGTGTGAAAATAAGATCTTGGTTTAGCTGAATTTCAAACATATTTCTTAAATTTAGCATACAGCTGCTGATTGTACAGACTAATTGTCTTAAACTCAGCAAATTAACATGCTGATAATCACATTCTTTGCTTCTTAATTTGAAGTACAAAAATTGTATTTGAAATTCAACAAGGGCTGTCTTAAAAATTATGCGTCTTAAAACAAAACAGGTTTTCCGCCTTAAAATAAGACTTTCTTTTTAATATAAAAGAGATAATGGACGTTGAGAATAATTCTCAAATAAAGAATACTGTTTTTCAGTGTGTTATTTTTGTTGAAAATTAAAAACAGGATTGCAATGGTTTTAAATCATCGGATCATTTACATTTCAATAATAATTCACTGAAAAAACGATATTCTTTCTTTAAGAATTATTTTAGGCGCATATTTAAGAATAAAGTACTTTTATATTAAGGATAGTATATTCTTAAAATAAGAGGAATATTCTTATTTCAAGAAGTACATCCTTAAATTAAGAAACTCATCTTTTTCAAGGCGTAAGAAAATACACTTAATTTAAGCATATGCTTCTTAATTTAAGAGTATGCTTCTTATTTTAAGAATGTTTTTTTTATTTTAATAATATTTTATACTTAACTAGGCACAAACATAATACTTAAGAAAGAATACTGTTTTTCACAATGTAAAAACAAGTGTCTTATTTTAAGACATTTTTGTCCTCACTTTTAAGACATTTTAAAGCGTCTTACTTTTAAACCAATGAGAAAGCATCTTTTAAAATTATTAACCAATGAAATAGCTTGAAATAATCGTAAGACGCTTTTTTAATGTCTTGTGTTTTAAAATAAGACACTTAGAAGACAGCAGTTTTTGCAGTGCAGTGTTTAAATTTAAGAATTTTTAATTTTTACCTGGAATATAGAACTGCATGTCAAAAACCAGGAATTTGTAAAAAGTACTCGAAAATCGTGAATAAACAATTTTGAAAATTTCAATTTTAATACTTTATCGTTTATAAGATTTCAAAAATTGTACTAATAGAGATGATCAGAATATGCGGTGTTAAAATATTCGAATATTAAGACAGTAAGAAATTTCGAAACTGTTTAATTTTTATCTTTCTCTCTAAATCAATCTGAATTAGTGATTCTCTACTAATGAATTAGTAAAAATTGGTTACTATTAGGTACTGAACATTTTCACTATTTTTTAGTAGAAAACTACTATTTGTATAGTGAAATGTCTATTAATTTAATAAATGGTGATAGTTTACTTTCTAAATTAGTAGATATTTCACTTTGAAATTTGTATTTTTCTACTAATAATTAAAAGTTTTCTACTAAAAATAGTGATAATTTTCGCTATTTAATAATAACCGATTTTTTGTGAATTCATTGGTAGAAAATCACTAATTCAAATTTCGAGAGTATAATTTTTTTCCATTTTTTATTTCATTTTTACTACTTTTTATTTTTTAGTAGATTCTTGCAAAGTTTTTTAATTTTTTATAATTTTTCTCTTTTTTCATACACTGAAAAACGATATTCTTCTTTTAAGAATTATTCTTGGCGCCTATTTAAAAAATAAAAAGCAAGTTTTTAGGATAAAAATATTTTCCTTCTTTAAAATTGTTTAATTTTAAAACTGTAATTTCGAATTTTTAAAAGCACTTATTCGATACTTTTATCCTAATTTTTTTTTTAAATTTCTTAATTATTACTTTTTTGAAAACTTTCATTATTCTTTCACTTTATTTATTTCAAATTTTTGAAAATATTTATTCTATACTTTTATCCACACTTTTTTATAATTTCTTAACTTTTTACTTATTCGAAAACTTTTATTTTTTATTTCATTTTATGTAATTTTAATCTTGTAATAAATTTTCGTATTTTAACATGGTTCTTATATTTCTTAAATTTCCTTTTTTTAAATTTAATAAAGTGTAATCAATGTTTGTTTCTTCAAATTTTAAAATATCTTTCTCTTTAGTAATACTTTAACTTTTTTTCAATTATCTTCTCATGTATTTTCTTAATTTAAAGAAAAAGGAAAATTTCCGTAAATATTTTAATTTTTTAAAAGATTTTATACATTTTTATATATCTTTTGTTCATTTTTTTCATTCTTGTGTAGTTTTTCAAAATGTTCTCTTTTTTTTTTTTAATCATCTATAACTTTTTTTGTATTTTAAAGAATTTTCTCCTTTTTTTTCGTAGACCATTTTCTTATCTTTTATAATTTTCTTGTTTATTCATAATGTGCTTGATTTTAATTAAATGTTTTATCCATTTTTCATTATTTCTTATTAAATATTCTCAATCTAAAAAAATAAACTACTTACAAAAATAAAAACTTTCAAAAATTTTATATAACTAAAAAAAAATTATTTAAATAAAAAAATCATGATTTTTATCAGCCCTGATTATATAAGTAACTTTAATCAATATCATAATAAAAAAAGTTAAAATGAATTCAACTAAAATATTTTCTACTTATGAGTCCACGAAAACATTTTTCATTCGAACTTGCTTTTAACAAAGTTTTTATTTAGCGCACACTGTATTATTAAATTTCTTTTACTTTTCAAGAAATTCCTTTCTCGTAACGAAAATTACTTACCTAACATTTGTAAATGTTATAGGAACATTCACGGTTGCGTAAAGCTGAGAAAATAATATTCTGCTCTTAAAAGTTTTAAAGAATTATTGCAACGAAGTTGAGAATTTTAATTAATTACAAGAAATTGAACATTTTAATGAATGAAGTTAATCATAAAAAATAATTAAAACTGCGTACCGTAAAATGGGGAAAAGTCGGCCATGATTCGAATTTACAAAAATATTGTAAATAATTTTTTTTCCACTTGTTCCCAATGTCCAAAATGTAAGAATAGAAACTGTTATTTCTAAACTAAAACTTAAAAATGAAAAGGGTGCATGGAAAATATTATTTCTCTAATTTAAAACTTTGAATAATTCAGATTTGTTACTTTTTTTTTTGTCCAGGTTATGTTAAAAATCTGTCATAGAAATTTTGTCAAATCATAATATAAAGTTTAAATAAATATATATTTCATAGATTATAGATATTGTATTTTTAATTACCCGTGTAGAAAAGTTCCCACTATTTCCCAGTTTGAAAGTGGGCGCCAGTTGGGGCCAACCTGGGCTTCCCAGTTTTTTTAAATAAGTAAATTGTTATTAATTAATAGTTTTAATACTAAACTTATAGTCAACCTGACTTTATTTATTGCAGTTTCCCTTCATTTTAATTTGAAAATTAAGGAAATTCGGTCAAAGCGCTCAAAGTTTCCCATGAAAAATGCACGGGAAAAAAAACTTTTTCATAAAATTAATATAAAATGCATGAAAATTAACATTTTTCGATCGGATAAAGCTGTTTCTACTCAGGAAAGATTAAAGAATAAGATCCAATAATTTATTTAACAAATTTTTTATTATTAAATATTTTTTAAGGTCCATAAAAAATCTTCAGAAACGAAAAAAACGTGTAAGATCGTTAAAAAATATTCATTACAACTTTTTACAACATTTTTCACTAAAATTTCCTTTAATTACATAAAAATTAGTTACTAACAATTGTTACATGTATTTTTTAATTTGTTTAAACAAATTAATATTGTTTATTTGAAACTTTTCATCTAATAGAGCTAGAGAGTTGTAACTTTTTTCTAATATTGCAACTATTTAAGTTTAGTAAATCCTAATATTAGAAAAAAACTAATATATAAAAGTATAAAAATTGTTTAAACAAATTAATATTGTTTATTTGCAACTTTTCATCTAATAGAGCTAGAGAGTTGTAACTTTTTCTTAAATTTGCAACTATTCAAGCCTACAAAAGATTAATATTAATAATAAACAAAAATTGTTTAAACAAATAAATATTGTTTATTTGCAATTTTTCATCTAAATGAGTTACAGAGTTGTAAATTTTTATTAGTTTTGCAATTTTTCAATCCTAGTAAAGCCCAGTATTAATTGTAAAGTAAAATCAACAATTATAAAAATTGTTTAAACAAATTAATATTGTTAATATGAATATGGTAATACAGTTCCCAAACTGTATTAAAGTTGAGAATAAACATTGTTAATTTGTTTAAAAGAGTTTCATAATTATGGATTTTCTTTAACTATAAGTTTTGGGCGTTTACAGGCCTAAAATTTGCAAAGCAAGGAAAAAGTTACAACTCTCTAGCTCAATTCGGTAAATAATTGCAAATAAACAATATTAGTTTTTTTAAAAAATTTTTATAATTGTGGATTTTCGTTAATTAATAATATTCAGCTTTTATATTCTTGAAAAGTTGCAAAATTAAATGAAAGTTTGAACTCTAAAGCTCAATAAGATAAAAAGTTGCAAATAAACAATATTAATTTGTTTAAACAATATTTGTGATTGTGGATTATCGTTTATTATTAATATTAAGCATAAGCTTAAAAAGTTGCAAAATTTAGAGAAAGTTTCAACTTGCTCAATTAGATGAAAAATTGCAAGTAAACAATATTAATTTGTTTAAACAATTTGTTTAAACAATTTTTATAATTGTGGATTTTCGTTTATTATTAATATTAAGCGTTCATTGGCTTGAAAAGTTGCAAAATAAGAAGAAAATTTGAACTCTTTAGCTCAATAAGATGAAGAGTTGCAAATAAACATTAATAATTTTTTTAAACAATTTTTATAATTGTGAATTTTCGTTTATTATTAATATTAAGCTTTCATAGGCTTAAAAATTTGAAAAATTAAGAAAAAGTTTCAACTCGGTCAATTAGATGAAAAATTGCAAATAAACAATATTATTTTGTTTAAACAATTTTTATAATTGTGGATTTTCGTTTATTATTAATATTAAGCTTTCATTGGCTTGAAAAGTTGCAAAATTAGGAGAAAATTTTAATTCTTTAGCTCAATAAGATGAAGAGTTGCAAATAAACATTAATAATTTTTTTAAACAATTTTTATAATTGTGAATTTTTGTTTATTATTAATATTAAGCTTTCATAGGCTTAAAAAGTTGCAAAATTAAAAGAAAGTTTCAACTCGCTCAATTAGATGAAAAATTGCAAATAAACAATAATAATTTGTTTAAACAATTTTTATAATTGTGGATTTTCGTTTATTATTAATATTAAGCTTTCATAGGCTTAAAAAGTTGCAAAATTAAGAGAAATTGGCAACACTCTAGCTCTATTAGATGAAAAGTTGCAAATATACAATATTAATTTGTTTAAACAATTTTTTTGATTTTATATTTTATTATTTGTCTAATATTAGGCTTTCCTTAACATATATAGTTGCATAATTGGAAAAAAGTTACAACTCTCTAGCTCTATTAGATGAAAAGTTTCAAATAAACAATATTAAATTGTTTAAACAAATTAAAAAATACATGCAACAATTGTTATTAACTAATTTTTATGTCATTAAAGAAAATTTTGGTGGAAAATATCGTAAAAAGTTATAATGAATATTTTTTAACGATCTTACATTTATACGATCTTTTTTAGTTAATTGGCACTAACCGGGTTGACCATTACAAGCCTACTAATTTCCCAGTGGGATGACCCAACTGGGGTCCACCTTGAATCTGGGAAACCCATATGGGGCCCAACTGGCACCCACCGAACTTTTCTACACGGGTAACTTTATTTCCCATGATTATTTTATGTTAAACTAACATATTCTACCTGTTTATAGTGGTGGCCGACTTTACCCCACATTTAGGGGAAAAGTTGGCCATGACAAAAAGAATTATTGTGAATTCTCTAAAAAGGATTTCACTTTTCCTGTATGATGAACTTCAAAAACAGGAGTCAGAGATTATATATACTAAGTATCAATATTTTCTTCTCTTTATTTAACGTATTTTTTAAAGAAAATCGTGAAAAACTGGCCGACTTTACCCCATCTTACGGTACAATTTGCAATATTAAAGTAGTGTGTACACACACACTTTTGCAGATGTCGAAGGAAGCCCTTTGAAAATTAAGACAAAAAATCCTTTTGCAAAGAGGGAATTTCAATTAGAAACAATGTGTTTCGTTAAGAAGTGTATTATATTTCTTCGTACGTGCCTCTCGAAATTTTAGCCGAACAATCGACCACCCTCGAGAATGCGAACCGGTATTTGTCCCACAGACTGAAAGGCAGGAACCTGGTGGGCCTCAGACTCACAAACCTCCTTTTTTCAATACAATCTCCACAAGATGACTATTCTGACAATGGAAAAAGTATCTCCTCGATTATAAATGAAAAACTATATAAGATCGATAAGAAAAATTTGAGGGTGGTCTACAACATTATCGGTTTTCGTTTGTTTTTTTTTTCTCCACTGATTCAGCAGAATTTTACACTGCATTCCATTGTTTTCTTATTTTTCAAAAATACTTAATTTTCTAATTAATTAAACATGATTGATGCAAGTCTTTTTATAATTTAAACGCTTGCTACAGATAATAATCTCTCTAACTCTAAATTAGTAGTTTTCTACTAATAAATTAGTGAACTACTATTAAATAGTAAGAATTTTACTCAGTTTTTAGTAGAAAACTACTGATTTTTAGTAAAAAACAAGGCTGATAAAAATCATGATTTTTTTAAAAAGATAATCAGTATATAAAATTTTCAAATATTTATTTGTAAGTAGTTTATTTTTTAAACTGAAAACATTCAAAAAGAAATAATAAAGAATAAAACATTTAATAAAAATCAAATCAATTATGTATGTCGAATTAAGGAGAAATTTTCAAAAAAAATATCTTCGAATTCTTATGATCACAAAATTAAGAAAATGAGGTAAAAGCAACGAAAAAATAATAAATAACAAAAAAGAAAACAACAGAAAAACGTAAAAAGATAAGAAAACAATCCATTTAAAAAATGAGAGAATTCTTTTAAATAAAAAATGTCATGGACATTATTAAAGAAACAAAGAAAAAGTTTTTAAAAAAACAACACAAAAATGAAACAGTGACATAAAAATATATATGTAAAAAAGTAGTAACTTTTTCGAAAAACTTAAAGTATTTAGGAACATTTTTTTCAAATTAAAAAAATAAATAGGAAGATAAAGGTCCATACTTAAATTACATAACGCTCTAGAGGGGGTTAAATTTTATTACTTTAGACAAAAAAATTTTAAAATTAGAAAAATTAGAAAATTATTTTACAAATTGAAGCAAAAAAAATGCATACAATTTTAGAAAATTTTAAAAGAAAAAAACTTTTATGAAATAGAAGAACGATGTTAAAATGAGAATATTTAGTCAAAGATTTAAGTAGTTACATAATATGAAATATTATGAACCACCGGTTCCTTCGCCACTGTTACAAGATAAAAACTAAATAATTTTAAAGAAGAAAAAATGTTTCTAAGAAATATGAAAATTATGAAAAAAATTGAAAAATTGATTAAATTGCAAAGGACTGAAAAAATTGTAAAACATTAAGAAAATTAAAAAGTAATAGGAAGAAAATAAAAAAATGTTTTTTCCTTAATCTAACAAACTGTAGAAAATTGTAAAAAGTATAAAAAATATAAAAGTTTGTTAGGAATCTACTAAAAAATTAGATTTAATAAAAATACTATAAAATAATGTCTTTAAAGATGAACAAAACCTTCAGAAAAGAAATTTAAAATGCTTTAAAAATAAAAAAGTTTTAGAAAAGTAAACCAAAAACATTTTTATAATATTACATTTCAAACAAGTCCAACAATAAATTTAGAAAAATAAAGTCAATGTAATAAGTACATGAAAAAATAAGTAAGTTTGCAAAAAATAGACAAGATGTGAAAACAAATTGAATAAATTTTTAAAAACATGAGCTTCCTTATTTTCAAAAATATAGAAATAATTATGAAAATCAACGAAATAAAAAGTTTAGTGAATGTTATAATAACAAAATAGTGTAAAATAATATTAAATAATTTGCATAAAAAAAAGAAAATTAAAGAAATCCTAAAATAAAAAGACAAGTACAAAAAAAAAATGTCAACTGCAAAAGAAAAAAAAATCTTAAAATTTTGTAAAAATAAGTTGTTATAAAATAAAAATTAAACAGTTTCGAAAAAGTGATTAGAGAGTATGATTAGTTAAATATGATTGATACAAATCTTTTCAATTAATAGTTTTCTACTAAAAAAATAGTAAAATTCTTGCTATTTAATAGTAGCCCACTTTTTGCCAATTCATAAATAGAAAACCACTTATTCAGATTAAGAAAGATGATTTAATTGTTTTATTATATGTGTACGTCCATATGAAAAGGGCCCACTTTGGCACTATTGGACTTATCTATATGACCACATTCTTTATTAAATTTTGAACATTTCGAGAGGTTTTGGACCCCTTTAGATGAAAAATTCACAAAGTTATAAGCATTCAAAGTTAAAAGTATCAAAATCCTAGTTTTGAGAAAAACGAGTTTAAAGTTCAAGATTTCCATTAGCGCCCATGCATTTTTAAAATTAAAAATTAGATTTCTTTGTGTTTTTAATTACTATAAAGTTATTGTAAATGCACGATTCGACGAAGGACATTACGTAGTTTGTTTTTCAGTAATAAAAAAAATTTCGAAAATCTGAATCTTCTTTAGAAAAATGCGAATATCTCGATAAATAAATTCGACAACCTGGGCCCTTTTCATATGGACGTACACATATTATGATTTAATTTATTTGATTATTTTATAATGATTTAATTATTGATACAAGCATTAATGATTTTAATTGCATTGATGCAAATGTTAATGACTTGCATTATTGATGGTTCTAATTATTAATGCAGATACTGATGATTTAAATGATTACTACATACATTAAAAACTTAAATCGTTGATACGGACATTTATTATTTGAGTAATAAATACAGAAGTTAATGATTTATACATACATTAATGATTTCATTGATTAACAACATGCATCAATCTTTAAACAGTGGCGTAACTGTTAAGGGGCAAAGTGGGGCAGTGGGGGACCCTTCGTCAATCCTAAAAGACCTTAAAAAAAAACTAAAAAAAAAAATCCAAAAACTTTACTACTTGTAGTAATTTATAGTTTGGCTGAATTAAACAACATTTAAAAACGTTTAAGAAACAAAATTTCTACACCTTGTTTTTTTAAAACAAAAATTATAAATAAACAAATAAAGTAAATAATTATACAGGACATAATTTATAAAATTTTAGAACTAAAAGAAATTGCAAAAAATAATTAAATCAATTAAAAATTGGGTAAAGTAATTTAAAAAATCATAGAAATAGGATTGAAAATCTGAAAAATAAATTTAAAAAATTGAATAATGAAAAATCAGAGAAAATAATTAAAATTTGAAAAAATACTAATTGAAAAAATTAAATAATATATTTTAAATAAAGGAAAACTAAAGAAAATTTCAGAAAAATGCTTTAAAACTTTCAGAAGTTCTTTGAAAAAAAAAGAAAATAATTGTAAAAAAATAAACGTAATTTGAAATTGACGAGAACAATTTTTAATTAAAAAGAAATAGTTAAAAACTTTATGGAAATTATGAAAAAGAACGAAACTAATTGAAAATTAAAGAACATAAAAAAAAATAATATAAATAATTGAAAATTGAATGAAATAATTGAAACGTCAAATAAATAGTTTAAAGTTTTTGAAATTATAAAACGAATGAAAAAAATTGAAAATTAAATGGTATAAATTTTGGAAAATTATTGGAAAATGATTGTAAAATTTGAAACTGAAAGAAAATAATTGAAATATGATAAAAAAATGTTAAATTGTAAAAAATAAATGACATTTGAGAGAAATAATTGAAAAAATTACAGAGTTTTTTTAAAATAAAAAAAAATGAAATCTGAGAAAAATAACTGAAGATCATAAGCAAGAGAAAAATATTGAAAAATCGTTTAAAGTATGAAAAATGAATGACACTAATCTAAATTTGGCATATAACTGCAAATTTAGGAAATTAATTAAAAAATAATAAAAATATTTAATAATGCAGAAATTATTGCAAAATAATAAAAAGAAATAAAAATTTTTGACAAAATAATTATTTGAAATATTTGAAAGTTCAGGAAATTATGAAAATTTGCGATAAGTAAAATAAAATTTAGAATAAATAATTTAATTAATTTAATGTCAAGGAAAATAATTAAAATTGAAAAAGAAATTGAAAAAACTAAACTAAATAGTTAAAATTTGAGAAAGGTAAATTTAAGATTTTGGAAAACAATTTAAAGATAATTAAAAGAATTAAAAAATGATAAAAATAGTTAAAAATTGAAATTTAGTATATTTGAAACATATACATACAACTTGTAAATTATTATATTATATAATTGGGGCCCCATTTTCCTTTTTACCTCGAGGCCCTTGCTTTCCTAGTTACACCACTGCCTTTAAATGAATAATAAAGATTTCAATAATTTGGATGATTAATATATTTAAACATCTCAAATATTCATGTATAATTCATAATTTTAATTTATATCAACTTAAAAATTTCAATTAATCCAAAATTTCATTCAGTCAAATCGTACTTATTTTGCATATCAACTTATTTTTTGTAAATTATCTCATTCTCGAATAACCATTTTCATTCAATAAATTTTTTTTTACTTTTTTCCGCTTTTTTTTAAATTATCGATTTTTTTCATTATTTCGTAATAATTTTGAAATAATTCTTTCACCTTTTATAGTCTAAAAGTTCAGAACGTTTTAATTGAATGAAATTTTATTTTTCATGAAAATATTTTCAAAAATAATTTTTACAACACAAAATTTAAAAAGATATTTCTATTTTTTAAATATACAAGTTCATTTTTTGCTAAGTAGAACAATATCTAATGTCAAATTTGAATGCAAATTTATATTAAAATACAGATTTCGTTTGAGAATTTTAAGTTCATAACATTTTAATGAATGTTCTCATTAGAAAATCATTTTTCTGGTTTTCGTAAATTTCCAAATTATTGTACTGTTTTGAAACTCTTCAAGTTTTTTCTCACAACTGGATATTTTTTCAAAAAAATTAATTTATTTTTTATTTAATCATTTATTCAAAATTTTCTTGTATTTTATTCTTTTTTTATTTTTCTCTTTTTTTCTGTCTTTCTATTTTTAATTCTTTTTTTGTAATTTTTAAATAATTTTCACTGTGAAGTTTGTAAGTTTTTACTAATTGATAATTTAGAGAGCACTTGGAGATTACTGAAATAAAGTATAGATTTTCTATTTGCAAATACCTATAAAGATTATAATTAACTTTTTATATGACAGGTTGAAGATAGAAACTAAAATATACAGAATCGTTATATTTTCATTTGATTTTTCCATGCCAGATTTTATAAAACGAATTTTTATTTCAATTTTTATCTTCGAAATACCTAAAAATTTCATTAAATAATCCAGTAGATAGCAGAAATGTTTTGAATTTTTAAACGCAAATTTCTAAATCTTCAAAACATTTTCACAAAACGCTTGGCAACATTTTGAAGTTTAAAAAATTTTTAAATTCGTTCATTACATTTTAATTTAGTTTCAAGTATAGTTAAACTAAACATATTTGAAAAATACTCCACGTGCAAGTATTTTTGTTTAAAATAGAGTTCTTCATTAAATAATTAAAAAATGTTTTTACACTAAAAAAAAAGATCTGGTTAAAGTTACCATATCCAACTGGTTAAATCATTCTGGTTGATTTTTTTCTGGTTTAAAATTCTATTTTATGTAAATTATAAATAAAATATAAGTAAATATAAATAAATGGTTAAAATAAATTATAAATGCCCTCAAAGAAATTCGTTTTTAGTGGCATTGAAAAAGATATTTATAAGAATTTACAAGTTTCCAGGTATTTTTAAATCAGTGTAAAAAATCGATCCAAATCCTCTTTTCCCTAAAATTCACTTTTCTATTTTAAATTTATTCATGACAATAGTCTCACAAATGAAATAATTATATAATAACAACTAGAATATATAATTTGCACAAATAACCTGAAATACTATTCTAGTTAAAATAACCAAAATTTTGTACTGAGAAATAAAAGCAATTATTGGATTTACAAAACGGATTTTTAATATTGAAATGACAAATCCGATTATTATTTTTTAACAAATAACCTGAAATACTATTCTAGTTAAAGTAACCAGAATTCTGCACTGAGAAAAAGAAATTGTCGGATTTACAAAACGGATTGTTAATATTGAAATGATAATTCCGATTTTTGAGTTCTATATTAATAATCCGTTTTGTAAATCCAACAATTCCTTTTTCTCAGTGATGTTTATTTGTTGAATCTACCCAGAAAATTTGTTGAGTGTAAATTAATAAAATAAAAATAATTTAAATTTATTAATTGTACATTTTAAATACAAATACGAAATAGCGAAATGATAAATACAGCTTTTCCTTGAATTTGTGAGTCTAGCCAATATGGCAACTTAATTAATGAACACATATGCACAGAGATTTGAGATTAGTGGATTTTTTGAGATGCTTAAGGGCCTCGCAACGCTTACCCTTGGCCCGAGGTTCGATGCCAGACTGTATGCCAGGGTCAACCACTTGTAGAATCCCGGCGACTGCAGTCCACACATCGCAAAATACTGGTGCTCTTCGTGTAGACCAGAATCATATTGCTCGTTTGTTTGTGTGCCAAAAACATTACAATTTCAAGCTTTTGTTTCTCCGACCGACTTTTCTCGCATTTATCCTCAAGATCCTCTTTTTCTATCTCATCATCTCTTCCCCTATAAATCTTTCGACTCTTGTATTTTCCCTTTTTCACCTCAACTTCAAAGAATACTGCTAATTCCGTGCCCCCGGCTTAGAATCAATTTAACTCTTCTCTATAATTAAATTTCTAAGACATGCTAGAAACACTGCTATTTTAAACGCGCTTGTTTTTATTAAAAAGAAACTAAGAAGAGGAAACAAAAAAAGAAGAGAATTCAAAATACTTCTTAAAATTTGCTACAAAATTAGAAAATTGAATTCTCATTGTGGTGTTTTTTGTTAATATATTTTCACGTATAGAGAATAACTTGGTAAAATGCCTTTTTGGATAAATTGGCACTCGTTAATAACTTGGGTAAAAATAAAAATTAAACATAATTGTTTTTTTTAACAAAAGATGGTTTCTATAAAATTTCATGTTTCTCAAAGATTTTTATTTTAATATGTGATGGTTTATATTTCCCAAAAATATCATTTAAGGGGTCTGTCTCATACAAACGACCTTTTTTTCAAGATTTTTTTTTTTTCATTAATTTTTATTTTCAGCTTTCTTATGTTTTCGCACATCAAAATGTACATATTAAATTATAATAAAAACATTTGTTTATTATTTTTTATAAGTTTTTTTCCGAGAAATCACCGCTTAAACTATACCACTTTTTTTCCTGTTTGTCACGATATCTTTAGAAGGATGCATGTAAAAGTAAAAAATAAAACGGATTCTTAAAATATAGATCACTCGCTATGGCATGAACTAGGATTTTTGTGATCGGGTAAAAAAAAACAAAATGGCGGCCGTTTGAATTTTTTTAACTTGTTTTTACAACTTAAATTGTTTGAAAGTATTAGTAAATATTGATGGAAAATTAAAATCCTAGTTCATGCCAAAGCCACTTATGTGTAGAAGAAGTCCTCAAAATTTGAGCCTGATCGATGCAATAGATTTTTGTAAATCGTGACAAACTCGTCAAAAAACACGGTTTCGAGAAAAACGCGTTTAAAACAAGTTTTAAAAAAAATTGCTATTTTTGTTATACTTTGCATTAAAAAAATAAATATAAACAAATAATTAAATATACAAGTCAAACTATACAAGTCTTTTCCCAACTTTATTATCTTTAATTTTTAAAAATTTAATAAAATTGGTTGAAAAATAAAGGTGCTAGACCTTTTGGAACGGTAAATTACATTTTGCTCTGACTGTGCGGAGACATCATTCTATTTTTTGGCTTCTGTAACCTCTTCTTGTGCTTGGAAATATTAATAACTATTTTTTCCTGATTTCTAGATACATATACAGTATAAAAAAAATATTTTTGGAAAATCGATTTTTTGAAATTTTTGTATGAGACAGACCCCTTAATAATTTTTTTTTTACACCAAACTGTTACATATTAAGTTAAATGTGAATAATAATTATTTGTTTGAACAATAATTATTTGTTTGAATAATTAAAAACAGTTTTTTATAAAACTTATTGATGATTTGATATTCTCGTTTAATTCTGGTTAACCAGAATTTTGGTAGAAATAACTAAAATTTCGATAAATTTAACCACAATTTTGGTTAAAATAAAAATAAGAAGTTAGTTAATTTTAAATATTTAATTCATTTTAACCATCGGCAAATATAAATGGAACTGAAAATTTTATTAGGGACGCATTTTTTTCGTCATTCCTAGAATAATTCGAACTATTAAAAGAACCTCAAAAAAAATTTAAAAATACAAATCAAAACAAAAAAAAAACAATTTTTTGCTTTTACCCCGGGACACTACGTTTGTGTATTCCTACGTATTTTTTTCCGCTGAATCCGAATCCGAAGTCAAAATAACCAAATTAGCTACATTTTTCAAATAATCTAAAAAAAATTGCTTAAAAAACTAAAAAAAAAATAATTTCTTGACCCAACAATTTTTTCGATGAATCCGAAGAGGAAGTCAAAATATCCAAGTTTGCTCAAATTTTTTAAATACCTAACCAAATAAAGAATTTTCGTGTTTTTCAGTAGTTTTTTAAGATTATATAAAAAAATTTAGCCAATCAAGTTATTCTGACTTCGGATTTGGATCCAGCTGAGAAAAATACGTTGGAATATACTAGCATATTGTCCCGGACAAAAAAAAGTTATTTTTTGTTTTTTCTGGTTTTTGAGCAATTTTTTGAGATTATCTGCGACAAAATTTGGCCAATCTGATTATTCTGACTTTGGATTCGGATTCAGCGGAGAAAAATACGTAGGAGTACACTAGCATATTGTCCCGGATTTTTTTTATGGGTTTTTATGCAATTTTTTAAAATTATCTCAAAAATTTTAGCCAATCTAGTTATTCTAATTTCGAATTCAGTGGAGAAAAATAAGTAAAAATACACAGCGTTGTGTTCCGGACAAATTTTTTTTTTTTTGGTTTTATGTATTTTTAAATTTTTTTTTGAGATTATCTCAAAAGTTCGAACCAATCTAACAGTTTTGACTTCGATTCGGATTCATCAAAAAAAAGTATGTAGGTATATATACTAGTTTAGTGTCTCGGACAAAAAAAATTTGTTTTTTGGTATTTTCGGGTTTTTTAAGCCAGTTTTGTAGATTATTTCAAAAATTTGAGGCAATTTGGTTATTCTGACTTCGGATTCGGATTCAGTGGAGAAAAATACGTAGGAATACACTATCATACTGTCAAGGACAAAAAAATTTTATTTTTAGCTTTTTTCGGGTTTTTAATTAATTTCTTTTTAAGATTACACTGAAAGAAATACTCTAGCTTTATCAGCCATATGATTATTGTTGACAGTTTTTGTAGAACTTCGAATACTATATGAATGAATATCCCATAATGCATCGGTGCGCCACTGACAGTTCTTCTAACCTAAAAATATACATCGCAGTTTCACCAGTCATATGGCTAAAAGACAAATATATTATGGCAGTATCTATATTAGCAATATATTATGGGTGATTTATCCATAATTATGTCAGTACCGTGGAATTATTTCTTTCAGTGTATCTGAAAAATGTGGCTAATCTAGTTATTTTGACTTCTGATTCGGATTCAGCGAAAAAAATACGTAGGAATACACAAGCATAGTGTCTCGGAAAAAAAGAAAATTTTTTTTGGTTTTGATTTGTGTTTTTAAATTTTTTTTAAAATTATCTTTAAAGTTCGAACCAATCTTGCATTTCTGACTTTGGATTCAGATTCAGCGAAGAAAAATACGTAGGAAAACACTAATGTAGTGTCTCGGTAAAAACTTTTTTTTTGTGGCTGTGTTATTAAACTATTCATTAAACAATACTTTATTTATTAATATAGTCATAAACTTTATTATTTAAATTGTAACAAATTAATTGTTCTTAAATTGTAATTTTTAAACAACTTGCTGACTTTTAGAAAAATCGTCAACAAAGAAGCACCATAAGGTTATTTTTCTTGGAACTTAAATATTAAAGAAAATATAAACTGATTAATTAAAACACTAATTTTATCAGTGGCTTTACATTACATTTTATACAATTTTATCCAGAGATATATTTTACTATCGTTAGTTTTATATTTATTACGTATTTTATGATTAGAGGTTCACTGTCAGGAGGTCGGTTTCCTAATAAAAAAAAACTTTTCCAAATCTATTCTACCAAGAAACAACATGTAGGTGAGTCTAATTTGATTGCAATGAAATTAAACTAAATTCCTTTCTCTTGACGTAAGAGAATTCGTATTAATTTTGTGATGAGAAGCTCGCTCTTGTGTTTTCGTTTCGCTGGAGTTCACATTTTGGATTGTTCGCTATGCACTATTGAAGTTGAGAATGTATATTTGGCCGCTGCATATACTTTGAACACAAAGTCAAATGCACATTTACACAAGAATGTGCACTTGTGTATTCAAACTTTTCGCGCGATCCTGCAGGGGAATGCAGCACGCAGATTTAGATATCGTTCCTGCCGCAGGTACGAATTACTATTGTAATTTATGCATCCTAAAATGTCTGCAGTGCAGTGCCCGAGTTTGGTTGCAGTTAAACCAACCGGAGTCGCGTGCTTAAAGATCAAACATTTATAATATATATATATGAAACTTTAATCTTTACCACCTTCAGTATGACAATTTAAATCCTTGCAAATTTTAATGATACGGAAAATATATTGCACATTTTGTCAAAACTGTACTTTTAAAATTGATTCAAATAAGAATCCACAATAGGGTCAAAATTTAATTTTCCAAAATGAAGTAATGCAGGCTAGAAAGACGCACATTTTTCATAATTTTACAAACTAATGGGCTCCTATTAAGAAAAAAATACTGACTATAAATTATTTATTATTGTTAATTTATAATTTATTAATTATTTACAAATACACCTAGAAAGTCACGAATTTTTTATAATTTTGCAAATTAATGAGCTGTGGTCAAAAATATAAGTTTGTAATAATAAATTAATAAATAGAAAAGAAAAAGTAGTCTACAATTCGATAGGCATTTTAAGATGAAACACTGCAAAAACAAGTGTCTTAAATTCTTCAAAAATGTCTTAAAATAAGACATTTTTCGTGTCTTAGACACCAAAAATATCTTAATTTAAGACATTTTTGGCCAATTTAAGACACCATGTTTTTGCAGTGAAGTTATAAATTGTTAATAAGAATTTGTTTAAACAATTAATAAATAATAATTTAGTCATATGGGTCATATTTTGTTGAAAAATCTTAAAGAAACTATCAGTTATAGTATTTTTAAGGTATACCTCTTGATGGTTAAATACAGGCTATCAAAAAAAAAAATCCCAGTGTCCTTCGAAGGATTTAAAACTTTTCGGAAACTATATAGTTTTGGGAAGAAAAAGTACCCTTTTTAGGAAAAAAAGGTGTAATGTTAAAAATTGTTTATTTACACATATTTTTAGGCAATTAAACTTTTCATTCACATAGCTTCTTTACAAATTTTTAAAATTGGTGCGATTTTTATTTATAATAGCTCATTTTCTTCGTTAAATAGATTATCTACAAATTCACGGAGATGGATTTTTACAAAAATGCACCGTATTTCAAAATAAGATTATATTTGTTTAACAAATGATGAGCAATTGATACACAATATCAGTGTCCAAAAAGTCCTTCCAATTTTTGAAATAAAAAAAAGCAAAATTAGCTTAAAAATTCCGATTTTCCTTTATTTTAATTACTACACTTTTTTAATTTTGAGTACACTTTTTACACTTTTTTCAGTCTTCTGCTACGCTTTAAAGTCTGTAAATGTTTTAATCCATCATTTAAGAATTGTTGTCCTGAAGAAACTTTTCCATGTATTATTTTATCGCACGTAAAAACAAAGACAATTAAAAGGAATTAAATTCGCGCACGTACAATAATTGTGAAATATTGGAAGTTTTCAAGCCCAATTTGATTAAAAGTGTTGAAAGCGTTTAATTAGTTGTTACTTCTCTCGTTTCAAGTTAAATAGTCTAGAACTGCTAAATAATAGAGTAGGATCCTTTCATTTATGTTGCACGTAATATTTTCATCTGTGTCGGGCATTAAATTTCAAAATCACGTTGTTCTCTAATGATACATACGTACGTATCCAAATGAGAAATAGCGTCATCTACATTCACTTGGTGACAGAAAATTCGCATATCTGTCCCATTTGACAAGATAATAATCTCGTTATGTGTCAACAAAAAACAACCTATGTTTTAACAACCTCTGAGCATTCACAAAACGCGCCATTTGACTTCTCATGTGCAGTCAACGGAAGTAGCTTGAGGTCTATATTCTGTGGTATATGAGGGTATACCAAGTGGCAAGCTATTCTCGTATGTAAACTATAGGCACTACAAGCATGCAATTGCGGAAACCAAAACGAAGCCTGCGGCATTCATTTTACAACAGTCACTCTCACTATATTTCGTTTTAATCCACTTGATGCGCACTTTTCCTCCAGTTTCGATTGTTATCAAGAATTTTCAAATATTAGGTATTTTTTAATACAAATAGGTATTTTATTATTATTTCTTCGAAAAACACTTCCCTTATATTAGGGAGGCCAAAAAAAAAAATCGATTTTCATAAACCTTACCCTCCAATTTTGTTCTTTGGCGAAAAATATGAGATACGTATTTTTTTATTTTTTTAATATTAACCCGTGCCACAAAGCCGTTGAAAATTACGATTAAATTCCTATAGGAAAAATGCACTTTTTCGTAAATTTGACACAAAATCGTGAAAAATTGACCTTTTTCTTTCTGTAAACGATATTTCTGTTCATGAATGTCTAAATAATAAAAATCTGTCGTATATTTATTAAATAAATTATTTTAACTATTTTTTATGTGACTGTAAAAAACCCCATAAACGTAAAAAACAGTGTGTCTAAATAATAAAAATCTGTCGTATATTTATTAAATAAATTATATTCACTATTTCACTGAAAAAAATTTTTGTTAATTTAACATATGATTTGGGTGAAAATTTCATTGCAGCAGAAAGTCAACCATATGTGTAAATTTAACATCAAAATAAAGAGACATTTAACAATGATCTAAGAGTTAATCTTAAGAATTCCATTCACCTGAAAATCACATGCAGCAAAAATCGCAGATAGTTTTTTCTGTGTTTTTATGTGACTGTAATAAAACCCCATTAACGTAAAAAAAGCCTGTAATTGAATAAAAAAAAAATAATAATAATAATTTTAAATGCTTTTTTCTTCACATTCATTGATCTTATTATCAAAATATATAGTATTGTTTGTTTTACCATGTTACATAATTTGTTTAAACAATTTATATTGTTGTTATTTCCCTACAAACTGACAAATAAATAGAGCATTTTTGTAATTTTCTTAAACTTTCTAACTTTAAACGCTCAATAGAAACATAAATTTATATATATTTATGTTATATAAATATTTATTATCAAATTAAGACGCTAACAATTGTTTAAATAAATTATTGTTGTTATTTATTAACTTTTTCAAAAATGCTTAAAAAAAGTTGCAGGTTTTTTTTTAATTTTGCAAATTGCTTTTCTTAAACCAACCGCATATTAATAAAATTAAAAATTATTATTCTAAAAATTATTTAACCAAATTATTGTTTTTATTTATTAACTTTTTCAAAAATACTTACAAAGAGTTGTAGTTTTTTCTCAATATTGCAAATTGATTTTCTTAAACCAACCACATTTGAATAAATTTTTAACATGTTTTAAACAACTGTTTAACTCTTTATTTATCATTTTTTAAAAATTTTATAAATAACAACAATAATTTGTTTGAATATTTGTTAAAATAATAATTTTATTCATTTTATTAACATGTGGTTGGTTTAAGAAAATCAATTTGCAAAATTAAGAAAAAACTACAAATCTTTATAAGCAGTTTTGAAAAAGGTAATAAATAACAACAATAATTTGATTAAATAATTTTTAGAATAATAATTTTTAAGTTTATTAATATGTGGCTAGTTTAAGAAAAGCAATTTGCAAAATTAAGAAAAACCTGCAACTTTTTTTAAGCATTTTTGAAAAAGTTAACAAATAACAACAATAATTTGTTAAAATAATTGTTATAATAATTGCTATAATTGATATTTATTAACATGTGGTTGGTTTAAAAAAATCACTTTGTAAAATTGAGAAAAAAAATACAACTCTTTGTAAGTATTTTTGAAAAAGTTCATAAATAACAACAATATTTTGTTTAAATAATTGTTATAATGATAATTTTAATAATTTTATTAACATGTGGTTGGTTAAATAAAATCAGTTTGCAAAATTGAGAAATAAGTAAATAACTACAACTCTTTATAAGCATTTTTGACAAAGGTAAAAAATAACAACAATTTTAAACAATTGTTAACGCCTTAATTTGATAATAAATATTTATATAACATAAATATATATAAATTTATGTTTCTTTTGAGCGTCTAAAGTTAGAAAGTTTAAGAAAATTGCAAAAACGCTGGATTTAATTGTCATTTTGTTGGAAAATGACAACAATAAATTTTTTAAACAAATAATGTAACATAGTAAAACATAAACAATAATATATATTTTGATAATAATATCAATGAATAAAGAAAAAAGCATTTAAAATTATAATTAATATTTTTTTTAATAAATTCCAGGTTTTTTTTACGTTTATGGGGTTTTTTACAGTAACATAAAAAATAGTTAAAATAATTTATTTAATAAATATACGACAGATTTTTATTATTTAGACATTCATGAACAGAAATATCGTTTACAGAAAGAAAAAGGTCAATTTTTCACGATTTTATGTCAAATTTACGAAAAAGTGCATTTTTCCTAAGGGAATTTAATGGTAATTTTCAACGGCTTTGCGGCACAGGTTAATATTAAGAAATAAAAAAAAACTATCTCATATTTTTCGCCAAAGAACAAAATTGGGGGGTAAGGTTTATGAAAATCGAATTTTTTTTGGGCCACCCTACTTTTATATACACAGTTATAATTCATATATATGGGGCATTCTATATAAAGTGGACAACTCAAAAATTGTAACGTAAAAAACATCATTTTTAAAACGCTGCATGAAACGGAAAAAATTATGGCTCTTTTCTGTAGTAAATTAAATGGTCTTTAATGAGCCAGTATCATTTTGACACATGACTTAATTTTAGATTGTTATATTGTACAGAATGGAAATGTTATTTTGTACAACTGCTAAATGTTATTTTGTACAGTTTTGAAAAATGAATTTGTTATTTTGTACAATTTTTTAAAAAAGCAATAAAACATTGGAAGTACAATATTTTAGCTTTTTTAAAGAATTGTACAAAATAACAAATTCATTTTTCAAAATTGTACAAAATATCATTTAGCAGTTGTACAAAATAACATTTCCATTCTGTACAATATAACAATATAAAATTAAGTCATGTGTCAAAATGATACTGGCTCTCTTTAATGTGATGGCTTTGGCTTTTAAAATTAAATTAATTTTCTTTGAGAAAAGTGCAAATGAAAGATTTAAGATTATTTTTCATGACCTCCGACCATTTAAGAATTTTCTTACAATGGCTTAAAAAATAGTAATTTAAGGATTGGATTCTCTTGACGTCAAATACTGCATATAAAAAATCGCAAACATTAAAAAAAACAAAAATTTGTGGATAAATCTTAAAAATTTCAATTTAAAAATTTTTTTCTTTATAAACTTTCAAAATTTGTGCTAATACTGATTTTACTTTTGATATTTTTTTTGTTTGTCTTTTCATTTTAGGATTTTCTTCAATTTTCTGCTTTTTATGCAAATTATTTAATATTAGGGGAGACCGAGGAGGAAAGTAACAAAAATCAGTTTTTTGATACTAGCGTTAAAACTATTTGTCGGATAAGTTCTGTAAACATACTAATCGAAAGCTTGAACTTTCACCTATTAAATAAAATTAGGATTAAACATCAATAATAATTAGATAGTCCACAGCAGGACTTCTTAATCAGCTCTTTATCTGTTACTTTCCTCCTCACCCCTGAGGTGGAAAGTAACAGCACGAAGGAGAAAAGTAACAACTTTAAAATTAAGGCTAACATTTCAAATATAAAATTGATATTAATTTAAATTACTTTTATTATGAAATTATAAAAAGACAAAGTGATATTAACTTCATTTTATTAATAATTGGCAAATATATTTGCACTTTTTTAAAATAAAGTTTTTTTTAGCCATTTAATATTCGTTAAACACCTATGGTATTAAAAAACATCGTTTTTAAAAAAAATCAAATCAAAAGTTCAATATCTAATTATTAAAACATAAAATAAACATACAAAATCACGTATTTACAAAAAAGGAGGAGTTTTATAAAAATAAAGCATTAGATGAGGAGGAAAGTAACAACGTGTTACTTTCCACCTAACCCCTCTTTTCCTTGGATTTCAAAAAACAAGTTTAAATTTCACAAAAGTATTTTACATTTTTAAATTATGCACTAGCACTACTTTAAGATAGATAATGAAGCTTTAAAATAACGAAAAGCACATTTGAAATATCTATAAAATTAAAGAAATATGACATTTTGAAAATTTAGTCAAAAACTTACTTTTGTCGTAATTTTTGTACAACATGTCAATATCAGACATATAGCTTACGGTCGACCCCTAAAATAATTTGGGAGAGGTAGAGGGGGTAAAACTGACTAAAAATTATTTTAGGACCATATCTGTCCGCTGATTGGTTTAGAAGTTACAAGCGTTGTTACTTTCCTCCTCGGTCTCCCCTATTATACACAATTTTGTTGTTATAACATTCACTCAATTTTTTATTTCGTTGACTTTCATAATTATGTATTTTCATATTTTTAAAAATAAATACGCTCATTTTTTGTGAATTTATTCAATTTGTTTTCACATCTTGTCTATTTTTTGCAAACTTACTTATACTTTCATAAAATTTTCAGATTTTCTTTATTTTTCTAAATTTATTGTTAGACTTGTTCTAAATGTAAAAATATTTTTGGTTATAAAAAAGTTATAAAAATATTTTTGGTTTAATTTGCCTACAATTTTTTATTCTTAAAAGATTTTTTAATTTCTTTTGTGGTCTTATTATTTATCTTTATATGTGTACGTCCATATGAAAAGGGCCCACTTTGGCACTATTGGACTTATCTATATGACCATATTCTTTATTAAATTTCGAACATTTCGAGAGGTCTTGGACCCCTTTAGATGAAAAATTCACAAAGTTATAAGCATTCAAAGTTAAAAGTATCAAAATCCTAGTTTTGAGAAAAACGAGTTTAAAGTTCAAGATTTTCATTAGCGCCCATGCATTTTTAAAATTAAAAATAAGATTTCTTTGTGTTTTTAATTACTATAAAGTTATTGTAAATGCATGATTCGACGAAGGACATTACGTAGTTTGTTTTTCAGCAATAAAAAAAATTTCGAAAATCTGAATCTTCTTTAGAAAAAGGCGAATATCTCGATAAATAAAATCGACAACCTGGGACCTTTTCATATCGACGTACACATATATACATTCTTTTATTTTATTTTTATTCATTTTAATTTTTTAGTAGATTCTAACCAAATTTGATTATTTTTTGTACTTTTTAATTTTTTTTTACAGTTTGTTAGATTAAGGAAAAAAACATTACTCCATTTTCTTCCTATTTATTTAATTTGCTTGATGTTTCCCTATTTTTTTAGTCCTTTCTTGCGTTTTAATTAATTTTTTAATTTTTCTTCATCATTTTTCCATTTTTTAGAAACATTTTTCCTTCATTACAATTGTTTAGTTTTTATCATGTAATTACGAATTTTTGAAAATATTTGTTCGGTGCTTTTATCATTTTTTAAATTTCGTAATTTTATACTTTTTTGCAGACTTTTATTCCTGTATTTTATGTTTTGTAAATTGAAGCTTGAACTAAATATTCTCTTTTAAACATCGTTTTTCTATTTTATAAATTTTTTTTTGTTTTAAATTTTTTTAAATTTTCCAAAATTTTATTAATTCTGTTTTTCTTCAATTTGTGAAATAAGCCTTTAATTTTCCTAATTTTAAAATTGTATTCTCTTTAGTAATATATTTTAACGTTTTTTTAATTACCTTCATATTTATTTTTTTAATTTGAAAAAAGATGTCCGTAAACATCTTTGTTAAACATAACATAAAATTTTTTAATTTTTTCTTTATTTCTTTAATAATTTCCATAATTTATTTTATTTATAAGAATTTTCTCATTTTTGTAATAGGCTGTTTTCTTATCTTTTTACGTTCTTGTTTTTTTTTTTTTTTTTTTGTACAATTTATTATTTCTTTGTTGCTTTTACCTAAATTTTTTAATTTTGCGATTACATGAATTTGAAGACATTCGCGTCTTCTTTAACTTTGTTATCATTTTTATTAACAAAATTATACCCGTTTTAAATTTTGGCGCGTAATTCAAAATTTTTAAAAAGTTATAAATAAAGAATTCTAGTTAATTATTAAAAATTTTAATAAAATTCAGATATTCATAAATCGACTCAAATTTAAATTTTATAAATCAAGCTTTTTTGCTTTATGTACTATTCAATAATAAACTCTCCTTTATTGGTTACTTTGAAACTCTTTTATGTTTTAATATGGAAATTTTGTGATTTTTTTAACACTATACCATTTTATACCTTAATACTAACTTTTTTATACTTGAATATTAACCCTTCTGCATTTTTTAATATTAAACTTTTTTTATACACATTAAAATCCCTGAATCTTTTGCTTCAATTAGACTTTTAATGAAGGTTATTAGAAAACTATTTAATTGATACAGCAACTAAATAAATTATTAAGTTCTACTAAACAAATTGTTCAAACTGAACTGCTATTAAATTTGTTAAATAATTACATAATTTTAATATTACTAAAATTGTTAACTGATGTTTAATTAATCTCCTAAACTGTTTTTTATTAATATTGATGATAATTTGTTAGAATCATACAAAAGAAAATTGGAAAAATATCCAGAATAAAATCCAGAATCTGGTGTTTAAGTTTGTCTCTTGAGATTTTACAGGATTAGGCTGTGAGCCAATAGGAACTTACCTACAGATAATGTGAATCTTTGAAGGCCTTTTAGCTCTCTAAAGCTCTTCTCAAGAGAATAGAGAAATATATAATCTCAACAATTTGCCAGTTCTTAAATGACAGACTTTTTGCGATCTTTTGAGCGCCTTATCACAAGGGATTGCTTTATTGTGTCAACATACTGGAAAAGAAGATTTTAAAAAAGAGAGATATTTTCTTTAGTTTCGAATTTATATATAATAAAGAAAATATTTATTAAAAAATGTAATTAGTTGTAATCAAATTTTGAACTTGATTTAACTTTAAAAATTCTTACTTCAATATTAGAACATTTTTTATCAACAATTAAAATCGCTTTCGTATTAAGAAGTCTTTAATTTTAATCGCTTTACACAGTTTAAACCTCTTCATTCCCTGTTCTTGAAAAAATCGAGATTTTTTACACTTTTCCACATTTAAAGTGGATAATTTTTTATTTAAACACTCTGAAAATTAAACACTTGAAAACTTGCGTCAATGAACTTAAAATCAGATAATTAATGTAAATCTCTAAAGATCCTTCCTGATTTTATTCCCAAGTGACTTTTTGGGAAATATAATCTGAACAATTGGATTGTTTTTTTAGTGTTTATAACACCTTGCACAAATTAATTTTACTGTGTGAATGTACACAAAATGAGCCAGTATCATTTTGACACAAAACTTATTTTGAAGATTATTATATTGTACAGATTGAGAATGTTATTTTGTACAAATGCTAAATGTTATTTTGTACTATTTTGAAAAAAAAATTTGTTATTTTGTACAAGTATTTAAAAACTGGATTTAATTGTGATCCCAAAGGTATTTAGCTTCTTTAAAAAAATGTACAAAATAACAAATTCATTTTTCAAAATTGTACAAAATATAACATTTAGCAGTTGTACAAAATAACATTTCCATTCTGTACAATATAACAATCTTAAATTAAGTCATGTGTCAAAATGATACTGGCTCCACAAAATATGAATTTAAAAAACGGGTTTTATTTTCTTATTTTAGTAAGTCCGAATCACTGTTAAAAATTATCGCGATTCTAAGAATAATGTACTGAAACTTAATATCACTGAAAAAAGGGTACTCTTCTTTTGAGAATTATTCTTGGCGCGTATTAAAGCGTAAAATACCTATGAATAAAATTTTGAGAAAATATTTTTATTTAAAGAATATAATATTTTTAAAATTAGTAACATTTTCTTAGATTAAGCATATTTCCTAATTTCTTAAGAATAATAAAGATTTGATTTAAGCATATTCTTCTTATCTTAGTTTAAGGATATTATATTCTTAAAATTTTTGGAAATATTGAAAATCAATATTTTTTTTACCGGAATACTCTGTTTCTTTTCATAAATGCTAAGTGAATAATATCCAAATATTTACATATGAAAATTTGTTAAGCTTACTATTTCTTGCAAGACCCAAAAGATGACAAAAATTATGTCCAAAAAAGGTTACTATTGGAAAAAAATATTAATTTCAAATATTCAAAATGGCGGATCCAATATGGCGGATATGAAAATTTAAAAATTAATCAATTTCTATAAAACCTCATATCAAGAGGTTTTTGGGGTCCCTCATTACAAATCTGAAGTCAAATTAAAAAAATTCAAAACGGTGGATCCAATATGTCGGACATGAAAATAAAAAAATAAATCAATTTTTGTGAAAATTGGTATCCAGAATAAGTTTTTGGGATGCCTAATTACAAATCTGAAGTCAGATTTCAAAATTTTAAATTGGCGGATCTAATAAGTATGTATAAATAATTGAATGTTATTCTATGCGCATTTATGAAGAGAAACTAAGTAGCCCGGTAAAAAATATTGATTATCAATGATTTTTCAGGACATCTAAGAAAAATCGTATTTTCTAAAAATACGTGGAAATGGATTAAATTTCAAAATTTACCATTTTTAACGGCCACCCTAGTGTACATGGGATTTTCAGTAATAATTGAAGTCTATATACTTGTCGCTTTTTCAAGCAAAATTGATGCTTTTATAATACATATATAAATCAATAAATGTTTTACAAAAGCGCAAGAGTTGATATTCCGCTTTAGTACGACCTGCATGAATTTAAACATGAAGTACATTTTGTGGGTAGAGGCATCACCATATGCAACATCTCGACCATTTATAGGGCATACTTGGAAACTCCCACGTTTGTTGCACTGTTTGGAAAAAGATTACAGAAATTCTCTGCCATACAAGCACGTAATTCTATCTTTATGAGTTTTACTCCGCATACATTGTTGAACGATCAGAAACAAATTGTACGGAATAAAATTTTAAATTAAAAATAAAATACGGTAGAATGCATTTTATTATTATATATATACTAGCAAAATATAACGCGCGCAAGCGCACGATTAGTTTTCCATACATTTTAGAAATTAATCTATAATAATAAACAAAACAAACCGATGAATAATATTTATCCAATAAGGAGGGCTGCCACTGGACTTGCAGATTGAAAATAGTGAAAAGAAGTCTTTTTAATTTAAAAAAGTGAGTAAATAGTGAGCTTTAAATTAAAAAAAAGTGATTAAAGATAATAAAGTGATAAAGATTAAATAGTAAGTTTTTAAATAAAAAAAATCAATAACCAATATAGAGTTTGATATTACTGATATTAATTTGGGGTGCGCCAGCAAGAAAAGCCATTTAAATTTGAAAAAACAATTCGAAAATCACAAAAATAATTGAAATATGTAGAAAATAATTAAATAATGACAAAAATAATTTAATTTGAAAAAATAGTTGTAAATGACAAAACTAATTTAAAAATGTATTAAAAATCAAAAAATAAGGACAAAAATTCAAACGAAATAATTGCAATTTGAAGTAATTATTTGAAAACTTTCAAAAAATAATTGAAGTTACAAAAAAATAATTAAAGAATGAAAAAATAATTGAAATTTGAAACAAAAGTTTGAGACTGGTGTAAAAAATTGTAATTTTCGCACAATAATTGAGATATTGAAGAAATAAGTAAAATGTAAAGAAACTAATTGAATAATGACATAAATAACTATAAAAGCTGGTGTAAAAACTACACTCTTTAGACAATAGTTGAAAAATTGAAAAAAACATATAATTTTCAAAAAAATATCAAAAAAATGTATATGTGTAGAAAATAGTTTAATAATGACAAAAATAACTGAAATTTAGAGAAAAAAATTAGTGAGAAATATACTCAAAAATGAAGTAAAAAAATAAATAATTTAATACATTATTTGAAAAATTGTTTAAAATGAACAAACATAAATAGTAACTAACTTCAGGAGTTTACGGAGATTATTATTTTTTAATAGAGAGAGATTGGAAAAATTCATTCTGTTAAAATCCTTTGAAACTAATATAGCAGTTACTGTATACTTTTAATATTTTTTTTACCATTTGAAAATAATTACACTTTCAGAAATTTGATTTTTCAAAGTCAGTTTCTGAATTCACAAGCTTGTATATAAGAAAGAATATAATATATTGATTCGAGCTGCACAAGCTGGTGATTTGGATTTAAGACGGAGTTTCATAAGAGAAGGAATTCAGAATATTATTATTCCATTTAACATAAATTTTGCATAATTTTTTCGATTCAAGCTCGAATTACGAGAAAGTTAATCCGAAACCTAAAACGGATGACGATCCAGCGCTGAACGTATGGTCTTTTCGGTTATAACGGGATGAATGAAAAAAACCTATCTTACAGCAAATTTCGAGATGCAGTTGGATCCCTTTCATGCAACAGCTGACGCATTTTTTTATTTACAAAAAGACGACACTCGAATTATAATTACATACCTTATTCCATTTTGAAATCTTTTTTATATTCGAAAAATGTTTTTTTCATTTTTACATATTAATAGAGACCGAGGAGGAAAGTAACAAAAGTAAATTTAAATTAGAAAAATGTCTTTACACTTTTTTCAGTGAGCCTGTTTATGCCGATGGCTTAAAAGGCAGAGATTTAAAACATGCTCCTTCCTAGAATCTTTTTTAAATCGTGTTGGTGACAACAAGGTCGTAGAGTTTGCTTACACCGATGACTTAAAAAAAGTAGACAAAAAAGGAAATTATTAGTTAAATTTATTTTTAGGTTATGTCAAAATTACTGACATTTTAGTAAAATTCTTTTTAGGTTATGCACTGAAAAAAATATGTTTGTCAAAATCAACTATTTGTCTATAGTTAAAGCCATTTTAGTTAAAATGACAAGGATTCCAAGTTAAGCTTGCAACCGAAGCGAAGTTAGTTCTAATATATCAAACTTGTTTGTTTGTAATTCTTAAAAACGGGGGAAAAAATTGTCAATCAGCTAAAAATTTACATTTTTCTATAGTGCAAATGAGTTAAGTTGTATCACATAATCTTTAAAATAATACAAAAGTATACACTAAAATTTTAATAGTGTTTTTTGAAAATGTTAAATCAACATAACCTTCAAATATATGACGGCCACAACTAGGTCATTTACCGTAACCACTAATGTTTTAGAGATAGAAAATATTAATATTTTATAAAATAAAAGACTTTTTGAGTAATAAAATCAGTCGGTCCCACAATTTCTGATGTTCAATATAATATAATTTCTAATTTCTTAGACTGAAAATTATCCTTGTATTTTAACTAGGCTTCCCTAGTTGGCGCCTTAACTAACAAGGAAAAATGGTTGATTCCTTGTGTACGGGTGCAAGGGATTTTTTTCAGTGTGCCAAAATTACTAATATTTTAGTAAAATTCTGTCTACTAATTCAGTTAGTCGAATTTTAACTATTTTTTAGTTATATATTTACTAATAATTAGTAATATTTTACTAACAATTAGTTATTTTTCACTAATTGGTGAATTAAAAACTCAGCCACGATTTTACTAATAATTAGTTATTTTTAACTAATTCAGGTTTAGAGAAATATTTAAGAAATATTCTTAATTCAACAAAATAAATAAAATTTTGTATTTTGTTCATACTTACTTCACTTTTCTCGTTTTAAAAGTATTTTTTTTCCTCTTCTGCTCCAGATATTTTCTTTAACGAGTTTTCTTTTTTACTTTAAAACTCTCTCTAAATTTAAATTAGTGATTTTCTACTACTGAATAAGCGAAAAATGGGTTACTATTAAAGAATGAAAATTTTTACTATTTTTTAGTATAAAACTACTAATTTAAATGTGAAATATCTACTAATTGAAAAAGTATACTTTCATTGTTACAATTAATAGAGACTTTACTTTAAAATTAGTAGTTTTCTACTAAAAAAAAAGTGAAGTTTTTCATTATTTAATAGTAACCGATTTCTCGCTAATTTATTAACAGAAAATCACTAATTCAGTTTTAAAGAGCTGAAAAAACGATATTCTTCTTTTAAAAATTTTTCTTGTTACTTGTTTAATAATAAAATATTCTTACAATTTTGAAAAAATATTCTCACTTAAAGAATGTAATATTCTTTAAATAAGAATTATATTTTTAGGTTAAGAATATTTTCATATTTTCATTAGAATAGAGATTTGATTCAAGAATATGCTTCTTTTTTCAAGGATATTATTTTTAACAATTTGTGAGCCAAGAATAATTCTTAAAGGACGAATACCACACTGAAAGAAATAGATGGTAAGAACTTTACTATCTTTGATGGTAGAGAGGTTATGTTACACTCTACCATCAGAGATGCTACACCGTACCATCTAGATGCTACATCGTACCATCCAGATGCTATCAGATGCTAATCCGTATCATCCAGATGCTATCCCGTACCATCTAGATTCTTGTCCGTATATTTAAGATCAGATATGGTATCTGGTACCATCTAGATGGTACCCCGTAGCATCTATTTCTCTCAGTGCAGTTTTTCAATAATGATTTTCTGAATTTTCTTTAATTTTTTTCTTTTTATGTAAATTGTTTATTATTCTTTCATATAATTTTGTTTTTATAACATTCTGTAATCTTTTAGTCTTCTTATTTCTCTTATTGAAATTTACATTTAATAAAAAATGTTTGAGTAAATTTTGTCATTTCTTTGAATATTTTCCTGTTTGTCATAGTTTATTTTTTATTTTTTACCTTTTAGGTATTTTTTTTCAATTCTTACGTAATTTGAATCTTTCTATTTTTCTTTTTTGATATAACAACCATATTTATTCGTAAATTAAAACATGCTCTCTAAATCTGAATTACCGAAAAACTACTAATGAAATAATGAAAAGTCATGCACAAAATAAAAAAGTAAAAATTTCTAGGAAAAAATAGTGAAATATTACTAATTTTTTTAACTATCAGTTTGTAGTTTTTTACTAAAATTTAGTAAAATTTTACTAGTTCTTAGTAGAAATTTTTACCATTTAACTATGTGGACGACTTTTCATCATTTCATTAGTATATTTTTTCACTAATTCAGATTTAGAAAGTGGATTTTAAATTTTTTTTCTCACTATTATAAGGAACAGGAAAGGGGGGAGGTGATAAAATTATTTTCATCAATTTTATAATTTCATCTGATTCACTCATCTTTTTGTAAATTTATTCAACTTGTTTTTACATTTCGGCTGTTTCTTTGCAAACTTACTTTCTTTCATAAATTATATATTCTTGATTTTTCTAACGTCGTTGTTATCAGGTCCGTTTTAAAAATTTGTCTAATGTTGAAAAAATTTGTTTTGTTTAGATTTCCTAATTTTTTTTAATCTAAAAAGATACTTTTTACAATTTTTAAACGTATTTTTACTATTTCTTATTTTTTAATAACATTTTACAAAATTTTTTTTGTTATTTTTTTTTGTTTCAGTTTTTTAATAGTTTGTTAGACTTTTTCCCGAATATTCTTCAGATTATCTACATTCAAAAATTAGATTTGCCTGAAATAAATTTGTTTTTGAATCTATGCTGACAAATAATACATAAGTATTTTTTGTATTTCGTGATTTTATGGAAATTACAGAAGTTATAAATTAATTAAATTTGATGTTTTTAACAAAAGGGTATATTTTTTTAACGCGTTTTTCTTTCTTAATAACGAGAAATTAAAAATAACGTAGAACATGAAATTTGTTGGAAATTTCATGAATTTTCCAGATATGCAATAAAAAATGTTTTTTTCTCACAGAAAGACGTTATCGATTTGTAAATTTTTCGTCTTTGAAAAATAAGGAATTTCTCCCCATTTGTGCAAATTTAGCTTTTTTTTTTCTTTTAATTGATATTTGCCATTTTTTAGCTCAGCGCACAGAGTTTAGAGCTGTATTATATAAGAATATAATTTTTAGTTTTGTTTTCTATGTGTTGAAAGTCATTTGTTTTAATTTTTTTCACAAACAAGACAAAACTAAAAATTATATTCTTATATAATACAGCTCTAAACTCTGTGCGCTGAGCTAAAAAATGGCAAATATCAATTAAAAGAAAAAAAAAAAGCTAAATTTGCATTAATGGGGAAAAATTCCTTATTTTTCAAAGTTTATGCCTTGACACGAAAAATTTAAAAATCGATAATGCCTTTCTTTGAGAAAAAACATTTTTAACTTTAATTTTTGTGGTACTTTCATTGCAAATATTTGAGATTTTACTGCATATTTTATCTAAAAAATATCAAATTTTCAACAAATTTCATACGCAACATTATTTTGAAATTCTCGTTATTAAAGAAGAAAAACGCGTTCAAAAAATATCCTTTTGTTGAAAACATCAAATTTCAATAGTCATATAACTTGAGTAATTTTCATCAAATCACGAAATACAAAAAATACGTATGCATAAAAATTATTCCAGGCAAATCTAATTTTTGAATGTAAATAATCCGTAGAATGCCCCATACGTAGAAACAAAAGGGAAAAAATCACCCGCCTCCAATTTCATTCTTGGCGTAAAAAGTTTTGATTAAAAACGATTCTGCAGAAAGTTTCTTTGCATAAAACAAGGTTTACATTAAGTCAATAAAGACGAGAGTTTAAAAAAAAAAAATGTTCCGCTATAGGATCTCCCTTTTTTTTCTTTTTTAACGATTTAATTTGAACTGCTAGAAGAACGAATGAGGGATTGATCATTAACGCTTAATGATTGAAAGGAAACATTAGTTTGGCAATTTACGACTTGGAAAATTTCTAGCTTTTATGATCACTTTCCGGACACATATATTTACATAGTTCGACGAGCTATCGATCCTGTGTATAGCATGCGAGTCAAGAGCGCAACGAAAGCAATCTTCAGTAACGTTTACGATGTCGTATGACCTTTAAAAGGCTCGTAATAGTAATTGCCACGCGGTCAAATTGGATTACGGAGCTGAAGCCTCGGGTAATGGTGGCAGTGGCGCCATTAAAGTGAACTTATGCGAAAAAGTATTGCACGAGAAAGTGCGCCATAATTAAATAGTGGGTGGACTTTGAATTCGACTCATTTTGTCTAAAAGGGAAACAGAAAGGATATATATTCAAATTGTACTCTCTCGGTGGCATTATTATTGCCTTATTATAGCACACACGACGAGAAAGTTAGTCGTGTCTTTCTTATTTCTTACTTGGCATATGTCTCTGCATTCTCATAATCGTTATCCCAATACAATTGTAATTACATTGTCCACCGCATGTGTGTTTCTCTTTGCTTTTATAAAAGGAGAGAAAAGACTTCCTGGCTTCATTAAATTAACGATTATTATTAGAATAGTCTACTCGAGTTTTCTTTTAATCTAACAAATATATGTTTCAATGGAATTCAAAAGTTAAAAACAGTCGGAATTGAAGTTTGCGTAATTTTAAACTTAACGGTTTTCTAGATTATGAAAGTTGAAATTTAAATTCTCTCTTAGATTGTAAACTTTACTTAACAGCTTCTTAATTTAAACTTTGTAAATTAACAAGGGCTTGTCAGTCTAGACGCTTTGGAATTTGAGACTTGAAATTTTCAACATTATTTCTAAGTTATAGGGAAATTCTTTAGTTTCAAGTGAAATACAGGCGCACAGTGGGGGGAAAAAGTGACTTTAGAGAAAACAACTTTCAGCTCGTAATTTTAATCGAAATTTAAAGTCTTATTTCAAATTAAAGTTAATGAAATTTTGAATCGATTCATCGAGGCCGATTTTAAAAAATAAAATTTAATTTTTTTTCGTCAAAAGAATATTTTCGTAAAAATGATATAAATTTACTAACCGAGTTTTGTTATTGGTCATTTAAAACTGTAAATTTTTGCAAATTAAAATAATAGAAATTACAAAATTAGAGAATATATCTGACAAATGAGGAAAATAATTGATAGTTGAAAACAAAATTCGAAAAATGGCTACATAATTACACAATTGAAAAGAATAGTTTAAAAAAATAAACAACTAATATTAAATTTCAAAAAAATAGTTGAAAAATTATAGGAATAACTGATTCAATAATTCAAAATTAAACAACTGGATTGAAAATAGAAAAAAATAATAATAAATTGAGTAAATAAATTGAAAATTTAAGAATTAAATTAAAATTTGAAAAAATAATTGATAATTGAAAAAAAATTACAAAATTTAATTATAAAATTTTAAGATAATAATTAAAAATTTTAAAAATTGTCGAAAGAAATTGAAAATTGCGGAAAATAATTAATAATTGAAGGAAATAGTAGAAAAAAAATTGAAGAAAATATGGAAAAAATTACAAAAATTATTGTCAATTGAAAACAAAATACGAAAAATGAGTAGATTAATAGACAACTGAAAAAAATAATTGTAAAAATTAAACAATAAATATTAAGTTTAAAGAAAATAATTGCAAATTTCAAAATTAAGAAAGTTATAGGAATAATTGTTGGAAATAATGGCACTTTACAACTAAATTCAAAATCAAAAAAAATCATTAAAATTTAAAAAAAAATTATTAAAAGAAGACACTAATAAAAAATTGAACAATTAAATTTAAGTTAATGGAATTTACTTAAAAATTAAAAACAAGTAATTGAAAAAAGCCGAGAATTAATTAATATAGAAGAAAACAATTGAAAACCGAAGAATGCAAATCAAAATTAAAGTATAAAATTAAAAATTAAAAAAAATTATTGAACAATTGCAGTTAAAATTAAAGAAACTTAATGACAATCGAAAAAAATAATAGAAAAAAGGCGATAATTTTTTAAAATTAATAAAAATAATTGAAAATTAAAAAAACTATTTAAGAATTGAAGAAAATAATTAAAAATTGAAGATATAAATTGGTAATTAAAGAATTAAATGGAAATTTCAAAAACATAATTGATAATTAAAAGAAAAATTACAATAATTAACGAAAACTCTCGTCAGAAATAACTCTCGTCACTCTTAAGTGACGAGGTGGATTTTTTTAACAAAAATTTACAATTATTCATTTCATCGCTGAAAAAAGTAACTTTTGGAACTAGGCCTCTTAATTGTTAAATTAATTTTATATAGCTTTTCTTATCTTATCTTATGTTTATGTATTGGGTTTATACCCGTTTATTTGATGTAAATAAATCAATAAATAAACGAAAATAATTATATCTTAAAAAAAATAATGATAATTATTCTTATATATAAAACTAAGGTGTAACATTTTTTAATTCTATTATTTCTTTTTTTTTATACTACTATTAACTCTAAGTCAATAATTTTGTTACTATTTTTTGTAAAATTAGTTGTCGACCCGTATACTTTCATAAATAAATAAATAAATAAATAAATAAATAAATAATTGAAAAAAAATCGAAAAATGGTAAGAATAATGGACATTTGAAGAAAAGACATTTTTAAATTAAGATTAATCTTAAAATTGAAAGAGAATAATAAATTTTCAATTGAAAACTGATGAATATTATGGAAAAAATTGATGAAAATAAATAAAAATTAAAGAAAATTTTTGAGAATTGAAGAAAATAATTACAAATTGAAGAAATAAATGGTAAATTTCATGAAAATAATTGATAATTAAAAGAAAAATTACAATAGACGCAATTAACTATTAAAAAAAAATAATGATTATTGAAAAAAAAAATCGAAAAATGGTGAGAATAGTCGACATTCGAACAAAAGAACTTTTTATATTAATAATTAATCATAAAATTGAAGGATAATAATAAATAATTGTCAATTGAAAACTGATGAAAATAATGAAAAAAAATTGTACAAAATAAATGAAAATTAAAGAAATCAATCTGTAATTGAAGAATTGTATTGAAATTTCAAGAAAATATTTGATAATTGAAAAAATGCGATAATTATTTAATTTTGAATAAAACAATTGAAAAACGAAGAATGCAATTGGAAAAAATAATTAAATATTAAAGAAAATAATTGACAATTGAAAGTAAAATTCAAAAAGTAGCGAGAATAATAGACAAGAGAACAAAATAATAGAAAAAAAACTATTAAAGAATAGTTATAAAATTTAAAGAAAATAATAGTAAATTGTATATTGAAAACTGTTAAAAATTATAGAAATAATTATAGATTTATTTATTAATGGAATTAAAATGATTTGAATTGATATTTATAAATTTAAATTTTAATCAATTTAAATGCATTTTTAAAAAAGTATCTGATTTAAAACAAAAAATATCTTTGTGTCAAACTTCAGGTGTAGACAGAATGAATGAAATAATGAATGAATCTTGGGGATTATTATTATAGATTCGTAATAATGATATAAATTTACTAACCGAGTAAAATTTGTTACATGACTTCCTAAGAACATAACCTATCACCACCAAATAAATTTTAAAAAATTTGCATTTATTATAAAGAAAATAGTGTCTATAAAGGTTTTCCTTAGTTATTTTCTTAATTTTGTTGTTTTTAAAGCAATATTTAATTTAAAAACTACATTCCTTAAACACTAAAACTAAAATATTACAAAATTGATAATAATTTGTTATTAATTAATTAGCTTTTATGAATAAATAAATATTGTAATTTTTATTAAAAGAGAAAGCTTGTTTTTCTTTGTGTTTCTTAATATTATTTCAACCATTATTCGAAATAAAAATTTTATTTTCAATGTACCTATTTCATGGCTTTGATAAGTGATCCAATTGGTTGTTCGTATAAAAATAAAAACAAACTAAAAATTATGTTCCTTTTATGAACACTTTGCTTCATGAAACCAAAAAATTTTATTTTCATATAGAAAGTAATAACTTAAGCAATGCAAAAAAAATAAAATTTCAGTTATAAATACAAAATTTTTGTTAATTTTTTACATTTTTGTACTAAACCTCTCGAAAGAAAGTCTAGAAACTCAAAATTATTGTACATGTCAACGTTCATACCAGTTCGAAAAAACACGTTCTCGTCCGATCACGTAAGTTAAGCGAAGTTGGGCGCAGTTAGTACTTAGATGGGTGACCGCTTGGGAATACCGCGTAACGTTGACTTCTTTTTTTTTTTTTAATATTATTAATATAATTGTAACTGTTTCATACAATTCACTCAAAATAAAATAAAAGACAAACTCTAATTTCATTTTTAATTTAAATTTTCGTCATTGTCTTTGTTTTTATGTTTTTTGCCATTGTTCTTGTTTCAATTCAAAATGTTTGGTGAACCCTTCGATATTTGTATATTTAAAAGAAATCCCGATAGAAAAGGACAAAATTTAGAAAATAACCAATTTTTTTTTAATTTTTGTCATAGGGACGTTTTATCGGTCAAATTTTCCAACCTCATCAGGTTTTTTATAGATAATGAAAATTACATAACTATAGTTTTTGGTCGAACAACTTTTTAAAAAAGTAAAAACGAAATTTATTTGTGTGCAATTGACTCGAAAGAATTAATATCTTCTAATTATTATTCATTATTTTAATACATTTTGTAGTGCATTTTTTTCATGTTCACCTTAATAAAAATCAAAAAAAATTTACGACTTCGTGGTTTTTTTTTAGAATTTGTTAATATACAAAACTTATACAATATAAAATACAATATAACAATCTTCATGAAAACTCTCTAAATCTGAATTGGTTAAAAACTACTATTTAGGGGTTAAAATCGTGAACTCGATCGTGAACTAGTTTTCTCTTTTTCAATTAGTAAAGAATAACTAATTAATAGTAGAAAACTACTCATTCAGTAGTTAAATTTAACTAATTAAATAGTAAAAAATAACTAATGTAATTAGTAAATAGAAATCTACTAATTCTTTTAGTAGTTTAACAGAACCTAAAATTACTTTCGCTAATTAAATTAGTAGTTTTTTACTAAATTATTAGTAAAAAATTACTATTTGACATGGTAAACAAGTTTTCAACCTTAAAATAGTAGTTTTTAACTAATTCAGATTTAGAGAGAAATTTTGTGTAAAAATGATACTTTATTACTCAAATAGGCGCCAAGAAAAATTTTTAAAGTAAGAATACCGTTTTTTATTTTGACATTTATAAAACTGCAACTACCAATAATGAAATGTAATTAGGTTCATATAATTATTATTTCAGTCAGATTAAAAAGAGCTGGAGAGAAATGATTTGATTAATAAAATTGATTTCACTTTTTGAGTAAATTAAAGGGAAACTAGAATTCAATCGAAGGCCGTTACAGAAGAGGGATCTAATTATTATTAGTAACTGCCGCGAGGTATGACTAATGTGGTACTGGAGTTTTTTATTTTTTTATTTTATTTTTTTTTTGCCAGCGACATTCCCCTCTTTCAATGGTTATAACTATAGCATACCTCGTGCCTCGAGCTAGTGATTATCTCCCCAAACACCCCGTTTTTTTAAGACCCTATTTAAGCGAAATTGAAATATATTACGTATTATTTCTCGTCACCAATGTGTAACTAAACTTGACCTTCAAGTACCTTCAAAATGGACCTTTAAAACCCTAATTATTATAATAAAAATAATTCAATTCTGCTAAAAAAGTTTAACATTTATTTTATTATCTTTAAACAAATTGTTCTATTTGACACATTTTATGTAATATCTTCTATTTTTTACAATAACTGTAAATAATATCACGTAATATTCTCAACAATTAATTATTCTAATATACAATTATGCTAAACGATAAAAAAAACTGTAAGCTATAATTACAATGTAGAAAAAACAAAAGCAATTATTGTTTAATTAGAAAAGCAAATGAAGTGTAAAATATTAACGACCTTCTACCAACAAGACAAATTCACAAAATTTATGAACCGTGTAAAATAACTCTATTGTGTAACAATTTTCCTAGATATCTATTTTATTTTATCTTTATCTATACTTGATCATATTTTATTGAATAAAAATAAAATTTACTAAAAATAATAAATTTTACCACGAACTATTAACTTTACAATTTTTATTTAGTTTACAAATGATTATTAAACAAGCCGGAGAATTTTCTACGTAAACTGTCCAAGAAATTTTCCCCGAGTTTGAATGAACAGTTTTCTCAACCTTCAATTATTTCGGAAACTAAAACAATTTTTCATTTGAGCGCAACGAAATCGAAGAATTTTAAACTGGAAATATTTTATTATCGAGAAGCTATAGTAGTAGAAAATTAGAAATCTTTCGGTTCATCATTTTTCAATGTTGAACAGAAGAAGATTGACGTCTTTCGATACCTGAACTTACTAACCTAAACCTAAATGCATTCCAGGTAGTCATATAAATGGTAGTGACGTCACACTATTTCTTTCATAAAAGGGACGCAGGTCTTTTCCGGTGCTTCGTCCTTTTCACTAAAACACGTTCTTCTTGCAGCCACACACATTTATATATTTCCCTATACATACTTTCTTAACTTGAATCGATTGCTTTTCCATCTTTGCAATATTCCAGGCTTCAGAGATCTCGTAAAGTGAAGAAAGTTCAGGGTTGAAGCTCGCAGTTTCTCTTTATCACAAATTGAGAAATGTTTAGTGAATTTTATCCTTAAGAAAACATTCCATTTCCTTGAAAATATTTATGAGATATATATCTGTACGTACTTCTTTTCAAAGTGAGTTTATCCTGGCTGATTACTTTTTCCCCCTGATATTCCAACTTGTCTTTATTAATATTGATTATATCTGGATTCATATTTATTGCTGTGTCTCTTTAAATTTAAAACTCGAAATTAGAAATTACTGGAAAAAATTGAGAAGAAAGATTTTACAGTTGGGTTTTTTGGATTAAATGTAATTAGATCAAAAGTAGAAGATCAAAAAATCTTTGAGGGGTACCTTTGATAATATTATTTTTATTAATGAAATTAGACTTTGAAAATGAGATCAAATGGGAAAATATTGACAAAAATGGACAGAGGTTTGTGAGTTTCATGATAAAGCTAAAAAGATCAAAAGAAGAGGATGAGAAATTATACATAGGGGTTTTTTTGGTAAAATGGTTTTTTTCCATTTGGGATCAAATTTGAAATCTTTTAAATTTTAACGCTTTCAAATTTTAATGTTAGCTAATTAGAATGCTTACAAATTTAAACGCTTCCAAATTAAAAAGGCTTCCAAATTTTAAGTCTTCCTAGTTTTTAACTCTTTCAAATTTTATAACGTTTCCACATTTGAATTACTTCGAATTTAAGTGCTAACAAATTTTAATGCCTTCAAATTTGAAAATTTCCAATTTACGTTTCCAAATGAAACTTTTCCAATTCCAACGTTTCTAAATTTGAGTTATTCTATATTTTAAATGTGCCAAATTAAAAAACTGCTGAATTTGAACGCTTCCAAATTTTATGTGTTTTAAATTTGCATGTTTTCAATTTGCAACTTTTTCAAATTTGCCGGCTCTTAATTTGAACGTTTTCAATTTCTAAATTTAAGTTATTCTCTATTTTAAAGTTTTAACTTTGACGACTATTGAATTTGAATGATTCCAAATGTTATGTCTTTTAAATTTTAAATGTTCTCAAATTAGAGCTCATCCAAATTTTATCGCCTCCTAATTTGAACGTTTTTACTTTTTATGGCTTCCAAATTTGAACTCTTTCAAATTTTAACATTTTCTAATTTTAACACTTTTAAATTTAAACTCTTTCAAATTTAAACATTTCCGTACTTGAACCTTTTCAAATTTTAACGCTTTCAAAGTTGAAGTTACTAGAATTTGGAAGTTTCTGCACCTTTACGTTTCAAAAAAAACTTTCTCATATTCAACATTTCTAAATTTAAGTCATTCTTTATTTTAAAGCTTTCAACTTTGAAAACTATTGAATTTGAACGATTCTAAATTTTATGTCTTATAAAATTTGAATATTCTCATATATTTGAGCTCATTCAAATTTTGTCGCCTACAAATTTGAACATTTCCAAATTTTAACATTCCCGAATTTGAAACGCTTCCAATTTTGAAGGTCCTTTAATTTCAACATAATTAGATATTTTTACGTTTCCAAAAGAAACTTTTACATTTCTAAACTTGAATTATTCTGCATGTTAAAGCTTCCGAAATTGAAAATTACTGAATTTGAAAGCTTTCAAATATTATATGTTTTAAAATTTGAATGTTCTCAAATTGAACTCTTTCAAATTTTGTCCCCTCTTAATTTGAACGTTTTCACTTTTTAGAACTTCCATATTTGAACTCTTCCAAATTTTAACATTTCAAAATTTCCGCATTTGAACGTTTCCGGATTTGAATTAATCCTTTAAAACTTGAGACTTGAATTAAACTTTCATATTAAATCCATTACTTAAAAACGACTGTATTTGAATTAAAAATTTTTCCATTTTTAACGTTATTAGTGACAAAAATCAAAATTAGATGAATTTTAATTTTTCAAAATTCAGAGGTACTTAAGTCTCAAAATGTGGAGTTTAGTGTTATTTTTGTTTTATCATCTTATCACTAATTTATAATTTGTGCTCTAAAAATACAAAACATAGCTATTGATAAAATAAATAAAAATTAGATTTATATTATATTTTGTAAAATACTCTCAAAATTTATTGAAGCAGTGAGAATTTAGAGAATATATATATACGTCATTTTCGAAAAACTGTTAAAAAGTAAGAAGAACTTATATATATCTCATAAAAGGGTTAAATTTCGTCTTTCACTAAAATGATCCTATTAATAAAAAAAAATTCCTCGAGTATTTAATATATGTTGTATTTTATTATAAACGATAACCAGTAAGTCAAATTGGTCACGTTTCAGGAAGTCGTTTTCTTTTATTGCCCAAGGGAAAAAGACATTTTTCCTAGTCTCTTAAAACTCTTTTGAGTCCACTTGATAAAATCATCGATCCAACTCCCTTATCTCATTTAGTCGTGTGTGTATCGTCATTTTAATATGACAATTCACTTGAATTATCAACAACAACGACATCTCCTTTCCTTTTATACCATCGATTTTTTCCTCTTCATAACGCTTTCATCTACACAGAATTACTTTTTATTTTTATCTTCTGATTCACATCTTTTGCTCTTTTTAAAAAATTATTTTTCTCAACATCAAGAACTTCAGATGTATCTAAAACTTAAAGAAAGATTCAAGATAAAGTCCAATATTTACTTGTTTTCGTGTTCTGTTAAAAAATACACACTACTGTGCGTGTTCTCCTAAGTGTGCGTGTATTTCTTGATTTAATGTGTGTACAATGTGTGAGAACAATATATTTCTAGAAGGTTTTCTTGAGAAATGTTTTCAGTTTAGAGAATTACAAAAAAAGGCAACGAGGAATGTTGAGATCGAGTTCTACTAAAACTACTTTGTCACGCGCCTACCTGTATTTTGAATCTGTCGGCTCTGATCTTTTCAATGAAACTTGTCTTTTTAGAACTTCTCACTTTATAGATACACATGTAGTACTCTGAACTTACATCTCGTCCTGAAAACTGCTTATTTCCCCGTCGTCAGTTTCTTTTTGAATTTTTCTAGCGTGTGTGCCCCGTGTCCCGTGAAATCATACTCCCCTAGATGAAACGGCACAGCATCTCAATTTACAGTCTTTCGAGAAAAAAAATCTCCCTATCCTTTACCCTCTTACTTTGCACTTAAATCTGCCACTTTCATTCTCTGAAATTGCAAAAAGCGAAACTTTTTCATGAATAAACGATCTTGAGCGGACAAATAATTTCTGATTATAGGATTTTTTTTAAATTGCAATAAAATATGAACGCGTGAAATAAAGTTTTTTTTGCCCTGGACATATTCGATTTTAAATTAATTTTTAATCAAAAGTTTATATTTTTTTTTTGGAATAGAAATTCAAGAGTTAAGCAAGTGAGAAAAAATATTTCACTGCAAATGTTAAAGAATTTTATATCGATAATTTACTTAAATAATTTAAAAAAATTATTTATTACAAGCTCATCTTGAAACCCACATAAAATTCTGCTAAATGAAAATTTGATTCAATTCGAATTCTCATAAATAAAATGTTTATATCTCGTTCTATTTACGTTTTTAAAAATTAATTTACTTTAATTGTGAAAAATAAAATTCTTCTTGATAGTTCTTCAATGAAAATTGCAAAAAACCACATGAGTTTTAGCTAATTTAATGAATAATTGATTTTAAACAGTTTTAATTGTTTGAACAATAAATAACATTAAATCGATTAAATTGAAGTAATTGAATTGTTTTTCCTTGTGGAATTTTAAAAATTGTGAGTTTTTAAGATACCTATTTAATTAAAACAGAACTACTTTTTAGACACTTACTAGTAATCTTTCCCTTACTTTATTTTTTAAAAATTTGTAATTATTCCTTTCTGTTTTGAAATATTTTTAAAGAATTTTTTTTCATTTTCTAGATGTTTATTAATAATTTATTTTTATTTATCTTCAAGTTTAGTTATTTATTCAGTTGCCACTAAATTCTTTTTGTAATTTTCATAAATCTAAAATAATATTACTTTCTTCACTTTCTAGTTATTTTGTAATTTTCTAAAAAATGTTAACTTCTTAATTAACATATTATTTCTTTCTTTCTTTCTTCATTTCCTAGTTATTTTGTAGTTTTCTATAATTTTTTAACTTTTTAATTACAATCTTCACTTTATAATAGTTATATTTTTTTACTTACTTACTTTTTTTTACATTCTTTTTTATTATAATTATAATTAAAAGTCGCCTCCTAATTTGAACATTTTCAAATTATAAAGCTTCCAAATTTGAACTCTTTGAAGTTTTAACATTTTTATACATTTTACCACTTTCAAGACTAAACGTTTTCAAATTTTAACGTTTCCGAATATGAACTTTTTCACATTTCAACGCCTCAATTTGAACGTTTCGACTTTCGACATTTTTACGTTTCTAAATGAAACTTTTAATTTCAATGTTTCTAAATTTGAAATATTCTGTATTTTAAAGCTTCCAAATTTGAACTCTTTCAAATTTAAACATTTCTAAAATTTAACACTTTCAAATTTAAACTTTCCAAATTTTAAAATTACCGAATTTGAACCTTTTCACATTTTAACGCTTCCAAATTTGAAGATTCTTCAATTTAAACGTTTCGACATTTTTACGTTTCCAAAAGAAACTTATCATTTTCAACGTTTCTAAATTTGAATTATTCTGTATTTTAAAGCTCGCAACTTCGAAAACTACTGAATTTAAACGCTTCCAAATTTTATGAGTTTTAAAATTTGAATCTTCTCAAATTTGAACTCTTTCAAATTTTATCGCCTCCTAATTTGAACGTTTTCACTTTTTAAGTCTTCCAAATTTGAACTCTTCCAAATTTTAACATTTTCCAATTTTAACACTTTCAAATTTGAAAACTACTGAATTTGAACGCTTCCAAATTTTTTGTTTTTTAAAATTTGAATGTTTTCAAATTTAAACTTTTTCAAAGTTAAGTTTAAAATTTTTTCAAAGTTTGTCGCGTTCTAATTTGAACGATTTCACTTTTTAAAACTTCTATGTTTAAAGGCTTCCAAATTTTAACACTTCTAAATTTTACCTCTTCCAAATTTTAAGTCTTTCTAATTTTAACTCTTTCAAATTTTATAACGTTTCCATAGTTGGATTATTTTGATTTTAAACGCTTCCAAATCTTAACGCCTTCAAATTTGAATATTTCCACATTTTAAGGCTTCCAAATTTAAAAGCTACTTACCAAATTTTAAATCTTCCAAATGTAGTTCTTCTAAATTTTATCGCTATTAAATACATTGAATCCAAACGAAAAGGTTAAAATTTTAACATTTTCTTTTCGTACTTTGAATTTTATTCTTTCCTTCAAATTTAAGGTATTTATCCGATGGGCAGTCACTGCCAAAAGTTAGTACTTCAGTTTATAGCGATTATTAATTAAAATAATTTATTTCTTGACTTATTATTTACTTTTAATAGTTAATCGGACATTGGCCAATAATTTTTTAATGAAAAACTTTCAAAAATGAAAAAATGTTGTTAAATTTTTAACGTTTTTTAAAGATATCTTTTTTACAATTCTATATATTTTCTTACCTTTTTTTTAAAAATGGTTCAATTTAGGTAAATAATAGCTTATTTTCTTCAGAAAAACAAACTCTATAACTTCACCTCGTCAGATTTTTAAAAAAGTGAACCATTTTTTAAATATAGTAATTTATTTTAAAAAAGATTTCTAAATGTTTATAAACAAACTGCTTTATTTAAAAAATGATCCACTTTTTCGAAAATCTGACGAGGTGAAGTTGCAAAGTTTATTTTTCTCGAGATTTTTCTGAAGAAAATAAGCTATTATTTACCTAAATTGAACCATTTTTAAAAAAAAAGGTAAGAAAATATATAGCATTGTAAAACAGATATCTTTAAAAAACGTTAAAAATTTAACAACATTTGTTCATTTTTGAAAGTTTTTCATTAAAAAATTATTGGCCGATGTCCGATTAACTATTAATAGTAAATAATAAGGACGAAAATAAATTATAATTATTAATAATCGCTATAAACTGAAATACTAATTTTTGTCAGGGACTGCCCATCGGAGAAATACCTTAAAGATTTCGACATTTTTAATTTTCCAAAAGAAACTTTTCAATTTCTACGATTCTAAACTTGAATTATTATGTATTTTAAAGCTTCCAAATTTGAAAACTACTGAGTTTTAACGCTTTCAAACTTTATGTCCTTTAAATTTGAAATAAATCAAGTCAAAAACGATTTCCTTGAATTAAATTCTTGTCTAAAATACAATTTCTCGTTTAACCAATCAGATGAATACTCTCATTTGGAACAAAAATTCAAATTCTATTGAGAATTCTTATTATATCAGAAATCAATAAAAAAAGAAATAATTTAAAGAAATATTTCTCCAATTTGCAGATAATTTTTCCTGGAAGTTTGATTGAAAGAAGTTTTTTTTTTCTTCAGAAATATTAGCACTATTATTATGTATTTACGAGACAGCAAGCGGTGCAAAGGGGTCTCTAATCTCAAAGTTTCTAGTTTCCCCCTTGTGCAATTATTATTAGGGTGAAAAGTCACGAGTGTTGAAGAAGGCAACCTTGGCTGATTCTAACACGTCGTTGCTAATATAATAGAAAGAGAGAAGGCGAAATACGAGTCGAGTCGACTGGCAATGATCGTCGAGTCTGCAATGCATTCTTTCCCATTCCTTTTATTTTCTGAAGAACCAGTTCTCGGGAGATCCCGATCCCTCGTCCCGTGGCTTCTATCAACACGAATCTGAGGGATTTCCCATGGGGTTTTTTTTTTTGGGCCACCCCCTTTACCTCGGAATAACGGTCCCCATTGTCTGAAAGGGGCCCGTTCACAATCCTAGAAACCTAGGTCCCAGGACCTTTCGCTCCTTGTAGCTCTAATGTAGGTATATCAAATTTCCCATATTCTGACCGCAGGTTAGCGAAAATCCATTTTACTTTCAAGATTTAACGCTAGCTATAATTCATTAGAAGCGAAAAGTGATGGGGAAAAATGGTTAATTTGAAAGATTTAAGAGAGCCGACAGGGGCCTTTTCTCTGTGAATAATTTTCTTTCAATAGTACAAATTTGAGAATAATTTTAACGATTGTGCTTCTCAACTTGAAATTGAGTGGATTTTTGTTGAAAATCAGTTGTAAATCAACTGTGATAAATTGACTAGAAATATTCTCTCCCAAAAATTCGTAATGATAAAATTAATGTGAAAAATTTGGTGTTATTTGGGAAAAATCTGGTGGTTATTGAAATGAGGAATGTGTTTAATTTAAATCGCAGAAAAAGTGAACCTACTTGGTTTATGGAGTTGGACACAAACTCGAGAAGTTAAATTTAAAATTTTTGATCTTTGAAATAGAATTGAAGTAGTTAATTGAAGAAGTTATTTAAAAGAAAAGAACTTGAAATGCAAAAAAGAAATGAAAAAACATGAATTATTTTACGAATTTTTGGTCAATTGCAAACTCTATATGTCATTTGATTCTTTTTATGATAAGGAATATGATTTTTGTGTTTATTAAGATGTATTTTTGTCATGGAAAAATTTTTTGGCAAAAGCAAATTTTTTCGATGGAAAAGGTGTTCAAAAAAATTTGATTAGGTACCTATTTTCAAAAATCACTGTGTCCAAATTTAGATATTTATGAGCTTAATAAGTCATCTAAATTTTATTAAAATCCGTTGAAACTTCCTCAAGATATCCTAAAATTTGGAATATTTTTAGAAAATTAAAAATCTTAACTATCACAGAGGAAGCAAAATTAACTTTTACTGCAATTTTTTAAGACTAAAAATGGTAAATTTAATTTAAAACAAAATTAATTATTTAAGGTCATAAGATATTCTAACGACAAAAAATATATATATATACATATATGTGTGTGTGTAACGTATCTGGAAATTTGCTTAAAAATAAAAATTTACGCTATTTAGATTAAATTGAGCCGTTTTGGACTGTTTTTGGAAAATTGAAAATCTTAACTATCACAGAGGAAGCACAATCAACTTTTACTTTAATTTTTTTTAGACGAAAAATGGTAAATTTAATGTAAAACAAAATTAACCATTTAAGGTCATAATTGGATAAAAATGAAAGTGTTTTGACATTCAGAAATGCTTTAGAGAAATGAGAGAAACTCGAGGAGAAACTACTGTAGATTTGTTTTCTAAATTTGATACATCTTTAATTTTCATTCAATTGTGAATTTAATGATTTTTTTTGTTTTGAATTAAATTTGCCACATTTATTCTGAATAAAATTATATTAAAAGTTAGATTTTCGGTTTCAAAGAGCAAAAGAAATACTTCAAACATAACCTCTTCTCAAGTAGGTATCCAATAATTTCTTCTAAATTTGTGTAAGAGAGCTGAAACACACCAACTCTCTAAATCTAAATTAGTTAAAAATAACTAATTTGAAAGCAAAAACTCAGCCACTAGTTGAAATAGTTATATTTCTACTAATCATTTAGTAAAAAATAACAAATTATTAGTCAAATTCATTTTTAGGTTATGTCAAAATAACTAATATTTTAGTAAAATTCTGTTTACTTATTCAATTAGTCGAATTTTAACTATTTTTTAGTTATGTTTTTACTAACAATTAGTCATTTTTTTTACTAATAATTAGTTATTTTTAACTAATCGCTAAAATAAAAACTTAGGTACGATTTTACTAATTATTAGTTATTTTTAACTAATTCAGATTTAGAGAGTTTGTTTTTGGAATTTGAAAACATGATAAAAGTTGACAAATAAATTCTGTACAATAATCAAACTGGATAAAGTTAAATTTGTATAAAGTTGAAATTAATTAAATTTACATTAGACACATTCTCTCTAAATCTGAATTAGTTAAAAAGAACTAGTAAATAAAAAACTAAAATAAATAGTTAAAATTTGACTAATTGAATTTGTAAACATAATTTTACTAAAATATTAGTTTTTTTTACTAAATGAATAGTAGAAATATAACCTTTTGAATAAATAGCTAACTTTTTGCTTTTAAATTAGTTATTTTTAACTAATTCAGATTTAGAGAGTTGAAAATTGAAAGAATTAAAATTAAGATTAAGTTTAAAGTTAGATAAATTTACACTTCGATGCATTGAAAATTATTAATTGATATGTTGATACCTTGAAAATTTTGAGAAATTTACGAGTACAATTTTGTACTTGGAAGTTGCAAATCGGATAAAATTACATTTGGCTCAAATTTTTTTTGAACCAATAGAAATTAGGATTAATAAACTTATACAAGTTTTTATAATTTTATATTTTATGCATATTTTTTTACAACTGTCGTTTTACTAAATTTAAGAAAACTGAATATCAAATTCAGATGAAATTTCATAAAAACAAACTTTCTTGTGAAATCATTTTTCTGAAAGGTAAATATTTCTAAAAACAGATAAAGATATTCTCTAAATCAGAATTAGTTAAAAATAGCAAATAATTATTAAAATCGTGGCTGAGTTTATATTTCAGCAATTAGTTAAAAATCACTAATTATCAGTAAAAAAAATGACTAATTGTTAGTAAAAACATAACTAAAAAATAGTTAAAATTCGACTAATTGAATAAGTAAACAGAATTTTACTAAAATATTAGTTATTTTGACATAACCTAAAAATGAATTTGACTAATTATTAGTTATTTTTTTAGTGATGCATGTCGAGCAAACGATCTGATCGACTTGACATCTGATCTTCTGCTGTTTGCTTGATTATGATTGAATTGAACAAATTACTTTTTATTTATCTTTTAATGATTAGCATAATTTTTGAAAATGTCTTTAAGTAAGAATCATTTCTTTTTGTTGACATTTTTTATCTGTCACGTGGGTAATTTCATCGACTTTCGTCTAAGGGATGTTGCTACGATAAGTGTTTTAAAAATAAATTTGTTTTATAAGTCATTATTAAACTCCATAGAATTCATTTCTAATAAAGGTTTTTGATAATATTTTCTTTTTAACCCAACTGTTGGGGCATTTACAAAATGTTAATTAAAGACGTGAAAGTATAGAGTTTTCAGTTCATATTTCAAACTTTTTTAAATTACTAAATATACGTTTAAATAAAATTTCGCTAAAAAAGAATGTCAATATATGAGAAGCACTTTTTCAAAAGTTGATAAATCCATTTTCCAAAAAAGTTGAGATAATCACAAATTTAACATATTAGGATCCTTATAAATCGATCTGTCACTGTTAAATTCAAGAAAAAAATTTATTACCAAAGAATTTTCAATTAAAAAAAACTTGGACTTAACCAAGATGATTTAAAAGTTTAATTTTTTTTCTAGAATAAATTACAAAAACCTTTAAATTCCTTAGTTACTATAAACTTTGATTAAAAATAAATCTCCTTAAGTGCAAAAAAATTCGTATATAAATAATTTCGTATATTTTGTCTACTATATAATAAACTCTAGGGGTTAGGTGCGAAACTGAATTTGTTTAATTTTCTCGAAATAACAAAATGTGGATTTATTAAATTTTGAAAAAGTACTCCTCATATATTTTAAAGATTTGTGTGTGGTAATTTATTTTTTATATAAAGCATAATTATAATAAGAAAAATGGATTTAAGATTGATCTATAAAGACTGTCAATTTTTGTGATATTTAGAAGCATATTTTTTATAAAATTATATAATAAAAAATTTGGATACTTACGAGGTTTGAAATTAATACATTAACTTTTCTTATTCAGAACAATAACATAAAAAAAAATGTTCTTTATTATATGCATGTGAAGTTGGCCCCCCACTATCAACCAATTGGATTTCTTTTCGGAGTTCTGGCTTCCTTTCGAATAGTTCTAGAGTTCCTTATACATTTTAGAAATAGTTCTGGCGATTAAATACCAAAACAATCGATTTAACATGATGGGGGGCCAACTTCACGTGGCCCCCCTTTTTTGCAAAAATCGATATATTTTTAGAGTTCTGAGTAGTTTTTAAAGAGTTCTAGAGTTCCCTGTACTTTTTATCAATAGTTCTGCCCATTAAGGAAAAAAAAAATTTTTTCAAAAAAATAGTCAGCCCCCACATTTTTTTAAATTACATTATTCTAATCAAAAATGAACTAAAACAAAGAGTTCTAGAGTTCCCTACACATTAAACATAAGACAACTAACTCAAAGTCCTAAAATTTTAAAAACCATCACAATCCAAACTCAAAAGCAAATCAATAAACAACTTTGAAGTTGCAAAATTTATTTGAGTTTTTAAAAATATAGAGTTCCAAGAGTTCTAATCAGAGTTCTGTTTACCCCCCCCCCCCCCCCAAGAGTTCAACAAGAATTTCTAATAAAGTTTTTCTTTAGAATCAAAATCCAACAAACTATACAACTTGAAAGTTTCAAAATTTTTTTGAGTTTTTAAAAATTTAGAGTTCTAAGAGTTCTGATCAGAGTTCCGTTGGCCCCCCAAATAGTTCTACAAGAAATTCTAATAAAGTTTTTCTCTAAAGTCAAAATCCAAAAAACTACACAACTTTAAAGTTTCAAAATTTTTTGAGTTTTTAAAAATTTAGAGTTCAAAGAGTTCTAATCAGAGTTCTGTTGGCCCCCCAAATAGTTCTAAAGGAAATGTTAATAAAGTTTTTCTATAAAGTCAAAATCCAAAAAACTACACAACTTTAAAGTTTCAAAATTTTTTGAGTTTTTAAAAATTTAGAGTTCCAAGAGTTCTAATCAGAGTTCTGTTGGCCCCCCAAATAGTTCTAAAGGAAATGTTAATAAAGTTTTTCTCTAAAGTCAAAATCCAAAAAACTACACAACTTTAAAGTTTCAAAATTTTTTTGAGTTTTTAAAAATTTAGAGTTCTAAGAGTTCTGATCAGAGTTCTGTTTGCCCCCCGGAGTGCTCTACAAAAAACACTCATAACATTTTTCTCTAAACTCAAAATCCAAAAACTTATTACCGTTCAAAGTAACCCAAAAAAATTTGAATTTTGAAAATTTTAGAGTTCCAAGAGTTCTGGTCAGAGTTCTGTTGGCCCCCCAAATAGTTCTACAGGAAATGTTAATAAAGTTTTTCTATAAAGTCAAAATCCAAAAAACTACACAACTTTAAAGTTTCAAAATTTTTTTGAGTTTTTAAAAATTTAGAGTTCTAAGAGTTCTGATCAGAGTTCGGTTGGCCCCCCAAATAGTTCTACAGGAAATGCTAATAAAGTTTTTCTCTAAAGTCAAAATCCAAAAAACTACACAACTTTAAAGTTTCAAAATTTTTTTGAGTTTTTAAAAATTTAGAGTTCTAAGAGTTCTGATCAGAGTTCTGTTTGCCCCCCGGAGTGCTCTACAAAGAACCCTAACAACATTTTTCTCTAAACTCAAAATCCAAAAACTTATTAACGTCCAAAGTGACCCAAAAAATTTTGACTTACGAAAATTTTAGAGCTCCAAGAGTTCTGGTCAGAGTTCTGTTTGCCCCCCGGAGTGCTCTACAAAGAACCCTAACAACATTTTTCTCTAAACTCAAAATCCAAAAACTTATTAACGTCCAAAGTGACCCAAAAAATTTTGACTTACGAAAATTTTAGAGTTCCAAGAGTTCTGGTCAGAGTTCTGTTTGCCCCCCGGAGTGCTCTACAAAAAACCCGAATAACATTTTTCTCTAAACTCAAAATCCAAAAACTTATTAACGTTCAAAGTGACCCAGAAAATTTTGAATTTCGAAAATTTTAGAGTTCTAAGAGTTCTGGTCAGAGTTCTGTTTGCCCCCGGAGTGCTTTACAAAAAACCCTAATAATATTTTTCGCAAAACTCTAAATCCAATCAGTCTTCCATGAAAGAGTCTTATTTCGAACATTTGTTACTTAATTAAATATAGAATTAAGAATACGCAAAAAAATTCAAATTTTCCATTTTACAAAACATGGCGGTAAGATGAGGTAGTATAAAAATAAAGCTATTTTTCCTTACAACTTTCGCAAACACGTTTATTGATTTTGTAAAATAAACTAAAGAACAAATTTAATGCGTAATTTTAGTTCTCTCATGTAAAATAAAATTACAAAACTAACCTCAAAAAACAATAACTTTTAGAATAGAAATAAACAAGAGGTTACCTGCTCCTGTATTCTAAATGTATTATTTAAATAACAAAACGTTATAAATAGTGTGAAAAATCACCAAAAAAAGATTTTTTTTTCATAAAATAAAAAAATGATTGGTTTTTAGTACCATATCCTGCCCTCACTTCCTATACCCCGTCTTGCCCCCACATACGGAATTTCATTAAAAAATTAATTTCTAAAAATTAAGTTTCGAAACGGAAATAAGCAAGTGCTTAACTTTAAGTCTAATCATTGTTGAACATGAATAAAATTATATAGTATATAAAATGTTGTTATTAAAATATCAAACACGTTCTAAATAAAATGCAAAAATGACAAGAAAATCGTCAAAAATAGTTTTTTCATGTAACAAATAAAAAACTCGGTTTCATCAATCAGTGACTTGGCCAATCAAAAACTATTGTAACGGTACTATGTTATGCAAAAAATGACCATGATTGGTTAATTAGTTTCTTAATTAAGGCAAGTACCCCGTCTTGCCCCCACCTCCCCTAATTACTTATTTTACTCTTTGAAACATTCTCTACAATTTTACTCTTTGAATTTCGTTAAAAATATTTTGTTAAAAAAAATTCTTAAAAACAAATTTGATTTTTTTAATAACTTTTGAACAAAATATGTCTCGCTATGCACTGAAAAAAAATTTTTTAATTTAATATATGATTTGGTGAAAATTTCAATGCAGCAGAAAGTCACCCATATATGTAAATTTAACATCAAAATAAAGAGACATTTAGCAATGATCTAGAGTTAATCTTAAGAATTTCATTTACCTGAAAATCACATGCAGCAAAAATCGCAGTTAGATTTTTCTGTGTGAAGAAAGGGACCTTAGAGGGTAAAAATCGATTTTCGGTTTATGGTTGATTTAACTTCAATAAAAGTTCCTTTTTCATTATTTGAAGTCAGAAAATGTTTTTATTAATTATTTTCCAAGTTATGACAATTCAAACATCATCGATTTGTACAGAGCACCATACGCGCTCGTCTTTTCTTTTCGCTCTCCTGTAAAATTACCGATTTGCCTCTAAGGTCCCTTTCTTCAAAGCGCGTCACATATTATGAACAAAGTTAAAAGAGTAGAACTGTAAAGAATGGTTCAAAGAGTAAAATCAGCTATTATTTGTCAAAATTAGATGAAAATTACAATTGGTTTAGTGACAAATAAAGACAAAACATAAAGTGTTTAATAATTATTGTTTGAAAATATTTTTTGCCTAATCTAATTTTTTCTGTTACTTGAACAAGTGAATCTTTTACAATTTCGAGAAATTGTTTATTTTTATTTGCTGTTTGCAAACCATTTTTTATTTTGAGGTTAGATCAAGCGGTTGAACGTTCTTAACACGAGTTCTGTTAAATAAGAATTGTTTTAAGTTAAAATTCGATTAAATTAAAATTCTTTTAAATAACAATTTAATTTAAAAATTTATTTTATAAAATAAAAATAATGTTAAAAATTAATTCATTATTCCAAGAGTTTTATTAAGTAAAAATTTGTAATTCTTTAAATTAATTTGACAAGAAATTCTAAGAATTTAAATTTGCCTAAAGCGTGATTCAATCAAAGACATTTTAATTAATGAGTTTTAGAACATAGTCGTTCGTTCCAATTTTTGCTGTTCTAAAAATTTCTTTAAGATCCATATACAGGGTGTCCGCAAAAACTGTAAATCAGGGAAAAGTTCCGGGAAAGTCAGGTGTGTTTAAAAATGAAAATTTGCGGCCATTCTGATATAAAAAATTAATTGTTACTTATGTCATGAATACAAATGTTCCTTACAATTACTAATGTCATAATAAGCTTTTTAAAATCTAAAGTTATTTTTAAATTTCCCTTAAAAATATAACCGGGAAATACAAAAATATCACTGCGAAAAACCTGGAACTTACCGGGAATTTACATTCATAAAACTTATGGCCACACCGATTATAATTTGTTTCAACTTGTTATAATTGTTATGCTTAGTTTGTTGTTAGTAACTGGTTACATTCGTCTTTTGGAGGACTTATTATAAAAATAGTGAAATAAACAATTTGGCAATACTCCTTGAAATGTTCTGAAGAGAAATATAGTTACCGATTTAAATTTTACTAAAAACTTTTTTTTTCACTTAAAATGCATGGAAAACTTTAAGCGCATTGAGTGACATCTAAATATTTTTCTATATATATATTTTTTTTTTGTAGTTTAGAAAATTCAAATTTAATCTCTGTTAAATTTACAAAAATTTAGAGTATTTTTATTTTATTTAAATAACATGTGTCATTTAGTATTGTGTGTGACATTAAGACTCATAGGCCTATTTATCGTGAATGGTGTTTTTTAATTACTTATTGAGAAATGAACTTCACAATAGTTATTATTGGTTTTCCGTTATAACAATTTATAAATACTCGTTTTTTAAATTTAAACCAGATAAGAGTCAAAGAGTTTCCCTTCCATAAGGCATATATCCCCTCACATTGCCGATAATTTTCTTCACACGCTCCAATCCCAGACTACCTAGCTTGTAGGACTGGAGAGAGAAAAAGTGGAACTCTAAAATTTATGACAGTCAAAATTTTTTGGGTCACTTTGGACGTTAATAAGTTTTTGGATTTTGAGTTTAGAGAAAAATGTTATTAGGGTTTTTTGTAGAGCACTCCGGGGGGCAAACAGAACTCTGATCAGAACTCTTGGAACTCTAAAAATTTCGAAATTCAAAGTTTTCTGGGTCACTTTGGACGTTAATAAGTTTTTGGATTTTAAGTTTAGAGAAAAATGTTATTAGGGTTTTTTGTAGAGCACTCCGGGGGTCAAACAGAACTCTAACCAGAACTCTTGGAACTCTAAAATTTTCGAAAGTCAAAAATTTTTGGGTCACTTTGGACGTTAATAAGTTTTTGGATTTTGAGTTTAGAGAAAAATGTTATTAGGGTTTTTTGTAGAGTACTCCGGGGGGCAAACAGAACTCTGACCAGAACTCTTGGAACTCTCAAATATTTGAAAGTCAAAGTTTTCTGGGTCACTTTGGACGTTAATAAGTTTTTGGATTTTAAGTTTAGAGAAAAATGTTATTAGGGTTTTTTGTAGAGCACTCCGGGGGGCAAACAGAACTCTGATCAGAACTCTTGGAACTCTAAAATTTTCGAAAGTCAAAAATTTTTGGGTCACTTTGGACGTTAATAAGTTTTTGGATTTTGAGTTTAGAGAAAAATGTTATTAGGGTTTTTTGTAGAGCACTCCGGGGGGCAAACAGAACTCTGATCAGAACTCTTGGAACTCTAAAAATTTCGAAATTCAAAGTTTTCTGGGTCACTTTGGACGTTAATAAGTTTTTGGATTTTAAGTTTAGAGAAAAATGTTATTAGGGTTTTTTGTAGAGCACTCCGGGGGTCAAACAGAACTCTAACCAGAACTCTTGGAACTCTAAAATTTTCGAAAGTCAAAAATTTTTGGGTCACTTTGGACGTTAATAAGTTTTTGGATTTTGAGTTTAGAGAAAAATGTTATTAGGGTTTTTTGTAGAGTACTCCGGGGGGCAAACAGAACTCTGACCAGAACTCTTGGAACTCTCAAATATTTGAAAGTCAAAGTTTTCTGGGTCACTTTGGACGTTAATAAGTTTTTGGATTTTAAGTTTAGAGAAAAATGTTATTAGGGTTTTTTGTAGAGCACTCCGGGGGGCAAACAGAACTCTGATCAGAACTCTTGGAACTCTAAAATTTTCGAAAGTCAAAAATTTTTGGGTCACTTTGGACGTTAATAAGTTTTTGGATTTTGAGTTTAGAGAAAAATGTTATTAGGGTTTTTTGTAGAGCACTCCGGGGGGCAAACAGAACTCTGATCAGAACTCTTGGAACTCTAAAAATTTCGAAATTCAAAGTTTTCTGGGTCACTTTGGACGTTAATAAGTTTTTGGATTTTAAGTTTAGAGAAAAATGTTATTAGGGTTTTTTGTAGAGCACTCCGGGGGTCAAACAGAACTCTAACCAGAACTCTTGGAACTCTAAAATTTTCGAAAGTCAAAAATTTTTGGGTCACTTTGGACGTTAATAAGTTTTTGGATTTTGAGTTTAGAGAAAAATGTTATTAGGGTTTTTTGTAGAGTACTCCGGGGGGCAAACAGAACTCTGACCAGAACTCTTGGAACTCTCAAATATTTGAAAGTCAAAGTTTTCTGGGTCACTTTGGACGTTAATAAGTTTTTGGATTTTAAGTTTAGAGAAAAATGTTATTAGGGTTTTTTGTAGAGTACTCCGGGGGGCAAACAGAACTCTGACCAGAACTCTTGGAACTCTCAAATATTTGGAAGTCAAAGTTTTCTGGGTCACTTTGGACGTTAATAAGTTTTTGGATTTTAAGTTTAGAGAAAAATGTTATTAGGGTTTTTTGTAGAGCACTCCGGGGGGCAAACAGAACTCTGATCAGAACTCTTGGAACTCTAAAAATTTCGAAATTCAAAGTTTTCTGGGTCACTTTGGACGTTAATAAGTTTTTGGATTTTAAGTTTAGAGAAAAATGTTATTAGGGTTTTTTGTAGAGCACTCCGGGGGGCAAACAGAACTCTAACCAGAACTCTTGGAACTCTAAAATTTTCGAAAGTCAAAAATTTTTGGGTCACTTTGGACGTTAATAAGTTTTTGGATTTTGAGTTTAGAGAAAAATGTTATTAGGGTTTTTTGTAGAGCACTCCGGGGGGCAAACAGAACTCTGACCAGAACTCTTGGAACTCTAAAATTTTCGAAAGTCAAAAATTTTTGGGTCACTTTGGACGTTAATAAGTTTTTGGATTTTGAGTTTAGAGAAAAATGTTGTTAGGGTTTTTTGTAGAGCACTCCGGGAGGCAAACAGAACTCTGATCAGAACTCTAAGAACTCTAAATTTTTAAAAACTCAAAAAAATTTTGAAACTTTAAAGTTGTGTAGTTTTTTGGATTTTGACTTTATAGAAAAACTTTATTAACATTTCCTGTAGAACTATTTGGGGGGCCAAAAGAACTCTGACCAGAACTCTTGGAACTCTAAAATTTTCGAAATTCAAATTTTTTTGGGTTACTTTGAACGTTAATAAGTTTTTGGATTTTGAGTTTAGAAAAAAATGTTATTAGGGTTTTTTGTAGAGCACTCCGGGGGGCAAACAGAACTCTGACCAGAACTCTTGGAACTCTAAAATTTTCGAAAGTCAAAAATTTTTGGGTCATTTTGGATTTTAATAAGTTTTTGGATTTTGAGTTTAGAGAAAAATGTTATTAGGGTTTTTTGTAGAGCACTCCGGGGGGCAAACAGAACTCTGACCAGAACTCTTGGAACTCTCAAATATTTGGAAGTCAAAGTTTTCTGGGTCACTTTGGACGTTAATAAGTTTTTGGATTTTAAGTTTAGAGAAAAATGTTATTAGGGTTTTTTGTAGAGCACTCCGGGGGGCAAACAGAACTCTGATCAGAACTCTTGGAACTCTAAAAATTTCGAAATTCAAAGTTTTCTGGGTCACTTTGGACGTTAATAAGTTTTTGGATTTTAAGTTTAGAGAAAAATGTTATTAGGGTTTTTTGTAGAGCACTCCGGGGGGCAAACAGAACTCTAACCAGAACTCTTGGAACTCTAAAATTTTCGAAAGTCAAAAATTTTTGGGTCACTTTGGACGTTAATAAGTTTTTGGATTTTGAGTTTAAAGAAAAATGTTATTAGGGTTTTTTGTAGAGCACTCCGGGGGGCAAACAGAACTCTAACCAGAACTCTTGGAACTCTAAAATTTTCGAAAGTCAAAAATTTTTGGGTCACTTTGGACGTTAATAAGTTTTTGGATTTTGAGTTTAGAGAAAAATGTTATTAGGGTTTTTTGTAGAGCACTCCGGGGGGCAAACAGAACTCTGACCAGAACTCTTGGAACTCTAAAATTTTCGAAAGTCAAAAATTTTTGGGTCATTTTGGACGTTAATAAGTTTTTGGATTTTGAGTTTAGAGAAAAATGTTATTAGGGTTTTTTGTAGAGCACTCCGGGGGGCAAACAGAACTCTAACCAGAACTCTTGGAACTCTAAAATTTTCGAAAGTCAAAAATTTTTGGGTCACTTTGGACGTTAATAAGTTTTTGGATTTTGAGTTTAGAGAAAAATGTTGTTAGGGTTTTTTGTAGAGCACTCCGGGAGGCAAACAGAACTCTGATCAGAACTCTAAGAACTCTAAATTTTTAAAAACTCAAAAAAATTTTGAAACTTTAAAGTTGTGTAGTTTTTTGGATTTTGACTTTATAGAAAAACTTTATTAACATTTCCTGTAGAACTATTTGGGGGGCCAAAAGAACTCTGACCAGAACTCTTGGAACTCTAAAATTTTCGAAATTCAAATTTTTTTGGGTTACTTTGAACGTTAATAAGATTTTGGATTTTGAGTTTACAGAAAAATGTTATAAGTGTTTTTTGTAGAGCACTCCGGGGGGCAAACAGAACTCTGATCAGAACTCTTGGAACTCTAAAATTTTCGAAAGTCAAAAATTTTTGGGTCACTTTGGACGTTAATAAGTTTTTGGATTTTGAGTTTAGAGAAAAATGTTGTTAGGGTTTTTTGTAGAGCACTCCGGGAGGCAAACAGAACTCTGATCAGAACTCTAAGAACTCTAAATTTTTAAAAACTCAAAAAAATTTTGAAACTTTAAAGTTGTGTAGTTTTTTGGATTTTGACTTTATAGAAAAACTTTATTAACATTTCCTGTAGAACTATTTGGGGGGCCAAAAGAACTCTGACCAGAACTCTTGGAACTCTAAAATTTTCGAAATTCAAATTTTTTTGGGTTACTTTGAACGTTAATAAGTTTTTGGATTTTGAGTTTAGAGAAAAATGTTATAAGTGTTTTTTGTAGAGCACTCCGGGGGGCAAACAGAACTCTGATCAGAACTCTTAGAACTCTATATTTTTAAAAACTCAAAAAAATTTTGAAACTTTAAAGTTGTGTAGTTTTTTGGATTTTGACTTCAGAGAAAAACTTTATTAGCATTTCCTGTAGAACTATTTGGGGGGTCAACAGAACTCTGACCAGAACTCTTGGAACTCTCAAATATTTGAATGTCAAAATTTTTTGGGTCACTTTGAACGTTAATAAGTTTTTGGATTTTGAGTTTAGAGAAAAATGTTATTGGGGTTTTTTGTAGAGCACTCCGGGGGGTAAACAGAACTCTGACCAGAACTCTTGGAACTCTAAAATTTTCGAAATTCAAAGTTTTCTGGGTCACTTTGGACGGTAATAAGTTTTTGGATTTTAAGTTTAGAGAAAAATGTTATTAGGGTTTTTTGTAGAGCACTCCGGGGGGCAAACAGAACTCTGACCAGAACTCTTGGAACTCTAAAATTTTCGAAAGTCAAAAATTTTTGGGTCACTTTGGACGTTAATAAGTTTTTGGATTTTGAGTTTAGAGAAAAATGTTGTTAGGGTTTTTTGTAGAGTACTCCGGGAGGCAAACAGAACTCTGATCAGAACTCTTAGAACTCTAAATTTTTAAAACTCAAAAAAATTTTGAAACTTTAAAGTTGTGTAGTTTTTTGGATTTTGACTTTATAGAAAAACTTTATTAACATTTCCTGTAGAACTATTTGGGGGGCCAACAGAACTCTAAATAGAACTCTTGGAACTCTAAATTTTTAAAAACTCAAAAAATTTTGAAACTTTAAAGTTGTGTAGTTTTTTGGATTTTGACTTTATAGAAAAACTTTATTAACATTTCCTTTAGAACTATTTGGGGGGCCAACAGAACTCTGATTAGAACTCTTGGAACTCTAAATTTTTAAAAACTCAAAAAATTTTGAAACTTTAAAGTTGTGTAGTTTTTTGGATTTTGACTTTAGAGAAAAACTTTATTAGAATTTCTTGTAGAACTATTTGGGGGGCCAACGGAACTCTGATCAGAACTCTTAGAACTCTAAATTTTTAAAAACTCAATAAAATTTTGAAACTTTAAAGTTGAATAGTTTGTTGGATTTTGATTCTAAAGAAAAACTTTATTAGAAATTCTTGTTGAACTCGGGGGGGGGGGGGGGGGGTTAATAGAACTCTGATTAGAACTCTTGGAACTCTAAATTTTTAAAAACTCAAATAAATTTTGCAACTTCAAAGTTGTTTATTGATTTGCTTTTGAGTTTGGATTGTGATGGTTTTCAAAATTTTAGGACTTTGAGTTAGTTGTCTTATGTTTAATGTGTAGGGAACTCTAGAACTCTTTGTTTTAGTTCATTTTTGATTAGAATAATGTAATTTAAAAAAAATGTGGGGGCCGACTATTTTTTTGAAAAATTTTTTTTTTCCTTAATGGGCAGAACTATTGATAAAAAGTACAGGGAACTCTAGAACTCTTTAAAAACTACTCAGAACTCTAAAAATATATCGATTTTTGCAAAAAAGGGGGGCCACGTGAAGTTGGCCCCCCATCATGTTAAATCGATTGTTTTGGTATTTAATCGCCAGAACTATTTCTAAAATGTATAAGGAACTCTAGAACTATTCGAAAGGAAGCCAGAACTCCGAAAAGAAATCCAATTGGTTGATAGTGGGGGGCCAACTTCACATGCATCTTTATTATAAAATTAAATTTCAAATTCATGAAAAATGACATCTTTCAACACATCGTATCTTTCTTCTGTAAGCTTTTAAAAGATTCAAACTTAACACATATTTAAGTATGTACAAAATAAATTCTATATTCAAATTTTACGAGGTCATTTTGCTTAATTTGTAAAATTTTTAAGTTTGCAATTAATCATAAAAGAGGTTATTTTTTTAAAATTTCGGTATGTCAGAATATATCAACAAACAGAAAGGATTCTTACTTAACGATATTCTCAAAAGTTATGCTAATTATTAAAAGGTAAATAAAAAGTAATTTGTTCAATTCAATCATAATCGAGCAAACAGCAGACAATCAGATGTGAAGTCGATCAGTTCGTTTGCTCGACATGCATCACTAGTTATTTTTTACTAAATGATTAGAAGAAATATAACTATTTGAATTAGTGACTGAGTTTTTGCTTTCAAATTAGTTATTTTTAACTAATTCAGATTAAGCGAGATAGAGATAGATCACACTTAGTAAAAAGCAATAATAAAGATAGGAATTTAAAATTGTCAAAATAAGCTGTTTTTTACTTATCTATCTTTTATTTTAAAGAATTCATTTTCCCGGATGGAATAAAATTATCCAATTTTGCTTTCCGTGTAGGCAACTTGGAAAGGCAATAGTACAATAAATTAGAATTGATTTAATTCGAAATCGATCTCTTTCTAGATGTCCAGGTGAAACGTTGTATTTTCCAGGAGGGGAAGTCTAGAGCCTTGGAGCCTGGACTATCCATCAGGATCGTGAGATCGCATTTCTTTTTTCTTCTCGGGTCGCGGACAGATTTCTCGGGAATTCAGGATCTCGTTGGCTCCGGGGTGTAGGAAAAGAAGGACACACAGATAAAAAAAAAGAGATAAAAAACGCGGAAGAGAAAAATCCACAAGCTGTGGATTCTATATATGTCGTGTGTCCTGGCTTTATAGACGAATCGCAATGGAGGGTTGGAAAATTCCACATATACACAGACACACATACACACACAAAAAAAGAGGGTCTTTGAAAATTGGTGTTTAGCGTGACAAGATTAATCATTTTTTACTTGTTCCTCTTTTTTCTATATTTGTTCTTCCCCTATATAAATTTCTCTATCTCTAATAACCTTTTATTACTTCTATCCATGATATTGTTTTTCTATTAATGAAATAAACTATGATTAGAAGTGAACATAAAAGAAAAGTTTGAATTAAATTACATTTCAGTTAATTTAATTGGAAATAATGACTTAATATAACCAAAATTAATCTAACATTTACAATCATCATTGAATCAATTCTCAAAAATATTTTAATATATTGTGTCAAAGATATTTGACGCAGATATATATATATATACTTAAAAATAATTATTCAGGGTGGCCAATTGACCGGGAAATTAGTTACTAAACCGGGAATTTCTTCGTGAATCTAAAATTCCTGAGAAATTTTAACGAAAATCAATTTTTTTTCATATATCACAAATCTAGAATAATAATAGTAATCCGCAAGTTCTTTCATTCCTTCATTCATTTTTTGTCTGTTTACGCCTGAATTTTGGCACATAGATATTTTTTTGTTTTAAATCAGATATTTTTCAAAAAATGAATTTAAATTGATTAAAACTATTATTTATAAATATCAGTTTAAATAATTTTAATTTCATTCATAAATAAATCTATAATTTTTTCTATAATTTTCTACAGTTTCCAATCAAATATTTTCTTGAAATTTAAATACATTTCTTCAATATCCAATTGATTTCTTCAATTTTCATTTATTTTCTACAATTTTTTCCATAATTATCATCAGTTTTCAATTCACGATATATTATTCTCCTTCGATTTTTAATTATTTTTCGCAATTTTTAATTATTTCCTACAATTTTTTCAATTTTCAATTAATTTTCTTAAAATTTTATAATTATTCTTTGATTTTTTAAATTCTTTTGTTCGGTTGCGTAGGTATTAATCTATTAATCTATCCATTTTCGAATTTCGTCTTCAATTGTTAATTCTTTTCGTCATTATTTGAATTTGCAAAAATTTAGTTTTAAATTTCCAACAACAATGCAAAGTTTTTATTTTATTTTTTTTGGGTTTCATGAAGTTACTTTAATTTTAAATGCAATTTTTCAATTATTTTCTTCACTTTTTAATTCCATGCTTTAATTTTTATTTACATTTTTCAGTTTTCAATTATTTATTTCTATATTCATTCATTCTCAGCCTTTTTTAAATACTTTTTCTTCAATTTTTAAGTATATTCTTTAAATTCCAATTCCATTCTTCAATTTTTTATTGATTTCTTCAATTTTCAATTATTTTTTTCCATTTTCAATCCAGTTGTTAAATATGCAATTATTTCAACAATTATTCCGATATTGGAATATTTTTTTCAGTTGTCTATTAATCTACACACCTTTAAAGTTTTGTTTTCAATTGTTAATTATTTTTTTAATAGTTAATTATTTTCGTCATATTGTAATTTTTCTTTTAATTATCAATTATTTTATTGACATTTACATTTAATTAACTTCAATTTTCAATTTATTTTTAAATTTTAAAAATTTTTTCTTCAATTCTCAAATATTTTCTTTACTTTTCAATTATTTTTTTCACTTATTTTCTTCAAATTTAAATTCCACTTTTCAATGTTTAATTATTTTCTTTAATTTTCAATTCCATTTTTCAGTTTTCAATTGTTTTTTTCTATATTTATTAATTCTCGTTTTTTTTCAAATACTTTTGTTCACTTTTTAAGTATATTCTTTAAATTTTAATTCCATTCTTCAATTTTCAATTATTTTTTTCCATTTCTAATCCAGTTGTTAAATGTGCAATTATTCCCAGCAATTATTCTAATAATTTACTTAATTTTTCAATTTGCAATTATTTTTTTTAAATTTAATATTTTATGTTTAATTTTTTCAATTATTTTTTTTCAGTTGTTTATTAATCGAGAGACTTTTTTCGATTTTTGTTTTCAATTAACAATTATTATCGTAATTTTTCACATATTTTCTTCAATTATTCTCGTTATTTTTTAACTATTTCCATCAATTTTACTAAATCTAGTTACTTTTTTACTAACAATTAGTCATTTTTAACTAATAATTAGTTATTTTTCACTAATTGTTGAAGCAAAAACTCAGCCACGATTTTACTCATAATTAGTTATTTTTAACTAATTCAGATTTAGAGAGATTATTAACTATTTTCCGCATTTTCCAATTATTTCCTACAATTTTGTTTGATTTTCAATTATTATCTTTAAATTTTATAATTTTTCTTTGATTTATTAAATTATTATGTTTGGTTGTGTATTAACTAATCTAGCCAGTTTTTTAATTTTGTTTTTAATTGCCAATAATTATTTTCGTCCTTTTGTAATTTTTTTTTTAAATTATCAATTATTTTTTTTAAATTTTAATTTAATTCTTACATTTTTAATTTTATTCGAGATTTTATTCTTAAATTTTCCATTCATTTCCTCAATTTTTTATTATTTCTTCAATTTCAATTATTTTTTACGATTTTCAATCGAGTTGTTTAATTTGCAATTATAATAATAACTGTTGGAAATAATTATTTACAACAGTTATTCCTGTAATTGTTCAACTATTTTGTTTAAATTTAATATTTATTGTTTATTTGTTTAAACTATTCTTTTCAATTGTGTAATTATGTAGCCATTTCGTCATTTTTCAGATATATTTTTCAATTTCGTAATGTTTAGTATTTGAATTTGCAAAAATTTATAGTTTTAAATGACCAACAAAAATGCTATGTTTGTTAATGTTGCTAGTGAAATTATAATACGTAATTCTTTTTAAACATTTAAGATAAATTATTGTCCAAATATTTAGATTTTAATATTTTGTGATAATAAAACTTTTTATGCTTTAATTATAATTTATAAAATTATAAAAATGTGTAAAATTTAAAGTAATGCTTAAAGTTATATTAAATACAAAGGCGAATTTCGCAAAATTAAAATTGTTCGAAAATTTGTGACCTGGAAAAACCGGGAATTTAATTTCATAAAAAAGTGTCTACCCTGAATTATTATTTTGTCAATGAATAATATTCTATATTCTCTAATCCCTATTTATTGCAAATGAATAATAAACTCTATTATCAAGTAAAATTGATGGCGAAATTTACTGAATTAATGGCAACCAGATAATTAAATTTCTCATTACCGATCCTCGGGGAATATTAAACTCAAAAATAACTCTACGTTTATTTTGATTAATTTTGATGTATTGGTTAAAATAATTGAACATCTGTCAGAGGAAACAAAAATCGTGTTATTTCTAATGAAAGCAATTATTTTTTGGGATAATTTGGGGAGAAATTCGATTACCAGGATTTTTTGACATTTAACTGTAGAGAGGGATCATGACGTGGATTGAGTTTCCCAGAAATAAGGCAGATCAAGATTTTCCAAATGACCTCCTTTCGTTGCCTTGGATAAACGGAATGCGCTTATGCAGTGAACGAAAGATACTGCACATTACCGAAACGAGAAACGTATCATATCGAGATCTCGATGCTGATTACTACTGCGGCGGAAATCTTGCGAGAGAAACACAAGTTGAAAAAAAAACAAACCTTGTATATCAAAGTCTTTTGCAATTTTAAAGATAGAAATATTTTTAAACGTTTTAAAACAAATTTTTTTAAATTCTAATTTTCAATTTCACCCAATGAAAGCGATCAAAGTTTGAAGCGTTTCAATTTCGAAATAAAAAAATTGTAATTTTCTGAATGGCAATTTGATTACAATCATTGAGAGAAAATTTTATTATATTTATTTATTTTATTTAATTCAAACATATTTTCTAATAGACTGTAATTTTATTTTGATTCAAATTAAACTTTTTCTTATTCATGAAACTATAGGAAAAGTACGATTTGATTATGAAGTAATAAATTTTTGGATGAATTTTCAATATCTTCTAATCGGAACCTACCAATGGAGCATTTTTGTCGATATCCGCTGGACTTTTTTGTTCAATATCAATTTCAAGAAACCTTGTACACTCAGACTCTTCAATATTCATGGCGTATTTCCTTCTACATATAAAATTGATTATCTATTTTATGAAATTTATATTCATTTCTTCCAAGTTTCCAGTCGTGGATAAAAATAATTATTCTTTTATAAATGATACTTTTGAATATTGAATTCTAACTTCTAAGTCTGTATGATCTTTAATTGTGAATCGACGATTCTAAATCGAAAATTCAACTTTATAGGATATTAAATAATGTTTAATATTAAAGATTTTTTAAACAAAAATCATAATATTAAGTTTCAAATGTTTCAGATATAAACTGTATTATAAAAATTAAAGAATGTGGTTTAAAAAATAAATACTCGAATAAATATGACTCAAGTTAATTATTCTCTTAATCTATAAATCAGACTTTTCACTGATTTGAAATTGAAGCGGATGTTTTACTTTTAATTTTAAATCAATTTGAACAAATTAATTTATTCTAGATATGAGCGATTTCGGAAATTTTCTTAGTTTCACAATTTTTACCATTTTTATAAACAAAATTGTGTTCCTTAACTTGTGTAGCTATACGAACGTTGGCCTTAATTCAAGAAAAATTTTTGCGGATGAAAGTACATTAGTCGATTAAAATAATTTTCTGGGCGTACGTTACCCTTTCCCAGACAAAATTCCAGCCATTTCGCTCAAAATGAAGAACCTTGAACTCGTCTTAAGAAGAAGCACTAAAAATACACTTGTGAAATTAAAAATTCTCATCAGATTCTCAGTCTACATTTTTTAAATCGTATATTTTTTCACTGACAAATATTGTTGAAGAAACTTTACTATGTTTTGCGCTTTAACAAAAAAAGTGTAAAACAGTAAATAATTTATAAATTGAAAATTAATGATTCAGATGATTTATCAATTTTATACGATATATTACGTTTTTACCATTTTAACATATCATTAATTTTGTTTTTTTCCAAAAAATGTTTTTGTTTCAGAAGAATTGAATTGAATTGAATTTGTATTTAATTCAAATATCTCAATTTAAGGATTCAATTATTTCCACTATATTTGTTTTATATTTAAAGAGGTTACCGAAATGAAAAAGTCCATTAATATAAATCATTTCTTGAAAAAAAGAAAAAGAATTCGTGTTAGATATTTATTTAAAAAGTTGATTTAATTAAAAGTGATCATTTTAATGAAACGCTTCATTTGCGTTAAATTAAGGAACTCCATTTCAAAACTTTATTTATACATAAAAGCTTTATTTCATAAAGAAACTTAATTTTGTCAATATATTTATTTCTATAAAAAGCTTCATGTTACAAAGCTTAATTTAATTAAAAAGCTCATTTAATTAAAAAATCCCAGTAACTTCTAAAAGCTTATTTAATTAAAAATCATTATTTAGCTATTTATAAAAATGATATTAAATAAAAATCTGCAGGAAGTAAATTATTTTTATTCTGATTTAAAAAAAAAGGTTTATCCCTATTCCATTTTTTGAAACTATCTCAAACAAAAAGAAAACAAAATTTTGTCGTTTGTTGAAGTTTTTATTTTTTATTGCTACAGTTTTGTTTTGTTTTAAAGTTTTTTACTGCAGCTAAAATTTTTGTAATTTATTGAATTATTTTATTCTTTTTACGAATAATTTTGTATTATATTTGCTATTTTCATTTTATTTTCAATTTTAATATTTTGGTTGATTCTTAACCATTTTCCAGTAATTTTGAACAGTTTTCTGTTAAATTTTTCAATTCTTAAATCTTTTTATTTGAAGTATTTTATTGGATTTTAAATATTCCTTAGTAATTTTTATCATTTCAAATTTATATATATTTTTTGTTTTTTTATCTGTATTTTTCACTGTTTATTGCAGATTTCCGTTATATTTAATATATATATTTTTAATTGTTTCCTTTATTTTAAATTTATTTTCCTAATTTTCTTTTAGTTATTTTCTCCCTTTTATACTTTCTAAATCGGAATTAGCTAATAATAAATTATTTGAATGCAGAAACTCAGTCACTAGTTCAAGTAGTTATATATTTCTACTAGTCATTTAGTAAAAAATAACTAATTATTAGTCAAATTATTTTTTACGTCAAAACAGCTAATATTTTAGTAAAATTCTGTTTACAAAATTCAATTAGTCAAAATTTAACTATTTTTCAGTTATTTTTTTTACTAATAATTTGTCATAATAATTATTATTTAACATTTTATGTTTTTTCTTTATATCTGGTTAAAATCTGCGATTTTTATTCAATTCTGACAAATAATAGTTCATTTTTCTTTTTGTAACATTCTCTACACAATTTTATTTGTTAAATTTTGTTAAATAATATTCTGTTTAAAAAAGACGTAAAGAACAAATTTTATTTGTTTAATACCTCTTAAACAAAATGTTATTTAACAGAATCCAAGAAATATAATTGTAGAGAGTTTCAGCGTGAAAAATGAGTTATTAATTGTCAAAATTGGATGAAAATTACAGATTTTAACTAAATTTAAAGAAAAAACATAAAATGTTAAATAATTATTTTCTTATTATGTAATGGATGTTTCATCCATATATTGTTTAATAAATAAATAAATAAATTATTATATTTGACAACAAATTTTAGCTCAACCTATTTTTCTGGAAAATGTACAACTGGATCTTTCAAAATTTAGTGAAATTAATTTTAATAATATAGTTTCATTTGTTAAAAACAGTCATTTTTTATATTGAGGTTATGTCAATTAAGAGAACCTCCTTAATTTAAATATTTCCGACATTTTAAAAGTTTTATAACTTTATTATAAATTTTTTCCTGCATTAATAATTTGTCTTTATCATTGTTTGGTTAATTAATAATGAAGTTTGCAATTTATTAATCACGTTTCTATTTCTTTGAAATTTTAAGTATAAATATCATTTTATCAAAGAATTTAATTTTTTTCTTATAACTTCTTATGTTTTAAAAAAATGTCAGTATTTTATTATTATTATTTCTTTTGTATTTTTATACAATAAAATTTCTTATTGCTAATTACTTTTGAAGATATTTATTTTATTTGCTTTTAATACTGTTTTTGTGTTGTAGATTTTCTTTTTAAGCAAAGTATTTCAGGTTATTTAATATAATTTTGGCTTTATAACATTTCGAAAAGTGTATTAATTTTCTTATTTAAATTGATAATTTAAAGGGAGAGGGACGTACATTTTTTGTCATTTAACTGATTATTTTCAGATTAACTCGTTTTTTATGTAGATTTATTTAATTTTCTTTATATTTTGTCTATTTTTTCGCAAATTTATTCACCCTGTCATAAAATTGTTAGATTTTAAGATTTTTTTAAACAAATCTTTGTTGTTAAAATTGTTTAAAAATTTGTTTCTTTTATTTTGTAACATTATTTACATTTTCTTTTGAATTTTTTTCAATTAGTGAATAATTTTCTAAATTTTTTCATTTTTAAAGAAATTTGTCATTCTGTTTATACAATTTTCTTTCTTTCTTTTTCATAGTTTGTTGAACTTTTTTAAAAATATTTTCTCCCATTTTCCAATTTATATTGCTTTGTTTCTTTTTCTCTTTTTTAATTTTATCTCTTTAAATATTTGATTCAAATTGACTAATAATCCAGTCGAAAATTGATCAGAATTTCAATCTACTCGAATTTTATTACTTTGAAATATCAGTCAATTAAAATTCTCATTCTTTTGGGAATTGTTTACTTTTGATATTTTTTTTTGTGTTTGTCTTTTTGTTTTAGGATTTTGTTCAATTTTCTGCTTTTTATGCAAATTATTTAATATTATTTTACACAATTTCGTTATTATAACATTAACTAAACTTCTTATTTTGTTGATTTTCATAATTATTTTACAGATTTTTAAAAATTAATACTCTCACTTTTTTTGGTAAGTTTATTTAATTTTTTTCACATCTTGTCTATTTTTTGCGAGATTTTTTGCAAACTCACTTTTTCTTCCATAAAAATTTTAGATTTTCTTTATTTTTCTAAATTTATTGTTGTACTTATTTTAAATGTAATAATATAAAAATGTGTTTGGTTTAATTTGCTTAAACTTTTTTATTTTGAAAGCATTTTTAAGTTTCTTTTGTGTACTTTCTTTTTATTTATCTTGCTATATACAATTTTTAATTTTATTTTTTGCACTTTTTTTAGTTTTTCCTTGCGTTTTAATTAATTTTTTAATTTTTGTCATTATTTTTTCATTTCAAAGAAATATTTTTCCTTCTTTTCATTAATTACGAATTTTTGAAAACATTTCTTTGGTGCTTTGATCTACATTTTTTAATTTTCTACTATCTACTGTTTTGAAAGCTTTTATTCTTTTATTTTATACTATGTGAATTTAATCTTGTACTAAATATTCTCATTTGAACATCGTTCTTGTATTTCATAGAATTTCTTTTCTTTAAAATTTTTTTTCAATTTGACAAAATTTTATTCATTCTTTTTTTATTCAATTTGTAAAATAATTCTTTAATTTTTCTATTTTTAAAATTATCTTTAGTAATATATTTTAACGTTTTTTTAATTATATTCTTATTTATTATTTTAATTTAAAAAAATGTCCGTACATAGTTTATTCTTTTTGAAAAGAGTTTCTACTTTTTTTATATATAATTATGTCACTGTTTCATTTTTGTGTTGTTTTTTTTTTACATTTTTATTTCATTTCTTTAATAAACAACTTATAAATAAACATTTGGAGATTTTATATACTGATTATATTTTTAAAAAATCAATTTTTGATTTAAATCGAATAAATCGGATTTTTTAAAAAAAATAATTATTTTTATCAGCCCTGCTTTTGAGAAATAAGAAAACGAATTAATTTCCATACTTCTTACGTGAGTTCCGAGGCGAGTTCTTACGTTTAAAGATGTTTTTATTCATTTCATAATAAGTAGTGACACAATTCTGACTATGCTGACTTATTGTTTCACGTACGTATTTATACATAAAATAGTTTTCATAATAAAAGTTAATAATTTAATAATGTTAGAAGGAATATCGTAACTCTTTTAAAATTTGGACTAGAAAATGCTTTTGTCTTGCAAATTAATTAGGGCGAGAATTAGGGCATATAATTTATTTGTTTTCATTTATTTATTAACTTTTTAAACTACCCTAAAAGTCCCCTATTTCCCCTAAAATATTCTTCATTGTCACTGAAACCTGATTTTTGTACTGGTGACTATTTTAAACTTTAATAAAAAGGTACACAACTTGTTGCCGAAACGTCATAATTTTTACTGATATTTATTTGTTCTTGAGTGATCATATGACGAAAGAAATGTTTTTGACTAATAAAAAATAAAAAGTAGCTAAAAAATTGTTTTCCATGAATGGCATTTGTTTCGAGAAACTATATCAACTTCCTTTGGCTAATGTGACATAATGATACTGCGATCTCGTAATATCTCGTGATAAAAGAATGATGGCACTTTTCTTGTTCCTGACATAATTTGCTTTATAAAGTCGGGTCAACTAAAGAGTAAACTACCCTTATTGTTGGCAAGGCGACCCTTGGAAGAAAAGTTGAATCAACCGCATGCTGAAAGCGAGGTTAATCGACGTCTGGTGCTGGTGCTGGTAACGCTCGGGAGACAGGAAGCGAAAAGGAGTGAAAGGAAGAGGACATCGGCGGAGGGGGAGGAGGGAAAAATGAAACGTGCCGAAGGATCCGAGCCCGACCGACCAGTCTGGTCAGTTGGTTAGAGAAAGAGAGAGAGAGAGTAGAGAAGCTTTGTTCACCAAGGATGTGCTGCAAGCTGCATCTCAAATGAATGGAATGTAGCTCGTAGCATGGGTGCAATCGCACTCTCGACCTGAACGAAACTAAGGATGAAGTGGAAGAAAGAACGGCCCTCAAAAGGTATGCCTTTTCAGGAGAGACCTCTTTCAGTAAACCTGCATCCGACATCCGTTTTTTCAAAATAAAACAACCATCACCTAATGACAAGTTTTATTAATAAATTGCCGATTTTTATTCCATTTTTTATTTCTTTGAATGGTTTAAAGAAAGTATAGGTTCGTTTCGATCGGTACAAGGTTTATCTCATTACAACAATTTATTTGATTCAAGGACTCGAATATTAACAATTTGAACATTAGTGCTAGCGTAGGAAAGGTGTTGTCAGAGATGACACAAAACCCATTTTACAAAGTATATTCTAACAAATAAAAATTAATTGATACAAGAAATTAACAAAATAAATCGTTGAAAAGACAAAAATCTCGAAAAAACATTCTTTTACGAATTTTCTCCTAGACGGTCGAGAAAAATTCGTGAGCACAAAAAGTCAAATTATTACATGGCGCCCGAACAGGGACTCACAAAAAGTCAAATTACAGAATGATGCGAATTAAATACCAAAAATCAGTTTTACAATTCGAGAAGGTGAAAAAAAGTTCCAAAACAATTTTCTGTGAAAGTGTTACTTTAGTAATAATGATAATTTCAGTCTCGCCAAATCTTATTAGAATAACAGACATTCAAAATATGGGTCAATCCACTGACTGTCTGAGGGCTGTTGCGATCATATTTTGAAAAATTCTAATTTTAAAATATGTGAAACTCCAACGTTTTATGCATTCAATAAGCATATTATTGTGGTTTATATTTTATTTCCTTTCGTGTTATTACTAATCAAAAGTGTCAAAATCAGAAGGTTAATGACCTCATTCCGTAATCTTAAATCTAACTCTTTCCTTAAAGATGTTATAATTCTTAGACTATTATGTATCAGAACTTAAATTAGAAATATAAGTAATTTTATTGTCAACGTAGAAAAGAACAATTTTAGAAGGTTCCACAAAAAAAGCTATATGCTCCGAAATACAGTTTTAAAATAATGAAATTTTATAATAAATCCATCTTTTCTGCGTTTAGAATAAAATGATTTATATTTCTTTTAAGTTCTGATACATGTTATATTAAATAGTCTGAGAATTATAATATCTTTAAAAAGAAGCGTCAGGTTTAAGGTTAAGAAATGAAGTCGTAATTCTTCTACTTTTAAATAGTAATAACACGAAAAGAAATAAACTTATAACTTTTGAAAATATTAAAATTTTAAAAAAACCTTTATTGGGTTTTCTAGTATCATCCTGAAATATCAAAACATATATGAATGAAAGAAATCGCTAAATGCAACAAAAATTAGAAGCACACTTTAGGAATTCTGACCCAATACCAAACTTGATATAAGTTTTGTTAAACTATTTTATTTATAATCTTCTAGCTTGTCCTGAAATTGTTAACTATTTTTAAAAACCTGTTATTTATTTTCCTTTCGTGTATTGGATATTTTTTGTTTCAATAATTTTGGGTAATTTACTACTTTACTTTTTATTTAACCAAGCTTCAATTTAATCGGAAATTATTACAAAATAAAAATAAATTAGATAAACTTTAGAGTGACTTTTCGGTCATAATGTAAAATATTTTTAATTAAACTAAATTATTTTAATTAAATAAAGCCTTTTCACAGTGCAGCAAAAGTTTTCTAGTGCACGTGATATAATCATTTACAATACTCCATTTTAACTAAAAATATTCGAAGCGACGACTCTAATAAAAGAGTGAACTTTCAAAGGATATTAAAAATTTTTAATATAAATGATTTTTATATGAAAATGATATTTATTTTCATATTAGTTATTAACTTTCTGGTATTAAAGTTTTTATATAACTGCAAATTATAAGAGATAATTTCGAATCGAGTCATACTGTATATTAATTACGAAGTGATTAAAAATAACTATGGAAATAAATTATATAAGCGCTTTTTATCAAGCTTTTTTCAATGAAAAATTCAGATTTTATTGAATTATAAACTGTTTCTCTGACAAGTTTACTCCGATCAATACAAATAGATTGTTTGATCGTTTATTCATCAGGGCGAAAAAAATTTGCTTCAGAGAAAATATTAGAAAGGTAGTTTTTTTGCAATTATTACAGATTTTTCAGTTTCATTGATTTATCTGTAAATTTTTTAATTTTACAATTTCAATATTTATTTGTGGAACATAGTTTCTTCTTTTTTCTAGGCAAAAAGTTGAGAACTTTAATTTTTTATCTAAATTGGTCAATTTCTATTTAGGTGAAGTTCAAAACGCTTCTGATCAACAAACCTTTTTTCAGATCAGAGTTTATAAATTTTTGCATAGAGAAGTATTTTTTTAAATTGTTGATTGTAAATGTTGTGAACTTCACCGAAGTTAGTTTCTTATACATATAACGTTTTATTATTTTATTATCATTTTATATTATATTTAATATTTATATTATATACTATATTACATATTACATTAAAAAATATAACAAAACTTTTTTGTTCCAGGTGAGTCCAGATTTAACAATTTTCCGTTGGATTCAATTTGTAAGTACTTAATTTGATAAAGATTTTATATTTTTCCTAATTTTAGAAAACATTTGAAAATTTGTTATAAGATAACTAAAATTCTCAATAACATTAAAATTTTTGATTCACTTATATTATTATTTCCTTTGCTCAATTCTTCATTATTTTCTTAATTACATTTTTTCAATACATTTTCGTTTGGATTTATTAGATTTTTTTACATATATTTGAAATTTGAATATTTCGAGAGTAAATATTTCTATTTTTCACTGAAAGAAATAGCTTTTTTTAATTGAATCGAATATAAATTAATCTTAGAATTAGACCAAGTATAATTATTCTTGGATCGAGAATAATGTATTATTTATCCAAGTATACATTTTTGTATCAAGGATAATTACTTTTGATTTAAGAATATTTATTATCTGTCTATGATTTGTTATTATTGGCCTAAGAATAATTATTCTTAATCCATCTAATATTCTTAGTTTTTCTAATAAAACTTCCTATTTTGTTAGGTCTTTAGGTCTACATTTTTAATTCCAGTCAAAGCATATTTTTATTCTTTGTAAAAGAAACCATTTCCTTCGGTATTTAAAAAGATTTTCTAGTTTTCAACGATATTCTAAACATGTTTATAGGTTAGGTCACCCAACTTTTTTTATCGTCGTAATAGATGCTTGCTCATAAAGTACTGTACACATTACTACATTTAAAAATAAATAATAAAAATATGAATTACATCAAATTTTGTTTAAATCTTTAATTATTACAGTATTTACTTTATATGGAAATAACTTTACTTTAAATGTTTCTGTCTCAAATAGATTCAAATAACTATAAATATATAAAAGGGCTTTCAAACTACTGAAAGTAAAATTCTGTTCTGATACACAGTTAGTTACTTTTAAAGCAATTTTACATAAATTAAAAAAGATTTTACAAAAGTCCTCAGCAGTAATAATGTTCTTAATACATTAAAATTATAATATCATTAGTTTGTATTGCACTATTTATTCAAACAAATTTTTATATCACTATTTTAGACAGTATCGTGGTAATTGGAGCGTTCGTAGTAATTGGTACATTTACTCTAATCCTCATGCAGGGTCACATTTGTAGTTGCAAAAAACAATGGAGGTACGGAACCCTTCGGTTTTAGCACATGTATTTTTTATTACAGTTTAATAAAACTTTAATAAAAACTTTTTTTATTAAAAAACGGACTCTAATTTGTTTCTTTATAAACATAAATTATTTTTTATTGCAAAGCTTGAAGGAGCAATTCTTAGACCATAAAAAATGGCTATTGCAAAATTTTTCTCTCTGTCATTTATCAACAAAAAATAATATCAAACTTCTTGAACAAATTTTGTACATCCCGTTCTCAACTGATTAAAAAACACAGAATAAAACTAACTGAAATCAGTATATATAAAAAAAAAAAATCCTGAATTGAAAAGAAAGTATATATCTCTTATTTGTCGAATTTTATGACACCTATTACTTTGTGGCTTGGATTAATATTTTTCGATTGGACTATAGATATAGGATAATAGTTGGTCGTTCTAGGGCATGGGTCGTGGCCTAGATGTCCTGGCGGGTAATTCGGAGAGGATAGAAATATCGAGCTTATGTCGATATTTCACAAAAGCTCTTTGTCACGAGCGATTTCTAGAGGCTTTCAATGTGTTTTCTAGATACGCCACTGTTCTCGGTGTTTCGAAGGAAGATTCACTGCACAGTGCATCAGTATCGGGAGGGAAAAGAGTTAGAAAAAGAGAAGAAGAAGATAGAAGAGAGACGAGGAAGGAGTCCCGGGACCGGGCACTGACACCCTCCAAGCTGCCTGCTCCTGACAAGATTAAGCGCTGTGTGTCGTGATATACGGAGGGCCGCCTTATAAGGGGCACAATAATATGAAGTTAGGCTATAATATCGTCCGAGACTGCACTCTCTGTTGAGACCGCGGAGGTCTGCTTCGTGGAAGTCTCACACGACTAAAGCAAAACCACCTTTTTCTCTCCTTTTTCCTCCTCTGGAGGCTGGATCCTTTCCTTCATCCTCTGCCCTTTCCTCTTTCCTCCCCCTTCAGTGCCGGATCACTCTCTAGGCAAAACAAACCGTGTGCCAGCAATATTTTGCTAAATTGCCTCCAAAAAATAACTAAATACAGGGTGTCTAATACCGAAAGGGGCCATCCATAAACCACGTGGACATTTTTTTGCTGATTTTTGACCCCCCCCGCCCCCCCTCGTGGACAATCGTGGACATTTTACAAACCCCCCACCCCCCTTACAAAATTGTCCACGTGGACATTGCAAAAAAATTCTTTGTATATTATAAACCAATAAGTTAATATAATTATAAAGCTTAATTCTGAATATTTTTCAAAAAAAACTGCTGGAATAAAGAAGTTTATGAAAAAATAATAAATAAACACAATTTACATTATTCTTAAAAGGAAAATTAAAATATACGCATAAATATACTATAAGATATCGTAAACCTAAGAAGTGGTTTGTAACAATAAGAAAATCACTATCCTCTTTTTAAAGACAATTTTCACTACTAGCAAATACATTTTTAAACAATCTTTATAGATCTTAAAAAATAACTTTGGCCATTGAGGTGGTCCAAAAACGCATTGTAAACAAATTTTTTAATTTTTCATGCTCTCACCCACTAGGATTTTTCTTATTTATCGAAAAAAATACCTCTATTTTTTTTAAGTTAAATAATATTTAGACTCTAAATTTTAGACGTAGTAGCTAAAAGCCGATGAAGTTTTATAAATGAATTTTGCATCAGGAAACAATACTTATTCGTAGATTTAGTATAGAATTCACGAAAATCAATATTTTTTAATCGGACAACTCTGCATATTCTTAGAAACGTTCAAAAAATAACATCCAAAAATTTATTAAAAATTTTTTGTGGTTTAATATTTTGTACAGGGTCGTAAAACCTTCCCTAAAATTGTAAAATTATGGAAAAAACGTTAAAAAATAACTTTTACTATTTTATTGGGAGTTTTTTGCAATATTTTACAAAAATAACTTATAAGCTTTTACTATTTAATTCACGTAATTGTTAATTTGTTTAAACTTATTGTTGTTATTTACTAACTTTTGATAAAATAAAGCTTAACACTTGCAATTTTTTTAATTTTTGCAACTTTTATGTGTGATATGTAATTAAAAGTAATGAATAATTAAAATTTTTATTTATAACAATTATTGTTTAAACAAATTATTGTTGTTATTTATCAACTTTCGATAAAATAAAGCTATAGAGACTTACAATTTTTTCTGAAATTTACAGTTTTTTTCGTTTGAAGTAACTAACAATTAACAATAATTTGAAAATTTATTCTTAACAATTGTTTAAAGAAATTATTGTTGTTATTTATGAACTTTTGATAAAATAAATATAACGACTTGCAATTTTTTCTCAACATTGCAACTTTTTATGTTTCAAGTATCTGAAAGTAAACAGTAATACCAGATTTTATTTTTAACAATTGTTTAAACAATTTATTGTTGTTATTTATCGTCTTATGATACAATGAAGCTAGAGACTTGCCATTTTTTCTCAATATTACAACTTTTATGCTTGGGACGGTATTGCAACTATTACAGAAACAGAATAAATTATTTATTATGAATATGAAGGATAAAATAATAGCTCTAGACATTTAAAATGTCCAGTAAGTTATCTATTAAAGTTTATTAATAATGTTTTTAAATTTTGAATTAAAATTAATGAAAGGACACTGTTATTGTGAGATCTAGAAGTACAAATTGAAGATAATCTTCTTTTAAAATTTATTTTCTAGTAAAACTACAATTCTAATGCTTTATTATATCTAAAGTTGATAAATTTAGAAAAAAAACTAAACCGCTCTATTAGCTTCAGTCTGAAAATATTATCAAGTTAAAATTATTTAATAACTTAAACAATGACTAAAATTATAACTTTATCTTACAAATTCATAGTACATAAGAAAAAATTGCAAGTTACTATCTTTATTTTATCAAAAGATGATAATTAACAATGCTTTAATAATTTTCTTCAACAATTGTTGTAAATAAATTTTAAAGTTGCTATATATTTTGAGTTATGTAAAATATAAAAAGTTGAAAACTTCATTAAAAAATGCTCTTCTAATTTTTTTTGAGCTGATAAATAACAAAAATAAATTGTTTAAACATTTTTATAAATAAATTTTAATGTTATAGTTTATTTTTAATTATTTCAAACATAAAAGGTTGTAAACCTTATAAAGTTAAAGCTGTATTAAAAGTTTATAGCTTTATTTTATCAAAAATACGTGGGAAACTTCATCAGCTTTGAGCTATCTCTCATTACTATATAATTTTAACAAAATATCATAGGGGTATTTTTTTCGATAAAAAATCGTAGGGGGTAAGAGCATAAAAAAATCCAAAAAAATTTTTGGACCACTCTATTGAACATCTTATAATTTATTAAGTACTGATTACGGAAAATAACATGAATTCCTAAATTGTTAACATTATAAATTACCCTGGTCGACAAAAATGACTTTTTTTTATTTAAGCATCGGACTAAGTTTTTCTTGTAGATTTTTTATTACTAAACACGAATCTGACCATGACCAAAACTGGTCCATGAGGTCAAGATTCTGAAAAACAGGGCTCAGAAACTCAGAAAGCCCTGGTTTTGATCATTTTTGATCAAACATAAGTCAAGAATTTGACATACTAGAAATCTTTATGTACATGCTTAAATGCATGTCCACGTGGACATTTGCTCCAACTCCCCCTCCCCCCCTCGTGGACAATCGTGGACTTTTGATGGACCCTCCCGCCCCCCCAAAACTGTCCACGTGGTTTATGGATGGCCCCCTATGCGTTTAAATTTTGTGTAATTATGCTACAATTATGCAATTGAAAAATAAAAAATATACATTAAAAATTAAAACATAATATAGATTTAATAAAACGACACTTTCGGACTGAAATTTGGTTGTTTATTTACAAGAAGTCCAATGTTTCGAGAACGAACAGTTCTCCTCTTCACACTGAGAAAATAAGTTGACTAAATATAACCAATTTATGTTTAAATTTAGCAGAGAGAGGTTGTTAATATAGCACCTGCAAAGCTCTTTGTTTATTATTAGCAGATTAAATGCTACTGTTAGCCTTGAAGTTTGGTTGTGATAGCCGGTATCTTGTGTGTTTTGTTCAGAGTCCCTTAACTTAGAAATTGGCTAAAGGCTTATTTTCTCAGTGCAGGGACTATAATATAAATACATATAAAAAATTTTTACTAAACATTCATAAAAATACAGTCAATATTCAAAGACAAAATTAAAAATCACAATAAAACAGAATATAAATAAAAAATACAATTTTACAATTTTTTTGATAAAATTAGTTAATGGAAGAGAACTCTTAGTTAATATAATCCATAATTTATTTGTAATCCTGACACATAACTTAACTTTAACTTGAAAAATATCAAGAATGTCAAAAAAATTAAAATTAACAGTTGTTACATGATTAAAATTTTTAGTGACTGAAAACTATAAACTGTTCAGTTCACTTGTCAAATTTAAAACTGAGAAATTTGTTAATGATAATTTTACCTATCAAGTTTAGAGACCAATCATTAGTATTTGTAAATATTAAGGTTTTGAATGTACGATACAAATTTTAATAATATTTTGAACGTTATAAGATTTTAATTAGGATATTGAAATAATATTAATTTTAAAAATTCAAGAATTGCATTGTATGATGAATTAAAATTCTCCAGATCATTTTTTACATTTATACAGTTATCACTTGCCTTTTTAATATGGACCATTGCGGCAAAAAGTCTTTTATATTTATTAGGTTCATTATGCAATATTTCAAGTTTTTCCCAAAGAATTTCATAAGGCGTATTATTATTTAATTTTCTATGTCTGCTGATGACGTTGTGGTATTTTTCATTATAGCCAAAATTATCGTTATGTTGTTTTATTCTGATTCTGATCTCACTAAGAATTTTAATCATGTAACAACTGTTAATTTTAATTTTTTTGACATTCTTGATATTTTTCAAGTTAAAGTTAAGTTATGTGTCAGGATTACAAATAAATTATGGATTATATTAACTAAGAGTTCTCTTCCATTAACTAATTTTATCAAAAAAATTGTAAAATTGTATTTTTTATTTATATTCTGTTTTATTGTGATTTCTCATTTTGTCTTTGAATAATGACTGTATTTTTATGAATATTTAGTAAAAACTTTTTATATTTATTTATACTATAGTCCCTGAAGAGGAGAACTGTTCGTTCTCGAAACGTTGGACTTCTTGTAAATAAACAACCGAATTTCAGTCCGAAAGTGTCGTTTTATTAAATCTGTAATATTCTCGGACGTAAAAGGATTAAAATAAAACATAATACAATATATTCTCATGAAATATATAGTTGTTTGTCTACTATCTTTTTTTCTTAACCCTAACAATACCGCAGAAAGAATGAACGACATTAAACATGAAAAAGTCATATTATTATGAAAAAAATCGTGTCAGTAAAGTCAGGGAAATGCCAGGGAAAAAATTTTTTGTCAGAAAAGTCAGGGATATGACAGGAAAAAAAGTTTTTTGTCAGGGAAATTAAAGAAATTGAAGCGGACCATAGTGCGGTCAAACTATTTTGTTGACAATAATCTTTGGACAACTCAAAAATGAATCGACTTTTTCTTTTCTTGAAAATACTCATAAATGTTTGTACAATAATGCTTAACTATTAAAAAATTAAAACTTTTATTAATAACTAAACAAACGTTAATAACTTTAAAAAATGTAAAAAATTATTTTTTGAGAAAGTAATTTTAGGATTTTTTGATATAAAAAACTATTAACACCAAAGTAAATTATATATTTTATAGACAAAACTTATCTAAATTATTTTTAAATAGTTCTAGTTACTTACCAACAATTTTGATTTGTTTAAACAATCTTAGTTAAATAAATTCATAATTCTTCAAAAAGTTTCTCTCTAAATCTGAATTAGTAGTTTTCTACTAAGAATTAGTAGTTTTCTACTATGAATTAGTCAAATTCATGGCTCATTTTTCTCTAATTCATATAGTAGAAAACTACTAATTCTTAGTAGAAAATTACTAATTCTTAGTAGAAAACTACTAATTGAAATAGTGAAATTTTACTTTTCAAAAAAGTAGATTCTTTTACTAATTTAATTAGTAGTTTTCTACTAATTCTCAGTAGTTTTCTACTTAAAATTAGTAGTTTTCTACTAAAAATTAGTAAAATTCTTACTATTTTAATAGTAGCTCACTTTTCGCTAATTCATTAGTAAAAAACCACTAATTCAGATTTAGAGAGTTCCTTACTTAGATTTCGTTCCTTTGTTTAAATTAATTAATTAATTAATTACTATAAAAATTAATCAATCTTTTGAGGTTATTTATTTATTAACTAAAACTGTTTAAACGATTTAAAAATAGTTGGTAAGTATTCAAAACTACCATGAAACTCTATGCCAATAATAATCAAATAATTTTACAAAAGAAAAAAAATCTAAGTAATAAAAATTTTCGAAGTTATTTATTTGTTAATTAAGATTGTTTAGACAATCTAAAAATTGTTTGTAAACATTCTAAATTGTATTAGGATTCTAGGCCAATACACAGTAAAAAATTTTGTGTTAAATTTAACATTTTTCACATGTCCCAAACGGTCCACTGAAAACTTTGTGTTAATTCAACACAAAAAAATATGTTGAAATTTGTACACAAATTTTAACCTCTTATTTAACGCATTATAATAATTTAAAGCGTGTATATTTTATGCAATTACTATTGTATTTTATCTTTTGCAAGTTAAAATGAATTTTCAATAAGGAATTTATGCTTTTACAACAACAAAAATAAACATAAATTACAGAGTTACTACTAAAAAATTTGAGGTTATGTTCAAGAATCAAATGACATTTAAAGAATGTGTAAAATCAACACACGAAAAATGTTAAATTTTAACACAAAAAATTTAACAAGGACTGTTTTCTACACAAATACACAAAAATTTTAACTGTGTAGTGACGAATTAATTTTACATTAGAAACGAATTCTAAGTATGTAATGAAAACTTTTGAAGTGATTATATCGAAATACCTTGAAATCACTCTCTAAAAAAATGATTTTTTATATTTTTTAAAGTTATTAACATTCTTTTAAGTTAATATTAAAAGTCTTGATTTTTGAGTACCAACTTAAGTTACTTAAGCGTTTTAGTACCTACAAATATTTATGAGTATTTAATAAAAAATAACATTAAAATTGGTTTATTTTTTAGTTGTTAGCAGATTTTTGTCTTTGCTCTGAATAAAAAAATTTTTGTAAGGGAATTTGGTTGTAAAGTCAGTAAAATGTCAGGGAAATGACAAGGAAATTGATTAACTGAATCTTGTGGGCATTCTGAAATCATTATTTATTTTAATTTTAATTATTTTCTTCGATATTCAATAATTCTCGGCTTTTTTCAATATTTTTTTTCAATTATCGATTACGTTCTTGAAGCTTCAATTCAATTATTCAATTATTCAACTATTTTCAGAAATTCACAATTATTTTCTTCAATTGACAATTATTATTTTCAATTTTCAATTATTTTCTTCAACTCTCAATTATTTTCTTCAATTTCCAATTCTTTTCTACAATTCTCAATTATTTTCTTCCATTTCGAATTATTTTAATTAATTTCAAATTATTTCTTCATTTCTCAATTGTTTTCTTCGATTTTCTACCATTTTCTTCAATTGCCAATTATTTTCTTCAATTTTCAATTATTTTCATCAATTTCTAATTAATTTGTTTACTTCTGAAATATTTTCTACGATTTTCAACTATTTTAATGAATTTTTAATTTTTTTCTTCAACTCTAAATTATTTTTTTCAATTGCCAATTATTTTCTTCATTTTTCAATTATTTTCATCAATTTTTAATTATTTTCTTCAGATCTCAATTATTTCCTTCAGTTTTTAATTATTTAATTCAATATTCAATAATTCTCGACTTTTTTCAACTAATTTTTTCAATTATCATTTATTTATTTCACATCTCAATAACTCCTCCAATTTTCAATTATTTTCTCCTATAATCAATAATTCTCGGCTTTTTTCAATGTTTTTTTTTCAATTATCAATTATGTTTTTGAAACTTCAATTCAATTCATTAATTATTATTTAACAATTCTCAAAAAATCACATTTTCTTCAATTTCAAATTATTTTCTACAATTTTTAATTAATTTCTTCAAATTACAATTACATTCTTCATTTTTTATTGTTTTCTTCAAATTCTATAATTCCTGGGTTATTCAATTTCTTTTTCTTCAATTATCACTTATTTTCTTCTACTTTCAATCCAATTGTTCAATTCTTCAATTATTTTCTTTAATTCTTAATTATAATTTTCGACATTCAATTCCATTCTTCAATTTTCAATTTTTTTTTTTTTTCAATATTCAATAACTCTAGGCTTTTTACAATGAAAAAAGAATGGCAAAAATATAGAAATTTAAAGAAAATAATTAGAAAATGACAAAAATAATTGAAATTTGAAGGAACAAAATGAAAGATGATAAAACTTATTAAAAATTAAGTAAAAATTTGAAGAAAAGACTTAAAAATTATAAAAATAATTAAAATTTGAAAAGAAATTGAGAAATGACAAAAATAAATGAAAATTGAAGTCAGAAATTAAAAAGTTCATGACAATAAATTATAAAGATACAAGAAAATAAGTATAAAATTTGGAGAAAGTAATAAAACAATGTCGAAAATATTGACAATAATTGAGAAATTACTAAATTAATTGAAAATTTTAAAAAACAATTACAAAAAATAGAAAAATAATTTAAAATAGGAAAAAAAATTTTTTTGGAAGAATCAAAAATTGAAATTTTGATTTTCAAACTGAAAAAACTGGAAAAAGGCAAACTTGAATTTTTTTCCATTTCACAGGAAAAACTTTTTTTTTTAACTTGAAAATGAAAAGACCTTGGTTCCAAATTCCGGAGATACTAACATTTTTTGGCAGAATCAAAACATCAAAATTTTCGTTTTTTGATTGTAAGTTGGAACCAAATTTTTTTTAATTTTTGGGTTTAAAAGGAACATTTTACCTGTGAAAAAGTGGAAAAACATTCAAGTTTGTCTTTTTTGAGTTTTTCAGTTTAAAAATAAAAATTTCGATTTTTTGATTCTGACAAAAAAATGAGGGGGTCTCCGGAATTTAGAACCAAATTTTTTTCATTTTTGGGGTTTTCGTCTCAATCTGAATCAGTGAAAAAGCTGTAACTAATTAAACTTAGTGAACATTTTTACTAATTTTCAGACATTTTTGACTATTTGAATTAGTACATTTTACATTTTAGTGAAAATTGATTAAAAATTAGTAGAAATTTTCACTACTTGAATTACTAACTTATTTTTCATTAACTCAAATTAACTCGCTATCAGCAATTCTATAAATTTTTTAAAAACATTTTATTTTTTTAGTAATAAATAAATATTGCATTTTTTTTTATTTACATAAAATTTTTATATTTACATGATACTTTATTTAATATTCCGTGCGATTATTAACTATTACGAATATTACGATAACTTTCCTCCATTTCTGTATAATTTTATTAACTTTAAAATCGATATTTTATTATCAATTGCTACAGATTTTAAATGGTTAATAAGACGAACTTCGTTATTTATTTATACAAAATTTTATTACCCATTGCTTAGTATTTTATTAGCTATAATAAAATTATAGCCGCCTTTTCGGTGACCAATGAGAAAGATTACAAATATAAAATAAGTGCAATAATTACGTAAAATAAATATAATAATTTCAGGCATCACAGATAGTTACATTTTCACCTTTCTTTTTTCAATTTTGACACATTTTTCACCTTTTTTGGGGTCAAAAATATATAATTTTTTTGTAAATATTTCGAAGTGTGTTCATAAAATTCAAATTCAATGTTCAATTTTTTCTTCAATTCTGATTTATTTTCTTTAAATTTCAATTCTTTTTCTCCATTTTCAATTACTTTTTTAATTATTAAAAAAATTCTTGCCTTTTTTCGTTTATTAATCAGTTTCTTTAATTTTAAATTCAATTATTTAATTTTTTTTCAAATTTCAATTCTATTTTTCAGTTTTTAATTATTTTCTATTGTATTCAATAATTCTCGGCTTTTTTAATTACCTCAATTTTCAATTACATATATTCTTTAACTTTGAATTTCATTCTTCGATTTTTAGTTATTTTCTTCAATTTTCAGTATTCAATTATTTTGTTGAATGTTAATTATTTAATTATATTTTCAATCCACTTGTTAAATGTGCAATTATTTCTAACAATTATACCTATAATTTTTTGAATTTTTCAATTTACAATTATTTTCTTTGAATTTAATAATTCTTGTTCAATTTTTTAAATTATTTTTTTTTAAGTTGTCTATTAATCTAGACATTTTTCAAATTTTGTTTTCAATTGTCAATTAATTTCGTCAATTTTTAGATATTTTCTTCAATTATTTCTTTCAATTATTAATTGTTTTTCGCAACTTTCAATAATTTCCTACAATTTGTTCAATTTTCAATTATTCTCTTTAATTTTTAATTATTTTCTTATATTTTTTAATATATTTTTCATCACCTTTTCCAAGGAAAAAAAAATCACCGTTCCACCTTTTTTGAATATAGAAGGTACTATGATGTCTGTAATTTTCAAAGTCCATCAATAAAAAACCAATAAAAATAAATCATTGTTTGTAATATTTGTATATTAAATTTAAAAACAGTTGTTAAAATGAATGAATAATGAAAAATAAATATTGCTAAAAACAGTAATTTGTACCATTAGACTATTTCTTGTTTTACATTAAAGATTTACGCGCTTCGCTTAAAATTATAAAACTACACGTTTTTATTGAGATAAAACGAAATTGCTACTTTATCTTGAATTCTCTCGACTTTAGATAAAGAGAGTAATTTGTAAAAGCCAATTTTGTAAGATGTAGTTCTGATCCTGAGGCACTTTCATGGTTTCTGGACATTGAAAGGGAGGAAATGTGATTTCTGGGAAACATTATTTTCCGAAGTAAATTTTGTTGGACCAAGAGGTGTTTCGTTTGGTCCAGCCAGTTCAATGCTTACAGTCTTTATAACTTTGATCGAATCTCATTCTATCCACACTCTCACTTTCGTTTCTGTAGCTCTTCAAAGAAACCCACGGGACACCTTTTTAGAGGACACTACATAGATACATACATACATACATACACACACATTCATACATGCATTACATACATATATATAATATATTTCCTATGATCAATACATCTCAGGGAGTCTTAAAGCTGAAACTCGCACATAAATAGAATTACGTTGTATATAGATCAAGATTGGTTTTGCGCTCTTATTTCGCTTTTCAAAGTAACCACACTATACGGACGTGGAATTTTCAATCAATCTTCACTTTAAATTCTGCATAAAAACTGAAAAATCAATACTTTATTTCCTTTTTATTATTATTTTTATTTTTTAAAATTATTTATTTAGTTATATCATTTTATATTATATTAGATTTTATCATATATCACTTTCATATAGAAAAAACAGAGCCACATACGTGTGGCAAGATTCTTCTAAATGAGTACGATTAAAATGTATTTTAATCAGATAAGTTCACAACTAAATTTTCATGATTTTAAAAAAAACTAGATCAACAATTAGAATTGAAAACATTGATTTTGTGGAAATTAAAACGTGACGAAAATCTTAAGCTTATTATATACAGTTTATATCATTTGAAAGAAAAAAATAAACTAGAGTAATAACACTGGAAAATTTTAGTTAAAGGAACCATAAGAGTCTTTCCTTTTAGTGAAAACAAAAGATGCTGGAAATAAGAAAGTCATACAACTGCAACAATGCCTTTGAAAACCTTTTCAATTTTCATCTTAAGCTCACTTGAATAACATTTGGCCTAATTTTAAATAATTAGCGTAAAATAAAGAATTAGAGGGAAAAAAATTAAAATTAAGACTTTAGATTCTGGTAACATATAATATATTCTATGAAGACATCAAATTAAACTCAATTCTTACAAGGTTTCAACACAATACTCTCTTTTCGTGATTACGTTTCTCAAACCTGGCTCGATTAGGATTTAAGAATATTTCATTTAAAAACTTCAAGATTATTTTATAGATAAATTGAAAGAATATATTTAACGGTTTTAAAAATTAAATTACAATTAATTATGAATGTTGTTTTTGAATCAGTACTACTAATTAGCACAAAAAAGTTTTGTAAAATGATTATCAGAATATTTTAGAAATACTGAATATTCCAAGGATATTTTATTGTTAAATTATAAAAATATTAAATTGTTAATTTTAAAAATACTTTGTAGAAAAAATCTGTAAATATTTTATAGAAATATTTCAAGAATACATTACTAAAAAATTATAAAAGTGATTTGTTGTGAATTTAAAAAAATAACTGATATACATATTTCAAAAATATTTTATTGCAAAAAAAGGGCTTCATTGTAAGTTTCTAGCAATTTCTCGAATATTTTATTACAAAATTCCAAAAACAGTTCATTTTAAATTTCAAGAATATTTGCTAGAAATTGTGAATAATGTTTACTTATTTACATATATACATAAATACATAAATATTTCATTGGAAATTCAAGGAAACGAACATGAATATTTTATAGACAAATTTCAAGAATTTTTATTGCAAATATTTCAAGAATATTTCTTTGAAAATTTCAAGAATTCTTTCTGGAAATATTCCACAAATGTTTTTTAAATGATTCCAAGAATATTATTAAGAAATACTTCAAGAATATTTCAAGAAATCTTTCAATGTTAAACAGAATTATTTCAAGAATATTTCAAAAATATTTCAAGAAAAATTGACAAAAATATTCCAAAAATATTTTAGAAAATAATAATTCTAAGAATATTTTACAGAAAAGTGTCAGGAAATATAAATTTTCTTTAAAAATATTATGTGGTGCAAATTAAATATTTTCCATAATTTTTCTGAATTTAAAAATAATATCCAACTCTATTTTCGGGATAATTTAATTCTATTTATTTAACAAAAAAACACCAATAAAATTGGCCTTAGTTGAATTTTGAAAAAATATTTTCAAATTCATTTGAGTTTAAAATTTTGCAATTCAATTTTTTAAACAATTTTTCAAGTTAAATATTCGGAAAACGTTTCAAAACTGATTTTCCAGAAAAAATGTTTCTAAATTGATTTTTTTGTTTTAAATCATAATTAAAGCTAAAAACTAGCAAACTCTTATTTTAATCCATTCTTAAAAAACGTTTCAAAATTCATTTTTTGACAATTTTTCTAAATTGATTTTTTTAAACTCAAAATTAATCAGAAAAATAAAGAATTCTTACTTTAGATAATTTTTCAAAATTGATTTTCAAAATGAATATTTCAAAGTTCATTTGATAAAGAAAGTTTTAATTCATTTTTGAAAAGTTTCCTAAATTAAATTTTGAAAAAATATTTTCAAATTCGTTTAAGTTTAAAATTTTGTAGTTCAGTTTTTAAAACAATTTTTCAAGTTAAATTTTGGAAAAACCTTTCAGAACTGATTTTTAAAAAAAAATGTTTTTACATTGATTTTTTTTTAAATCATAAATAAAGCTAAAAACCAGCAAACTCTTATTTTAATAAATTTCTAAAAACCGTGTAAAAATTCATTTTTCGTCAATTTTTCTAAATTCATTTTTTTAAACTCAAAATTAATCAGAAAGAAGAGAATTTTTATTCAAAAGAAAGTTTTAAAGTTCATTTGATAAAGAAAGTTTTAATTCATTTTTAAAAAGTTTTTTAAATTTAATTTTGAAAAAATATTTCCAAATTCATTTGAGTTTAAAATTTTGTATTTTAATTTTTAAACAATTTTTTAAGTTAAATTTTGGAAAAACGTTTTAGAACTGATTTTTCAAAAAAAAATGTTTTTACATTAATTTTTTTGTTTTATATCATATAATTAAAGCTAAAAACTATCAATTTCTTATTTTAATCAATTTAAAAAAAAACGTTTCAAAATTCATTTATCGAAAATTTTTCTAAACTGATGTTTTTGAAACAAAATTAATCAGAAAAAAGAGAATTCTTATTCAAAAGAACGTTTTAAAGTTCATTTGATGAAGAAATTTTTAATTCATTTTTAAAAAGTTTCTTAAATTTAATTTTGAAAAAATATTTCCAAATTCATTTTGGTTTAAAATGATGTATTTCAATTTTTAAACAATTTTTCAAGTTAAATATTCGGTAAACGTTTCAAAACTGATATTTCAAAAAAAAAATTTCTAAATTGATATTTTTTGTTTTAAATCACAATTAGAGCTAAAAACTAGCTAACTCTTATTTCAATCAATTTTTAAAAAATGTTTCAAAATTCTTTTTTCGATATAATTGATTTTTTATAACTCAAAATTAATCAGGAAAATAGAGAATTCTTACTTTAACCAATTTTTCGAAATCTATTCTCAAAATGAACGTTTTGAAGTTCATTTGAAAAAAAAAAGTTTCAATTAATTTTTTAAAAGTTTCCTAAATTGAATTTTAAAAAAATATCTCCAAATTCATTTGAATTTAAAATGTTGTAATCCAATTTTTAAACAATTTTTCAAGTTTAATATTCGAAAAAACGTTTCAAAACTGATTTTCCAAAAAAAATATTTCTTAATTGACTGTTTTGTTGCAAATCATAACTAAATCTAAAAACTAGCGAATTCTTATTTAATTCAATTTTTAAAAAGCGTTTCAAAATCCATTTTTCGACAATTTTTCTACATTAATTTTTTTAATCTCAAAATTAATCAAAAAAATAGAGAATTCTTACTTGAACCAATTTTTTGAAATTGATTTCAAAAAAGAACATTTGAAAGTTCAATGGATGAAGAAAGTTTTAATTATATTTTGACAAGTTTCCTAAATTGAATTTTGAAAATGTCCAAGTTCATGTTATCTGTAAAATGTCAAAGTCTTTTTCTAAAAAAATTTACATATTTAGATATACGCAATACAAGCATTTTCACTCTGAATTTTCACTTTTTAAACTTATATTATAATTTGTTTTTCCTTGTCAATACTAAACAAATTTGTCAAAACTCTTGAAAACAATATTGAGCCGAATTAATTGAATCTTAATTGAATAATGGATAATAATTTAAGAAAGAAAATTCAATTGAATTGAAGTTTCGAAGATCGTTGATTCCGGAGGGAGAAGACGTAACAAACAGGTTTTCCTCATAAGCGAGAGTAAGAGTAATCTTACAACTTTCGTTTAGCCTCCTTTAGGTGATGTCATAAATACTCGCACTGATGCTTGAAATATCACGTTCTCGATGAAAGGTCCTTCCTCCAAAGGGAGGATTGTCTTCGAATTATAAAAATATGTTTATGACACGAAATTACAGCAGACGATCAACTCTAATAAAGTTCACCTAAATGTCAAACGGGGAGACAGAGCAACAGCATAGCAAAAAAAAAAAAAAGAGCAGCAGAAAATCAAGATTCTTATTCCAATTTTAAATTCACAGTCGAGTGAAAATTTAAAATTCTAATTTACCGATATTTTTGTAACTTAATTAACTGTAAAATAAGTGTGGGAGTAAGTTTATATAAAGTCAGCTATTTGCGGAATTGAGTTTTTTCTCTTTTGATACTGATATATAAGTGTATCTGCTACTTCCTGGGCAATTAACGAGAGTCTCTGATCTAAGCTGCCTGATATCTTGAAACGTTTGCTTTTTTTTCTTTTTCTAAAAGATACCATTTACGAGGGAGGATGTTATCGCTCGAGTTTCGATCTGGTCCGTTCCGCCCTATTAACTATCTCTCTTTCGGTATTAGTAGTATTTTCTTTATCTGAGTCGCGTTGATGGCTGTTCGATCAAGCAGCAGCGGCACTTAATGAGAAAAAATCTTCGACTATGACGGAGCGCTAATCGATCTTGGATGAAAAGATTAACACTTACCTGTCAAGTGAATGTGTCCAGATTAAAGATAACCCTCGTGACTTTAAACTTAACTTTCATTTGATTGACCAGTAGGGTAATGTCACCTTGAGTGGACCGCCACCATGAGTGGACCGCCTAAAAAATGAAACAATGAAAACATAAAATAAATAATTCGAACAGCAGCGCCGCACCCGGAAACCAAAAGAAATTAAGTTTTGCAATAAAAAAATACGTTACTGTTTGACAAAACAAATTTTTTAAATAACAAACTGTCAAAAAAGTCGCCGTTACAATTAATGAAGTGATTCTGAAGTGTAAAAATAGTGTTGAATTCGAGTTCTAAAGTGTAATTAATTTTTTTGCTGTTAGTTTGAACATTGAAATTGATTGTCTAAGTTTAATTAAGTAATAATTTTGCCTCGAAAGAAAAATGTTTGTGGATCCTTTAAAAAGTCACATGTCACCTTAAGTGGACCATTGTTTATAATCTTGAGTGAATCGTCTAATTTTTTTCATTCTCGATTTTAAGTTACCATTTTTATGGAAATAAATTAAAAATAAACTTGTGTTTAACTATATTTTATGTTCTTTATTAATATTTTTTGTGATTTCTAAATAGGTATTGTCAACAACAGTATAGGATAACAGAGAGTCAAAACCAGATAATTTACTGAAAGAAATTAAAAATCTTAAATAACTTTTGCAATTTCTTGAGTTTTTATTAATTTCCTGACCTCTTCTTGCAATTTTTCAAAAGTGGTCCACTCAAGGTTACATTTTCTTCATTCCTTAAAAAAACGCATATTTTTTTACGCCAATTATATTTTTTCTAAATAACAAAATCAAAGCTCTCATGACATAAACTCTTATCTAGGGATCTAAACTAAAGCTTGGAATAGAAAAGTACAATTAATTTACTTTCATAAAGAATTTATTCGAAAAAAAGCTTAAACGGTCCACTCATGGTGATATTACCCTATATTTTAAACTGGGTAAATATCTGCAGGCTTCACAGACCGTCCCCTATTTCCCCCAAAATATCCTCTATTTTGCGATTGGTCCCTAAAAGTCCACTATTTAGAAAATTTTACCCTAAAATCCACTATTTTTCACGAAAGAATTTTTAAAGTCAAGGTATCTAGAAATTTTCAATCTTCTTTAAATTTTTATTATTTTTTCAATCTTCAATTATTCCTATCATTTTTAAATTATTTTCTCCCAATTTTTTATTTATTAAATTATATTTCAATAAATTTCCTGAATTTTCAATCCTACATCTCAGATTTCAATTTTTTTCTTCAATTTACAATTATGTTTATCATTACTTGTTAATTTTTTCATACCATTCAAATTTATTTTTATTATTATTTGACTCATTTCATAAACTGTCAATTATTTTCATCAAGTGTAAATTATTTTAATCAATTTCAGCAATCAAAAATTCAGAAGAATAATTTTAAAAAATGGCAAAAATAACGATATATTTTTTAAAAAATTACAATTAGAGATAATTGAAACTTTAGGCAATTATTTACAAAATATATAGTTAAAATAAAATTGGAGAAAATAATTTCAAAGTTATAGAAATAATTGAAAGTTTAAGAAAATAAATAAAATTTATGAAAAATAAGTGATAAAATTACAAAACATTTTTTAAATTTAATAAAATAACTGAAAAATGATAAGCACAATGAAAAAATAATGAAAAAAATTAGAATGTAAAAAAATAATTGCAAGTCTTGGAAATTAATTAAAAAATAATGAAAATATTTAATAAGTGGAAAAAAATAATAGTTTTCTTTAATTCTCAAATATTTTATAAATTTTAAATTACTGTTTTCAATTTTTAATTATTTCTATAATTTTGCCGTTTATTTTTCCAAATTATAATTTTTAAAATTCTTTTTTAACTGATTTACTAAACCTTTAATGATTTATTTCATATTTTAATTGATTAAAAACATGTTAAATGAATTAAAGAATTTTTCAATTATTTTTTTTAAATTTACAATTACTTTCGGTATTTAGTAAAAAATGTATCTTTTTTTTGCCATTTTTTAATTTTTCTTCTCAATTCTCAATTGCTTTCTTCAATTCTGAAATATTTTATAAATTTTAAATTACTGTCTTCAATTTTTAATTATTTCTATAATTTTGCCATTTTTTCTCCTAATTATATAATTTTTAAAATTCTGTTTTAACTGATTTACTAAACCTTTAATGATTTATTTCATATTTTAATTGATTAAAAACATTTTTAATTAATTTAAGAATTTTTGAATTAATTTTTTCAAATTTACAATTACTTTTAGTATTTAGTAAAAAATTTATCATTATTTTTGACATTTTTTATATTAGTTATTCTTCTCAATTCTCGATTGTTTTTTTCATTTCTCAAATATTTTCTAAATTTTAAATTACTGCTTCCAATTTTTAATTATTTCTATAATTTTGTCATTTTTTTTTACAAATTATAATTTTTAAAATTATTTTTCAACTGATTTACTAAACCTTTAATAATTTATTTCATAATTTAATTGGTTAAAAGATGTTAAATGAATTTAAGAATTTTCTAATTATTTTGTTCAAATTTAAAATTTCTTTTGGTATTTTGTAATTAATTTTCTAAGTTTTCAATTATTTATCTCAAATTTCAATGAATTTTAAGAATTTATTATTATTTTTGCTATTTTTCAAGTATTTCCTTTAATTTTAAATATTTTCTTAATTTTACATTACTGTCATCAATTTTCAATTATTTCTATAATTTGAACATTTTTTTCTTCAATTTTTAATTTTTTAAATTATTTCCAGTTTGATTTACTTAATCTTCATTTATTAATCTTAAATTTCAATTTTTTGTTTTAAATGTTTAATTTGTTTTATAACCTTTTCATTGATTTCTTCGATTTTAAATTACCTTCATCATTTTTTTATTAGTTTCCTAAATTTTCAATTAATATTCTCAATTCTCGATTGTTTTCATCAATTTTGAATTTTTTTTCAATTATTCTCATCATTTTTTAATTAATTTCTTCAATTTTCAATCATTTTCTCAATTTTCAATTATTGTCTTCAATTTTCAGTTGTTTCTTTAATTTTGCAATTATAGAAACAATTTTTAATTTTTTAATTGATTTATTAAATCTTTAATTATTTATCTCAAATTTGAACTCTTTTTCAATTTTGATTAGTTTTATAATCCTTTTAAATTATTTTTTTCCAATTTTTAAATATGTTCATTATTTTTTAATTAATTACTTTTTTCAATTTTTTTTTATTTACCATTATTCTTATCTTTTTTTAATTATTTCCTTTTAGTTCATATATGAACTCTTTCAAATTATTTTTCTCATTTATCAATTACGTTCTTCAAATGTCAATTATTTTAATTATTTTTCAATTATTTTCTTCAATTTTTAATTATTCTCATCATTTATATTTCAATTATTATCTTGAATTTTCAATTATTTCTAAAGTTCTGCATTCATTTTCTATAATTTTGAATGATTATTCATCAGTTTTAAATTACTTTCCACAATTTGTAGTTATTTTCCTTGTTTTTTTTTTATTAATTTGAAAATTCTGTAATTATGTTTTTTTTATCCTACAACTTTGTAATTTTGTCCTACCCAAATAAAATTGAGGTTCTACTTCATTTATCTTTATTTATAAAGTTTCTAAAGTACCCTAAAAGTTCCATATTTTTGTATACTCAGTCCCCTATTTCCCCTAAAATTTTCTTCATTGTCACTGTGAAGCCTGTATCTATAAGCCTCTTTACTGTCAAGATATAATATAGAATATAAAAAATATTTAATTAAAAAGTGATTGGTGAATTAAAAAAATGCATAGCGTGATTTTTCTCCACGTTAATAACAGCATTTTTTTTTTCAAGTTGTGAATTCCGATCTATGTCGACTCGGAAATTATTTTCATTCCTATGTCAGTAGCTGGAGGGCACTTGGTGCTTCATGCAGCAGTTTTTTCCCCCTGGCAATTGGAATCTGCACTTCCACTCGCGATAACAAATGGGAATGAGATTTTCTCACCGTGAAAATTAATGTTCAAATTTTTAGGCACCACGACAGACTTCTCTATATTCGCTTATTTAGAAAATGGTTTCGAGAACTCTTGATTTATTTCAACCTGATTAATTGGCAGTCTACTGCGCACCTTTTCAGTTTCTCGACATTATTTCCCTCTTTACATTATTCTTTAAATTATTTCCCTCTTTACACGAAAATCAACGCCAGACGCCACAGTGGGAAAAAATCAAAAAATACACTTCGAAAACTGCTGTCTTCTAAGTGTCTTATTTTAAGACATTTTTTTGCGTATAAAATAATTTTATAAGCTAAAACTTTTTGCATTTTCTGGTAATTTCCACCAGAACTTACAAATTATACATTTTTTCTGTAAAATTTGATTTTACAATAAATTTACCTTTTTCTATAAACAATCTATATAAACAAAGAAACTAAAATTTCATTTTTGTGATCAAAATGTCGCCTTTTTCTTAATATTATGTTTAGATCTGGCAAACAAAAATTTATTATTACGGAAAATTTGTTTTGCAATAAATATCCTTTTTTTATAAACAATTTATATAAACAAATGCAGTATGTGGACATTTATAAGCTAAAACTTTTTGTCTTTCTGATAACTTTAAACAGAACTTACAAATTATACATTCTTACTGTAAAATTTGATTTTACAATCAATTTACCTTTTTCTATAAACAATCTATATAAACAAAGAAACTAAAATATCATTTTTGTGACAAGAAGGTTGCCTTTTTTTAATATTATGTTTAGATCTGTCGAACAAAAGTTTATTATTAAGGAAAATTTGTTTTGCAATAAATATCCATTTTTTATAAACAATTATTGTTAAATAATTTTTTTTTAATAAAATACATTAACTTGCATAATAAAGAAACAATTTAGTGAAAATGAGATTTTTTCTACTCATAAGTTTTGGAATATTGAATTTGCTTATATTATTTGTTTATAACAATATTTTCAAAAAATAAACTGTTTTTTTCTTTTTCTACTCTCCAGGACACTTTGCATGAGAATTTTTTTTCAGTGAATGAGATAGATAAATTTTCAAAATTTCAATTTTTTTTACACTTTACGTTAACACAAATTGTTTATAGTAAAAAAATTTGAAAATCTGCTTTCACAGATCTCTAATCAATTTATTTGTTAAAACATTAAAAAAAAAAAAAAATTTAAATCGTTGAAAATTGCATTCAGAAAATAAATTTGAACCCTACTATTTGATTTTTTCCCCAATGTGAGACGTTTGATATTTCGTATTTTTTCAGGCTGTCTACTAGGGTGGTCCTTAAAAATGAAATATTCGAAATTTAAAGTTTGTAACCTCTAATTTTGTTACACGTCAAAAATCCAGGTAAATTCAAATTTTTTAAAACAATTTGTTGTTGATATTGTTAAACAATTAATAAATACATGTAGAAAATTATGGTTTTGTGGATTATTTTACTATTGTTTCTAACATTAATTATGAAAAATACTGATTAACTTTAAAAAATTACAAAAAATAATTGTTGAAACTAATTATTGTTGCGATTTGAAAATTTGTCTTTAAATATACCGATACAAAGTTACAGTTTTTCCTTAATTTTGCAGTAAATCAGTTTTAGGTAAAACAAATCGATGTTTGATTGGAACAAAATGTATTTATTAATAAATAATAATTATTTTAGTGTAAATCATGATCATATACCTATAAATAATTTAATACTAATGGGTCAGTACATATTCTTTTCAAAAATGTAAAACAAATATACTCTAAAATGTATTCTCATTTAGTTTACTGTATACAGTAACTTGGATATTATAATATCCAATATTTTACTGCAAATCAGAAAAAGATTAGAACATAAATAATATTTCTCCAATTTTATTGGAAAATAAATTATGTCTTTTGACAACTATACAGTAAACATTTTAAATTTGTTACAGTTCCTTATAGGAAGACTTGTTGCAAAATTTAGGAAGAACTGCAACTTTGGAGATATATTTAAAGACCAATTTTTAAATAGCAATAATAATTTGTTTAAATAATTATTTTTGTAATTTTTTTAAATTAATTTATTATTTTTCATGATTAATGGTAAAACTAATGGTAAGATAATCCAAAAAGCCATAATTTACTACATGTGTTTAACAATTGTTTAACAATAACAACAGCAAATTGTTTAACAAATTGGAATTTACCTGAAAATATAATTAATATTATTTGCTTTAATTACTTCAGTTCTAAATAAAAATTCCAGTAATAAATACTAGAAAACATAGTAATTAATATTTTTTAATGATTGTTCTCTGATTTTTCATTTTATGGTGTTTCTTTAGGTCTCTTTAAAAAAAAAAAATATTTTCCAAAAATTCACAAGGAAATAGAGTTTAATCTTCTATTTTATTTTTATCTAATAATAATATTAATAAAGTCCTAGGGTTGAAAATCTCTTCTAAATTGAATGAGTGAAAATTTTACTAATTCAATTTAAGACAGCAGATAAATTATATGTATAGAAACTATAAAAAATTGTAGAAACTGAAATTTCGTTCAAATAAAGAGATTCATTAAAAATATTTCGAAAAATATGAATTGAAGTTTACACTCGTTTAAATTTAAATGAATTAAATTTAGACCCTTTAACAATGTAGGTGAAATATACGCGACAAAATTCTTTTAAAAAAGTTGAAAAGATGACAAAGTCCATGGTTTTTATTTTATTTAAATATTATATTTGAAAGATTTTTCAATGTTTGAAAAAAAAACAGATTATAGATGAGTATTTGTGCGTTGTTATATTTTAGTAACTGGAAGTCTGGAAACTCAATAAATAAATACGTATCTAAACTAGAAAAACATTTATTTTCATAAAGTAGGTCAATTTTCGTAGCCATTTGTAGATTTACTTATGCTCATAATAAAACAAATTTAAATTTGACAAAAGAAAACGAACCCGGAAATTTAGTTGAACAAAGTTTAGTAGACCCCCTGCTTTTTGTTTTTTACTAATTAAAAATTTATAATTCTCTTTTTATAAAATTCGGATCTTATATGATTCATAAGAATAGAATGCATATAATTGCGACTTTATATCGTGCAATATACAATTTGTTAAGTATGTAATTTGTTGTAAAATTTCTCACGTGATTTATTGAACAATTTATTCAATACTTTGAATAATATTATGCATATGGCTTGTAAATTTCTATTCACGGGAGTTAAATCCCGTGATCAATTTCTTATCTCCTGGATCAGATGAACTCGTGTGACTTTTGCATACATTAGAGGTTTTTAAACAATGCGAATTGTACCTTTAAGAGAAAGAGTCAACTTCACATTGCGTAATGTTTTATTATTATTTTATCTTGGGGACTTGCTCTTGAGAATATCAACACATACTAAAAAGTATAGTATGATTTCCCTTTTTACATATGGTTATAATGGTTCGGTAGACCGACGTTCCGGCTAAGTAGTCTCATTCGCCGGAAGTGGCGGTTAGAACGAAACAAGCGCTCATGGTACCGGAAGTTGGTTCGACGTAAAAATTCGATCCTTCCGGAAGCCGCAGGTGAAAAGGACGAAATCGATACCAGGTCTCATTTTACATCAAGATTCAATTCTATAATATTTTTCCTGTCAATAATCCTGACCCTTTATAACTCGCATATATTTGCTAAATTGTTTTAAATTTTAAAGTAATGAAAATAATTAATTGGTAAATTTTTATAGATGAGTTTTGAAAATATTTCAGGAGGAAATGTCAGGAGTATCTTAAGAAAATTATTTTGGAAATTAGGCCTGTCGAATATTTCTGGTATCGTTAAACAAACAATAATTTAATTTTGTTAAAAAGTAAGGAATTTTTTGTTTAGATTTTTTTAATTTAGCAAATTTTTCAATAGAAGAGATTTTAATGGAATTTGTAACAAAATTTTTAAGTTTGCTTATTATTAAATACCTTCATTAACTTTAGAAAAATTATTATTACTACTAGCAAAATAAAACGCGCGATTAGTTTTCCATGTATTTTAGAAATTAAACTATAATAATAAATAAAGCAAATCGATGAATAATATTTATCCAATAAGGAGGGCTGCTAGTGAACTTGCACTGAAAAAAATGTTTAGTCATCTCAACAAAAATTTTGTTGGCTCAACTAAATTTTTATTGGTATGACTAAACATTTTTTTCAGTGTGCAGATTGAAAATAGTGAAAAAAAAACTTTTTAATTTAAAAAAGTAAGAAAATAATTAGTTTTTAAGAGAAAAAAGTGAGTAAATAGTGAGGTTTTAAATAAAAAAAGTGATTAAATAGTAAGTTTTTAAATAAAAAAAAGCAATATAGAGTTTGATATTACTGATATTAAATTGGGGCGCGTCAGCAAGAAAAGCCATTCAAATTTAAAAAAAACAATTCGAAAATCGAAAAAATAATTGAAATATGTAGAAAATAATTAAATAATGACAAAAATAATTCAAGTTGAAAAAAAAGTTGTAAATGACAAAACAAATTGAAAAATTGATTAAAAATCAAAAAATAATGACAAAAATTGAAACGAAATAATTAGAATTTGAAGTAAATAATTGAAAAGTTTAAAAAATAATTAAAGTTACAAAAAAATAATTAAAGAAAGACAAAAATAATTAAAATTTGAAACAAAAGTTTGAGACTGGTGTAAAAAATTTTAATTTTCGCACAATAATTGAGATATTGAAGAAATAAGTAAAATGTAAAGAAACTAATGGAATAATAAGTGTAAAATTTACGTTTTTTAGACAATAGTTGAAAAATTGAAAAAAAAATAATAGAATTTTCAAAAAAAATAATTGAAATTTGAAAAAAATTATTAAAAACTATCAAAAAAATGTACATGTGTAGAAAATAGTTGAATAATGACAAAAATAACTAAAATTAAAAAAAAAAATTAATGAAAAATGAGAAATATATTCAAAAATGAAGTAAAAAAATAAAAAATTTAATACATTATTTGAAAAATTTTATAAAATAATTGAAAGATTAACGATAGAATTAAAATGTGAAGAAACCAATTGAATAACGACATAAATAATTGAAAACTGATCTTCAAAAGTTAATAAATTCATGACAATCGAGATGACAATAATAAAAAGATTGAAGAAAATGACATTTAAAGGGAATAATTCGCAAATTTCCAAAATATTTGAATATTGACAACAGTAGTTGTAACTTAAAAATATTTAACAAATGACAAAAATAATTGATGATTTTAAAAAAATTGAACAATTTGAAGAAAATACTTGTAAACTTGACAAAACAATTGAAATATTAAAATAAATCATTCAAAACTGGTGTAAAATTAAAAATTTAAAGACAATACTTGAAAAATTGACCAAACAATTGAAATCTTAAGAAACTGATCGAATAATGACATAAATAATTAAAAGCTGGTGTATAAATAAACAATTTATAGATAATAATTAAAGTTTTAAGAAAATAATTGAAAGTTGAAGAAATTAATTGAAATTTGAAGCCAATAATTGCAATTTGAAGAGAATCATTCAGAAATGACAAAAAAATTCAAATATGAAAAAAATAATTAAAGTGTGAAGAAAATAATTGAAAAAGGTGTAAAAAAATGAATAAATTCGTAACAATAATAAAAATAATGATGATAAAAATAATTGAAAACAGGTGTAAGAAATTTAAAAGTCCATGACATAAAAAAAAATTAAATAAAATAATTGCAATTTGTAAAAAATAATTCTAAAATGGCAAAAATAACAAAAATATGAAAAAAATAATTGGAAAATAACAAAAATAATTGATTAATGACAAAAGTAATTGATAACTGGTGCATAAAATTAAAAATTTAAAGAGAGTACTTGAAAAAATAACCAAACAATTGAAATTTTAAGAAACTGATTGAATAATGACATAAATAATTGAAAGCTGATGTATAAATAAAAAATGTATAGAGAATAATTTAAGTTTGAAGAAAATAATTGGAATTTGTTGAAATTAATTGAAAAAAAAATGTACAAATTTAATAAACTCATGACAATAATAAAAATAATAAAGAAAATGATTGAAATTTGTTGAAAATAATTGAAAACTAATATAATAAATTTAAAAATTCATGGCAATAAAAAACATTGGATTTATTTATTTATTTATTTATTTACGGGCAAAAGCCCATTACAATATAAAATTAAAACATTTATATCAAGAATAAAATTAAAATTTGATATAAAAATAATAATTATTATATTAAATATTATTAGGTCGCATTCAATAATTTGAATAACATAATAATTGCAATTTGTAGAAAATAATTCTAAAATTGCAAAAATAATAGAAATATCAAGAAAATAATCGTAAAATGACAAAAATACTTGAATAATGACAAAAGTAATTGAAATTTGAAGAAAATTATTCAAAATTAACAAAAGTAGAATAGAAACAGGTGTTGAAAATTTAAATATTTATGGCAATAATTTAAAGATAGAAAAAAATAATTGAAATGTTGAGAAAATAATTGAAAAATGACAGAAGTAAATGAAAACTTGTGTAATACATTTAAATATTCATGACAATAATTCAAAGACTGAAGAGAATAATTGATATTTGAACAAATTAAATTCAGAATCGCAACCTTTCTGGAAGTTTTCAGACTTGCAGCAAACTTGATGAATGTTTCAGAACTTCAAAAATGGTTAAAAAAGTTACAGAATAATTTAAACTGTATTCAATTTTTGAATTTTAATTTTTTCCAATAAAGTAAAATAACGTCATTTGAATTTTTAATAAATTTGACTATTCGACCCTTTAATTAATCTAAATTATTATTAAAATTCATATAAGTGTGTAATATATAAATTATTGTTAGTTATAATCAATATTTCGTCATTAAGGCTACCTCTTCTGCATATTTGTCTGTAAACTAAAACAATTTTAAAATTTCCTGATAAAGAGAATCAAAATTAATGAAAAAAATAGTCAGGGACTAACTTTACTTTGGATTTTAAAAAGTAGACAGAAAAAGATGAATAAATATAAAAACTAACCAATTTCACTTCAAGTTTTAAAACGTGGACAGAACAAAATGAATAAATATAAATAGTAACTAACTTCAGGAGTTTACGGAGATTATTATTATTTAATAATTTTTTTTTTCCAAAACAAGTTTAGGGGAGTTTATTATTATTATTATTATTATTATTATTTTATTACCAAATTTTTACATCATTTAAAATAAAATTAGAAACTGAAATGTAAAAATTCTAAGAAAATATAAATTCAGCAAATAAATTACGATAAAGTCCTTAACTATATATATATATATATATTTTTTTTTTTTTCTGAAGAAACTCAGTTGAGATTAACAATTAATTACACCAATTAATAAACTCCATCCAGATGCGTTTCTTTTAAAGCTCTCATAAAGAATGAAAAATGTAATTGAATCTAAAAAATAAATATGAATTAAAAATGATAATAAAAATGAGATTTTCAGCAGATGATATTTTTTTATTGCTTATATGCCGTCTTCGGCAGGAATTTAGGACTCGCTCACGTGGAAACTCAATTCCTTCTTGGTGTTCAAGGATACTTTATCGCTGTTAAATTGCCACGACGATTTAACGCTTGATCGGACGACCTCTGCAGCGACTTTCTATGGCTCATTTGAATATATTTGCCCAGATAACACTTTACAGTCTATTCGCGTTGAGTTCAAAAAAAAAAAAAAAAAAATCGCGAATTTAATTCAATTTATCTTCAACTTTAATTTCATGAATACTTAAAATCCAGATTATTTTTAAAGGGATACTCATTTTGAGAAACCAATTTGCAAAGATCCTGATAAATAATGGACGGTGCATTGAGCTCTGTGCAACTCTTAGAAGTTTAATGAAAGGATGAAAAAAATTTATCGCTATTGGAATTTGGCTTGAGAGAGAAAAATTAGATACGTGTAAGAATTTTCAATCGGATAAAGTGTTCTGATATGTGTTGATGGTAAAAAGTTTGTTCAACTTGTAACAAGGGTTGCGTGACTAAATCAGGAAATTGCATTGTTTTAGAAAAATATTTTTAGGGAGTTGGTTAATCTAATTTATTCGTCTTGAGAACCAGACTGGACACTTTTTTCATGAAATTAAATTCTTGGTTTTTCCGGGTCACAAATTTTCGAATAATTAAAACAGTATTTTAATTTAACTGACAACATAAACAAACTTTGTATTGTTGTTGGACATTTAAAACTATGAATTTTTGCAAATTCAAATAATAAAAATTACGAAATTGAAGAATACATTCGGAAAATTATGAAAAGAATTGACAGTTGGAAACAAAATTCAAAAAATTACTGGCTTAATACACAACCGAATAAAATAATCGAAAAAATTAAACAATAAATAATAAATATAAACAAAATAGTTGAAAAATTAAAGGATTAACTGTTGGTAATAATTGCATATTTAATAACTGGATTGAAAATCGAAAAAAATAATTAAAATTCAAGAAAATAATATAAAAATTGAGGAAATAAATTGAAAATTTAAGAATTAAATTAAAATTTGAAAAAATAATTGATGATTAAAAAAAATTACAAAATGACGAAAATAATTGACACTTGAAAACAGAATTCAAAAAATTGGTAGCTTATTACACAACCGAACAAAATAATTTAAAAAATCTTGTTGAAAACAAAATTCGAAAAATGACTAGATTAATAGACAACTTTAAAAAATAATGGAAAAAATTAAACAAGAAATATTAAATTTACAGAAAATAAATGCAAATTGGAAAATTATTTATTTATTTATTTACAAATTTACGTGCTTACATAATTATGAAAATTATAGAAATAATTGCATGTTTAACAACTAGATTAAAAATCGAAAAAATAGTTGAAAATTGAAGAAAATGATAAAAGATTGAGGAAATAAATTGAAAAATTAAGAAATAAATATAAAAATTCCGAATTAAATTAAAATTTAAAAAAATAAATGGTAAGTGAAAAAAAAAAAAAATGACGAAAATAATTGACAATTAAAAACAAAATTCAAAAAATGTCTTGATTAATACACAACCGAACAAAATAATTTTATAAATCAAAGAATAATTACAAAATTTTAAAATAATAATTGAAAATTAAAGAAATTAATAGGAAATAATTAAAGATTGCGGGAAATATTAAATAAACGAAGAAAAAAGCTGAAAAATGACGAGAATAATTGAAAAATTGAAGAAAATATGTGAAAAATGACGAAAATAATTGTCAGCTGAAAACAAAATTCGAAAAACCACTAGATTAATAGACATCAGAAAAAATAATTGAAAAAATTAAACAAGAAATATTGAATTCAAAAATAATAATTGAAAATTAAAAAAATCAGAAAATTATGGAAATAATTGTCAGAAATAATAATAACAACTGGATTGATAATCGAAAAAAATAATTAAAATTGAAAAAAATAATTGAAAATTGAAGAATGGAATTGAAATTTAAAGAATATACTTAAAAATAGAAAAAAAAGTAATTGAAAAAAGCTGAGAATTAATGCATATGGAAGAATGGAATTAAAAATTGAAGAAAATAATTAAATAATTGTATTTAAAATTAAAGAAACTTAATGATAATCGAAAAAATAATAGAAAAAGGCGATAATTTTTTAATATTAAAGAAAATAATTAAAAATTGAAGAGATAAAATGAAAATTGAAGAATTAAATGGAAATTTCAAGAAAATAATTGATAATGAAAAGAAAATTATAAAATGACGAAAATAATTGACAATTGAAAACAAAGTTTAAAAAATGGCTAGATTAATACACAACCAAACAAAATAATTTAAAAAATCAAAGAATAATTGTAATGATTTAAGAAAATAATGGAAAATTGCGAAAAATAATTAATAATCAAAGGAAATAGTTGAAAAATGATGAGAATAATTGAAAAATTGAAGTAAATATGTAAAAAATGACGAAAATAAATGACAATTGAGAACAAAATACGAAAAATGACTAGATTAATAGACATCAGAAAAAATAATTGAAAAAATTGAACAAGAAATATGAAATTTAAAAATAATAACTGAAAATTAAAAAATTATGAAAACTATAGGAATTATTGTTGGAAATAATTGCACATTTAACAACTGGACTAAAAATCGAAAAAAATAATTAAAATTGAAAATAATAATTAAAAAATGAAGAATTGAATTAATAGAAAAATGCGATAATGTTTTAATATTAAAGGAAATAATTAAAAATTGAATATTGAAATTTATATTTGGAGAAAATAACTGAGAATTGAAAAGAATAGTTCTAGAATTGAGTGATTGAATTTAAAATATAAAACAATTTTTTAAAGTGAAAAAAATAATTAAAAAAAATGATAAATTGAAGAAATAAATTGGAAATTAAAGAATTAATTGGAAATTTAAAGGAAATAATTGATAATTAAAAGAAAAATTACAGTATGACGAAAGTAATTAAATATTGACGAAAATAATGAACTATTAAAAAAATTAATTTACAATTTAATTGAAGAAAAAATTCGAAAAATGGTAAGAATAATCGGCATTCGAACAAAAATTTTTGTCAATTTAATGAATAATCATAAAATTGAAGATGAATAATAAATTGTCAATTGAAAACTGATGGTAATTGAGGAAAAAATTGTAAAAAATAAATAGAAATTAAAAAAATTTATCTGAAATTGAAGAATTGTATTGAAATTTCAATAAAATAATTATATGATAATTGAGAAAATGCGAGAATTATTGAATATTAAATAAAATAATTAAAAATTAAAAAATTAAATTGAAGATTAAAGAATTAAATTGAAATATTATAAGAGAATAGTTGACAATCTCTCTAAATTTGAATTAGTCAAAAATAAATTTAAAAGAAAAAACTCAGTCACTAATTCAAAGAGTTCTATTACTACTAATCATTTAAATTATTAATCTAATTCATTTTTATGTTATGTCAAAATAACTAATATTTTAGCAAAATTCTGTTTACTAATTCAATTAGTCAAATTTAAACTATTTTTTAGTTATTTTTTCACTAATAGTTAGTTATATTTTACTAAAAACTAGTTATTTTTACTAGTTGCTAAAACAAAAATTCAGCCACGACTTGACTAATAATTAGTTATTTTTAACTAATCCAGATTTAGAGAGATTGAAGGAAAAATTACAAAATGACTAAAATAATTAAATATTATAGAATATAATTGAGGAATGAGAAAAATAATTGACAATCGAAAGAAAAATTCGAAAACTAGCGAGATTAATCTACAACAGAACTGAATAATTTAAAAAAATTAAAGAATAATTATTATAAAATTTAAGGAGAGTAATTATATTGAAAACTGTTGAAAATTATAGAAAGAATTATAGATTTATTTATTAATGAAATTAAAATTATTATTTAAACTGATTTTAATCAATTTTAATGCATTTTTTTAAAAGTATCTGATTTAAAACAAAAAATACTATGTGCCAAACTTCAGGTGTCAACAGACAAAAAACGAAGAAGTTCCCGGTGTAGTAACAAATTTCCCAGTCATTTTTCAGTTTTTCCCGATTTCCTAGTCAAGTAGCCACCCTGAAAACGAAATGTAATTTTTCTAATAATAATTTTTAAAAGTTACAAACTCTTTAATTTATTTTTTGATTTTGAATCTCCTGAGCCTACGATTCTTTCCAATTTGGAACTTATTTTAATACACACGATTTCCGAGTACTTTGCATTCAGTTGAAAATTCGATACAAAAATGTCTGTTGAAAAAATACCGGTTTCTTTGAGAGCGAGTTTTTTTTTCTTCTTTTTTTTTATTTTACTTCAGGTACACTGGAATTTTTTGTTGTTGAAAGGATCTCCATTGGGAGATTATAGTGAATGGAAACTGCCATTACAGTATGTTCTCGCGTCACTTCTGAAGAGAATCGTTAGTTTTTTCTGTCCCGACATCGGCCACAGACGATGTTGGATGTTCAAGGAACCGGGCAAAGAAATTTAATTTCTTCAGCATGTGTGTGCGAGGTGACGGATCAGAGTAAACGTTCTCGAATAACCGTCTTTTGCTTTCCCACCATTTCATCTGCTTCTGCCTTCTGCGTCTCACAAACCTTTTTCCAAGACCTACTAAATCTTCTTCAAAATAAAATTTATAACATTTATTCCCGGAATTCACTCTACTTAAAATAATAATTTCTTTAGTTCAAAAATTGCCCAACTTTTTCCAAACAAATTAAATGACAAATTTATTTTTCCAGTTTCAAAGAAAAAGATATTTTGCTTTAATCTATTTTTATCAAATTTCAATAAATAAATATCAGGGTGTCCACTTGACCAGAAAACCGGAAAATGACCGGGAAATTTGTAACTAAACCGGGGATTTCTTCATGAATCTAAAAGTTCTGAGAAATTTGATCGAAAATCAATTTTTTTCTTGTATCACAAATCTTTAATAATAATTATAATAATAATAATATTAATAATAATAATGATACCTAATAATAATAGAAATAATAATAATCCGCAAGTTGTTTCATTCCTTCATTTATTTTTTGTCTGTTCACACCTAAAGTTTGGCACATACTATCTAAATCTGAATAAGTGATTTTCTACTAATGAATTAGCGAGAAATAGGTTACTATTAAATAGTGAAAATTTCCACTATTTTTTAGTACAAAACTACTGATTAATAGTAGAAAACTACTAATTTTAAAGTGAAATATCTATTAATTGTAATAATGAGAGTTCACTTTTTTAATTAGTAGATATTTCACTTTTAAATTAGTAGTTTTCTACTAAAAAATAGTAAAATTTTCCACTATTTAATAGTAACCGATTTCTCGCTAATTCATTGATAGAAAATCTCTAATTTGGATTTAGAGAGTAGACATTTTTTGTTTTAAATCAAATACTTTTTAAAAAATGCATATAAATTGATTAAAATTTATAAATATCAGTTCAATTAATTTCAATTTCATTAATAAATAAATCTAGAATTTTTTCTAGAATTTTTAACAGTTTTCAATATACATTTAATATTCTCTTTAAATTTAATAATTATTTCTTAATTTTTTTAAATTATTCTGTTCTGTGATAAATTAAATTTAAATAATTAAACAAATAAATTTGACGGTATTTAATATTATTCAGGAGAATTTGTTGAATAATTTATTTTCCAGAATGAAAAAAACTTATATCAATTAAAATTTACATATTTTTGTTTAAAAAAATTTATTAATAAATATAATTTTAGATTTTTATGTATTAAAAATTATTCAAATCATTATGTAGTTAAGGGCATGTGATGGATTATGACGTCACTGGTATAGGCAAAATTTGTCCGTAACTTTTCTCTTAAAGTATTGAATATTTTGTCATAAAACTTGGTAGAATTACTTAAAATATCATTAGAAAGGTCTCTCTGACCCAAATTTGTTTGTTTTTTGGGTCAAAAGTAATTTTTAGAAAATTTTCTATTTTTCGAAAATTACTCAAAAATTAATTTTGAGCCAAAATTTAAACAAATTTGGGTAAGAGAGACCTTCTTAATGATATTTTAAGTAATTCTACCAAGTTTTATGACAAAATATTCAATACTTTAAGAGAAAAGTTACGGACAAATTTTGCCTATGCCAGTGACGTCATAATCCATCACATGCCCTTAAATAATTAAGATTTAATGAATTACAATAATACAATAAATTAATATTTTAATAATTAAAAATTTTAATAATTTTAAAAAATAGGATTTGCAAGTAAAGTTTATTAAATTAATAAAATTAAATATAAATTTTAAATATGTACAAATTGCCCATAATTATTATTCTCTACAGTTTTCGAATTTTTCTTTCCATTGTCAATTATTTTCCTTATTTCGTAATTATATTCTTTAATATTTAGTTATTTTAGTCATTTTGTAATTTTTCTTTCAATTATCATATATTTTCTTAAAATTTCAATTTAATTCTTTAATCTTCAATTTATTACTTTAATTTTTAATTCTTTTCTTCAATTCTCAATTATTTTCTTTAAATTCCAATTGCATTCTTCGTTTTTCAAGTGTTTCATTCAATATTCAATAATTCTCGCATTTTCTCAATTATCAATTAGTTTCTTCAATTTTCCATTATTTTTATCGATTTTCAATTCATTCCACAATTTTCAATAATTCTCGGATTTTTTCTATTATTTTTTTACTCATAAATTTTTTTTTAAAATTTCAATTCAATTATTAAGTTCTAGAACTGTTCTTTTTAATTTTTAGTTATTTTTTTCAAATTTAATTTCCACTTATCAATTTACAATCATTTTCTTTATGATATTAAGAAACTATCGTCTTCTTTCCAATATTTTTTTCGATTATCATAGGGGTTTCTTTAATTTTAAATACCATTGTTCATTTATTTTTTTTAATTTTTAATTTCAGTATTCAAATTTTATTTTCATTCTTTATTTTTCAATTGTTTTTTTCTATATTCATATTAATTTGCGACTTTTTTTAATTACTTTTTTTCAATTTTTCAGGTTTTTCTTTAAATTTCAATTTCTTTCTGCAATCTTAAATTGCTTTTTCAATTTACAATTACTTTTTTCAATTTTAATAGTTTTTTCGATTTTTAATCGAAATGTGCAATTAATTTCAACAATTGTTCCTATAATTTTCTTAATTTATCAATTTACAATTATTATTATTATTATTATCAAGAATTTTTTCAAATTTTACTTTAATTCTTACATTTTCAATTTATTTCCTCATTTTTAAATTATTTTCTTCAACTATTAATTATTTTCCACAATTTTCAATTATACCTACAATTTTTCCAATTTTTAATTATTATTATGATTGGCAATTTTCAATTGTAAATTATTTTCGTCATTTTGTTTTCTTTTTCAGTTATCATTTATTTTTTTAAATTTTAATTTAATTCGGAAGTTTCCAATTTAATTCTTAAGTTTTCAATTTATTTTCTCAATCTTTTATTATTTTCTTCTATATCAATTATTTTTTTCGATTTGTAATCCAGCTGTTAAATATGCAATTATTTCCAGCAATTATTCCTATAATTTTCTTATTTTCTCAATTTGCAATTATTTTCTATAAATTTAATATTTCTTGTTTAGTTTATTCCATTATTTTTTAAAGTTGTCTATTAATCTAGTCATTTTTCGAATTTTGTTTTCATTTGACAATTATTTTCGTCATATTTCACATATTATCTTCAATTTTTCAATTATTCTCGTCATTTTCAACTCTTTCATTCGATTCCCGTGTGGAAAAGCCAAGTGGGGCCCAACTGGCGCCCACTTGTCCCACCTACCCCAGGTGGGCTCCAACTGGCGCCCACTTAGAAACTGGGAAATACTGGGAACTTTTCCACACGGGTTATTAATTATTTTTCGCAATTTTTAATTTTTTTTTTACATTTTTTTTTTAATTTTTAATTATTATTTTGAAATTCTGTAATTATTCTTTGATTTATAAATTTTTTTTGTTCGGTTACCTATTAATCCAGCCATTTTTTGAATTTGGTTTTCAATTGTCAATTATTTTCGTCATTTTGTTTTCTTTTCAGTTATCATTTATTTTTTTAAATTTTAATTTAATTCGGAATTTTTCAATTTATTTCTTAAGTTTTCAATTTATTTTCTCAAGTTTTTATTATTTTCTTCAATTTCAATTCGTTTTTTCGATTTTTAATCTAGTTGTAATTTTTCAACTATATTTTGTTTAAATTTAATATATTTTTTTAATTTTTTAAATTATTCTTTTTAATTATGTAATTATGTAGCCATTTTTCGTATTTTGTGTTAATCTGTCAATTATTTTCGTCATTTTTCACATATTTTTTTCAATTTTTCAATTTTTCAATTATTCTCGTCCTTTTTGAACTATTTCCTTCAATTATTAATTATTTTCAGCAATTTTCAATTATATCCTACAATTTTTATTTAATTTTCAATTATTATCTTAAAATTTTATAATTATTCTTTGATTTTTTAAATTATTTTGTTCAGTTGTGTATTAATCGAGCTATTTTTTTAATTTTGTTTTTAATTGTCAATTATTTTTTCATTTTGTAATTGTTTTTTCATTTATCATTTATTTTTTCAAATTTCAATTTAATTCTCAAATTTCCAATTTATTTCTTAAATTGTCAATTCATTTCTTTAATTTTTTATTATTTTCTTCAATTTTAATTATTTTTTTCGATTTTGAATATGCAGTTGTTCAATTTGCAATTATTTCCAACAGTTATTTCCATAATTTTTCAAGTATTTTGTTTAAATTTAATATATTTTTTTAATTTTTTAAACTATTCTTTTCAATTGTTTTTTTTCTTTTCTTATTTGAATTTGTAAAAGATTATAATTTTAAATGGCTAACAACAATGCAAAGTTTGTTTGTTACTGTTGCTAGTGGAATATAATACGCAATCCTTTTTAAATGTTTAAGATAAAATTTTGTCTAAAAATTTAGATTTTAATATTTTATGATAATAAAACTTTTTAATTATAAATTATAAGATTATAAGAATCTGTAAATTTTAAATTTAAATGTAAAGTTATATTTTAAATATAAAGGCGAATTTCGTAAAATTAAAAATACTGTTCGAAAATTTGTGACTCTGAAAATCAAAAAATTAATCGGGAAAAACCGGGAATTTATTTTCATAAAAAAGTAACTACCCTGAATATATTTATTTTACAATTTTTTTAGACGCCTTTGTCTTGTATTAAAATGTATAATATTTATTTATTTAAAGTCAGATATTAAAGAGACCCTTTGTGAATAAAATTTTAAGCATTTTATTTCTACTTTATCCAGGATATACGACAAAAACACGACAGAGCTACTGGAAAATTGAAAAAAAAAAATAATTTGACAATAAATTGTATTTATTTCTTATCAAGAAGGAATCAGAACATGAATTTGGGGACACGAAAGGTCGAGAATAGACAGTATATTCTTATCAGAATCTTTCCATTTGTTTGTAGACTGCCTCAAGTGAAATAAAAAGTCGTATTTTAAAATGAAAATATTCATTACATTTCGCATTCTCTCTGAACAAAATTTTACAAATAGTCTTCTCAAACCATTCTGTTCTGGAAAATCGTTGCTTTCTTGAATTTAGAAAACGATTTTATTCCAAAGTGAAATATTTATTTTCAGTAATTGTTTTTGTAAAATGATTTTAAACTTAATTTAATGTTTATAGAAACTCGAGTGACATTTTTTATGGTCCTGTATAATAAAGTGGTTGGTATATAAAATAAGGAGAAAATAATTTTATATATATATATATATATATATATATAATGTTATAAAAGTTGATTATAATGTTATAAATCTCGTTATAAATTGGCAATAAATTATGTAAATTGTCGTCAGTGCGCAATACACGGCAAACTATATAAGAAATCGTCAGCAACCACTCTCCTCGAGAGCAAAGCTTTTTCGTGGCGCGGCCTTGGCACCAGACACAAGGAATTCTGCAGATATGAAACCCACTTAATCGACCGTATGGAACGGCAAACACGTGGACCGGAACAGAAGTCTTTTAAGCTGATGAATAAATTTCTGTCCCTTCGAAAAAGCGTATCCAGACCCTCGTTTTGTTTTCATGGTCCCTTAAATTTCCTCAATTCAACATTTTTCGAAAAATAAATATCTTTTCGGAAATTATTTCATGTTTACATTCAAAATTTGTATGGAAAACTAGAGCTGTTGATTTAATGCCTCAATTAAATATTAAATTTATGATTATGACTAAAATCATAATCAAGTTTATAAAATAACGATAACAGCGATAAAAGCATAGAGTAACGTTCCTTTTTTAGTGGCCAATTAAAACTTTTAAACAAATATCGATTCTACATTATAATTGATATTATTGAGATTTAAAATTAAAAATAAATTTATCTAAATTTTATTGAATTCGAGTTTAAATTAAAATTTTAGATTTCCCTAAAACTCCCCTATTTTGAAAATTCTCTAATATATCCTATTTTTCACTAACACTGGGAATTTGTAAATAAATACTTTAAACAACTTTTGATCCCAAATTTTAATTTATTCAAATCTTTAAATTACAATTATTTCAAGATTTCACAGTTAAAATTCAAAAATCAATTTTTTTGTGTTTCATTTTAAGTTTAAACTTAATTTAAATCTTTCCGATATTTTAAAAATTTGCCAAATTTATTTTAAATTCTTCCCTTTAGTAATTTTTTTTATCATTGTTTGACTTATTAATAATGTATTTTATAATTAAATAATCACGTTTCTATTGCTTTGAAATTTTAAGGAAGTTCTCTCTATTTACATAACCTGAAACTAGAAAGTCGTTTTTCACACGAACTAAAAATATTATTCAAATTAATTTCACCAAATTTTGAAAGATCCAGTTGTACATTTTGTAGAAAAAAATAGGTTGAACTAACATTTGTTGCCAAATAATAATTATTTAACATCTTATGTTTTTTCTTTCAATCTAGTTAAAATCTGTAATTTAAATTCAATTTTGACAAATAATAGCTTATTTCTCTTTTTGAAACATTCTCTACAATTTTATTTATTTGATTTTGTTAAATAATATTTTTTTAAAAAGTTATTTCACAAATAAAATTTGTACTTCACGTATTTTTAAACAGAATATTATTTAACAAAATCTAATAAATAAAATTGTAGAGAATGTTTTAGAAAGAAAAATAAGCTATTATTTGTCAAAATTGGACGAAAATTACAGTTATTCATTAAATTGAAAGAAAAAACATAAAATGTTAAATTATTATTATTTGACAACAAATTTTAGCTCAACCTAATTTTTTCTGAAAATTGTACAACTGGATCTTTCAAAATTTTGTGAAATTAATTTAAATAATAGTTTTAGTTGGGGTAAAAAACGACTTTCTAGTTTCAGGTTATGTAAATAGATAGAACCTCCTTAAAATTTCTTGGAAATGGAAACATAATTATTTAATTAAAGTATTCATTATTAATAAGTCAAACAATGATAATAGAAAATTATCAAGGAAAGGAAGAATTTTAGAATTTATAATAAAGTCAGAAAATTTTTAAAATATCAGAAAGATTTAATTTAAGTTAAAACTTAGAATGAATCACAAAATAATTGATGTTTGAATTTTAAATAATAGCCTCCATAATAGCTCATTTTTCTCCTTGAAACATTCTCTACAATTTTATTTGTTAGATTCTGTTAAACAATTTTCTATTTAAAAAATACGTTAAGAAAAAATGTTATCTGTTTAATAACTTTTAAACAAAATATTATTTAACAAAATGCAACAAATAAAATTGTAGAGAATGTTTCGACGAGAAAAATGAGCTATTATTTTTTAGAATTGGATTAAAATTTCAGTGTTTATTAAATTTAAACAAAAAACAAAAATATTAAATAATTATTATTTGACAACAAATTTTAGCTAAACCTAATTTTTTCTGGAAAATTTACAACTGTATATTTCAAAATTTGGTGAAATTAATCTTAATAAGTGTTTTATTTGATGCGAACAATAATTTTTTAGTTTGAGGTTATATCAATAGAGAGAACTTACTTAAACACGAGCTTAAACATATATCATTTTATCGGAAAATTAAATTGTTTTCTTATAATTTCTAATTCTTAAGAAAAATGTCGGTATTTTATTATTATTATTTCTTTTGAATTTTTATATAATTTCTTATTGCTAATCACTTTTTGAAGACTTTTCTTTTATTTGCTTCTAACCTTTTTTTTATGTTGTAGATTTTCTTCTTTTTACGCAAATTATTTCAGGTTATTTTATATAAATTTGGTTAAATATAACATTTCACAAAATTTATTAATTTTTTTATTGATTTTTTTCAATTTAATAATTTTTGTTTTTCACTTATCTGATTATTTTTACATTAACTCGTTTTTTAATGTAAATTTGTTAAATTTTCTTTACATCTTGTCTTTTTTTCTCAAATTTTTTACCCTTTCATAAAATCTTTAGATTCTAAGATTTCTTAAAAAGAAATTTTGTTGTTAAAATTATTTAAAATCTTGTTTCATTTATTTTTTAAATATATTTACATATTGCTTTTTAAATTTTCTTCAATTTGTGCATATTTTTCTATATTTTTTCATCTTTAAATTTTAGTTTGTCATTCTGTTTATAAAATCTTTATATTTTCCAATTTTATTCTTACTATCTTTTATTTTGTATTTCATTTTTCTCTATTTTTATATTGTTTCTAATTTTCCTAATTTTTAATAGTTTGTTAAACTATTTTTTTATATTTTCTCCCATAATAATTAGAATATATAGTTTATTTATCTTTATTTATTAACTTTTTAAAGTACCCTAAAAGTCCCCTATTTTTATATATTCAGTCCCCTAGTTCCCCTAAAATTTCCTAAAATTTCTTGCAAACTGCAGGAAATTCTACACAAAATTTCCTTCAAAACTATTTTTTTTTATATTTTTTTTATTGTAAAACATAAAATTATTATTAAAAATGTTTTTTCTTTAAAAAAATGTAGAAAAAGTAAAGTATTTTAAAATAATTATTTTAATTTTGGTGGGAAACCCAAGCCAGTTTGTGAATACGACAAACTATCTTTTTTCGTGTACATTAAAAATTTTCAGTGATTTGCTACAATTTTGATTAATTTGACTCTGAAAAATAACTAATTGTCAGTTAAAAATAATAATTAAAGGTCCAATTAAGTTTTCATTAACTGATTTAATAAGTCAAATTTGATCACTTTATCAATTATTTCTTCCTAATTGAAGCAAAAAGTGTCTTCAGATTTAACTGAGAATCAGATATTTGTAACTGGTTCAAATTAAGCGAGCAAATTTCAATTTATGGAAATTTTAATTGATAGAAATTTTAGTTGAAAGGAATTTTAAATGGCTTTAATTGATATACAAATTTCTATTGAATCAAACTGAATTGATCCGAAGTATTAATACGTCTTTAAATTGAGTGTATTTTGAATAAATAAATCAAATAAATATTGAACTGTCTTAAATTTCTATTCATTCAAAGCGATATTGTATTTTAACTTAAAAACTAAATTTCAATCCTAATTTTGTGTTTTATATTTTAATTATAATTAAAATTTAACTTGATTCTGATTTCAATTAGTCCTAATTTCAATATCAGTTTTGACATCAATCAACTCCAATTTCAATGAATGTCTATTTCAATAATTTCCTGTTTCTATGCATTACTAATTAATACTGCATCGATAAAATGTTCAAGAGATCCTAATATTTTTTTCGATAGTAAAAAAGTCAACAAATTTTAGGAATGTGAACAAAAGTTCGCAATATTTATAAAACGTTTAGACCAATTTCGAAAACAGTTTTAAAGTTTTAAACTATTTTTTGAATTAGTTGTGAATGCTTTTAAACAAATTATTAAAAGTTTAAAATACACTGTAAAAATGTAATGTAATAAATATAAATTGTGCATAAGTGTCAAGACATTTTTGAAAATTTATCTTTTCGTATTTTCCTTGAATAAATTGATTTACGCGAGTTTTAAGGAAGACAACAAAAAATTGCATAAAGTGAGAATAATAAATATTCCTGTTTATTATAATTACAATTACAGACGCCATAAATCTTTAATTTACGCAATCCATTTCTCATGGATAGTTTCAGAAATCGCGAATCAGGTAATGTTATTAATAAAATCGTCTTACTTTCGAAATCCCAATAAACTATCTTCATAAGTTTCTATAATTCTACTATAAAATTTAGAATAATATTAAAAAATTATATCCCAGAGTATTATCTCATCGTTTTGTTTATTCGAAAGTAATTTCTAAATTATAGATCAATGTAAAATTATTATTTCTATTGTTATTACAGTATTACTACCATCATTATTAAATTATTATATCTTTATTCCTAGTTTTATGTCTTTAATATTTTTATCCTTGCTAATAGCTACTATTCTTACAGTTTTACTACTTTCTTATACTTTTACCACTTTTTTATATTTTTACCGTTTTCATCTATTTCTATCCACTTTTTTTTATTATATTTTTACTCTTCTCTTATATCTTTACTAGTATCTTGTATTTTTACTCCTATCTTATATTTTTACTAATACTAAAATTGTAGTTTACTACTTTTACATTTTTTACTGGATTATTATTATATATCACTACCTACAATGCTTAATTTATTAAAAAAAAACTTTTATCATAAAATTCTATCATCGCTCTCTAAATCTGACCTTGTGAAAAATCCGTCAAGTTTCAATCCATCAAAATTTCCCCTAATTCCAAGTAGTAAACAAAAGATTTTTATTTTTTACATTTGACAAAAATTAACTATAGAAATTAGTCGACATTTTTACTAATTTATATTTATTATCTATTTTTCCTTATAACCCAGATTAAGAGAGGCAGATGTTTCTGAATTAAACTAATTCTACATAAACACTTTTGCGAAAATTTTGTTATCGACTTGAATTACAATCCCGGTATATCTTTCGCCTTTGAAATGCCAATAATGACTGATCAGACAAGATTCGAATTTCTGATGATACTCGAACTCCTCTGCAGTTCTATTCAGTCTATTGGTACACTCGACACATATAGACAAGTATTCAGGAGAATGTGTAAGTATCTGTGATTAATAGGATTCAAGTAGAATTCTCTCTGTCCTTGCCACTTGGTTTTAATGGTCAAAGGAATTTCAGTCGTCTGGAAAAATTCCCACCAAAGTACTTTGAAAATGTGAAAAAAAAGTGTCCTGATGGCGATAAATACAGATCAATATATATCTGTAACTCGCATTGACTAGATTTGCCATAAAATCATTTTAGTGTGAAGTCCAACGACCATTTTCGAACATTTATTACCAAATCGAATGTTCATGCATATTGCATTCGAAATCCTTGATAAAATACAATCCTGTTTCTCAAATTTAAAAATCCCTGGTTTTTCCTTCTTATTTGGCGAAAATTTGTTTTTTTTTTATTATTAAACTACGAAAATTTATTGTTGTTTTATTGAAAAAGTATTTTAATTTTGAGAAATATGAAAATGGGTGTTTAAAGTGATTGTAAACAGTTCCGAAGTAGTTATAAACAGTTTGAAACATGTTCAAAAGTATTTTTTTAATTTTAGAACAAATTCTAAACAGTTTTGAATAATTCTAAATAGTTTTTAATAGATTTGAAAATAAACGATTCTAAATTAGTTCTAAACTAGTTTCTAACTAGTTCTAATTTACGTTTTACTTTGTAAATAGTAAAAGTTACTGTATATTTTTTACCGTTATAGTTTTTACCGCAAATGAGTTTAATCGAATTCTGTATAATTTTAAATAGTACAAAACAGTTTTGAACTTGTTTTAAAGAGTTTGAAACCTGTTTAACCAAGTTTTGAACAATTTTAAACATAAAAATTGTTTTCTATAAACAGTTTTGAATAAATTATAAGCGATTTGTAGTATTTATAAGTATTTGAAATTTGAGAAGAATAATTGAAGAATGATTAAAACATTGAAAAGTAGATACATTAACTTAGATTTGAGAAAATAAATAAAAATTATGGAAATTAATTACAAAGTAATTAATATATCTAATTAAAAGGTGGAGAAAATAATTGCAAAAAGATAAAAGAAAATGAAAATTGAAAAAAATAATTGAAAAATGAGATAAATAATTAAAAATTTAGGAATTTAATTGAGGAATGATGTTTGAGAATAATTAAAAATTGAATAAATTTATTGCAAAATGATAACAACAATAATTGAAAATTGAAGAAAATTATTAAAATTTGAGAAAAATATTTTAAAATGTAGGGAATTAATTATAGTATAATATAAGTAATAAAAAATCCGAGAACATATTTGCAAATAAATATTAAAAATAATTAAAAGTTGAAGAAAATAATTTAAGTTTGTTAAAAGTAATTGAAAAAATTACAACATATATTCATAATAAAAAAAAATAATTCCAGAGTGATGATTTGATGAAATTAATAAAATTAATAAATTCTTTTCTATTATGAATTATTCTATTATAACTTTTCAATTATTTTTACAAAATATGATTTTTGTTTTTTAAATTTTAATCTTTTCCTTCGAATCGTAAATTCATTTATCCACATCCTTATTAAGAAATTTATTTTTTGTCTGTAATTTTGCCATATGGAATTCCACAGGGCGACATTTTGAGTGTCATTTCAGAGTGTCTAGCAAATAATCATTTAAACAATGGAGAAAATGTTGAAAGAATCTTAACAAAATGTAAAAAAATGAAATTTTACATAAATTACAAAAATTACAAAATTTTATTAAAACCAGTATTATAAATGAACAGATAAGAAAGTTAAGGATAATTTACATTGAAATGGAAAAATTAAATCAAAAAGATGTAAAAAATAAACTAATTAAAAAACCTGCAAAAAATAAATAAATTTTTCAAAAATAAAAAAGTTTAAAAAAGCAATGAAAGTAAAAGAAAGAAAATTAAGAAATATGGTAATAATGCGTTATGAAATATTAAACAGTTTAAGGAAGATTGATTAAATTGTTTTTTTAAAATCAAAATACTACGCAATATACTGTAACAGTTTTTAAAACAAAAAATTGAAATTACAAAAGAGAGGAAAAAATAATTTTTAAAAAGTTAAAATATTTGCGGCCATGATTTTTTAAATTAAGAAATTAAATAAGATAATCAGTAAAAAAACGGGAAAATGTTACTAGAGATAAAAAAATACTTTAAAAACTTGTTTTGAAAATCAAGCAAAAAGCAATAATTTTTTTTAAATGAAGAATTAAGTAAAAGTAATTAAACAATTTTAAGAAAAAACCAATATTTGTAAGAAATAGAGAAATTCTGATCAAATGAGAAAATTTATTATAAGTTCAAATTAATGAAAAATTAAATAGAAGAAGAAAAGTCTTTAAAAATTATAAAAATAACAAGTTATGACAAATGACAAAAGACCAAATAAATGTTTTAAAAATCATAAAATTGAAAAAATTTATATTTTACAATTTCCAAATTATAATAATAAATAAAACTAATCACTTGAAAAGTAAATAAATTTTTCTAAATATTGTTAAAATAAAACTGTATAAAATTAACTGAAGCAATTTTTGTAAAAAGAATAAAATTAAAAAAAAAATCTAATAAATAAAAAAGTATTATTAAACGCTTAATAAATGAAAATGTTTTTTAAAAAAATTTCAATTTTCAATTATATTCTTTAAATTTTCAATTTTCAATTATTTTATTCAATTTTAATTATTTTTGTCGATTTTCAATTTATTATTTCCAACAATTATTTCTATAATTTTCTTAATTTTTCAATTTTTAATTATTTTTTAAATTAAATATTTATAGTTTGATTTTTTAAATTATTTTTTCCAGTTGTGTATTAATCTTACCATTTTTCGAATTTTGTTTTCAATTGTCAATAATTATTTTCGTCATTTTTTAGAAATTATCTTTAATTTTTGCTATTATTCTTGTTATTTTTCAATTATTTTTTAGTTATTTCTTACAATATTTAAAATTTGTATTTATTCTCTTAAAATTTTAGAATTATTTTTCAACGTTTTCAATTATTTCTTTCAGTTGTGCATTATTCTAGTCATTTTTTGATTTTTTTTCAATTGTCAATTATTTTCTTTAATATTTTAAAATCCTCGCCTTTCGACAATTATTTTTCTCGATTATCAATAAGATTCGTTAATTTCAAATTTTTATTTTCTTCAATTCTCAATTTCTTCTTCAAATTTCAATTCCATTTTTCAGTTTTTTTTCTTTCGGCTTCTTTCAAATACTTTTTCAATTTTTAATTATTTTATTCAATTTTAATTATTTTTGTCGATTTTAATCCATTCGTTCAATGCGCAATTATTTCAAACAATTATTCCTACAATTTTCTTCATTTTTCAATTTTTAATTATTTTCTTTAAATTTAAAGTTTTTGCTATATTTTATCAATTTTTTTCAGTTGTCAATTAATCTAGTCATTTTGTAGATATTTTCTTGAATTTTTTAATTATTCTCATTTTTTAATTATTTCTTTTAATTCACTGCAATAACATGGTGTCTTAAATTAAGATACTTTTGGTGTCTAAGACACGAAAAATGTCTTAATTTAAGACATTTTTGAACAATTTAAGACACCTGTTTTTGCAGTGTTATTAACTATTTTTCGCAATTTGAATTATTTCCTACAATTTTTGCAATTTGCAATTAGTCCCTTAAAGTTTTATAATGATTCTTTGAGTTTTTCAATTATTTTGCTTTTTTGTTGTGTATTAATCTAGCCATTTTTCGAATTTTGTTTTCAATTGTAAATTATTTTCACGTTTTGTAATTTTACTCCATTATTATCAATTTATTTTTAATTTCAGTTTAATTTTAAAATTGTGAATTGATTTCTTCAAGTTTTTATTATATTCTCCAAATTTTTATTATTTTCTAAAGTTTTCAATTATTTTCTTCAATTTCAATTTTTTTTGTTTTGATTTTCAATCCAGTTGTCCAATTTGCAATTGGTTTCAGCAATTATTCCTATAATTTTCTTAATTTTTCAATTTTTTAGTTTAAATTTAATGCATTATTGCAAAAACTGCTGTCTTCTAAGTGTCTTATTTTAAGACATTTTGGTGTCTAAGACGCAATTCATGTCTTAAAATGAGACATTTTTTGCGTCTTAGATACAAAAAAGACATAAAAATATCTTAAAATAAGACACTTAGAAGACAGCAGTTTTTTCAGTGTGTATATTGTTTAATTTTTTAGATTATTTTAAACAATTATGTATTTATCTAGCCATTTTTCGAATTTTGTTTTAATTGTCAATTATTTTCGTCATTTTTCATACATATTCTTTTCCATTTTGTAATTCTTCTCGTAATTTTCATTTTTTGCATTTCCAAAAATTTATAGTTTTAAATGACGAACAGCAATGTAAAGTTTCTCATTAATGTTGCTGTTAATTAATATTTTACTATATATACATGTAATAATTGCAACTTTGATTAATTGAAACTTATAAGTTTGAAAAAATTAAAGTTTGTGTTAATTGACGTTTGGGATTTATATAAATAATAATGGCTTGGAATTAATTAACTTTAATATAGTTTTCGACTTTCTTTCTATCGAAATTTTTTTAGATTAAATTCTGATCATTTTAAATTCAATTTTTCATATTATTATTAAAGAATACAATATTGAAATTGAAGTTTTTAGGATTTATCTAGCTTTCCAGAGTTTCTTAAAAATTTGCGGATCGTTTTCAAAATTCACGGATCATTTTAAAAGTTTTTTTACACGATACATTAAATTCTGGCACCGGGCCCTGAAGCACGTGTTTCATGTGCTTCAATGTAGATCCACCTCTGTTTTCACTGTGAAATTAGTAGTTTGTTACTAATTGAGATTTAAACAGTACCGATTGAATTTATAAATAATAGAGTGTTACTTTGTTAATTTGACATAGTAGATTCAATTGGCCTTTAATCTTAAGAAGGAAAAATGGTTTTCCTTGAGTTTTTTTTTTCATCACCACGTAATAAACTTTTACCTTGTTTTTCCTAACTCGTTGATTCCCATGGGAGGAATTCACATAATTCAACGAGTGCGCCGAGTCCTACCTTCCCTAATCGAATCAACTTCTGATATGCAATCTATCATTTCTGGAATACATATTGCAAGTGCGTGTGTAAAGAATATATGAAAGGTAAAGAGCACAGAAAATGACGCTAGGGATTTCATTTCTACAATTGCACCGCGATCTGATTATTCGCGTCGGTGCACCGTGACTTATTTCCTCCTATGTATTTGTTATTCTTCAGGCGGAAAGAAAGATATGAAAAAAAGAAAACGTTAAAATAGCCAGAAAACAGTATAATCTTGTATTCTTGTATATTAGACTCTTTTGTATTATTAGACCCTTGAGATATTGCAATCTTGTATGTTTTATAATATCGATTGACTCTCTTTATTGCTTCTCAATTACATATATATCACACAAAATATACCTTCATTTCCAATTAATTTTTACTTTTCACGTTTTTCTTCAAATGTCAGATTTATTGCGACACTTTAAATTGTTGAGAATAATAGAATACGGTTTTGAATTATCCTGAATGGGAAATGGCAATTTCTTTCACAATCTCGATTATAGAATAACATTATTGGATCTTACAATAATCGAATTTTAATACTGAGCATAGTGAAAGTATCGAGCAACCTCAGTTTTTGTCTTTGTTATTCAGATCAAATTCATCTGCAGTCCGTCTTCCTTCGTAATCCTTTACATAAGCTTTTTTGCATTTTAAAGTGTTACAACATTTTACCTCACTTCTTTCTCAGACTTTATTCTTATGTAAAAAAAAAGTTCTAATTTGTGCAAATTAAGTTTTTTTATATTGTACGTTCTGGAAATTCAACTTTTTAGAGATGTAGAGAATATTTAAAACTTTTCAGTCGGTTTTTTAAATCATATAATAATCCAGTAAAAATAATAATGATTTTTCAAATGCCAGAGAAAAGAATTAGGTTTTTGATAGAACATGTATTTTGTGATTTGGAAGAATTCTTTTGGAGGATATTTAATAATTGAGCATTTTTTTCAAAAGTTCCCGTCAGGTATAAATATACACTTTCGTTAAAATTCGGATGAATAGAAAAAAATATCGGTCATAATGAATGAAAATTCGGATAAATAAAAATTCAACTAAATAGAAATTCGGTTAAATGAAAATTTGGCGAAATGGAAATTTAATGAAATGGATATCCGGTAAATGAAATATTATAATAGAAATTTTCCTCTTTTATAAATATTTAGGATCAATGAAAATTATGTGAAATGAAAATTCAGTTTCTTCAATATAAAATTTAAATAAACTTTTTTAAATAAAGGAATTTTGTCAAGTAACAAGTTCAATTAAATACAAATTCTGTTAAATGAAAATTCGGTCAAATACATTTTCATTTAATTTTAGTTAAATACAAATTTGACGGAACAAAAATTCCCAATGAGATTAGATGAAATTCGTCAATATAAAAATTTTGCTAAAAATCGATATTCTGCTAGATGAAAATTCGAAAAATAGTAATTCCGTTAAACAGAAATTTGTCTAAAAAATGTGTCAAATAGATATTAAGTTATATAAAAATTGTACTGTACAAAAATTTTACTTAGAATTTCGGTTATTTGTAAATTATATAATTTCAGAATTATTGAAACTAATTTGGAGTTATGTGATTTTTAGACAATTTAAAAATTATGTCAAATGTCAATTTTTTATAACGATATTTAGGTTATGTGCATACTAGAGATTAGACATTTACAGGGCTGATAAAAATCACGATTTTTTTAAAAAAGTAAAAAAAATCGGATTTTTTTATTTAAATCAAAAATCGTTTTTTTTTTAAATATAATCAGTTTTTAAAATCTTCAAATGTTTATTTGTACGTAGTTAATTAAAGAAAAAAATTAAGAAACAACACAAGAATGAAACAGTGACATAATTATATAAAAAAAAGTAGAAACTCTTTTCAAAAAATTAAACTATTTACGGCCATTTTTTTAAATTAAAATAATAAATAAGAAGATAATTAAGAAAACGTTAAAATATATTACCAAATAGAACAAAATTTTAAAATTAGAAAAATTAGAGAATTATTTTATAAATTGAATGAAAACTCAAAAAAGTAGAAAATTGGGAAATTTAAAAATATAAAAAAAGCACCAAATAAATGTTTTCAAAAATTCGTAATTACATATAAGATAAAAAATAAACAATTGAAAAGAAGGAAAAATGCTTCTTAGAAATAGCAAAATGATAACGAAAATTAGAGAATTAATTAAAACGCAAAAAGGAATTAAAAAAATAATGAAACTTTAAGAAAATTAAATAAATAGGAAGAAAATAAAAAAATGTTTTTTTCTTTAATCTAAAAAGAAAGTCGACAAAAGAAACTTAAAAATCATTTAAAAATAAAAAAGTTCAAGCAAATTAAACCAAACCCATTTTTATAATATTACACTCAAAATAAGTCCAACAAATAAATTTACAAAAATAAAGAAAATATGTAAATAATTATGAAAATCAACGAAATAAAAAGTTTAGTGAATGTTATAATAACGGAATTGTTTAAAATAATATTAAATAATTTGCATAAAAAGAGGAAAATTAAAGAAAATCCAAAAATAAAAAGACAAATAAAAATATTAAAAATATGAAAAGAAAAAGTAGAAAAAAACTTAAAATTTTGTAAAAATAAGAAATTATAATAAAAAAATTAATATAAATAGTTTCAAAAAATTGAAATCTCTTGAAAATCTTGTTAGAATATGAAAAAATAGGATTATTGTGAATATAAAAAAGTATTAATATTATTTAATTATTTTGCATTAATTAATATCCATTTAAATTTGAATTAATTGAAATTTAAAAGTTGGAACAAATTGGAATATGACTTAATTGGAATTTATATAATTATAATGACATGAAGATATAAAAGTGTAATACTTTTTTTGCTATATTCATACCAAAAATTTGTAAATCGTAGGTATTTTGATCATCTGTATTAGCACAATTTTTTAAATTTTATAAAGATTAAAATATTAAAATTTTTAAGATTTAGCCACAAATTTGTGGGTTTTGTTTATGGTTTGTGATGTTTTACATGCACCGGAGAATCGTAAATTTTTGATTTAAATCAAAGTGATTTAAATCAATAACAGCCCTGGACATTTATAAATTAGATATAATTTCAGAACAACAATATTTCTGCTAAATGATCATTAGGTGAAAAAAATTGATGATAAATAATTTTTCGGATAAATAAAAGTTATACAAAAAAAAAACAATTCTATTATTTAGAAATTTGTTTCAATTAAAATTCGCGTAAATAAAAATGATATGAAATTATAATTCGAATTACAAGATTTACGTCAAATAGCAAGTCGATATTAAATATCTGATATAAAAATTGAACCAATTCTTGCGACTCTTAATAAAGAAACGAGTCTTTCTGGACTGTCAGAGTCGATTTGAAATAAGGAAAATATAAATTGATGTCATTGGCGGTTTTATTGACTTTCGCATTGAAAATTCCTTTTTCTTATTGGACGGATCTTTCGAGGACGTTAAAATTCTTTGAAGTACGTGATCCTCCTTATAATCTAACGGGAATGTTATAGAAATAGAATACCGGAGCGACAGCAGATAGAACCTTACTTGAGGACGCGATACGACCTGCCTGACGTCAGTTCTCGTCGAGGTCAGCATCGTCGTGTAATAATTTCCATGTCACCGTTTCGTTTAATCTCTCCTCTTGAATAAAAAACGGAAGAAAAAAAAGAAAGAGTCGAAGGGAAATTGAGCCGATGAACGATAACCAACTTGCGTTATAAGTACACTTGAATTTCATTCACCGAAAACGATATTCCAAATGCAAAGTCAGGAAAAATTTTGCGCGCGACAATTTGCACGTTAAACTATTGCGGGAATTTGAAATTACACGTATAGTTTCGAAAAATTGTCTCTTCTCTATTTGTTTATATGCATAAAAGTCTCATAATTAATTTTAACGAAGAATTACAATGGAGGTATCATTATCATTAATTAGAGGTCTATGTTTATAATTATTGTCGCGTTCATTTTTAATTTCGTTATAAATTCGTATATAAGTTAATCAAGTCACAGGGTCGCCCGACATCTTAATTATTGAAGCGTTGGTTACAAGTTATAATTGCTTGCGAAGTTGCTCGACCGTTGAGCACCAAACTTGGCATAATAACCGCAGTCTGCGAAAACAAGGTTCTTTAAGACAGGTGGATACTTTGAAACATGACAAAAAGATTATATCTTGCTATTTGTTTAGTAATTTACTAATAATTTTGGTTATTTTTCTTTATTTAGGTAAATTGAAACCGCGACGGTCATATTTGGAATTTTTACTTAATTTTTAGGTTAAGGGCATGTGATGGATTATGACGTCACTATGTATAGGCAAAATTTGTCCGTAATTTTTCTCTTAGTATATTGAATATCTTGTCACAAAATTTGATACAATTAGTTAAAATGTCAATAGAAAAGTTTCTCTGTTCCAAATTTGTTTAAATTTTGGAAAATTTTCAAAAAATAGCAAATTTTTTAAAAATTCATTTTTAGCTAAAATTGAAACAAACTTGGGTCAGAGAGACCTTCCTAATGATATTTTGAGTAATTCTACCAAGTTTCGTGATAGAATATTCAATATTTTATAAGAGAAAAGTTACTGACTAATTTTGTCTATAACAATGACGTCATACTTCATCACATGCCCTTAATGAATACATATTTAACAGAATTTTGAGTCTACATTATTCTTTTAAAACTATTTTAAACAACTTAAATTTGACCAAATCCTCATGTAATAGCAAATTGATAACACCCAAATTGCTAAATCCTACAAAACTAAAAAAATTTCAATAAAAAGGTGTTCATCTTTAAAAACTAGGTGTGAATTCTGTCCATTTCATGGACACTTCAATTCCAAGGAAGCAAAACAATTTGCTTCCTCATAGAGGAAGCAATAATTTAATAATATTTTAAATATTTTAAGTTAATAAAAACAAAAATTAAAAAAACATGAATTTTTAATAATGTGGTTTCTCTTTATTTAAGGGAAGTCACCTGAGAAATTTCAACCCATCGAAATATGTTACTTATCGGTGCAAATTTTTTTTCTGGGATTATTTTGGATGTAAAAGAATGACATACGATATTTTGTTTGAAATCTTAAAAAAGGCATATAAAAAAATTGGCATTAAAAAAATATGAAAAATTGTAGGAGGAGATAGATTTGAAAAAAAAAAAAAAAAATTTCAACAAAAAGAAATTTTTTTTTAATTTTTTTTTAATTTTGATAATATGGCATTCTTTTACATCCAAAATAGTCCCAGAAAAAAAATTGGCACTGATAAGTAACATATATTTCGATGGGTTGAAATTTTTCAGTTGACTCCACTTAATGAACCAAATTTGATGATTTTCATTTCTGCCAAAAAATATGTTTTTTTCATCCAATCAAAAAATGGCTTAAACAGACTTAAGGTACATGTTTAAAGCTTTAAAAATCCACTTAGAAATTTTATTTATGTCTATTTTTGGTGTTACTATAGCTATTTGAAAAAAACGACTTTTTAAAAAAGTATCTTTACATTTCTTGAAATATTTAAAAAAATATTAAAGACACATTAATTTAAGCTAGATATTCTTATTCTACAGGTTCTGGCAATAAGTTTTAAAAAAAAAGACGTCCTGATATGTTCATTAGGCTCTGAGCAATCAGCGTTTGAAAATCGCTCGGGTCCCGTAGACCCAATCTAGCAGTTACGTTAAATCCCGATAGTCTATCAGTTGATGGTTAATATTATTAGTAATATTATTATTATTATTATCATTATTTTACTAGGTGAAAATTATGTCCATTTCGTGGATATTTCGTTTCAAAGTTAGCAAACAAATTTGCTTTCTTATAGAAAAAGCAATATATTAATAATATAAAATTTAATTCGAGAAATTCTTTAAAAAAAAGGAATTTTAAGGTATTAGTCGCGTAAAATGATTTTCGTCAGATTTTTTTAAAACTTTGTATCTGTAGTCATGAGGTATTTATCTATGAAATGAGATCTATCCTATTAATTTTGACGACTTCTGAGCTTCAAAATATTAATTCAAAGTTCATACCTTTTACATGCAATAGTACAAAATGCATGTAAAAAATGTCTCTTATATTCAATTATAAAAAAACAAGTCGTCAGTTTTTCAAATAAAACTACTAAGTTACACATTGAGATAAAATAAATCCTTTTAAAAAAAAATTAATTTTATTGACCACGCCGTATAAAAAATACAATAATTTAAAAATTCATAATTTTTCATTTTCACGTGGGTTCATTAAAAAATGTCGAAAACGTGTGAGCAATACATCACGATAACTTATAGTACCTGACTCAAAATCGTGAAAATTACATATATTACATTAGAAGAGGTCACAAGGAAGCAAGTGAGTTGATATAAAAGTTTATTTTTTGTTCTTTTTATTTTGCGGGAGTTTTGAGGGAGCATTTACGCGACCAATACCTTAAGTGCAAAAAAATGAAAAAACATCAATTAATTTACGAATTTTTGATCAATTATAAAAGTTATATAGGTCAATCGATTCGTTTTGAGATAAGGAATATGATTTTTTTATTTATTAAGTTGTATTTTTAGCTTGGAAAAAAATTTTGGCAAAAAACGGTTTTTTTCGATGAAAAAAGGTGCTCAACAAAATTTGATTGGGTATTTTCAAAAATCCCTGTGTCCAAATTTAGATATTCACGAGCTTAAAAAGTCATCCAAATTTTATTGAAATCCGTTGAAGCGTTCTCGAGATATCCTGTCGACAAAAAATTTACCACATACACACACACGTACACACACGTACACACACACACACACACACACACACACACACACATATATACATCTGGACATTTGCTTAGGAATGAAAATTTACGTTTTTTAGATGAAAATGAGTCGATTTAGACTATTTTTGGAAAATCGAAAAACTTAACGATCACAAAGCTTCCTCTATGAGGAAGCAAAAATTTTTCCCTTTTTAAGAAAGTTAAATAATATTGCTATTTATCAGCGGTTATTACTTTTTATGATAATTTTAAAATTAGCATTAGAAAATTAAACAAATGGACCAAGGAACGATTTTCAATCTTAAAATTGCGAAGTTTAGGAGATTTTTAAGAAAAAATAATTGTTTTTCTCCCAAGAAACAAAAAATACCAAATGAAATTTTTGTGGTAAGTAGTACACTTGAGTAGCTATAAACCCTAAAAATATTAAGAAAAAATCACGAGATTTAAAAAAAAATTATAAAAATTCGTAAAAATTAAAAAAAATGTTATGAAATAAATACGTGTCCCTTTATTTTACGAGCAGAAAAATAAAATAAAATCAGAATTCAAATTTAACCGAATTTCCGTTTAACCGAGTTTCTAATTGTTGAATTTTAAAATTCGGGAAAAATTTTTGTTACATTTTTATTCGAACATTTGAAATTTTATCAATTTTATTAATTCGCGCATATAAAAATTTGTGCAAATAAAATTTCGATCAAATGGATATTCTGTCATTTAAAAATTTTACACACTTAAAATTATGTTATAAAGGGAAACTCTGCTCAATGAAAATTCTGTTAAATATAAATTTGGTGACATAAAAATTATGTTATGTAAAAATTCGGATTCATTTAAATTCGATTAATAACAAATTTGAAAAATAAAAATTCGGCAAAAAGGAAATTATATCTAATTATATCTAAACTGGATTAATAAATAAAGAAAATTCTATAAAATAAAAATTCTAAATGATGATTTTCAATAATTTGATCGCATTTGCCCCAAAACGGCTTTTAATATTCGAGGGTATTTCAATTAGAAAATTTACATTATTTTCAGATACAAAAAATGTTCAAGCTGAGTAATTAATTGTTGATGTACACATTTTTAATTTACAACTTTTTTAAAATTGAACGATTAAAAACGTGAATTTCATCTGAAACTATCTTTTGATTTTTTGGTAAAATTATCTAAACAAATTTTTTTATTTAAAGGTTTACAAAATTTCTTAATTTGAAATGTTTGGAATTTTAAAATATTGTAATTCCACCGCTTAGATTAAAGCTTTTCAATTATTAATTGTTTCAATAATTTTGTTAATTTCCTATTTAAACTCATCTCTGAATATAAAAATCCCTTAAAAATATAAGTCGTTACTGAATTTCTAATAAAAATCTAATTTAATCTTAATTTGAGTATTATTAAAATGTACTTAAAATTAAATTTAAATTAAATTGTTATTAAATTATAATTAAAATTTATTGTTATTTCAACTCAATTCAAATTTAATTAAATTCACATTAAAACGTTTTAAATGACAAAAGTCTATAAGTTTGAACACTTTTCAATTAAAACGCCTTTTTGATTCCAGTATTTTCCAATTTTTAAGCTTACAAATTTGAAAAATAGATTAAAACTTTTTTTTAAATTCGAACATTTTTCAATTGGGACATGTCTAAATCGGTAAATTTGCATTTTAAATGCTGTCAAAGTTTGGCCCTTTGAAAATGACACGCTTCAATTTCAATGACTTTAAATGTAAAAGTTCTAAAATATAATATGCTTAAAACGCTTTTAAATTAAAATTAATTTTTTATTTTAAAAAATTGAAATAATTACAGTTTTGAATGTTTTAAGTCCAAAAATAAGAATTTAAATATTTTAAAAGTCGAGAACTTAAGCATTTCAAAAAATGTAAATTTTATATTCTTTTAAACTCCAATCATTTGAAAATAAAACGCTTCTATATTTTAAAGATGAAATAAAAATTTAACATGCTACTTTTTTTTTTAATATGAGAAGTTGCATTTTAAACAACTAAAAATGCTTCAAAATAATGTCTTCAATAATTGAAAACAACTTTGAGAAAAATTGTTCAAAAATGTTTTAAAAGAAATTGTAAAAGATTTTCGTTAAATATTCTCTTTCAATATTCTGAGAATATTTTACAGCAGTATATTTCAAACTTTTTCTTTGACTTGTTTCTAGTTTTATCTGAAAATTTTCTATTTATGATTCTTCAATTATTCATTAAATATATTTATAAATTTTTTATAAATGTTTCCTGAGCTTTTTCCTAAATTTTACTAGACTTTTTATATGAATATTCCTCAAATTTTGCTATGAATATTCCTTGAATTCTTCTGGTCTTGAATACTGTATATTTTTGAATTAATTTTTAAATTAATTATAAATCAAATGAGTTTTTATTTTATGTACCTAATGATTAATTATGCTTTTATTATAAAAGTATAATAATTAATCATATAATAATAATAATAATAATAATAATAAATTTATAAGTGTTTTAAACACCTTTTTAAAATAATTTTTTCATTTCTTACTGATTATAATTTTTTTGTTCAAAAGTTCCTACGTTATTTTAATTAAAAGAAACCTACTAAATTAAATTTCTTTAAATTAGTGTTGTATTTTATTTCTCAAAATGATTCTTTTTTATTGCATGAGCAAATTATTATTAAACTTATTTAATTCCTAATTAAAAATAAAAAAAAGTTATAAATTAAAATTAGAGTCTATTTTGATGAGAATCAATTTAGATAATTGATTTAGTTAAATCAAATTTAATGAATTTAATTAAATCAGCATTTAAAGAAACTAAGGTTAATAAAAAATATAGTGTACTCTGATATATTGAATTGACATTTCGATACACTAAAAGTCTAGTGAATTAAAATTTAATCGTATCAATACAAAAATGAGTTAAAATGTTCTTATGTAGAAGTTTAAATTGATTGACATTTAGATAATCGGAAATTTAAATCTTTAAAATTTCAAAATAATTATTTATTAATGTAGATCTAAATAAATAGTTAAGCATCGATATATTTAAGTTTTAATTCGATCATTAAAGTTTAAACTAAATTTAAATTTTAAACGATAAATAAAAGTTTTAATTTATACTTATTTATTAGTGAATTGGCTAATACATTAGTAGTTTTTATATAATGGTTATAATGTTTAAAATAATTTAAATATGCATTGTTATATTTTTAAAATATATAAATATATAATTTAAATCAAGTTTACAATTTTTAATTTGCAAATGTATAAGATTAAAATAATTAGTTATATAAAAAAATTAAATATAAATAATAAGACTTTGATTATATAAAAATTTGAATTCCTTAATGTTAAAATAAATTTGTGTAAACATTTTATATTTTTTAAATATAAAATTGAAAAATTCGTGCTTTTTTAAAACATTTTTTATTTACTTTCACTTATTTCTCTAATTCTTGAATTTGGCAGCGGTTTTACTTTGCATAAAAAGAAATTTATATTTATCTAAAGCATTTATTTTATTATAATTAAATAACAAATCTCATTAATTTATTAATCTTATTTGCATTCAAAAAAATTTATAATTGTAAATGACTAAAAACTAATGCAATGTTTCTCCCGCGCCTGAGCGCGCTTTAATGTTGCTAGTGAGAAAATAAATTCAATCAGAAAAATGGCAATGAAATGGAAAAAATCTTGCGCTGTGGAAAAAAAATGGAACAAGTGATAAAATAACTGTGTACAAAGGAAACAAGAAAAGAATTAAGAAACGTAGTTGAGAAAAGAAAATACACTTTGAAATTTGGTATAAAAGATTTTGAGAAGCGAGGTCAGCTTTATATACTGTCGTGTCTTATTTTCAAAGAGTTTCTTTTAACGAGCATACAATCTTTTTTTTTTTTTTTTTGTTAAGTACAATTATCCAGGTGGACTCGTTTTTCGTCCATTCGCAATGAGAAAAACGCCTGCATAAATTATTATTGGACCAGGACTTAAGTGCATCACGAGCTCTGAATGAAAATTCTCTTTTTTAGGAATTTATCGCTCGGGAAACATGATTACTGTTTGTAGAGTGAGTGAATTCTGCGCCCGACAAATCGATAAAATGTTGCTTGTTGCGTGTGATGGGGACAGAAAATCTAATATGTATTTTCGAAGATGATAAATAACGAAATATATATATATTTTATATAAATATATCGAGTACAAGAGGAAAATTCCACATCAATTTCTTTGGTTGTTAATATCTCAATAATTCATTATTTTTATTACGTGACACAATAAATTTGGGTCTATTATGTACTAAATATTAAATTAATCAACAACTAAAAAATGACACTTCTGACTTGTACAATTTTATTTTTATCACAAAAGTAAATTAATATTATATTAACGTGACATAGAAAAATACTTTTATAAGAAATGTGTACTCTGAAAAAAAAGTATCATTAACCATTCTAATAATTGACTAAAAGGATTAGGTTAATACCTTTTTTATGTTAAATTAAATAGGAATTTATAGTAACTTTTTCCGTGGTACCATTTTTGAGTTAGTCATTAAAATAGTTTTCAATATTTCATTAAATTTAAAATGAGATACATTTTAATATAACAAATTTTATTAAAATAGATTTTATTATAATTTTTTTATAGATTTACTAATAGCTTATTATTTTATTAATACTCAAACAATGACTGTTGATTATAAATAATTAAAATCATTTTTTTTTATTTTATTGATTTCATAAAATTATAATAAAATTCATTTTACTAAATCAAGTTTTATTGAAATGTATTTTATAATCTCTCTTAATCTAAATTCGTGAAAATTTCTACTAATTTTTAGTCACTTTTTACTAAAGCAATAGTAAAAATTCGAAATCTAATAGTCAAATAGTGAAATTTGGCTAAAAATTAGTCAAAATGTCTACTAATTTGAATAGTGACCGACTTTTCACTAAATCAGATTTATAGAGAAAATTTTGTTATTTTACTAATAACTTATTATTTTATTAACGGTCACGCAATATATGTTGATTTTAAGTAAATAAATTTAATTCTTTATAATTTGATAGATTTTATAAAATTATTATAAAATCCATTTTACTAAAACGGATTTTATTGAAGTCGACTTTATCATAATTTTGTTGCAAATTCACTAATATTATTTATCGATTTTACTAAAACAGAATTCATTGAACTGGATTTTATCATAATTTTGTTATAAATAAATTATCAAACTTTTAATAAAATCCATTTCACTAAAAGAGATTTAAATTGAAATAGATTTTATTATAATTTCATTAAAACGGTGCAACTTTGATAAAAAATGCAAATTGAAAATATGTAAAAGAAAAGTTTTAAAAAAAAGTTCCTTTACGAGGGAGGCAAAAATAATAAATTTTAATTTCCAAGTTTTTATTAAACTTTATTTTGTAAAATTCATAACATGAAAAAATTTAATTAAATTTGTTTATTTTTTTGAAATATAATAAAATTAATATCATCATTAATATTAAAATTTGTATTACGATTTTACAGTCTACAATTAATATTTCAATGTTATACGGTTGTTAATAACAGAAGGTCACAGGTTATATCAAAATGTCAGGTATTACTGAATATTACGTAAATCCCTTTACTCCATATAAAATGTCAATTTTGAAATATTAATCAATAATAATTCGTGAAGGTGACTGGGTGATATAAAATATACAAACAGAAAGCTAAATACAAATAAATTACGACACATGTTTTCTTATATTTACATAACAAATTCTTCGTAAATAAAAAATAAAAAAATATTTTTAATATTGAAAAAAAATACCTCAACTTTTAAAGGTGTTCTTTAATCTAACTTTCAGCAACTAATGAAGGAATTTAAGTTCAAGGTTTTTTCTAAATTGAGATTTTCTTTTAGGTTAACAAGGTAACATTCGGATCAATTAATCTTCAGTTTCAAGACTAAAAACAGTTCACCGAGCATCTTTTGTTTCTACTGTGTAAAAATGTACAAAGGATAAAATTTAATTAATTAAATTAATTGAAAGAACATTTTTAAACAAATTTTTAACTATGAAAAATTGAAAAAATACAAAAAATCCATTAAATCCTATAATTTAAAGTGAATTATTTTATTTATCAAATAAAAGAATTTCACCGATGCGTGTAAATGCCCTTGGAATTTATGTATATTTACGAGAATTTTCATATATATAAAAGTCTATGTGATGAGAATATTCTTAGTAGATATTATACTCACGCATGAATGGAGAAATGTATCAGAGTTCAGATATATAGATACGTGCAATAATAGAAGTTTTTTATAAGTTCTGCCATTTTATAGAGAACTCCTTTACTACAAGAATTTTATCCTTATTTTTACATTTCGATCGATTCTTCTATTACGGATCTCAACTATTCTTTATCGTTCACTTAATGCCAATGCATTTTCTTCATTTTTCTTTTACTTCTAAAGCTCCTTAAATGAAAATCCTTTTCTAAAGAGAATATTATTATTATTATCAAGAAATTAATATCGACAAATTCATATACGGAAAAAAATCACAATTTGTTTTGTTAGTTTATAATTATTAGGAAAAATAAAATTATTTCAGCAAATTAAAAATTAATTATTAAAATTAATTAATTGCAATAGTTTAATAATATTAAAGTTAATTGGAGAAGTTATTTAAAAAGAAAAGAATTTTAAATGCAAAAAAATGAAAAAACATGAATTATTTTACAAATTTTTGATCAATTATAAACTTTATATAGGTCAATCTATTCGTTTTGAGATAAGGAATATGATGAATTCATCAAGTTTTATTTTTAGCAGGGAAAAAAATGTTGGCCTACACACACACACACACACATCTGGACATCTTAAAAATGAAAATGAGTCGATTTAGACTATTTTTGGAAAATCGAAAATCTTAACGATAACAAAGCTTTCTCTATAAGGATGCAAAAAAAATCTATAATAATAATTATACACAATATTCATTCATTCTTTCATTCTGTCCACACTTGAAGTTTGGTTTTTAGATATTTTTTGTTCTAAATCAGATACTTTTTAAAAAATGCATTTAAATTGATTAGGATTTACATTTATAAATATCAGTTCAAATAATTTTAATTTCATTAATAAATAAATCTATAATTTTTTCCATAATTTCTAACAGTTTTCAATATACAATTATACAATTTTTGTTGTCGATTATTCTCGAATTTTTCTTTCAATTGTTAACTATTTTAGCCATTTTGTAATTTTTCTTTTAATTTTCAACTATTTGTTAAAAATTTCAATTTAATTATTTAGTCATTAATTTATCTATTTAATTTTCAATTATTTTCTTCAATTTTCAACTACATTATTCGTTTTTCAATTATTTTATACAAAATTAAATAATTCATGCATCTTCTGAATTATTAAATATTTTTTTGAAATTTCAATACAATTCTTTAATTTCCCATTGATTTAATTAATTTCAATTTATTTTCTACAACTTTTTCCATAATTTTCATCAGTTTTCAATTGACAATTTTATGATTATTCATTAATTTAAAAAAAAATTATTTACCAATTCCGATTATTCTCACCATTTTTTGAACTTTTTGTTCAATTGTTAATTATTTTTTTTATTAGTTAATATTAATGAATTAAGGAGGTTCTATCGTAAAAAGAATTAACATTACCATTTTAATCAAATTTGGTCTACTGGTAGATAATGGTTTTATAATAATGCAGTTAAATTTTTGAGACTTCAAAGTACTTGTGAAAAAAGTTATAAGGGTTTTCGCTTTTAACATTTTACATTGAATTTTATGGGAATTGAGTCGTCTGTCATATATATCCATATATTTACATGTATTATTTCAAAAGTACCTTGGGGTTTCAAAAATTTAACTGCATCATTATAAATCCATTATCTACCAGTGGACCAAGTTTGATTAAAGTGGTAATGTTAATTCTTTTTACGATAGAACCTCCTTAAGTTCTTTAATATTTTAATCTTTTAATTATCAATTATTTTCCTGAAATTTCCATTTAATTCTTTAATTTAAAATTTATTTCATCATTTTTTAATTATTTTCTTCAATTCTCAGTTATTTTCTTCAAATTTAAATATCACTTTTCAATTTTCAATTAAAAAAATTATTGCCTTTTTCTATTATTTTTTTCGATTATCATTAAGTTTCTTTAATTTTAAATACAATTGTTTAATTATTTTCTTTAATTTTTAATTAAACTCTTCAATTTTTCAATCATTCTCGTCATTTTTCAACTATTTCCTTCAATTATTTTCCGCAATTTTAAATTATTTCCTACAATTTTTTCAATTTATATAATTGTTATCTTAAAATTTTATAACTATTCCTTGATTTTTTAAATTATTTTGTTCGGTTGTGTATTAATCTAGCCATTTTGTAATTTTTATTTTCAATTGTCAGTTATTGTCGTCATTTTGTAATTTTTTTTTTTTAATTATTAATTATTTTTTGAAATTTTAATTTAATCTTAAATTTTCTATTTATTTCCTGAATTTTTTATTATTTTCTATAATTTCAATTTTTTTCGATTTTAAATCCAGTTTTCAATTTGCAATTATTATTTGCAACGGTTATTCGTATAATTTTTTAACTACTTGTTTTTAATTTAATATTTATTGTTTAATTTTTCAAACTATTCTTTTCAATTCTGTAATTATGTAGCTATTTTTCGAATTTTCTTTTCAACTGTCAATTATTTACTAGGGAATTATAAATTTTTTATTAAAATTTTGCGTGGAGTGATTTCCGTAGAATTATTTGTTTTAGAAACTTGTTTGTCAAGATTTTTAAACAAAGATGAATGATTTCGTTTCTGGATGAATTAGAAGGACACAAAAGTCGCCGAGAAGGGAATAAAAAGATGGATTTCGCCTTATTGAGAGAAACTGGAGTGGAAGTGCATTTAGTCTGCCGAATCTCGAAAGAAAAGTATGGTTCGATAGTCTTGCCAAGTTCTCTTGAATCTAAGTGGCTTAAGTAATCGCATTTTAAGCACAGCATCTTCTCAGAATCTTTCCCTTTCTATTATTCTTCCCTCTAGGAATATTTCTACTTTTGCTAAATTTATATATATGTCTTTTAGTTAAGACACTGATATTATAAATTTCGAAAAATTTAGAAAGAAGCGTTTAAAAAGAAAGTCAATTCAAATTAAATTTAATTTAATGTCAATTAAAATAGTTCTTTATGTTTCTAATTATACAATCTTCGGGAAGTGAATTTCAACAAAATTAATAGAAATTTAAATGTTTGATCCGATATTTAAATTTTTAAAAATCTGAAAAAAAACATCTGAAAGAAATTTTAGACGAATTGGATAAATAAGGAAAATATTCGCAATATTGAAGCCGGCATTTTGAATTTTGAAAATCTGACTTCAGATTCGTAATCATCGACATAAAAAATTCTTAAAAATAAGTTTTTTACGAATCTGATTAATTTAAATCTTTTTTTTTCAAATTTTGTCTATTACAATTTGTTTTTAATCCTGCCATTAGACATAATTTTCATTTATGCATCAATAAAAATAGTCGTTTTACTCTTGTTTATTATAAAAATATTTTGAGTATTTTTTTGTTGACAATATTAAACAAAGTTTTTAAAAGTTGACGATGAAAAGTTTTAGAAAGTAAAAATTCAAAAATTCAAAAAAATATAAGTTTAACTCCGATTAAGGTATTCTTCTTTAGGAATAATATTTGGATCCTATTTAAGAACTATTCTTATATAATATTCTTAGAAAAAGAAGCATATTCTTATTCTTAATAATAAGAAATTATAAAAAAATAATAAAAATAATATATTTTTATGTCTTTCAGAATAACGGTTTAATTTAAGAATAATTCTTAAAATTTTAAGAATATTTTTTTTTAAGGGCACGTGAAAATTGACCTAAACCAAATCTTAATCTTTCCAAATTTAAAGTTTTCTAAGTTTAAGAGCATCAAAATTTTATCTGTCCAAATACGGTCTTTTACAAATTTCATTCTTTTTAAATTTAAAGGCTCTAAAATTTCAATTTTTGACGGATCCAAATTTCAAACCTTCCAAATTTGAATGCATTTAAATTTCAACCTTTTCAAATTTAAATGCATTTAAATCTCAATCCCTTCAAAATTTGAGCACATCCAAAATTATATTTTTCCAAAATTAAACTAAACCAAATCTTAATCTTTTCAAATTTGGGCATCTCTAAATCTCAATCTTTTTAAATTTGAAAGCGTCCCAATTTGAATTATTTCAATTTTTGACGCATCCAAAATTCAAGTTCTTTTCAAATTTAAACACATTTAAATCCCAATCCTTTCAAATTTGAACACATTAAAATTTCCATTTTTCCAAATTTGAACTTGACCATATCTTAATTATTCCAAATTTTAAGTCTTCTAGGTGAAAAAGCGTCTAAATTTTAATTCTTCCAGATTTGGTCGCGTTCATTTCTCAATCTCGTTAAATTTGAAAGCATCCCAATTTCAATTTTTTCCAAATTTTGACGCATCCAAATTAGAATGCATTGAAATTTCAATCCTTTCAAATATAAATGCATTCTAATCCCAATCCTTTTAAATTTGAACTTATCCAAATTTTCATCTTTCCAAATTCGGTCACTTACAAATCCCAATTTTTTTAAATTTGAAAGCTTCCAAATTTGGACGGATTTAAATCCTAATCTTTTCAAATTTAAACTCATCCAAATGTCCATCTTTCCAAATTTGGTGCCTTCCAAATCTTAATCTTTTTAAATTTGAAATATTAAAAATTTTAATCCTTCCAAATTTCAATTTTTTCATATTCGGATTTACCCAGATCTGCATCTTATTAAATTTGAAACTTTCATATTTACATATTTATAAATTCCGAAATATCCAAATCTCAATCAATCCAAACTTGAAATTAACCAAATCCTAATCTATGTTTGAATACATCCAAATTATAATATTTCCAAATTTTAACTTCTCCAAATTTTAATGCATCCAATTTCTAAGTGTTCTATTTAGAGTTGCAAAATTCTCGGCAATTTAAAATCTGGTTACATTGTCGAGAATATAACCGAGCATATTCTCCTTCCGGAGAATTTATGAGAATTTTCTATGTTTGAATGAGCCCCACTATTTTAAAAATCTAGGAAATAAATTGAAAAAAATAGGGATAATGAAAAATTGGAGAAAATAATTGAAAATTGAAAAAAAATATTGAAATTAAGGTAATTAATTAAAAATTTAGAAAATTAATTCAGATAATGATGAAAATGATTAAAATTTTAAGAAAATTATGAAGAAATAATATAAATAATTAAAAATTTTAAAAAATAATTGAAAAAATTGCATAATATATTTTAAGTAAAGGAAATTTCAAGAAAATTTCAGAAAAATACTTGAAACTTTTAGAAGTTAATTGCACAAAAAAAAGAAAATAATTAAAAATTAGAGAAAATAAAGGAAAAAAGATAAACACAATTTAAAGTAATGAAAAACAGTTTTTAATTTAAAAGAAAAAATTGCAAAACGTACAGAATATAGGTACATAAAATACAAGAAAATCGTAGATGTAATTGAAAATTGAATAGAAAAATGAAAATTCCAGATAAATAATTAAAAAAATGATATTATAAAAAAGAACGTAATTAATTGAAAATAATAAACAAGTAATATAAATAATTGAAAATTGAATTATATAATTGAAAATGATTAAAAATTAAAGAAAATAATGGGAAATTTGATAAAAATATTTAAAAATTTTAGAAAATAATTTTAAAAAAATAGGAATTATTACAACTTGTGTAAAATAATTGGAAAATGATTTTAAAATTTCAAACTTGAGGACAATAATTGGAATATGATAAAAACAATGATAAGTTAAAAAAAATTTAGTTATTTTTCCTTTAATTATCAACTATTTTGTTAAAATTTCAATTTAAATCTTTAATCTTCAATTTAATTCTTTAATCTTCCATTTATTTCTTTAATTTTCAATTATTTTCTTCAATTTTCAATTGCATTTTACGTTTTTAAATTACTTTATTCAAAATTCAATAATTCTCGCATTTTCTGAATTATCAAATTTTTTCTTGAAATTTCAATATAATTCTTCAACTACCAAAGGATTTCTTTAATTTTCATTTATTTTTTAAAACTGTTTCCATTATTTTCATCAGTTTTCAATTAACAATTTATTTTTCTTTTTAAATTTTATGATTATTCACCAATTTAAATTTTTTTTTTTTAAATGACGATTATTCTCACGGTTTTTTGATTTTTTTTCGATTGTTAATTATTTTTTTTTTTTTTAGTGAATTTTTTTGGTCAATATTTTATTATTTTTGTCATATTGTAATTTTTCTTTTAATTGTCAATTATTTTCTTGAAATTTACATTTAATTTTTTAATTTCCAATTTATTTCTTCAATTTTTAATTATTTTCTTCAATTCTCAGAAATTTTCTTTAAATTTCAATTATTTTGATCGATTTTCAATTAATTCTTTAATATTAATTAATGCCAGCATTTTCTCAATTATCAATTATTTTCTTTCAATACATTTCTTGAATTTCCAATTGATTTCTTTGATTTTCATTTATATCCAACCATTTTTTTCCATATTTGTCGAATTTGTTTTTCAATTGTTAATTATTGTTAATTATTTTCGTCATATTGTAATTTTTCTTTTGATTATTAATTATTTTCTTGAAATTTACATTTTATTCTTTAATTTCCAATTTTATTAGAAATTGCAATTTTTGAAGGCTGGCTATTTTATTGAATAAATAAATTTTAAATTATTTTCTTCAGTTTGCAAATATTTTCTTTAATCTTAAATTTTTTTATCGATTTTCAATTAATTCCTCAATATTCAACAATTCTCTTCTTTTTCCAATAAATTTTTTCACTGATAAAAATGGTTTTAAAATTTTAATTTAATTATTCAATTCTAGAACTACTATTCTTTTCAATTCTCAGTTATTTTCTTCAAATTTAAATTTCACTTTTAAATTTTCAATTATTTTCTATAATATTAAAAAATTATCGCTTTTATTTTATTATTTTTTTCGATTATCATTAAGTTTCTTTAATTTCCAATACAATTGTTAAATTATTTTCTTTAATTTTTGATTCTATTTTTCAATTGTTATTTCCATTCTTCAGTTTTCAATTGTTATCTTCTACAATTATTAATTCTCGGCTTTTTTAATTTTTTTTCAATTTTAAGTATATTCCATAAATTTCAATTCAATTCTTCAATTTATTTATTTTTTTCGATTTTCAATGCAGTTGTTAAATGTGCAATTATTTCCAAAAATTATTCCTATAATTTTATTAATTTTTCAATTTGCAATTATTTTCTTTAAACCTAATACTTCTTGTTTAATTTTTACAATTTTTTTTCAGTTGCCTATTAATCTAGTCATTTTTTGAATTTTGTTTTCAATTGACAATAATTTTTGTAATTTTTCAACTATATCCTAAAATTTTTTCAATTTATAATTGTTATCTTAAAATTTTATAATTATTCCTTGATTTTTTAAATTATTTTGTTCGGTTGTGTATTAATCTAGTTATTTTTTGAATTTTGTTTTGAATTGTCAATTATTTTTGTCATTTTGTAATTTTTTTTTCAATTATCTTTTATTTTTTCAAATTTTAATTTAACATTGATTGAGAAAATTTGACTTAATTTGATAAATAAGTAAAAAACTTAAATTCTTATAAATTCTCGATTAGAATTTTGGTTGGTTATATTCCCGGTAATATTCTCGTTCTCATTACCGTTCTCCAAGTTTGAAAACATATAATTTTCATTTTTCTCAAATTTGAACACATCTAAATAATCTTTTGAAATTTAAAAAGTTTCAATCTCTCTGAATTCAGACGCAACTAAATTTTTATCCCTCCACTTTTGAACGTATCCAAATGTCAATTTTTTCAAATTTGGGTGCACTCAAATATCAATTTATCCCAATTCAGACCCAATTGAATTTTTTTAAGTTTCAAATAATTTTGAAATTTTCGAATTCGAAGGCTTTTTTTTTAAATTTGCCAAATTTGAGCGCAATAAACAATTTTAATGGGGGAAAAATACAATTTCTTTTTGTGAATTGAGAACCAAATGAACTTTTGAGGTGTTGAAGTGAAAAAATGAGAATCACTGGCCATTGTATCCGCTTGCCTGGAACGGAACCGGCCGTGGAAAATGTACCAGCCAGGTACGTTAGTAGCGATCAACTGAGACCTGAGCAGGTGCCCATTCCTTGTTATGAACAGCTAAAAACACCCTTTCGCTTAAAAACCAGCAAATTCTGAAGTTTAGAAATGTACAGAAGCATTTGAAACATGTACAGTCATCAAATATTTAAATTTATCTTAATTAACGCTTCTAATTAACAGTTCTGACAGGTGGTTTACACTGCGATCTTCAAAACTAACCAACTACATTTAAATATACTTTTCTCAATAAATAAATTTTTCACCCATTAAGGTAGTTCTCCGGCTTCAGGGCCGCACAAATACTATAAAAAAAATAAATAAAAACAAATAAATAAAAAACTAATAAATTAAATCTGAAAACGTAATTTAAAGCAATATATTAGTCTCGTGACACTTCACATGTGCTTCAAACGAAAGAATTTTGTCAATTTGCGACCGTTGGATTTCCTTTCGCTCGTAAATTCAATGGAAAATCACATTGGTTTCGAATTTCAGATTAGTATAATTAAAAAATGAGCATCGATACCCCTATAAATTTTTTTTTTATATTATTTCTTTTATTTGTCCCTATAACATACTAGTTTTTGAAAAAAATTTAGCGAGTAGTTTTCCACATATTAATAATAGTTTGCCACTTTTATACGTTTAGTGTATGATTCCCATGTAAATGTTGAAACTTTGAAGGTAAATATCTTAATTTTTAGCATCGCAAGGGGCCCTGAGATTTTTACCACACATAAAGCATACAAAAAAGAACATTTATCCAAAGTTTAAGAAAATTCTAACGAAAATCGATTTGCCGGAGAAATACCTTAAGTTTCTCACGAAATTTTCTTTAAATGTAACCAAAATTGAACTCTAATCAGACAAAATTCTCCGTAATTTAAACCAGTTTTTTCAATTCAAATTCGTTGCAAATTTTTTCATTTTGACTTTGTAAATACTAATTTTAATTTTTGTTTTTTATAACTCTATTAAATTAATAATTTTTTGAAACTGTTGTCACTGGAAAAATGGTTTTCTTCTTTTACGAATAATTTTCGGATTTTATTTAAGGGCATGTAATGGACTTTCTTTTAAAATAATGAATTTTTTGTCACGAAACTTTGTAGAATTACCGAAAATATATCGAAGGCCTGTCTGACCCGAATCATGAGAATTTTTACTAAAAAAAATTGTTTTAAAAAGTTACTAATTTTCCGAGGTTTTCAAAAGTCATTTTAAGGGGTCAGTATGGGTTTATGGTACATATATGTACTTTCAAGAATTTATTTTTTATATTGAAATATAGTTTTATAACCCAGTCTTTTTATACATAAAAATTGATATTCAAAAGCGCCAAGAAAGATTTTTGATTATTTTGTTTCTGCGAAATATCTGCTTGAATTTAACCTTAAATTTTACTGTCCTACACGTTATCTGGAGTTTGGATTATCTATAATTCAAAAATTCAATATTTTCTTAAAATTTAGATCTGGGGTTATCGTCTGAACTGTGAACTTTTACCTCTGATGAGAGAAAAAACAAAATGGCGGATGTTTAAAATTGGTAACCCTTTTTTTACAACTTAAATTTTTTAAAGAGTAAAATTGAGGGTTAACTTCAAGAAAATATTTTTCAGCAATAAACAATCAAAATTAAAAAAAAATTTCGACACTTTTAAATATCAGTTTTTATGTATGAAAAGACTGGGTTATAAAACTATATTTTAATATGAAAAACTAAAGTCTTGAAAATATGAACAATAAAAAAATGAATAAAATTCAAATGAATACGAGTAGGAAGAGATTCTTAATGATATTTTAGTTAATTTTTTAAAGTTTCGTGACAAAATATTCATTACTTGAAAAGAAAGTTTACGGACAAATTTTGCCTTCAGTCGTGACGTTATACTCCATCACATAAATCACATCCAAACCTTAAATTTGGAAAGAATGGGATTTGGTTAAGTTCAAATTTGGAAAAATGGAAATTTGGTTGGGGTAAAATTTGTAAGGATTGCGATTTGAATGCGTTTTCTGGGTAAATTGGCATTCCGATGAATAAGTTTGTAATTAATTTAATACATGTAAATAAGTTTTTTCTTGAATGTTATACTATTAATATTAAATAATAAATTAAGAAATAAAATTATATTAATTAATAATCGCTATTAACTGAAATATTAACTTTTGGCAGGGACTGCCCATCGGAGAAATATCTTAAATCTTGAAAAAAAATGTATTTCTTGAATTTTGCTATAAATATTCCTAAAATCTTCATTCAACATTCCACGAACTCGTTTTTTAAAATTCTTTGTTGAATATTTCTTAAATTTTTTTTATGAATATTACCTGAATCTTTCAATAAATATTTCTTATATTCGTCTATAAATATTTCTCGAATTATTCATTTAGTATTCTTTATAATGTTTTATAAAACATTATTATTTGAATTCATGATTTATTTTTATATTCTGTAAATTCCTTAAATTTTCAGTCACATTATATTGCGTGAATTTTAAAACATTTTTTTTTTAGATTTTTTAATCAAATATTCCTTGATTTTTTTCATTAAATCTTTCTGGAATATTTCTTTTATAAAATTACCGATTTTCAGTTATTATGTTATAAAACATTCTTGAATTTTCTTAATAAAACAATTTTTTTAAATTTTAAATTTTACTTTCTCCTTAATACGCAATATTTTTGCATGATTTTTTAAATACTGTTTTCACAACATATTCCAAAAAATTTCAAAAGAAAAAATATTTTCGAAAATTCCAAATCTTCCAGTCGAATTATCATTGATTCTAGAACCTAAATTTGAATATCAATTTAACATTTCTATCAAATCTTAGTATTCTTATTACAACATAATTACATTTTTCTTTTCATTTCTTTTTTCTAATTTCATTTCACTTGAAAAACATTCTTTCGAAATCGAATTAAATCGCTTTCTTTTATGCGGTGTGTGTGTGTGTGAAAAAAAGCAAATTAATTAAAATAACAAACTGCTTTCTTCGGTGTGTTTATTACTTTTATTTTGCGTATAATTTTTTGCTACTTATCTAAAAGAGCTACGAAACCGAGAGAAAGAAGCCAGGGTCATTAGACAAGTTACACAAGCGAAGAGTTTCACGCGGGAAGTTCTTAAATACCATTTCGTTGTACTTATCTTTCTCACCAAACAAGTGTGAACTTTCTGGTAATTGAATAGCAAAAAATCTTTCGAAATTATCCTCCAATTCTCTTTTTATGCTTTCTTCAAAAAACATTTTACGCACTTTTAAATTAACATTTTTTTGTATATTTCCTTAAGAAATATTCTTTTTTTTTTGTTTTGCTAATTTAGCATTTGTCAACTAATTATAAATCTTTCAAAATATATTTTAAATTACAATTATATTTTAACCTTAAAATTAAAGTCAACAAAATTCGAAGAGTCAAGTTAATAAATACTCTTTAAAAATATTATATTGTCTTATGAATGAACGATTTTGACGATAATTTAATTGTTTGTTCAATAATAATAACTTCCGCAATGAAAAGGGTTAAAATGTGCGTGTGGGTGAAAGTTGACTGAATATTCATTGCAACAAAAGGACCTGTGACACACTTTTGCAAATCGTTGATTTCAGAATAATTGTACGATTCTTTTTCAAATTTGCGTGTGTATCCAGATGGTATTTAATTACCCTTTTTAATTCAGAATTCGTAATGACCAGCCCTCGTATAACCTGATTCTTTATAAATATTATAATCGTATATCTTTTACAGAAATCTTGGGTTTTTGTACTCTCACACACAAATATCATTGAATTAATATACAACATCACGTGATTACGCACGATATTTCTTAAAATAGTTTAATACTCGAAACTTTCCGAGTGTAGAAACAAAACTAAACTTAGATTCCAAAAATACGAATTATACTAGTGGAATGAGGCTACTGGAATAATTTTTCCATCAATAAAATTATTTATTCTTTTTTTCTTGCTATGTACATTTAATTTATCGTTATTTACGAAAAACTATATTATTTATCATCTATTAATCATTGTCTAACATATTTTATTATTTTGTCCAACTTGGGTCGTGCTGGAAAATAAATTTTAAACTGAAACGTGTGGCAGATTGTATTTTACGGACACCCTATAACTCGTTACTCATCAGAGGTAGAAACCACCAGGTATAAGAAACGTTGGCCCACGGGCAGCAGGGCCAGCTGCTCCTCAAATGAAAAAGATATAAGTCAGCTGTTTTCCAACGTGGCACACGTCGGAATGATTGTTTGCTCATACGAGGAAAGTGGGAAACTATATATAAAAAAAAAAAATAAAAAAGAGGAAAGAGAACTGGAGAAAAGAGCATCACACACATGAAAAGTAACGACTTTTCCCTTCGTTTATTTATGAGAAAAGCGTCTCTATTCTGTTCATACACTTTAGAGAGAAACAGGAAAGATATTATGTTCCAAAGTCAGCAAGTATGACCGTTATTTTTATTCCGCCACGAGAACCGCACAAATTACATATTGACAGTTGCACGGCAAAGACAAAAGCAGTCTTTGCAGTACTCAGTTCCGGTTTTTTCAAGTTTTCATTTCGCGCTCATTTGCACGCTATTATATTGAACGATTCTTATTCTCGGCTTATTTCCTCTTAAATAAATTGCGTTCTTTTCTGAAAAGATTGAGAAAGGTCACATTGTTATATTTTTGTAGAATTTTCATGAAACTTTTGATTTTTTTGTACAAATTTAAACATGGTGAAATTACACTGAAAAAAAACAATTTAAAATTTACTTGAGAATTAGGTAATATTTACTTTTTTTACTTAAGCAATGCAAATAAATTAAAACTTGCTGTGAATCCAGGTAATTTTTACATTGTTTTCTAAAAAGAAAAAAAACAAATGACACTTTTGAAGAAAATTTGACGTTTTGTGTCAAACTCTTCGAAGTTAAATTTTAATTATATTCCGGAAGATTTAATAATGGAAGTATAAATAAAAGTAAGTAGAAAAGTAATTTATGTATTAATTTATTATTTATTTTTCTTTAATTACTCCAAATATTCGTTTCAAATACAAAACGTCAAATTTGATTCGAAAAGTGACATTTTTTTATCCTTAGAAAACAAAGTAAAAATTACCTGGTTTCACAGCAATTTTTAATTTGTTTCCATTGCTTGAGTAAAAAAGTAAATAATACTTAAAACTCAAGTAAATTTTAAATTGTTTTTCTTTCAGTGTACAATCTTTCCCAATTTAGACACATTCGAGTTTCAATCTCTCTAAATTAGAATCTTCGAAAATTAATTTATTAAGACATCGTCCAATAGTTTTTTAATGAAAATGTTTTAAAAATGCACAAAAGTTGCTAAATTTTTAACGTTTTTCAAATATACCTTTTTTACAAGTCTATCTTTTGTTAAAATTTTTTTAAAAATGGTACAATTTAAGTAAATAATAGCTTATTTTCTTGAGAAAAAAAATTAACTTCACCTCGTCAGTTTTTTGAAATAGTGGACCATTTTTTAAATATAGTAATTTACTTAAAAATATATTTCTAAATATTTATAAACAAACTACTTTATTTAAAAAATTATCTACTTTTTTAAAAATCTGACCAGGTGAAGTTGTAGAGTTTGTTTTTCTCAAGAAAATAAGCTATCATTTACTTAAACTAGCAAAATATAACGCGCGATTAATTTTCCATATATTTTAGAAATTAAACTATAATAATAAATAAAACAAATCGATGAATAATATTTATCTAATAAGAAGGGCTGCCAGTGGACTTGCAAATTGAAAAAAGTGAAAAAAAGACTTTTTAATTTAATAAAGTGAATAAATAATGAGTTTTTAAGTGAAAAAAGTGAGTAAATAGTGAGGTTTTAAATAAAAAAAGTGATTAAATAGTAAATTTTTAAATAAAAAAAAGCAATATACAGTTTGATATTACTGATATTAAATTGGGGGGGGGGGGCAAGGAGGAAAAGCCATTCAAATTTGAAAAAAACAATTGGAAAATCGCAAAAATAATTGAAATATTTAGAAAATAATTAAATAATGACAAAAAAAATTCAATTTAAAAAAAAAGTTGTAAATAACAAAACTAATTGAAAAATTAATTAAAAATCAAAAAATGATGACAAAAATTGAAACGAAATCATTGGAATTTGAAGTAAATAATTGAAAAGTTTCAAAAATAATTAAAGTTAAAAAAAATTAAAGAATGATAAAAATAATTAAAATTTGAAACAAAAATTGTAAATTGGTGTGAAAAATTTAAATTTTCACACAATAATTGAGATATTGAATAAATAAGTAAAATGTGAAGAAACTAATTGAATAATGACATAAATAATTATAAAAGCTGGTGTGAAAATTGCACTTTTTAGACAATAGTTGAAAAACTGAAAAAAATAATAGAATTTTTAAGAAAATAATTGAAATTTGAAAAAAATAATACAAAAATATCAAAAAAAGTATATGTGTAGAAAATTGTTGAATAATGACAAAAATAACTGAAATAATTCAAATAATTGAAAACTGATCTTCAAAAGTTAATAAATTTATGACAATAATAAAAAAAATTGAGGAAAATGACATTTAAATGAAGAAAATAATTCCAAAATGTCAAAAATATTTAGATATGTACTGACAAAAATAGTTGTAACTTGAAATAATAATTGAGAAATGACAAAAATAATTGATAATTTAAAAAAAATTAAAAATTTGAAGATAATACTTGTAAACTTGACAAAACAATTAAAATATTGAAATAAATAATTCAAAGCTGGTGTAAAAATTAAAAAATTATAGACAATAATTGTAAAGTTAAAAAAAAATTATAAGTTTGAGGGAAATAATTAAAAGTTAAAGAAATTAATTGAAGTTTGAAGACACTAATTGCAATTTGAAGAGAAAAATTCAAAAATGGCAAAAAAATTCAAATATAAAAAAAATAAATACAGTTTGAAGAAAATAATTGAAAGAGGTGAAAACAAAATAAATAAATTTTAACAATAATAAAAATAATGATGAACATAATTGAAAACAGGTGTAAGAAATTTAAAAGTTCATGACAATAAAAAAATTGAATAAAATAATTCCAATTTAGTAAAAGATAATTCTTAAATGGCAAAAATAACAAAAATATGAGAAAAATAATTGGAAAATAACAAAAATAATTGATTAATGACAAAAGGAATGAAAATTTGAAGAAAGTAATTGAAAAATAACGAAAGTGAATTAAATTTGTGTAGAAAATTTTGGTAAAAAAAATAATAATTTAAAAATTGAAGAACACAATTGAAATTTAAAAAAATAATTGAAAAGTTTTTAAAATAATTAAAATTACAAGAAGATAATTGAACAATAACAAAAATAATTGTAATTTGGATAAAATAATTGATAACTGGTGCATAAAATTAGAAATTTAAAGACAGTACTTGAAAAATTGACCAAACAATCGAAATTTTAAGAAACTGATTGAATAATGACATAAATAATTGAAAGCTGAGATATAAATAAAAAATGTATAGAGAATAATTGAAGTTTGAAGAAACTAATTGAAATTTGTTGAAATTAATTGAAAAACAATGTACAAATTTAATAAACTCATGACAATAATAAAAATAATAAAGAGAATGATTGAAATTTGTAGAAAATAATTGAAAACTAATATAAAAATTTAAAAATTCATGGCAAAAAAATTTATTTATTTATTTATTTATTTACGGGCAAAAGCCTATTACAATATAAAATTAAAAAAAATTATTTGAAGTAACAATAAAATTAAAATTCGATATAACAATTATAGTTACTATAGTAAATATTAATAAGTCGCATTCAATAATTTGAATAAAATAATAATTGGAATTTGAAGAAAATTATTGAAAACTAACAAAAATAGAATAGAAACTGGTGTTGAATATTTAAATTTTCCTGGCAATAATTTAAAGATAGAAAAAAATAATTGAAATGTTGAGAAAATAATTGAAAAATGACAGAAGTAAATGAAAACTTGTGTAATAAATTTAAATATTCATGACAATAATTTAAAGACTGAAGAGAATAATGGATATTTAAAAAAAATTAAATTTAGAAACGCAACCTTTCCGGAAGTTTTCAAACTTGCAACAAACTTGATGAAAGTTTCGAAACTTCAAAAATGGTTTAAAAAATTACAGAATAATTTAAACTGTATTTAATTTTTTAATTTTTTCCAGTAAAGTAAAATAACGTCATTTGAATTTTTAATAAATTCGGCGATTTGACACTTTAAATTAATCTATATTATTATTAAAATTCATATAAGTGTGTAATATATAAATTATTGTTAAAAAAAACGTGGACAGAAAAAAATGAATAAATATAAACAGTAACTAACTTCAGCAATTTTTGTTCATTTTTAAAACATTTTCATTAAATAAATATTGGCCGATGTCTAATTAACTATTAATAATATATAATAAGTTAAGAAATAAAATTATATTAATTAATAATCTCTATTAACTGAAATACTAACTTTTGGCAGAGACTGCCCATCGAAGAAATACATTAAAACAAAAAAATATCTGCACGCAAAGAAAATTAATTATAACTTTGATTAAAATGCTTTTTAATTTAACGAAAAAGTGCCAGAAAGCATAATTTTCATACAAGGAATTTTAAGCTTTAGAAAAATCATTCGAATAATTGCGAAGTAATTTTAAACTTTAATATAGTCTGTAGCAAATTTAATTCATTAAAAAAAATATTTTTTCCATTGTTGTGATTGTTTCATTTTTCTACATTGAATCACAATTTTTAAATCTTCTTTTTATTTCTTTACGGATTGTCGTCACTGTGAATTATACATTTTTTTTTTCGTTTTATTGCACCAATTTTCTGATTTCATTACAATTTCCCCATTTTCTTCCCTCCTTGGAAAGTAAAGTACTAATATTTTGGTTTTATATTTAATGCTAGACGGCTGATTTGCTTCATTTTGAGGGAATGGTACCCGTGTAACGACACCCTTGTGTTCACGTTGAGGTAAACCACCCTTAAAGGCCAACAGGAAATCCTGAGATATTTTCAACGATCCCTTTTTACCTCACTTTACTATGGTCCTTCTCACTTATTTCTTCTCTACTTTATTGGGGAAAAATTTTAGCTGGTTTCACGTGAAAAAAATTACCTATAATAATTTATCGACGAAATCTATATTTATAAAAGTAAGCTTAAAAATACTTCTTTTTCATGAGTAATGGTTATAGCTTGATAAAAGAGCTCGAATTTGTAAATTAATTCAAAGAAAAATATTTAATTAACAGGAAAAAGAAAACAGTTGTATGAAAATAATTATACAAAAACAAATAATATATATATATATATATATAGAATTAAAACAAACATTTGCTTTTCTTGGTTTTGTGTTGAAATAATGGGAAGTTATTTCTGATGAAAAAATTACATTTGTCAGTTGATCGATCTTGAAAACTCGTTGTGAAACAAAATTTGAAAATTGATATTGAAAGATAATTACTTTAAACAACTTTATAACTTGTTTGAGTTCCAATTTATACATTTATTCAAAAAGTTATGACTGCAATTTACAGGAAATTTCAATTTTGAATGAACTTTACAATAATATGAAAGTGGATATGTGTCGGAAATTTATGGTAAATTTTATATAAAGCGTTAATAAATGCAGTGCGAGTAAATTTTCGATCAAGATTTGCAAGTATTTTAGAATTGATAAATAAAGGAAAACGAGACTTTTGTCGTTTGACCCTTTTAGCTTAGCAACATGGATAAATTAGGTTAAATATAAACCCATTAATTTATTAACGTAGCTCTTGTCATCAGAGTCTAATTTGATCTCGTCGTTGACTCATTTGAAAACTTCACTCAACATATATTATTATCTTCAGAATAATCAGTTATTGGAAATTGGTTTAAAATTTTATCCTAAGAAAAATATATTTTTTAAAAGACGTATTGAAATGTCTTTTTGACACATTTTCAAAATTAATGATGAGTAATTAACACCTTATTCATAAACGTCACTAATAATTAACATCCAGTGTATAAATAAATTATTACTAATTAAATAATAATGTATCAATAATATATTAACGAAATATATGTTTGAAATAATTAAAGTACAATGTAAATTTAAATTATACTTTGAAATACTTTTACTTTAAGTAGATCAAAGAAACAAAAAAATCTATTGTTTCTAGAAAAAATTGTACTTATTTATTATGACTGTTTTAAAAGAACTGATTGTAATGTATAATTTTTCGAGATAGCGATAAAAACGAGAAAAAAATATTTTAGAGCATTTACTCTAAGGCATTAAATTATTAAAAATGTGATACTTTTTACATCTGGGTTAATTTTAGAAAGGAATAATAATGAGAGACGCGATCGACAGATAACAATTACACAATAACAGACGACGGTAAAATTTAATAATAATTATTATTTAAATTATGTAATCAAGTAATTGTAATATAATTAATTATTCGCAGAAAGTAAAAATAAAAATTAAATTATAAGGTTAAGATTTTAGTTATGAATATTAATAGTCAATTTTCATAACTCAAATTTCTCTCTCAATTTTCTCAAACTCAAATTTCATTTGCCAAATTATATAGAACTCATTACAACTGAAAATTTGCTAAACTGATTGTAACTAAATTTGGGAATGTTCAAAACTGACCGTCAACTTAATTTAGCATCTTTGAAAATTAATAAATTTTATGAAATTCAATAAATGACCTTCTATTTCTCGAAATTTATATATTCATTTTTTTTCAGTTTGATAATTTTTATCCATGAATCTTTTTTTAGACACTTTTTTATTTAGAGGCAAAGTTTAAAATATTTTTATTGCTTATGTCCTCCATGAAAAATTCTCATATTTTTAAATTATTTTTTTCATTTTTATTTGTATTCTCTATTTTCAATGTTTTCTTCTCTTTTTTTCTTAAATTTTTTAGATAGATTTTTTAATAATTTTGTAATAATTTTTAAATTTATTTTATAAATAATCTACTTGATTTTTGAAAACTTTTTTAATTCTATTTTTTTTTCAATTACTTTCTCAATTTTTTTGTTAATTGCACTATTTAACTAAATTTATTAATAATAATTAAATTAAATATAGTTAAATAGTTAAATTAACAAAAAATTGTAAAATTAATTAAAAAAATTTAAGTGATTTAAGTGAAAGTAATTTTTTGTTAATTAAACTATTTAATTAAATTTAATTTAATTATTATTATTAATAAATTTAGTTAAATAGTTAAATTAACAAAAAATTGTAAAAGTATTTGAAAAAAATATTATTAAAAAAGTTTTCAAAAATCATTAATCTATTATTAATTATTTAAAATTTTTAATTTAACTATTTCTACGTGTTTTTACTTTTAATTATTCTTTTTTTTCAATTTTTTATTTTCCAGTTATTTTCTAATTATTAGTCTAAATTGATTATCTTTAATTCTTAGTTATTTCTTATCTCTTCTTATAATTTTCTATACATAATAAAGTTATTCGAATATCATTTTATTTGCAGTGATAATTTATTTTCTTTATTTTCTAACAATTTTCTTTTTAATTTTATTTATTTCTAGGTTTCTTCTTAAATTGCCAATTTTTTTTTGTTTTGTTTCCAAAATATTTTTCTTAATTTACAACTTTTCTTTTACTTTTTATAAAATATTTTGTATTTTTAATTACTTTCTTCATCTTTAGTTATTCCATATTTTTCTTGACTTGCTAAAATTTTTTACATGCTTATATATTTTAAAAGTATATTTTTTTTCCTAATATTTTTTTAATATTTTGAATTTAACTTAATATATTAAAAATTCTGTACTTTTATATTTAAAAAAATTCCTTTACCTAATATAAGTTTATATTTCTTGACAATTGTATTTTATTAATATAAATTGAATTCGTATAAATTATATAAATTAATAAATTATATAAATGTTGTTACAATTTTATAGAATAAATCGCAATTTTTAAATTCTTACGAAAATTGAAATTTTCACTTTTTACCCCAAATTTGTTTTAAAGTTATTTTATAACTTTATGTGCTTTAAAAATAAAGTTATCGATTTCTCAGTGAGGAAGTTTTTCAGTTGCCGTAATTTGCGGTTGTTTTCTATATTTTTCTTTTTTACGTTTGTTACGTATTTTTTATTTTCCAATTATTTCTATAAATTTTATTTCAGAATTTATCTGCATTATTTTCTTTGATTTTAAAAAATATTCCTCTCTAATTTTTGTATCAAGGTTTTCTTTTTTAAAATGTTTTATTTTGTCTTTAGGCGATTTTTGTAATAACATGTATTACTTTTTTATCTGTTCTATATTTTTCTTTATTATCTCAATTTTTTTTCCATTTCTGGTTGACTATTTCACTTTATTGGATCTTTTTATAATTTCCCTTTACATTTTTCTTTAATTACAGTTATTGTATCTTTTTAAAAAAATACTACTTTACTTTTTTTATTTGCTAGTAAATTAAAATTGATTATTACTTTTATTTCGTTGGTTTAAATTGTTTTTCTTAATTCTCTTAATATTTCGCCGAATTTTTATTTGTCCGAACCTTAATTAGACAAAGTGCCATTTGAAAGAATTCTTAAAATACATTCAACTGGGATTTTGAAGTTAACTAATTAGAAATTATCAAAAGATTGTAATCAGTTAGTTTTAAAATTCCCGGTAGTTTCATACATTTAAATTTTTTCTAGACATTCCAAATTGTAATTTATGGTCAACCCTTTATTGTATGTAAAAATCTGATAAATTGATAAAATTACAATTTATAATATACACTGAAAATGTCTGCTTTTCGAGGAAAATGAGAACCTTTCTGAATGTAAATTTTGCCTCTGTCAAATGGAGAAATTTTATTGTCAAATCTTTCTAAAGTCTCGACTTAGCAGGAGTTTAACAAGAAATTCGGACTGTTGATATATCCTGCAACCTTCCGACGCGACAGTTTACGCCGCAGGGTTGCTAGCAAGGGAGGGGGATGTTCGACTGGAGGGGTAGGTTAGGTTTCCCCCACCAGAGTGTCGCGCCGGCGATGAGAAGGGACGCCAAATGCGTGTGAATGCGCCTTCACCCGCACCCGCAGTCTCAGTTACCAACAGACCGAGCAACTGTTTGTATCGAGCTCATTGCAGGAAAAAGTGTGTGTGAATGGAGGAGTAGAAAGGAAAAAAGAAGCTAAGATCAAGAGAAAGTGACGGTTGAAAGAAGAGACAAAGAACGACAGACCGGCGAATATCAGGAAACGGAGTTAACGATAAAGACAGTCATGTCGGAAGATCCACACAGCAGCCTGTTCTGAACAAAGGAAGTCTCTTTCGCGAAGGCCGTGGGTTCCATTCGACAAACCCCTCAAGCCTTTTCCTCGTCCTTCGTGTCGTATTAGTTATTTTGCTTGGTCTGAACGCACCCGAGTTTTGACAAGTTGAATTACGAGCCGGTCAAGAAAATTCGGTCACGTTTTATCCCGGGAACGTGAAAAATTCTTGAAAAGATCCTGACAAGTAGTCGACTCGAAATTCTTGACAAACGTGTTGCGTCGCCTCTGCCGGTTTCCTTTGTTCGGGTCCAACCGTTTCGCGCGTAACAGTGGCGTCTCGGATGTGACATTTGTCAATTGTTTCCAGAGAGAGTTATCGATTTGTAGAGTCCTCGTGATAAAGGTGCAATTAAAGTGTGCTTGACGAGTCCTTTTAGTGGATAATTCGTGAAAATCGTGGTAATTCGAAGCATAAACTGGCGCTGCCGGCAACCTAACCTCAATTTGGCGCGCGCGTTCACCGGATTTTTCAGTTGAGACAGAAACAGCGAGAAGCCTGTAAAAGTTCAGTGTGTATTTCGGAGTGCTTGGCAGGATTTAGTTTCGTTTTGTACTCGACTTTGAGAGAAGTATCCTCTGATTCCTTCAAGTTCAGATCGTGAATTATTTCCGGTCTGATATGTGCCACGAGAAACGAGAAGAGTAATTCGAAGGAAAATTATTGTTGATTGTTCAGTGCTCATTTTTCCTGGACCACGGATTATAATCTCATTAACGGTGAGTCTTTGGTCATTTTTTGAAAATTTCTTTTATAAATTAAAAAAACAAGTGTCTTTTTTGGATTACTTTAGAAGGAACGATTATTGATTAAGGGAAAATTGTTTTAATATCGAAAAAGCGTTTTGTTAAACAGTGTGAATATATAGTGAGGTTAAATTGAGAATTACGAAAATTCGAATCAAACAAATATTTCTCGGTTTCCGGTATTACGTCAGCTGTCTAATTTACAACTTTCCACGAAATGTATTAACAGATTTGAAGTTAAGCTTTGTTCTATTAATGCAACTGTTAGGTTTAATTATTCCTCAAACGAGGCAATTGTTCTTGTAGTTGTGCTGATTGATTGTAATTTTCAACGCCTCAGAATCGGTTACAAGTTTTTGGTTAGACAAGGTGAGGTTACATTCCTTTTTAGATATTCAGCTTCTTAGAAATCATTTAGGAAATTTACATCAAGTAACTGCTTCTTTGAATCTACATTTTAGCCAACACAGCCTATAAACTAATTTCTTTGCAATTTTTTATTCTTTAATATAATTCGTTGATTAAATTAAATTCCTATAATAGTTTAAAATTTATATTCCTTTTATCGTTTTTCTCCTGATTTTCATTTTTTTAACGCTCTCAAGTTTAATACAATTTAAATGTACTTTTTCTCAATTTCATTGTTTCAAATATTTTTTTCTATTTATTACTTTTTTTAATAAAAATTCTAGTTTGTTCATGCGTGTAATTAAAACAATTGGTGAATATTTAAATTTATCTTCTGTGATTAAACTCGTAAATATGAATTGCAATTTGTAAAATTAGCCTGTAATGATAGTAATAATGTAATCGACCTCTTCATTTGACCTCTCATGTTTAAGTTTTATTTCTAGTTTCTTAAGTAGAAAATTATCAACATTGATAAGTTCACACAGGTGTAATTTCGCTTCAAGAGGTCGACTGAAGTGTATCAATCTGGTCTTTCATTGTAAAGGAAGTTTAATTTTATTATAATTCGTTTATTCTTAAAATTAATACATATAATTAGACAAGAATACAATTAAATAGGTATTTGTTTAATCGAAAGTGCGAAAAAGAAATATAAATACAGAAAATAATAAATAAATGAAAAATTTTGAGCAAAAATCATGGGATAGAATTTGAAAATTGAATTGAAAAATAAATATTTTTGAAAACTGAGGATAGTTTGAAGGCAATATTAAAATTGTTGTTTGGACAAGAATGAGTCAATGTGATGTGAATTTCGAGGTCGTTTCTTAGGAGCAAAATGTGATCATAGTTGCTATATATTGCGCAGGTGCTAGTGCGAGTTCGTTAAATTCAGCGAGGACGAATTCAAGTTCAACGACTGAGTAGACCCCTCCAAAAGAATGACCCCTTCCCTCTTATTGAGGGAATAAAATTTGTGGGAACTTTGCCCAATATCAGAGAAGCCACAAACCATTCATAGGATCTCGGAAAGTAGACACTGTCATTGCTTCTCAGAATGTACAAAAATAGTACACACAGGTCACAGACTTATAATTGTATTAAGGAATTTACTGTCTCGTTTCTTCATTCTCATTACTTTAATCTTTCCAATTTACAAACAATTTATCAATGGTAAAATTCATTTTCTTTTTTTCATCATTCCTATCGAGTTTTTTTTCTTAAATTTGATTTTAAAAAGAAAATTACAATTTGTGATTACAATTTTAAATTCCTTGTCTCTATCAAGAATCTATAATTTTCTGGCGACAGTCTGGCATTTATTTTCAACTTTCGTAACGTTGAGTTCTTTCTTTGATTTAATAACTATTATAGATACTTTTGCCTCGTGGAGTCTTGATCGTGAAAATTTTTAGAGATCTATTTTTAGCTTGAGATATAGAAAAAGTTTTCTTTGATTGAATTTATCTTCTTGTAAATATGTCCAGTTTGAAGAATTTTAACTTTGTTATCTTGTTAAATTTAACTACTGGCTTTTAAAATATAATTAATTTATTTAGTGAAAATAAATTAATGTTTCGATAGTGATGGAGAGAAAACCCGTTACATAAAAGTGTTAAGAGGATTAGATGTGATGTATTTAGTATCGCTATTACCGAGTTTTCAATAATGTTCTTAGTTCATGTATAACTTCTTAATAGCTCTCGATGACTTAGGAAACGAGTACTGAAACGAGAATCGTTCTCATTAACGATCTCATACTTTAATGATACATATCTTGTTGCATCCACTCCTGAAATTGAAAAAAAAAGTTTGACTCGCTTACATTTAATTTGTCTATAATTAGACCCGTTCCGAGAAATTTAAATATACTCCACATGAAAATTGGTTTTAAATGAGATCATTTAATTTGATTTTGTGTAAGTGTCAAAAATATTTTTTGTTTTTAGATTTTTTTAAACCAAATTTTGTATCAATTTTGTTCCAATTTTGTTCCATTCTTATTCCATTCTTATTTGTAAACCCTTATATTTGATTCAAGTCCAAAAGTTATTCAATTTATTTTCTTTGGAAAAAGATAATTTCGTTTTGAAATATTTTCTACGTGTAAAGAAGATTTGATAATAAGATCACTATATTCATGTTTCATGAACGAGAAATTGATTTTCTATCTTGAAAGCATCATTTCTGACCCATGAGTGTTGAATTAAAATTCTATTCCATCTCGAATATAAAAATTGAAATGTCACCTTCAGTGTGTTCCTTGACATCACGTTTTTCTCTCGAAATAAAAATTTTGAATATTTGCGTGAAATAGTCGTTCTTGGCAACTTGTCCTGAAATAATATGTCAATGAAAATTGTCTCGAATAATTTTATTAAAATTTTTCGCACAATTTTCTTTAAAATTTTTATAGTAGTTTTTTTTAGAACTGCTTTTTCTGCGTGAAAAGCTTATTCAGAAAATCAGAATATGTGCAATTTGATTTTCTCTCCAAGCTTAAGAAACTATAAAAATATTGTTTCTCAAATTGTAAAAACACTTTTCTGTAAAAACTCACTCACTTCAGATAAAATTGAAGATTATGTGAGAGAAAAAATTGGAAGATTAAACTAAAAGAAAAATATAATTCTATATAAAAATGATGGTGGTGGCAGTTAAACTATTTGAAACACGATCTGAAACTTTATTCAGTAATAAAGTAATAATGTTTTTACGATAGATTGATATCATGATTAATGAATAATAAAAAGAATCCAGGTGTGTGTGTTTTATTAAAAGGAAAACTTGTTAATGTTGAGGCAAAACTCTTTATTACAATCACAAGATCTGTATTCGTGACAAACGAATTAATTTTCTTGTAGAGACTCGTCACTAAAACGAATAATCTTGAGTGGGAAACCACAGTAGTTGACACAGGAAATGGATCAGCGGTAAGATATGGAAATAAATTTAAGTGCAAGGCTCACTTGAAATTTGAGTTACAACCTAAGTGAGATTATAAAATATAGAACAAGATTTCACGAGGTTTATGTTTACTTTATACAACTTTAGCAGAACCGTGACTTTATTTTGAACATAATTTGAATACGAAATGGTAAATTGCTTGCTGGGAACTTGCATTTGAAAGAGGACATTTCTTGTCGCGATTTATAAAACATGTTTCTCTATCTTGTCAAGATTAAAACTAAAACCTATTTAACGTTCTAGTTTTAAATAATTGAGAGTGTTTTTATCTGATCTTGTTTAAAGGGAAATAATCCCAGAAAATAAAAAACGGGATGTTGAACAAAATTTATCTTTTTTTAATTTTATACAAAAGAATGATTTTTTTTAGGGTTTATGGAGATATAAATGATACATTAATTAATTTTCTTTGAATTAAAGTTATTAAAATAAAGTAGTTTTTATTGGAATGTGTCACGATTTTTAAAGGATTTTTTACCTTCTTAATATGTTATTTTTAATATGATACTAAATTGCATAACTTTTATAAACTTGAAGTTCTGAATGTTCAAATGAACGAAATTATTGTTTTAACATTTTCCAAATTTAAATTTGCCTAAAAATAATATGCTGCATACCAAAAAATTGATTTAAATATTTATAAAGAATTGATTTACTTTTTTTTTTATTTTGTGTTGTAAAAGTTAGTTTTAAAAATATTTTCAAGGGAAAAAAATTTCGTTCAAATGAACATTCAGAACTTTAGGGACATCAGAAATTAAAATCCAATTTTTTGGTAATATTTAATTTTCGAAATATTTATTTACAAATTTGTTGATTGACAATTAGTTAAGTGAATAAAAAAATAGTTTTTTCTAAAATCTAGGTTACGTGGAAATAAATAATAAGAAATTTACAATTTTAGCAAACTAATTTAAATAATTAGAGTTTAACGTAAGTTGAAGAAATTTATTCAATATTTTCTGTTTTAGTTTTTTAACTTAAAACTTTTTTGTGTTTAATGTTTTAATCGAAACAATTTTTTTAGTTTCAAGGAAATGGAACTGTTTAAAGTTAAATCAAGTTTTCTCGACAATAATAATTCGATTATAAAAACTTATAAATCTACATTCCTGTTGGCAATTTATCTTTTTTAAGCAGGGACGATGCTTTTAAAGCAAAATTTCTTTCACTTGGCTCTCCTTAATCTTCTTACACTTTATTCCTAACAAATTAGAACTTTACCTTTAAAATCTAAAAATCCAGATTCTTTTCTTTAATTAAAGATTTATATTTCTAGAAAAGTATTAACCTTATCCCTCGAATTTAACTATTTTTCAGTTGTTTATTTATTTTTTTTGTTTTTGATCCCCACGTAGAGTTTTTCGCATAAAAAATACAAAAAAACCTTAAAATTCATCTCCATCGTTTTTAGTTTACACTAGCCATATTTTCTGACTATTTTCTATTAGTTTTTCGAATCACTAGATTCAATAAACAAGTTTAACTTTGTTTTATTAAAAAATATAGATGAGCCAAGCGATTCAACCGTCTCGAAATATAATGTTTATTTTTTAATCCAGGATTTTGTTTCAACTGTTTTCTTTTGGTTTTCTCTTTTTTTTTTCTTCATTTTTACTCGAAGCACGGAAAGAAAAATAAACGCCGGGAAAATGTTTTATAAATAGAAAGTGCAGAGATAAATTAAAATTGACCAAAGAGTTCTTTATTTCTTTTTAAAGTGATGTCACGGATCAAACGCGATGTGGACAAATACAATTAATAAATTGCTTTACGTTATGGCGAGCGTTAAATGAACCAACGCCCGAGCGATACGCATTTCCGCTGGATGAGCGATTCATGTGCAATGTGTCTTGGGCGTAGGCGTTAGATAATTACAAGAAATTGTTTTTACTGTAACAGAAGAAAAATAATGTCGCTTCGATTACACGCGGGTGGCTAATGATCCGTTTCAAGGCAACTCATTCAAGATGTGGGAAGGAAATTAAATTCTTGAGAAAAATTATTTAAGACAATTTTTCTTGATTTCAAGTCTTTAGGTTGTCTTTTTTTTCTTGGGGAAAAAAAGCGACATATAAATTATAAATATACATTATTCAGGCTTCACAGGCCTGTTTTCTCTGAATGTCCTCAATTTTGCTATTGGTTCTTTAAAAGTTCCCTATTTTCAAAAATTTTCTCTAATAACCCCTATTTTTATGTTGCTAAAGTGTGCAACCTTTTTTAAAAACGAAAAAAAAAATTTTATACTATTGCACTTTTATGGTTAAATATTATTAATTATTAATTAAATTAGCTATATAAGAAAACTAAACACAATTTTAAGGTATTATTTGACTAGAAAATTTTGCAAAACTTACTCTTTTTGTTCGTTTTCTGGAAACTTTGCGAACTTAATATATTTTCCGCAAATACTAGGAATTTGTAAAAAAAAAAAAACTTTTTTAAACATTTGATCACAATGACGCTGAAGTGCGCAACGTTTCTGAAAAACGAACAAATTTTTTGTAAACTATACTTAAAATTTTATGGGTAAATATGATTAATTATTATTCATTGAATTAGCTATATAATAAAACTGAAAACAATTTTAAAACTTTATTTGTCCAGAAAAATTTTAAAAACATATTTTTTCTAATTTATTCTTTTTGTTCGTTTCTCAAAAACGTTGCGCACTTCAGCGTCATTGATCAGAAACTTTAATTTATTTAAAGTTTTAAATTACAATTATTTAGAAATTTAAAAGTTAAAATTCAAAAATTAATTATTTTGTAATTCACTTTAACCTAAATTAAATTTATCTTTCCGATATTTTAAAAATTTTCTAACTTTATTATAAATTCTTTCCTTCTTTGACAATTTTCTTCTGACTTATTTATAATGAGTTTTCTAATTTAATAATCATATTTCTATTTCTTTAAAAATTTAAATATAAATCATTTATTCGAAAAATTATTATTATTATTTTTTTAAATTTCTTATTCTTAAAAAAAAGTCAATACTTTATTATTATTATTATTATTATTATTGATTCTTTTGTATTTTTATACAATCTTTTCGAAGATTTTTATTTTATTTGCTTCTAATATTTTTTCTTGTTTTCAAGATTTTCTTCTTTTTGCGCAAAATATTTTAGGTTATTTTATATAATTTTGGATTAATGACAATTCGAAAAATTTATTAATATTATTATTCATTTTCTTATTTAATTTGATAATTTAAGTGGGGAGGGAAGTACAATTTTTTATCTGATTATTTTTAAAACGAGGAATGGTACAGTTTCAAAGAAAAGTTAGTCCAATTGCATTATTTTAATTTTTGAAATAGAAAACTTGTATTTTAATGTAATATTTTTCAGTGGAAGTGTGAGCAATTTTATTTTTCACAAAATGAGTAATTACAAATTGCAATTTAATGAAAATTAAAAAAAAAATTTGAAGTTTAGAAACTTTGTCTAATTTGAGGTTAGATCATTAAAAAATGTTAAACGTAAATTTTCATCAAATTGCAATTTTTAAATACTCATTTTGTAAAAAAATATAATTGTCCGCACTTTCACCGAAAAAAATATGAGTTTTTCATTTCAAAAATCACAATAATACATTTGGACTAATTTTTTCTCCGATTATGTGTACCACTCCTCGTTAATTTATTTTTTATGTAAATTTATCCAGTTTTCTTTACATTTTGTCTATATTTTCGTTAATTTATTTACCCTTTCATACATTTTTTAGTTTATAAGATTTTTTAAACAAGCTTTTGACGTTAAAATTGCTTAATAATTTGTTTCTTTTATTTTTTAAATTTATTGATTTATTTACATATTCCTTTTTCAATTTGTGGATAAATTTTCTAATTTTTTTCATTTTTGAAAGAACTTGTCATACTGTTTATACAATTTTCACATTTTCTTATTTTGTTCTTTCTACTTTTTATTTTGTAGTTCATTTTTCACTATTTTTATACATTCTATAATTTTTTAATAGTTTGTTAAACCTTTGTTTTCATGATTTTCTCCTGATTTTCTAATTTATGATTTTTTTGTTCTCACTTTTTTTTATTTTGTAGTTCATTTTTCACTATTTTTATGTTTTTCTAATTTTTTCATAGTTTGTTAAACCTTTGTTTTTAAGATTTTCTCCCATTTTTCAATATATTGCTTTGTTTCTTTTTTTTTTGTTTTATTTTACTTCTTTAAATATTATCTGATTCAAATTTACTATAAAAATCCAGTCGTAAATTTATCAGAATTTCAATCTATTCAAATTTTGTTACATTCAAATTTCAGTCGATTCAAATTCTTTATAAATAAACTAGAATTTTGTTTCTTTTCTCGATAAACTTAAAATTCTTAACGTTTAAATGAACGAAATTATTATTGTAACATTTTCTAAATTCAAATTTGACCAAAAATAATGTTCTGCATACCAAAAAATTTATTTCGATATTTACAGAATTGATGTACTTTTTTAGATTTTGTGTTGCAAAAGTTATTTTTAAAAATACGAAAACAAAATTTAAATGAACGTTTAGTTCTTCAAGTACATAAATCTCATTCTTTTGAGAATTGTTTAGTTTTAAAGAAATAAGAAAAAAAATTAGTTTTCATACTTCTTACGCTTAAAGATGTTTTTATTCATTTCATAATGATTATTGCTTATAAAGTTCTTGAATAAATGGATCCAAAATTTCTCTACTTTGGAAATAAATAAACGATTATTGCTTATTAAAAAAAAAACTTCACAAATATGTCTCTTTGGTGAATCAAAACTGTTTATTTAATGCCGAAAATGTTGCACAATTTCTCTAATTGCCTGTCTAAATTGCACTCGTCGCAAAATGTGTATCATATTTTTGGTGCTTTTAACCTGAAAGCTTTTGCATTAAAGCTCGTCTATTTGATCTTCTCTTCTTGAATCATATCTATACCTTTTTTTTTCCTTTCTTTCTTTTTTTTCGAGTTTTGCTCTGTGAGCGTCATTTCAATTGTGACAAATGGCTTCCCTTCTGATAATTTGGCAAATCAGGATACATGAACTGAATTGTCACTCTTACTGGTTGCAATTTAGGTCACACGTTGCAGTATTCGTGGAGTCTATTAGAAACGAGGAGATTGAAACGCGTGAATGCACGTAAGTGAACGGACGCATTGATTCAAGAGTATCATCGTCATCACGACTGGCGATGAGATGAGCTGTCCGGAATGCAGCCACAATCAATCTCTTACGTTTGTGCCTGCACGCCAAGAATTTTCAAGTGGCTGTCGCGATTCGCGAGAAAAAAATATCAGACCTGCTTCACTCTCTGACGAATGCAACCGAATATTTATAACCGTCTCGACAATCTTTTTTACATTTTATGTTAAAACAGTAATTTGCTGCCAACTCGGCTTTTAGTTAAAAGGTTGACAAACTCAATTATAATTAACGTGTTTCAGACTCGACGTGTCAAGAATTTTTTATTGAATAATATTCAGTATGAAATGTTGATCTTGTCGATTTCGTGAAAAATAGTCAGTTGATTTTTAAACAATTTTCCGACAAATATGCAACTTGATTTATAATATTACAAAGTAGATTCAACAAATTTAGATCGTGACGATGAAAGAAACTTTTTAAAAATTAATATACTCTGTGGCTCGAATGCGAATAAATTGTGTTGCTCTGTTTATGTCATGAAAGTTGATTTCATAAATTTTAAAAAAGTTTGTTTCCATGAAAGTTATATTTTTCTTTTCTGAAAATACTTTTCAGGCTTTTTAAAATTAGATGTTTTTCTGCGAATTTTACGGAATATTTTTTTTGGTTGAATAAAAACAAATGTTTGGAAAATAAGAATATCTTCTTTTTTTTTTTTATTAGGCATTTAAATTGATATTGCAATTTTATATATTAAGTTTTGTTACTCTAATGGATTGATGACGATCCTTGAACTAAATTTAATAATTCTTATTAGTACTGGGGTATTTATTGTAACATGATCACGGAAATTGAAAGGTGGATTTTTTCTCTAACCCTCATTTCATTAAACGACAGTGATACCGCACATTTGATTGTGTGAACACACTCCATTACCTCCCTTCTAGATATACTTCCTGAACATTGAAGAAGCTGATGAAAAGCTCCTCGATTATTCATGATTATTTTGCTTTTCCAACATCTGTCGATAATTCGTTTTCCCCTTCTCTAAAACATTATATTTTTTCCAAATTTTCTTACTAAAAATATTATTCTTATATTTTATATTAATTTCTTTTTAATGTTCATTTAGCGTTAGTCTGCAGTTTGACACTTTTGTCATATAAATCTCGTGACGTATGTGAAAATTCGGATTTAAGAATTGACGACGGCGACAAATACTCTAGTGATTTATTTTGAAAGATTTTCAACACAAAAATGGTTTTAAGGCTGTGCAGGAATATGGAAACTTTTCACTTTTCAGGACTCGCTTTTATGGCCCTGAACTGTCACGTTAATCTCAACGGATCGTGAAACAAGGACAATTTATTTATCAAAGAGAGAAGTTTAAACTTGTTAGATACATTGCAAGGCATTTTGAATTCTCGTTTTTTGTCCAAAAGAGTAATTCTTTATAAAAAAAAAGGGTCATTAACATCGTTTTCTGTGTATTGATATAACAGATTAATTTTCAATACTACTTTTTTTTTTTTTTGATAATGCAGTTAGAGAAATATTTTCTTATTCAACTTGAGGACTGGAGAAATGAACTGTGATTCCTTTGTGAGAGGATTAAGAAGATTATGTTTTCACTCAGAAGACAGTCGCGGTTCTATTTTCTCTCTTGGAACAGCAAGACAATTTTTATGTCAGAAGTTGGTTTTTCTTTCTTCCCTTTCTTTAAGAGAGTTGTTCGCATTCAGCATTGCTTCTTTATTCGCCTTTCCATCAAAGAAATCTACTCAAAGGTCTTTGCTTCTTGGTTGTGAAACGGAGGCTAAGCAAATTCTCAGATCTCAGGTAACCTTCTCAGGATAAGATATATACAGGTAGATGTAGAGTTGTAAACCGAAAAGCAACCAGACCGTCTAAAAGGGTTTAAACATTTCAATAAGTTTGGCTACGATTTTCTCTTATCCTTCGTGGAAAGGATATACTGCCGTATAAACAGGTCAAAAACCTGTAACAACTTGTTTCATCAACCATAGAACCATTCAAGAAACATTCCTCAAATTCTCATTATATTTCACTCTCTCTCTCTATCTATCTCTGTTTATCTAAAAATTAACAGATGTTTGCATTATATATATATAATACTTTTAGTTACAAGGGTTTTTCTTTAAAGTGTTAAAATTTATTATGTCGACAATCACCTTGCGAAAACTTGCTGCAATTATATAGTTTTAAGGTGGGTCGCCACATGCAGACGCTCCTTAACTAGCGAAAGTAAAGCTAACTCGAGACACACAAGTCACAAATACATTGAAAGTAGACGGGAAATTGTACACGTGTAATCACTTACACATCCGTTCACTCTTTATTACACAATCACGTGAATAAAAGAGCATTCACACTGACCGCATGATATCTTAACGTGTTTGATCTTGCAAAAAGCTAAAGGAAATACGTAATCTAATATTATTTCTATTTATCTTTCTTTCCCGTTTGCTTATCAAGTTTTTACTCAGTATTAATGGAAATTAATTAAGCGTGCTCGGTGAAAACAAATTCAATTTCAATTTAATGGTAAAATATTTTAATTGTAGTATTATATTTTGTTAATTGTTGTTATAATTGTCAGTGAGAGAAAACCGGATGAATTGGCCTCTGAAATCCAAGCTGGCAATTTATCCGTCTCGCCATTATAAAACGCTGATTATCGTTAATGAGTTTCTAGTAATTTACAGGGTACATAACAATTATTAGGAAAAATAGGCAAAGTCGGAGAATTTGAAATAATTCAAAACTCTCTAAATTTGAACTAGTGATTTTGTACAAATAGAGAAAAATGTGGTGTTATTATTTAGTAAAAAGTGTTGGTAATTTGTAGTAGAAAACTATTTGAAGAAAAAAAAATCAGTAAAAACTAGTAACTTTTTTTTTACTACTTAATAGTAGCTCATTTTTTTCTAAATCATTAGGGGCCGTCCATAAATTCAGTAAGACGTTTTTTCGGTAATTTGAACCCCTCCCCATGTAAGATTTTTTACATACATTAGCGTAATTTTTTCTATTGGTAGTAAGATTTTCTGACCCCCCCCCCCCCTACCCCCTATAAAAGTCTTACGTAATTTATGGATGGCCCCTTAGTAGAAAATCACTAATTTAGATTTAGAAAGTAGGGAATGAATATTATTCAGGTAAATTTAGGAAATTTATTTATAAAAATGTTTTTCGACAATTTGTAAGAAGTTTCAAGAATGAACATTTGTCAAAACTGTTTAAATTTTTAGAAATATTTGTTTATTTTCTTAAGGGGCTACTCTAACAGCATGAAAATTTGACAGTATTTTTTAAAATATTTTTGATAATTCGATCAATTTTTATTTTATGACATTTATAGAAATCTTTTTACGTTGTTACTTTTCTCTTTAATTCCGACAGTTTAAAATTTTCTTCCTTACATTTTTTGAGATTTTCTTGTTTTCTTCTCGTTTATTAATCACACGGTTTTAAAATTTTCTTTTTTTTAAATTAAAAACGTGTGCTATAAAGATTTTAAAAGGTGGCGTGAACTAGAACTAGAATTGAAGAATGTAACTGAAATTTGGAGAAAATTCAAAATTTAAAGAAGCAATTGAATTGACTAAAATAATTAATGAAGGAAATTATTGAAAACGGATTAATATAATTATGAATAATCAAAAAATAGAAGAGTATGACTGAAATTTGAAGAAAATAATTGAAAATTCAAAAAAATAAATTATGGAAAATAATTGAAAATTGAAAGAGCTATTGAAAAATGACAAAAATAATGTAAATTAAATAAAGTTCAAGTGGAATCGCAGAAACTACATAAAAATAGATAAGGGAGTTTGTAAATATCAATTGCAAAGATTTAATAAAATAATTGTAAATTCAACAAAATATTTAAAGTTAAAAAAATCAAGAAATTAGGATAATAATTGAAAATTGTAAAGAAATTGCTAAAAATGTGAAAAATTCGATTGAAATGGGGAAAAAAATAATTGAGATTTTAAGAAAACAATTGATAATCACGAAAATAACACGAAAGAAAAAAAGAGTAGAGAATAAAATAATTCAAAAAGGTAGTACAATTAAAATTGCAGAATATAATTATACATCACTTAAAGAATCTAACAAAAATTAAAAAAAAAATAATAAGAAATAAGAGAAACAAGTTTTTAAATAAAGTTAATAATTATAAAATCCAGATAATAATTAAAAATTCAAGCAAATAATTAAGAATTGAAGAAATAATTGAAAACTGAAAATTTTAATTTTAAAAATTGTACATGAAACTTGAAAATAATAATTTAGAAATGAAGAAATTGACAATTTTTAAATTCAGAAACATAATTGAGACTGGAAAAATTTAATAATATAACTTAAGTTCGGAGAAAATAATTTTAAATTGAGAAGATAATCGAAAAATAAAGGAAAATAAATAAAAAATAGAAAAATATATTTGAAGTTTGAAGAAAATAATTCAGAATTGGAAGAAAGTAAAATTCCAAATTGCTCTCTAAATCTGAATTAATAGTTTTCTACTATGATTTAGTCAAATTCATGGCTTATTTTTCTCTAATTCATGTAGTAGAAAACTACTAATTGAAATAGTGAAACTTTACTTTTAAAAAAGTAGATTTTTTTACTAATTTAATTAGTAGTTTTCTACTACAAAATTAGTAGTTTTCTACTAAGAATTAGTAAATTCTTACTATTTTAATAGTTGCTCACTTTTCGCTAATTCATTAGTAGAAAACCACTAATTCAGATTTAGAGAGTGAAGAAAATAATTGAAAAGACAAGAAACGAATATTTATCTTAATATTTGAAACCAATTTCTTATGTAACAATATGAAACCTAATAAAAACATTAGAAACACTACTCAAGTACTTTGTAATATATTATTTCAAAAATTCGGGAAAGTTGTCCTCTAAGATCCGGGAAATTCGGGAATTTAAAATTGACAGTTTTCTCTCACAAATGCGTAGCTAAGATTTCTAGAATTTTGTTCTTTAATTCTTTTTATTTTTTTAACTTTAAAAGTTGTATTCATATTTTCTTTTAATTTTCTTATTTTTTGGAGTACTTTCCCTAACTTTGTTTATTTTTATTTACCAATTTCTTCATTTACTTTGTTGATTTTTAAATGATTTCTTAAAATATTTTCTTATTTTATTTTTAAGTTCTCTCCGTCTTTGGTAGATTTTTCCTGAAAAAATTATGACTGTGAAGTGCGCAACGATTCTAAGAAACAAATAAAACGAATAAATTCTTTAAAAATTTTTTGTTCAACTTATCCAGTCAAATAACCCCTTAAAATCGTTTTTAGTTCTATTATATAACTAATTCAATGTATAATTAATCATATTTAACCATAGAATTTTAAGTATAATAAATACAAAATTTTGTTTGTTTCCCAGAAACGTTACGCACTTCACCATCATTACTTACAATCATAAAAATTATCGCCATCCTAATTCGTTATTCAAAAAGTAGCTAAACAATTTCCATTTGTACGAATTTCATTTTTTTGTTAATTATTTTAAATATCTAGATTTGAAAAATTGTACGAAACAATTTAGTAATTAAAATATTTCAACACAATTGCAAAAAAAAATGGTTATAGAAAATAGCGGCCAATTTCATTACCCTGAGAAAACAATCCTATATTTTCCTAAATAAAAATTACTCATATTGGTCAGAGAATTTTAAAACAAACATGTATGACGGACACTCTGATTCAGGATTCTTTGACAGTCAATATTTTTTTTTTAAGAAAAGCTAATAGGCAAACGAAATAGATTTTTTTTGCGGTTTTTTGTGTAAGAATAATGGCTGTAGTTTTTTCTTGGATTCCGGGTGGCTTTTCGAGGCAAGGTAGCGACAAGAAAAGCATGACTGCTCGAGTCTGGAGCACGCGCTTCTTCCTTTGTCATTCGTGAAAAGCAATTCTGCTATTACCTCGTGCATCTCGTTTGCAGCGGACTTTATATCGTTCTCTGCTCGACGAATTCCCGTCCTTGTTATCAGCTTGTCTTTCTCTTTCTCTGTGGCTGCTTCTCTCATCACTTACAGTGCCTGTCGAGAATTCAAAGCGTGGTCGTTTTCCGCTCTGACAAGCAACGGCCATGCACACACCACCCTCTCGTCTATATCGTCGTGTACGAGAGTCTCGTGATCGTGCCTTTAAGAAGCACGAATAAATAAAACATTGAAAATCGAACATGGGCGGTCACAGTCATTGCACCTAAGTCACCTTTTCCTTTGTACTTTTATATCTCACGGCGTAACTCGCAATTCATCAAAATAACCCACGCGATTATTCAGAGGTCAATTAATAATTTAATCCCAAGCTAGAATTTAGTTTATTGCGCCTCTTGACAATGTAGTTTCAATTTTCTTTTTAGAATAGTGACCGCGCACGAAAAAATTGAAAAATAATACAGTGAACAATCTTTTTTTTTTTAGATTTTTTAAAAACTATTTTAAACGTCCATGACCCAGTAAATAGAAAAAAAATATTTTCAAAAAATATCTTTAGTTAATGCACGTGAGCCAGCGTGGGTTTCCATCAAAGTTGGTCAGTTTTGGAAAATTTGCAGTCTTTGTTTTTCGGATTAAAAGCATGAAAGGGCTGAGAGCGGATTAAAGGATTTAAAGTTTGATGAGGGACGTAGAGCATTATTATACTTGCGGCATTGGCAAGAGATTACGTGGTCTACGTGATGAACGCAATTCCTCTAGATATTAGAAATTTACACGAGTCTTTCACATTTTATGAAATAAGGATTGCGGCACCCTCTCACTGGGTAGGCCAATTAACTTCAATACACCAAGCTTTTAATTATCCAATACGGTTAATTAGGCTCACTTCGTTAATTTTCAACCGCTTTTACGAGAAGTTTCGTTCTCTCAATCCCTGAAACCCTATTCCCGTGTCTTTTTGCATTAATTGCACCTTTTTTTTCACTTCTCGTCATTAACAAAAGTTGGTTTTATTCCATGCTCTATACGCCTCAGTCATTTTTTTTAAACTACCATTTTGACAAATTTAATTGAGTCTGTTCAAGTTTTCATTAATTCTCGAGTTAATTAAACTTTTCTTGGTTAGCTGAATAATAATATTGATAATAATAATAATAATAATAGTAATAATTATTGTTGTAGTTATTATACATAATTGCACAATAATTAAAAGTTCATATATGTATAAATGATGATGAAATTGATAATAAGAATAATAATAATAATTGAGTGTGAATCTTCTTTTTTTTTTATCGGATTATCAATAAACATTAAAACACTACACATGCTAAATGAAGAATTAATAATGTAAATTATCGTTGATGATTTGATGTGTCTGAATTTGTGTGTATTTTAATTTATTATAACGAGTCTATTGCCGTATTATGTAAAATTCAAACGTGGAAAGGATTTATGTAATAATGGTGCTTTCAACTATTGTTACGTTCAGTGCATCAACCTCATTGATGGGACTGGATAACGGAATAGAAACGAAACTCATTATCGCTTCTTCAAAATCGGTTATGAAATAATGCCGTTTATCCTCGTCCTCAATTATTTGTTGCAATGAAATTACGCAAATTCTGCAAATGCATTGATACCGGGAGATAATCTGATTTAAGAAACTGTTCTCTTTTGCACTTTTTTTCTTTATCTGCGCTGTTTTACGTGAATATCGCTCTGTTTAAGGATTGAAAATTAGTAATTGAGTAAAAAGCGATTAATATTTGTAAAAATCAATTATATTATAATTCTTTAATATATTAGTATGATTAAATGATATTGATATATGTAAGCAGTTGCAGGCTTCACAGGCGGTTCCCTATTTTCGTTAAATGTTCCCCATTTTGCAACTGGTCCCTAAAAGTCTCCTATTTAGAAAATTTTACCCTAAAATACCCTATTTTTCACGAAAAAAATGTATCATTTTTTTATTTATTCCTAACAGTTATATTTATTTGTATTATTATTTAACTAATTTCATAATATTTTCATCAAATTTCAATTATTTTATGCAATTTAAATTATTTTTTACTACTTTTTTTAAAAATATTTTCATTATTTTTCAATTAATTTCCAAAACTTGCAATTATTTTTTTGTATTCTAATTTTTTTCATTATTTTTTTATTAAATTTATCATTTTTCAGTTATTTTATTAAATTTCAAAAATATTTTGTAATTTTATCAATTATTTTTCATAAATTTGATTTATTTTCTTTAATTTTCAATTATTTCTATAATTTTAAAAATATTTTCTCCAATTTTTAGTTTTGAAAAGTAGTTTTTCATACACTTTCTACATTTTTAATTTATTAATTTCAATTTTCAGTTATTCTTATTATTTTTCAATTATTTCCTTCATTTTTAAATTGTTTTCTGTAATGTTTCAATTTCCTTCTCCAAATTATAATTTTTACAATTATTTTTTAATTGATTTACTAAACCTTTAATTACTTATTTCAAATTTCAATTCGGTAATTAAAAAAATTGTTAATCAATTTTAGAATTTTTTAATTATTTTTTTCAAATTTACAAGTACCAACGGTATTTTGTAATTAATTTACTAAATTTACATTTATTTATCTCAAATTTCAATTCTTTTAAAAAATTCATCATTATTTTTGACATTTTTCAATTAATTTTCTCAATTCTCGATTGCTTTCCTCAATTCACAAATATTTTCTTAATTTTAAATTACTGTCTTCAAGTTTCAATTACCTCTATAATTTTGCAATTTTGTTCTCCAAATTATAATTTTTAAAATTATTTTTCAACTGATTTACTAAACCGTTAATCATTTATTTCAAATTTTAATTAAATAAACAAATTTTTAATGAATTTTAGAATTTTTCAAATGTTTTTTTTTTTCAAATTTACAATTACTTTCGGTATTTTGTAAGTAATTTCTTAAATTTTCAATTATTTATCTCAAATTTCAATTATTTTTTAAAATTTATTATTATTTTTGCCATTTTTCAATTATTTCTTTAATTTGATAGATATTCTGTAATTTTTTTTCAATTATTCTGCTTAAATCTCGATTATTTTCTTCAATTTTCAAATATTTTTTAATTTTAAATTACTGTTTTCAATTTTCAATTATTTCTATTATTTTGCAATTTTTTTCTGTAATTTTTAAAATTATTTTTTAATCGATTCACTTAATCTTTAATTATTAATCTTAACTTTCAATTCTTTTTTTTTCAATGTTCAATTTGTTTTATAACCTTCTCATTGATTTTTTGGATTTTAAATTACCTTCATCATTTTTCAATCAGCTTCCTAAATTTTCAATTCTTTTTCTCAACTCTTGGTTGTTTTCATCAATTTTTAAATTTTTTTTTACTTATTCTCATTCTTTTGTAAATTAATTTCTTCAATTTTCAATCATTTTCTGAATTATTGTCTTCAATTTTCAGTTGTTTCTATAATTTTGCAATTATAGAAACAATTTTTAATTTGTAAAATTATTTTTATATTTATTTATTAAATCTTCAATTATTTATCTCAAATTTAAATTCTTTCTTTTAATTTTTATTAGTTTTTTCCAAATTTACATTATATTCATCATTTTTAATTAATTACCTAAAATTTGAACTTTTTTTTTAAATTTACAATTTTTGTTATCTTTTTTGAATTTTTTTTTTTTTTAATCATATATAGATATTCCGTACTCTTTCAAATTATTTTTCTCATTTCTCAATTATTTTCCTCAATTTTTAATTATTCTCATAGTTTATATTTCAAATATTGTCTTGAATTTTCAATTATTTTTAAAGTTCTGCATTCATTTTCTATAGTTTTGAATTATTATCTATCAGTTTTAAATTACTTTTCACCATTTGTAGTTATATTCCTTTTTTTTTTTGTTTATTGATTTGAAAATTCTGTAATTATATATTTTAATTTTATTTTTTTATCATAAAACTTTGTATTTTTGTCCTACCCAAATAAAATCGAGGTTGTACTGTACATAATTTATTTATCTTTATTTATAAAGTTTTGAAAGTACCCTAAAAGTCCCCTATTTCCCCTAAAATATTTTTCATTGTCACTGTGAAGCCTGCAGTTGTTTAAAACAGTTTTTGAAACATCTTCCAGCACTTTTGAATCTAGAGAATTTGATTGAAAAAAGTTATTTTCATCAGAGCAGATATTAGCACTGACCTCTTTCGTTTAAAATAAAGCATGTATCAAATGCCCTTGGATCTTTAGATTCATGAGCAATCTGGTACGCGTCATTGACTCACGTACACCTTCCTCGAGGCTAATGACATTTGTAACATTTGTTCAGCCTTCGCATATATAGGAAATGAATAAAAATATTGAATTGATTTTTCTTTTATTATGAATCATCACTAGAATGTATTGACGTTTTATAATTGCTATAATTTGTTTTCCTGTTCGTGATTTTATATTGTTTGTCCTCAGGCGAATGTTAATCAATATAACATGAAGTACAATCAATATCTATAAAATCAATTCAAAGTTTATTTTGTTTTAATATCAATATTATCATTATCAACAAAATATCTTTTCCATGATTAGAACTATAATATATATTATATAATATACACTATTAATCTATTAAAATATTGATATAAAATATTAATATTGAAAAATATTGATTTTCAAAATGACATTACACATGAATTGAAAGCAAACAGTATTTCTCTGCGCTATACTCGCTTGTTTAACATTCAAGGGACAAAGAGTCTGACAGACGGAAATCCCTGCGACACTCGTCCCTTCAACATAAATTAAAAAACATGAGTCTTCTAGTTAGCAGACTGTATCGCATAAATCGAGGAAATCCTGAGAAAAAATTCTTTCCGAAAAAAAAGTAAGTTTGCCGTTTTAGCGAGAGACTTTCCCGGCCGTAAATAAATTAAATTCAATTTTTTTATCGACTTCTTTACTTAACTTTCACAATGTTTATTACCAGTGTAAAGTAACAGGGAATAATTTACCTGCAGTTTTTATTGACCGTTAAATAATGATTATTTATTATTCCTTTTAAAAACACTATCAGCTTTTCTACCATATTTCCCTCTGTGTTCAATGCACTTTGAAAAAGGAAGGGATTTCGTTTTAAAAATGTATATTGAGCGCAAAAAAAGCATAGGGCTTTTAACAGATTAACAATTTTCGACTCTCGTATTTTTTTTTCACCTCTTTTTTTTTTTTTTTCTCCTGATTTGCGAGTAATTGTGAAAACAACTGAAATGCGTATTTTATAAATTTAAATTGAAATAAATGTTTTGTGAAGATTGATAAAACGAAAGATATAGTTTAATAAACAATAGATTCAATTAAAAGCCGTGATTAAAGTGGATATAATTTATTGAAAATAATATTTGAAACAAATACAGTTGAAAGCAATACTCGAAAACAAATACAATTGAAGGTAAACAAATTTCAAAAAAAAGAAAAAAAATGTTTAACAATTAAAGAGGAAATTTATTGTTTGAATTGTTGCGTTCCAGTGAATAATATTTATGCTTCCGGTATTGGAGGAATACCGGTAGAGATGCATGGAAATGTGTGATAACTCGGTACTTTCTCCTTGAAAAGAAAATACCTCGCATAATAATGATGATGCTCGTAAGCTGATTATGCAACTTCTGATAACATTTTATTTTCTCGGTACGATCACGTCCTTGTCGTAATTATCGTAACTTTACTCGTTAAAAGAACTTGTACTTTGTCGGCAATATCGTTGAAAAAAAAGACGAATAAGTAGGTGGGACTATTTGACCCTGATTCGCGAAGACTTACCAATCTCGGTGGCTTACATCTTGCGAGAGTGAAATGCCAGAGTGAAAGGATAACATCTCTGTCTTTCCGTGCGTGTTGCTCGCATATTACCTCACAACCTGCCAAGTCAGTCGTGACGAATAAAGTCCCCTTTCACACTGGAAGGATTCTCTTTCCAGAATTTTATCTTTCCTTGATTAAAAAAAAAAAAAAAAATTGAAAATTTTTGAGAATTTGATAAAAAATTATAAAAGACGTAAATTTAATTGAAAATTAAGGTGAGGCATGTGATGGTAAATTGCGCAACGTTTGGAAAAAACGAAGATAAAAAATGTTGTTCTAAATTCAAATTTTCGGTTTACAAAATAAAAATTGTACAATTCGACACCGAGTGAATTAATATCATCTAAAATTACTCTTAATTTCAAGGGTTCATCAAAACCATCCCTTATAAAAAAACTTTTTTTATCTTCGTTTTTTTGTCAACGTTGCGCACACCATTTTGAAGGCCTTTATTTTGATCCCTTTAAATTTAAATGATCACAGAAGGTTATTTTATTTTTCTTGCATCGTTTGGGTCTATGGAAATGTTTTCAAGAATAACTTATGCAGCAAAAAATTTAAAAGAGAAATTCAATTTATAAACAAACAAAATCAATTTTTTGCTCTCTAAATCTGAATTAGTTAAAAATAACTAATTATTAGTAAAAAAAAAAAGACTAATTGTTAGTAAAAACATAACTAAGAAATAGTTAAAATTTGACTAATTGAATTAGTAAATATAATTTTACTAAAGTATTAGTTATTTTGACATAACCTAAAAATGAATTTGACTAATAATTAGTTATTTTTTACTAAATAATTAGTAGAAATATATTTCTATTTGAAATAGTGAATTAGTGACTGAGTCTTTGCTTTAAAATTAATTATTTTTAACGAATTCAGATTTAGAGAGTGGTATGCCGAACATTATTTTCGGTCAAATTTGAATTTAGAGAATGTTAAAACAATAATTTTGTTTATTTGAACGTTTAGAACTTTAAGATCCTCAAATTTAGAATTTATATTCTTAATAAATTAAAATTTTTCAAAATTAAACTTCTCTCACAAAGCTTTATAGTATTATTCATCGCAAAATTTCTTACGCTCTGTTTTAATGATTCTTTTGACGTTCTCGCATGACAAAAATGTTACAAGGCTGAGGGTGGGGGGGGGGGGGGTGAAAAAGGAGGAAAAGTGTGATGGAATTTATGGACGGATCCAAATGGACAAATAATTTTTTTCTTAATTTTTGATGACATAATTTTTATCTAAAATTATGTAAAAAAATTAGCACCCCTGAAAAATGAGTTGATATTTTATTTGGCCCCTTTTTAGATATTCAACTTTTATTACAGTTTTCACTATTTTTTCTTGTCAACTTTTTTATATGCTTTTTAAGTGATTCTTTCGAATCTCTCACATGGAATTACAAAAATTTTTATTTATAAAAAATAATCTAAAATTGTCAAAAATAAAGTTTTTTTTTATTTTCTATCAACCTGCACGTTTTAGGACTCAAATGATGGAAGAAAAAAATATATCCATCTTTGGACATTAAAAATTAAGGGGATCAAAATTTGGATGATGCCTCCCCTTAAAGAAAATTGATTAAAAAAGAAGGAATCTTGATAGAAAAATGATATTGAAAAAAAAAAGAATTTCAATTTTTAAAAATCACTAAAGGAAAAAGTCTCTCAGTTTTCAAGAGTCAGTTTTTCAAAAAAGAAATTGCTCCTATTTTCAAAAGAGATTTCGTTTACGAAAGGAAAATATATAGTTTTTTCTCAAAGAAAGCTCTTTGTTGAGAAAACTTCTCCTTTTTCTGTTTCAATCTATTCAGAATTTGTTAGTTTCATTCAGAAAAACGTTTCATTTGTCAGAAAGTTTTCTAATTTCTTTTTCAAATTAAAAACCAATTTAAAGATTTCTTAATTTTTTTTTATTCAAAGATTAATTTAAAGGTTTTTTAATCTTTTTTCTTTCCAAAGATTAATTGAAAAATCTCTTTCTTCTTCTGTGATAAATTAGACTGTGGAAAACTTTTTAATGTGAATTATTAGTTATGAATAATAAAAATTTTTCTGATTTATGAGCAAATCAAATTCAGTGTGATATAGAAATAAAAGAAAATATCTTATCTAAAAGCGAGAACGATTCGTTCAGGTCTACACTTGAAAAACTGAATGAGCTTCTTTGTTCGGTTTTTTTGATTTCATTCCTTTTTGTACGTTATCGCGCGTGTAATATACGTTAGTGAATACATGACACTTTTGGCTCAATGTATGATTCAAGTTTCACAATCGTGTGTAAGAGCCAACTCATTCAGCTGGAAATCAATAATACTTAATAATACTTCCTTAAATGAGTTTCAAATTTAAAATAGTTACATTTTAATTTGCAAATTTTTAGTTTTTCTCGGGGAAATAACAAGTACTCGGAATTTATTTAATTTTAATAAACCACCTTAAATACATCAAAGTAGCTTATATTTTTGCTTATTTTCCTTTTTCTTTCATTCATCTTCAATCGATTTTTATAATTTTTACTCATTATAATGTAAATGAACCCAAACGTCAATTTAACTGAATTTTTATTTTTAAATTCCATTAATTCCAATTTCAATTGTAAGAAATTAATTATTGAGTCAATTGATTTTATGTAAATTTCATCCTTAAATAACCATTTTTACTTAATTTAAACTATGTAGATTTTTTCCACTTAATTGTAATTTTTTTCTCTTTATTATAATTTTTAACAATTTTTTTTACCTATTAAATATATTTTTTCATTTTTTCCTTTTCTCGGAAATGATGGATTTATTTCTTTTAATTTCTCTTTAAATTTATTTAGTGCTTAAAACTTTTTCCCCTATTTTTAAAATAATTCTTTCAATTTTTCTCTCTGTTTAAAGATTTTTACTCTTTTGCATTTAATTATTACTTTTTTCTGATAGTACTTTCATTAATTTTTATATTTTTACGCAAATTATTTTAGTTTGTTTTATGTAATTTAGTTTTTAAATTTTTAGTTAAATTTTCTTGTTTTTTCGTTAATTTTAATAATTTTTTTTAAAGTTAAACCAAATCTTTTCATTTTTAACAAATTTTCTTTTTACACCTTCTTTTAAGGATTTTCTATTTTAGTTAAAAAAAATTAAAAATTAGTTTTAATCAATTTTTGTATTTTATTATTCTTTTTGTTGTTGATTTTTTATTGTAAACGGTTTCTTTTTTTTCTAAATTGCTTAATATTTTTCTTATTTTGTTAACAAATTTATTCAGTATTTTGTTTTTTCCCCCTTATTTTACTAAAATATATTTTTATCTTTCTTTCCAATTGTTTTTTTTTTTTTTTTTAATGTCATTTTTTAAAAAGCAAGTTGTAACTTTTTTCCTATAATTTGTTAATTTTTCTAGTATAATTATCTTTTTATAGTGTTTCTTAATTTTTTGTAACTTTTAGCAAATTGATTTCATTTAAGAAGGGGGGGATTTTTCAAAATTTCTTTTTACTCTTAGATTCATTAATTTTTTTGTTGATTTTCTCCAATTAATTTTTACGTTTTTTTCTATTCTTTCTGAAATTTAATTACTTTTTAAATTTTCTGTTATTTCGAATTATTTTAACCCTTAAGTAATAAAAAACAGTTTTTTCTTTAGTTCTTTGAAATCCTAAAGCCAAAAAATACACGAAATCAGAAATTTCTGTTATTTCTTGATTAAAAAAAAGTCATGCGTTGTTAGTATTTTTTCTCTAAAATTTGTCTATATTTTAAAAGTTTTTTCCGTTTTTCCAAAATCATATCTCTTTTTTATAAACTTGTTTCTTAACTTTATAGTTTATACACATTTTCTTATTTAAATTTATAAAATACAAGATATCTTTATAAAATAACATTACCAAACATTTTAACAAAATAGACTGCCATTTCTGATTTACTTTTGAAGAGATATTTTTTTGATGAATATAGTGGGTTTTTTTCTCTTTATAAAGGGAAATAAAATAACGTGATATTGAGAAGGAAAGCCAACAAATGCTGTTGTAAAAGGCTGAAATGGAAAGTTCAAAAGTCGTATTGAGAGAGAGAGAAAAAAAAAAGAAGGAGAAGAAAGAGGGAAAATTGTTTGAAAAATTTTTGAAAGGAAAACGGTATGTAGCATGAAAAAGGTTGCGACTGAAGATGAAAGCGGCAGTTTGGAAACACGTGTGGCCGGCAACATGTGCGCACATCTTCTCGGAATATGTATAGAGGATCTTGCAAACACCAGTAGACTGAATATTATACGAGTCTTGCGTGTCTGGCAACCACTCGAAAATGTGTCTGTGACACACTCACATGAGCGACGAGTGGCTAGACGAGAATATAAAGTGTATAAACGCGCTCAAGTCAACGAATGCATTGCGGCCTTATAAGTATCGAGACACTCGATTAAAAAAAAACCGGTTTCAATCTCTCGATCGACTCGTTTCGCGATATCCAAAAGACCTCATAACCCACAATTTCAACCCGTTATAAACCCATTCTTTAAATCCAGAAATTCATTATTCAACCTTATCTTCACTTTCGTTTATGATTCAACTCTTAAAACGTAAGCGCCTTTAAATCTTTTCAATTAAAGACATAAAACAGAACCGAGATGAAACAATATTCATAAAAAGTGAAACTGAGCTTTTAAATACAGTTCTTTAGTAGTATATTTTAAAAATTGTTAATTCTTGTTTTAACAACAAGTGTTATTTAAAACACTTATAATATTTAAAACGGAAATGGGTGGGATTAAAAATGTAATAATTCCAAGAAAAGATGATACTGCAAATTTAAATAATGCGATAGTGATTGGATTCTTTGCGAAACCATCCCTAATGCTCAATTACACAATTATGACGAGTTTTTGGGGTCAATACAAGAAACAAAGACACGTCTCTTTTTTCAACGTGATTTTCGTTGATCAAGCGTCATTCTTACCATTCTCGACCTCGAAGGTCGAATTTGTGGCCTTGGCACGCTTTCCCTTTTCGCCTCCCCTCTCTGTTTTGTTGATCCCTCTCTTTTACCAACTGCCTCAGCCAGATGCAATTCCAGAAATGGCGCGAAAATGTGCGCCGGATGCCTAGCCTAACCTTTACCAACAGATGCGTGAAATATTCCTGCTAAAGATGTTGTAACTTTTCAGATAAGAATTTCACTGAAATTTCTCGTGCAGGTGATTAAATTTCTCGTTTTATTTAATAATAATTGCTCTCTTAATGGTGTTTAAAACATTTATCATCTGCTTTCTTTTTCTCTTTTCAAATAATGATGTAAGCGATTAAATAACTTTCTTGAGACATTCATAAAGTTATCTCACGAATTCAAATTTGTAACTGAAACTTGACTTATTTAAATATTAGTTAATTTTCTCATTTATATGTGACGCGCTCCGATGAAAGGTACCTAAGAAGCAAAATGGGAATTTTTCAGAAGAGCGAAATCAAAAGTTGAGCGCATGTTTGAATTGTCATAACTTGAAAAATATTCAATAAAAACATTTTCTGCTTTTTTATAATGAATGTTTTACTTTTACTAATTTTATTTTATAAACGATAATAATACAGATATTAAATAAGTCACTGTTTAATAAAACTGTAAACAAACAAATTAAATTCCACTTTATTTAAATGTCTTTATTAATACAAAAAGAATAAAAACAGCAAACAATTTTTTTTTACTGTTGCACTTAAAACATTATCTAACAATATAGCCCTTGGGCACACTAAACATACCTTTTGAGATCTGAATTCATTATTATGCAAACAACACTTTATTTACTCCGTTTTTGCAATCTTCAACTATTAGAAAAAATTACCGTGTTTTATAACACTTTTTTTTTCTACTTTACTGAAAAGGTCGAGGGTTTTTCTTATAAAGCTGAGAAAAATTTTTTTTTTCTCCCTGATAAAATTATAACACACGTTGTAAATTATTTTCCCAACTAGTTTCTCATTGAATTGGAATGGCGCGAGAATCCTTATTTTCTAAATTGTCTTGAAAATTGTTAAGTTTAGCGCGGAGAGCAATTTCCGACAAGTAATTTATATACGAAAGTATCCCTTATTTCTCGTCCACACACATTCCAACACCAACCGGACTCCAAGAGCGATTTCACAAGTTTAAAATCTGCATCGGAAATAGTGTCTGAAAAGTTGTGAAATAATGCAGCAGAGAATAGTCGATTCTCTCTCGTTCTCGGCAACTTCTTAAACACTGGAGCAATTGCAAACGCTAAGAAAAAAGTTCTCGGCATGAAAACTTGGGTAGAAGCTATCAACGGAACAGACTAGCCTCCGCATTTCCGAAGTCCTTGGACTTCATTTATCATTTGGGACGCGTACAATGAACATAAGTGCCTTCCAGTAATTTTTTTTTTTTTTTTAGCTGCTCAACGAACCTGAAAAAATATGCGCATCTCCATTAAAACCGTCTCGCTTCTCGCCATTCAATTTACTCAAATGAAAATTTCACTTGGTAATGAAAAAAGAAACAGACTTTTTTTTAGAAAAATTGCCTCTAAAGAAAAAGTGTCTCTTTCTATTTTTCCTCTCTCTCTTTTTCAGGAAACTTTATTGCCATGTCAGACGATTCTTGGACAAAATGAAAGCGAATTTTTTAAGAACAAGTGACCCATAGGAAAATTTCTCAGAGATTTTTTTCTTAAACTACTGAATATTTATAAATGCAACTTTGTAGAATTAGTTAAAATACTATCTCGATGGGCTCTCTGCTTCTAGTTTGTTTTTAATTTGTTTGGAGAATAAATTTTATAAAATTGCACAAAATTAGAAAATTTTTTTGGGGCAAAATAAATTAAGGTCAGACAGACCTTCCAGATGATATTTTAGGTAATTTTACAAAGTTTCGTTTAAAAATGTTCAGTATTAAGAGAAAAACCGCTGATAAATTTTGTTTTTGGATCACGTGACCATTATGACGTAAATTCACCATCACAAGCTGTTAAAGAAAGAGCATGTAAAAGAAAGATTTTTGTTTATTTCGCGAACTCTTGTATATAGATGAGAAATTTAGGTTTCAAATTTTTTTTTTAAATTTAAGATTTTTTCTTCTCGATTCTCTGTTAAATAATTGTCGAGTGTGTCAAGCCTCTATCGTAAGCTGAAGCAACTTCCGGCGAAGACTCGAGTGTGTCTCTCATCAAGAATGCTGATTACTTGCTTCGAGGAACTAATTGACAATCTCGCCCCGATATCAAGAGCGTCGCTGTTAACAGCTCTTTAGAACAAATGTGTCCATAAAAAGCGGAAATTTATTTATTTTATATTGGCTGACAAAATTATATTTCAAATCGAAAAATATATTGGCGAATCTACAGAATCGGACGATTTTATATTTCACGCAGATCTTTACTATTTTAGAAGTATCATATTAATTATTTTCATATTTCTACCATTTTACAGTGTCGCTGATAACCAATTAAATTAAGAAAATTGAATAAATTCGAACATTTTCGCCTTATATAAAAAATAAAATACAGTTGATGAAATTTTATTTTTTAAGTAACCCAACTTAAAGTGAATTTGTAATTTGAAACATTTTATTTTTTATCAGTGAAAATCGACCGGTTTTCTGGATTTGCCAATATAATGTAAAATAATATATTATTTGAATAAAAAAATAAAATAAAATATGAATTAAATGTAATATATTAGTAATAAATAATTTAACATTAACTTGTGATAAAAAAATAAATTGTATATCCTCTGAATTACTTCGCGGTTCGTTCACCCAACATTCTCAAGAGCAGTGCCAGTTATATATACGTAAACTGCCAACAATCTACAGCGTTCGTTGAAATGTACGTTTTCAACGCTGACAAAGTTTGTCAAAGCGGAAGTAAAGCAGAATTACCGAGACTTGGTTTTGCGCTGCTTAAGCTTGCTACCACTCTTGCAACACCGAGGTCACAGTGGTCCTCGGCTCCAAATGGTCTTTTACCATTCAAACGGCGTACTTCCGGTTTTCGAAGATTGTCGGCAATGAATTTTACCGAGAAATTCCACGCACGAAAAGACTTGCAAGTTTTATTATATGTATATATAAACTTGACTATATTGAGAAGAAAACTACTTACTAGATATTTTTACGATTTTGAGAAAATTTCTCACAAAAAGAGACATTCTCATTTTTCGTGTAATAGAAAATTGTAAGAAAAGCGTCTCTTGTAAATAGTTATTATTATTATATTTTAAAATTTAAGTGCCTTGTTAAATTCTCTCGGAATATAGTTTTTATTTCAGGGTGTCTATAGAGATTCGATAAATTTCAGGGAATTTAGTAAAGTGTGGAAAAAACTGGGAATTTGTAAAAATGGACAAAATTTTCCAAATCAATCAGAGTAAATAAAACTTAAAAATTTCAATTTCTACTGTACAGGGAAAAAAATTTGTCCTGAAATTAAGAATGTGTACTTAGCACTTATTTTAAAATATTATATACTTAAATTTAATATATCACTCTGAAAATAAAGTGTATTATTTTTTTCATTTTTAATAGGACAAAATAAGACACTTGTTTTTAGATTGATACTATTCTTGAAATAAAGATATATTCTAAGTGATTGGATATCCTTATATTAAAATCTTATTCTTAAAATACTCTATTTTATTCTTATTTAAAGACCTGATTGAAGTAGGAAACGTTTCTAAGCAACGAATGGAAATTTTTTGTTTGTTTTTTTCTTTTTTTTTTTAAAAAAACAGGATTGTAACCCTTAAAAGTATTTTAAAATGGTTTTTAGGTGTTTTTTTTAACATAATTGTGTGTCTATAACAAAATAATAATTAAAAAAAAAACGAATTTAATTCGTTGCTCAGAAACTTTTCCCACTTCAATCAGGTATTTAAAGAAAAGTTTATAGTAAATTAAAGTATACAATATTCTACAATAAATGCCAAGTACACATATATTTTTAATTTAAGACTTATATAATTTTATAATAACTTATATAAATTTTTTCGGTAATATTTTCTATGAAATGTAAAAAGTTAGTATGGATGATTAGAATATGATATAAAAATTTGAGCAGTCAATAATTCGTATTTTAATTTATTCAAACTTTCAAATTTCAATTAATCCAAATTTTAATAGTAAAAAAATAATTATTTTGTATATTCACAATAATCTTCCACTTTTCCAAAACTGTTCAATTCTTTTCTTATAATTTTTTTTTTTTTTTTTTTTTCAAAAACATAGTCATGAGTTTGTATTTTTTCACGACTTATTCATTTTTCTGTTCTTTTTCAAGATTTTCTCTCATTTTCTTCTTTTCACGCAGATTATTTAATATTATTTTACGAAATTTTATTTTTATATCATACAATAAACACTTCTTTTAGATAATTTTCTTAATTATTATTTTCATATTTTTTAATGAAAAGTATTTGTAAATCTTTTCATTTCAAATCAAATTTTCTTATTTTTTAGCCCTTTATTTTATTTTCTTTTTAAAATCATTTCTTAAATTCTAACGTAGTTTTAAGTAGTTATTTATTTTTTCATTTTTTCGTAGATTAAAACATGGTTTTTTTATTCGATAGGGGAGGGGGAATAAAATATTTTTATAAATTTTCCGATTTATTTTAGATTCGCTGTTTTTTTTTTGTACATTTATTCAATTTTATTTCACATTTTGTTTGTTTTTTCAAAAAATTACTTATTCTTTCATAGAATTCAAAGATTTTTTTTATTTTTCTAAAATTGTTGTTGAGGTTGTTTCTAGTGTAATATTCTACAAATTTATTTGGTTAGGTTTTCCAACTTTTTTATTTTTAAAGGATTGTTTCATTTCTTGTGCAGACTTTGTCATATATTTTTTATCATTTATTTTCAATTTTTCCCGGAAATCTGTATATAAATAAATTTTCGATAGGTTTTTAAACTTTTCTCTTTTTTGAAAAAATATCCATAACTTTTTAAATTTTAAGGAATTTTCTAATTTCTTTTGTAAACTTTTTTCAAATATTTTTATATTTTGATTTTACATTTTCTTATTTTTTCATAGCTAATCCCCAATTTTCTTATTTTTGCGTTCATAAGAAATTAAATATATTGTGCTTAATTTTCTCACATATTCATAATTTGTTTGATTTTGATTAAAATGCTTTCTCTCTTTTTCATTATTTCTTATTAAATATTCTCTTTTTTTATTTAAATATTTTAATAATTTTCCCCCTTTTTTTTGTTATTTATTTTCAATTTATGTTTATGTCTTTTTCTAAATATATATTAAAAATTCAAAACTGTCCTTTTTATATAATTTCTTTTAATAAACCAATTAATATTTTAATAATCATTAAAAGACTTATAATTGAAAATTTTAATGCATTTTTTCAATGTTTCATGCCTGTACCCATTGATGTAATATAATTTAAAGTTGTATTTTTAAAAAAAATCTGGAAAGAGTTGCAAATTATATAGAATTTTAGTTTTGCAACTATAAGGAATATATCAACGTTTTCTCTGAATTGCTAATTTAAGGATAAAAGATTGAAATTAGATAATATGTAAATGGTTAATGCTTGTACGTTGGTCTAATGAATGTGTTCTTTTTGTTACAGGTTAGTTCTGTTCGAGTACTTTCTTAATCAGAGGTTTGCGTGAGTATATATAATTAGAATTACTGCATGGAAATCGATCGACTCTTTACCACAGGGTACTTTTTTGTTTCATTTAATCCTTAACAGAGCATGTCACAGTTATTGTCAACTGTTTTGAAAAACAAGGCAATTAAAAAATTGTTTCGATCTAAGAGAATTACTCTTCTAATTATATTATTTCGATATTTATCAAACTTCCTAATTTAAAAAAAAAAAACTTCAATTTGTGAAATATGTCCGTTTGGTCACAAATCTAGAAATCAAAAATGCACTAACCTATTTCGCAATTCATTTTTTTACTAATAATTACTTTTTACAATTTTTAACACAGACCGTTAACTAGTTTTGACATTTGTGATATTTTTAAGTATGAAAGGATTTTTATTGTCTTATTGAAAACAAAGTTTTAAAAGAGAAGTCTATATTTAAAGAGTCAATATAACGACATTGAAACATTCTTTGTGGCAACATCCGGTAGAGTTCGTTTCTTTTTTCTTTTTTTTTTCTTAAGTATTCGCGCACAAGATACGAAAATTCCTCAATGTATAATGTGCACTCGAAATAATATTGAATCGCTCCGAAAATGGAACAACGTCGATAGGGAATGGAAAAGCTGGTGAAAAAGAGAGAAAATATTCTCGAGATGTGGGAAACCGCTGGAGCGAAAAACAAATTGATACTGCGGGCGTTCCTTTTCATATATGGTGCCATTTTGCCTTTTTAAAAGTAAAATTTACTTTACAGTGTCATTTTGGTTGAAATTTTTTTTCTAGTCCCAGATACGCCAATTCAGGAAAATGATAACAACTTGAAAATCTTAATTAACCTAAGCCGCTACTAGAAACGTGAGCTTTTTAATTTAATTTTATTCTCCCTCATTTCCAGAAAGTGCCACAATTTCCATGTTTCACCTCTTCTGACTTAACCCGCAAAACCCATTGCAAAATTACCATTCGTTTCGTATCACGATCACGCAATCTCAACAATCGGTTCCATGGAATCATCTTATCTTTCTCTGTTTTTTTTCCCCTTTTTTAAAAACGAGAAAAACATGTTTCTCATTTATTCGTTACTTCTCTCAAGTGAGCAATAGTATCGTATATTCTCTTCATAAGTGGGTGTTGCAAATGTAGTTTTTGAAAGTTATTTTTAGATCTTATTGGAAAATGCACTCAGCCTTAAATTATTAAGTTCTTGACAATAGTTTGTTGTTTTGTTGGAAATTCAGTGATAATGCATTTTTGTCGCTTTTATATTTATTATTTTTTCATTTTATATTTATTTATTTTTATGCATTTGTGATTAAATTTACAATACGCACAGTATGTTAATTAGACAATTAGGTGAATGAATCACCGACACAGTTCAGCGGCTTTGATTCGTGAGTCACTGCCATTTCATTTATTAATTAAAACTTGTACTATAATTACGAAATTAAAATTTTTATTAGAATCTAGTTTGTAATACGAGGAATTGGTATTTACTTTGAATGAATCATTTCCTTCGACTGCATTTAGTTGAACTGAAGATAATTTTTGTTTTAATCTACCGGATTTTCCTTATCATGAAGAATTTGGTTTCAAATAAAATAAGGTTTTTTTTGTTTCTTATCTTTAAATTTTCTACTTGTAGATTTTCTTTATTGAAAAACAATGTCCTTGGGAATTTCAAGTTTATAAAAGGGATTACTACTTTAGTGTATATTTTTTGTGATTTTTTTTGTTTTGGGGATCCGTCATTTTGAGTCGGCCATTTTGGATTTTGGAAAATACTCTACATCTTCGTAAACGGAGTATCTACCCCGAACGATATTTACGGCTTGAAAAGGGTTTTTTAAGTAAATAATTTTCTTTCTTATTTACAACAAAAATTTTTAGTTTGTATACTTTAAAATCAAGGTGTCTATAGCGAACCAGGAAAAAACCGGGAATTGGAAAAAAGATATGGGAATTCTTAAAATAATTCGTGAATTTTTATGACGTTGAAGTGCGCAACGTTTCTGGGAAACAAATAATAAATTAAATAAAATATTCTTTCGACATTTTTTTGGTAAAATAAACTCTGAAAATTGTTTTTCGTGTCATGTAGATAATTTACTAAATAATTAATAATATTTAACCATACAATTTTAAGTATAATTTTGTTCGTTTTTCAGAAACTTTGCGCACTTCAGCATCATGAGTTTTTAATAAATTCCGAAAATTCGTAGACGGATCTTGAAAGTTTCAACCTTGTATTCTTCAATAACTTTAAAAATTGTATTTGAAATGTTCAAAATATGATCCAAAAAGCTTGAGCAGAAAGAAAGGCAAAAATAATATTATATTTTTAATAATTCCGAGTATGAACATTTTTAAATGCAGAGAAATATAGAAGGAATATTTCTATTTCAGGGCAATTTTTTATAATTTTAATATTAAAAAAGTTATTAAATAAAAATTATATAACTTTTAAGCAGCAAGACAAAATTCAATGACCCAAATGCTAAAACGAACTTACCTATGTTCTTTTCAAGATTCCGAAAGAAATTAACTTCACAATTGCTTTCTTGATATTTAATTTTAATAAATTATAAATGTAAACATTGGAGATTTCTGTTAGTAAACCTGCCTGATAATAACGTAAATTTCACTTGGAATCGCACATTTTTTTTTTTTTTCTTGATGAAAGAAAACTTTTTTCTCAGTGATATGTAACTAGTATTGTTATTAATTGAGCAAGTCCGGAAAAATTGTACATAATTTAGAATCTGGCCAATTTAAAATGATTATTCGTTATAGACACCCTGCTGAGTAATTTTATTTTATTTTCGGAAAATGCTTGAAAGATCCTTTATACCTTTATGATCTCTCTGTTTGTGCATAGGCAGGGTTATTTCTCTCTGTATTATTAACTTTCTTGGCAAGTAGTACTTAGGTTTTAGAGTTGATATTGGATTCCTGATGTAAGTAAATTACCAGTGTTTATGTCTTGGACATTAACGCAGAGTGCATAGTTAACTACTGTTGTATGTGGGCAGGTTAGGATCGATGCCACTAAGCGTTTACCTCCTATTGTAATACCACTTGAGCGTTAACGTGCTTCGCGTATCAGAATTCGATTAAGTCGGCAACTGTGGTCTTTCCATTAACTACACCATTGGTGCTATATATGCAAACTGTAGTTACATTTGAATTGCCGGAACATCTCAAGCCGGAAGGCAGTCCGAGTCGATAGAACATTGCTGACGAGATTCGAGCGGATTTCAAGTTTGATTTGGTAATAGACCTCGAACCAGAATCTCAAATCTACCATTAATATATGTATATACATATAACTAACTGGAAGTGACCTAACATCACCCCAGATATCAAATTTAATTCCCATCCATAACAAGAATCATCATTCTATTATATATTTTACCAGTTGAGAATATTGTCGTATTATTAATTTTAGACACTTTGTTTCAATACTTTCAATAGTACAGGCTGCGCAGTGACACACTTTGTTACTTTTTTTTGGTCAAGGCTACTTTTTTATTACTAATTTTGGACTACAGCTACTAAATGCTACTTTTTTTTTTTAACAATAATGTAAAAAGATTAACATAATTTAAGAATTTCAGTTTCTTAGTTTCTAAAAGCCCGCCAAGTGTCACGTAAACCGAGAATATTCTCCTTCCGGAGAATTATGAACGACGTTTTATATACATTATAAAAATTGTAATTTCTTATATCCAAGTTATCAACAATTGTAAATATTTTAACTATAATATTTTTAAAAAAATAATGGCAAAATTGACAAATTACTTGAACAAAAAAATAATGAAAACGATTAAAGTTGTCAAAAGTAATTTAAGAAATCATAGAACTGTTTTAAAACTAAAGAAAATAGTTTAAATTTGAGAAAAAAAAACTGCAAAATCTTAGAAATAAATTTAAAAAAATTAGAATAATGAAAAATTGGAGAAAATAATTGGAAATTGAAAAAAATGATTGAAATTTAGATAAATCATTAAAAGTTTAGGAAATTAATTAAAAAATGATAATGATTAATATTTTAAGCAAATAATGAAAAAGTACAATAAATAATTTAAAATTGAAGAAAATAATTAAAATTTGAGAAAATAATTGAAAAAATTATATAATATTGAGTGCATTTTTGTAAAATTTTCTTTTGAGTCAAAAAATTTATATTGTTGGTACGTCTTACATTTTTACATTGAGCGTATTCAAAATTGGACTACGAATCAGTCAATTTTAACGTTCAAATAACGAATAGTTTACGTATTTACAGTAATTTAGTTCTCGATTTAGTGTCACTAAGTTAAACTCAGTATTTAAGGTATTTACAGTATTTACAGTATTGGCAGTGTTGAATAAGGTACGAATCAGCAGTTAGTGAACGAACAGTGAAAATAACGTACGAATAGTGTCGAAATAGTGTAAATAGTGTAAATAGTGACGAGGCTAGTGCAGCGATTCTTGCTGACCTGACCCAGGAATGCAATAAAAAAAGTTGACCTGGAAGATCCTTTTTATTGTTATGTTTAAATTTCGTAAACGAAAAATAGAAACTAATAATAAATAATTTATTTAAAAAATTTGTAAGTCAATTAAGTAGGTTATGAAAAATGAAGAAAAATAAAAAAAATTGATAAAAATCGGTTAATATTAACGAAATAAAGTTTGATTCTATTAGCTTTAAAATTAATTTCTATAATTATAATCCTGTCATTTTAAACATTTTGTTTAACGTTGGAATAATATGTATTTCATATTTTAAATTATATCTCTTTAATTGTAATTTCCTGACGATGAATTTTATAAAATCGACGTAAGAAATAAAAAGTGAAATTCATTTCAATACATTTTTTTGCAGCTTTTTCTATCTGTCAAACATAAGTTGAAAAAATATAGCTATAACATTTGTTATTGGTATTTTTTTGTCATACAATTATTCCTTGCAATGTTAAACGATAAAATAAATGTTATTTGAAGATTTTAATTCATCCTCTCTAAATCTGAATTAGTAGTTTTCTACTATGAATTAGTCAAATTCATGGCTCATTTTTCTCTAATTCATATAGTAGAAAACTACTAATTCTTAGTAGAAAACTACTAATTCTTAGTAGAAAACTACTAATTCTTAGTAGAAAACTACTAATTCTTAGTAAAAAACTACTAATTCTTAGTAAAAAACTACTAATTCTTAATTACAAAAAAGTAGATTTTTTTACTAATTTAATTAGTAGTTTTCTACTACAAAATTAGTAGTTTTCTACTAAGAATTAGTAAAATTCTTACTATTTTAATAGTAGCTCACTTTTCGCTAATTCATTAGTAGAAAACCACTAATTCAGATTTAGAGAGTCAATTTTCCACAAATAGATAAGAAATAGTTTCAAATAATTAACAATTCATAAGAAAATAAAAATCATTATTTTGACAGTTTCCATTTTATGATATATTAGCATTGACTGAAAAGTTAAAAGATTGTAAAATGTTTTATAATACAGTGGGATGCTGTACTCAGTTCCTACAAGATAAAATACACAATTACATTATAGTTACAATTTGCCTCATTGCTGTTAACGAAAAATGATGAAAAATTATCATTCCTTTATCAAAATTCCTTTAAATTATGCTTGTTTAGTGATGCATGTCGAGCAAACGATCTGATCGATTTTGAAATCGATCGTCAGTTGTTTGCTTGGATCGTCTCGATTCTAATTTATAATTAATGAATATTATAATTAATTATAAGTATATATCATCAAATTATACTTATAACTTTACTTTTTAGTTAACTTTGAATAATTATCATCATTTTTGAAAATATCTTTAAATATTAGGTTTTTTTCTTTTTGTTGGCATATTTTATTCAGTACGCATTTATACTGAACTGTCATATGAGTAATTTTTTTAATTAATAAATATAGACTTAAATAAAACTTTTCTTTAAAAAAGAATGTTAATAAATATATTCTAAAGATTTGTTTGTAGTAATTTATTTTGTATATAAAGCACAATTATAGTAAGTAAAATGAATTGAAGATTGATTTAAAAATAGACAATTTTTGGCATATTTGACAGCATATTTTTTTAAAACTATTTAATAAGAAAGTTGGATACTTACGAAAATTTAATTTAATTTAAAATTAGTTTGTACATTTACTTTGTTTATCCAGAAATAATAATTATCATAAATAACATTAATTTGCAAGTAATTATAAGAAAATAAATGTTACACCTTTAAATAAAATCTATTACACCTTTTAAATGAATATTAATTACGATATTTAATTTAAATAAAATCGATTCAAGTAATTTTTTGCCAAACCAACCAATTTTGAAGGACTTCTAAATTTGTAATATATTTCTTACTCAAATATTTAAGAAATTAAGCAAAATATCTTAGTAAAATTTTGATAAAAACTGTTTGTACAAATTTAAATGTGCGTAAAGTTTGAACTTATTACAAGCTTTCAGAAAAAAGATATGATGTGTTTAAATATAGAATTATGAAATTCAGTTTTGTAATAATTAAATTACTGTTCTTAAGCAATTGTGTCTGGATAAGCAAAAGAAATATACTAATTTTGAGTCCTCATAATAAAAAAATATGCTGTTCAATATGACAAAAAATCGTCAATTTCTAGATCAATCTTAAATCGATTTTACTTATTATAATTATGCTTTATATAAAATAAATTACTACAAACAAATCTTTAGAATACACATATATTAACATTCTTTTTTAAAGAAAAGTTTTATTTAAGCCTGTATAATTAATTATAAAATTAATTAATTATATAAAATAAAATCGAGACGATCCAAGCAAACAACTGACGATCGATATCAAAATCGATCAGATCGTTTGCTCGACATGCATCACTATGCTTGTTGGGTCCGGAATTTAATAAACTTTACGTTAGTAAGCTTAAAATTACCAAAAGTTTATTTGTTTGTAAAATATTTTATTTTTTACAAATTTTTATTAAAAAATGTATAAAAAAATGTTTCTTCTTTAAAAAAATAGGTTAAAATTTAAAAAAAAAATTTTTACCATTCAAAAGAGGAAGATAAAGACTTTCGAAAACATATACACTGTAAAAAAAGGTGTCTTACAAGTGTCTTATTTTAAGACATAAGACGTTTAGAAAGCATCTTACAGGTATTTTTAAGACACTTTCTCAATGGTTTAAAATTAAGACACTCTAAAATGTCTTAAAAGTGAGGACAAAATAAGACACTTGTTTTTAGAGTGTAGGCCAAATTTTTGTTCACCTTTTTGCATAATGGTTACGATTTTTCAAAAAATAGCCTTTTCACACTGGACCAGAATCTTCAACCCCCTCCCCCTTCTACAATTTTTATTAGAATTTTATAATAATCGGTGCTTAAAGTACTGACCTACAATACTACATTTTGTGCAAATATTAGCCCTTTTTATTTTTTCGATTGGTACAGTTGAGAAATTTTGCCCCATATATATATTAATTAAAAATAACTAACTATGTAACAAAAAGTCAGTTTGATTCAATAATAAGATTTTTTTAATCATTTACTTGAAAATAATTAATTATTAGTGGAATTCATTTTTATGTTATGTAAAAGTAATTAAATAAATTATTAAATAAAGATAATTAAAATTTGTTAAGTTTTGCCATTTAAACAATTTGTTAAAGAGTACAATTTAAAATATATTTAAACTATTTTAGTCCTAAAGTTAATAATAAGTGAGTTAATTAATATCAAAGATTTTCCTTTCTTCACTTTCTTCACTTTTATCAGTTTTTTGTTTATAACTTTTTTATTATTTTAGTTAGAAAAAAAAGTTTTTAATAAAAATTGTAGATTCTATTATTCTCTACAAAAAGTATTTTTACAAAAATTTTGTGTAATTGATATTTAATGAGACAGCAGAGACAAAAGAAATAAAGCACGAATAACGAAAATAAGGAGCGAATAGTGTAAATACTGCAAATACTGTATTTAGTGAGCGGATAGTGGGAATAGTGAGAGGTTAGTGGAAATAAGGATCGAACAGTGAAAATAACGCACGCTCAACGCAAAGAGTGTCGTCTGTGCAAGATAAGTTATTTAACTTATTTAACTTAAATAGTGAATGCAATCAGCAGGAATCAGTTGAAATCATCTGTTAGTGTTCAACTGATTCGGACTGATTCGAGAGTGATTAGCCCCTCGTGTTCGACAGCCATAAGGAATTAGTGAAATAATTGTTTGTACTTGTTAGGTACATATTATTACTAAACAATTTATCGCAAAGTATTTGTATACATCTTTTGTAATTGGGTATATTTACCCGTATACTTTATAAAATAAAATAAAAAACGTAATATATTTTAAATGAAGGAAAACTAAAGAAAATTGCAGGTAAATACTTGAAGCTTTCAGAAGTTCATTGTACCTAAAAGTAAAAAAAAATATTTAAAAATTAAAGAAAATAAAAAAAAAATACATAACTTAAAATTGAAAAAAAAAACGATTTTTAATTTAAGGGAAATAATTACAAAAAATACAGAATGTAGGTATCTATAAAATACAAGAAAATCGTAGCTGTAATTAAAAATTAAGTAGAAAAATGAAAATTTCAGACAAATAATTATAAAAAATTTGGAAACTATGAAAAAGAACGTAAGTAATTGAAAATTGATAAAAATAATTGAAATTTGAGAAAAATACTTAAAAAACTTTAAAAATAATTTTACAAATTGAGAATTATGCCTAAGAATTTAAAGAAGTAATTTAAAAATGATAAGAATAATTTAAAATTGAAAAAAATAATTTAAATATGATGAAAATAATATAAAATTTTAGATAAATAACTGCAATTATTGGAAATTATGCAAAAAGAATGAAAATAATTAGAAAATGGAGAAAATAATAGAAAAATTACAGAATTTATTTTTAAGCAAAAGAAAATAATTAAAAAATTGGTTACAAAATTGAAAGTTGAAGACAATTATCTGAATTTAAAATAAAAACTTAAAATTTAGGATATTAATTAAAAAATAATTCAAATAATTTAGAGAGTTGTTTTATTTTCAAAGAGAGAATAATTTAAATTCTAAAAGTTATTGAGAAAATTAAAGAAAATAATTAAAATTTTAGAAAAATATTTGAAAATCTGGAAAATTAATTGAAAAAATTAAAATAATCAAAAATTGAAAAAAAAAATTGAAGAAAACTTAAAATAAATAAAAATTGAAGAAAATAATTGAAATTTGAGAAAAATACTTAACAATTTTCAAAAATAATTTTACAAAATTGGAATAATATTTAAAAATTAAGGGAAACAGTTGAAAAATATGATGATAACAACTAAAATTTCAGATAAATAATTGAAATTTTTAAAAAATTATGACAAAAGAATGACAGTAATTAGAAACTGAAGAAAATAATTATAGATAAGTGAATTACAGAATTTATTTAAAAAAAAAATTGAGAAATTGAAGACAATAATCTAAATATGCGATAATAACTGAAAAATTATGAATTTAATTGAAAAATAATTAGAAGATAAAGAGAAAATTGAAAAATGATAAAAAGAAATTAATATTAAACAGAATAATTTAAAATTGATGAAAATAATTTAAAATTTTAAAAAATAATTGGAATAGAATGAAACTAATTAAAATTTCAGATAAATAATTGAAATTTTTTGAAAATTATGCAAAAATAATTAAAATAATTAGAAATTGGAGAAAACAATAGAAAAATTACAGAATTTATCTTTAGGCAAAAGAAAGCGTTGTTAAAATAAAACTTCTTATGGAAGATCTGTAATATAAGCGTTATTAACAATTACTTTTTTATTATATGTAAAATTTATTTATAAACGATTGGGTTTAAATCTCTATTGTAAAATTTGTGAGTTACTATTTTTATTTATTTTTCCTTTCAATTTTATTAGAAAAAAATTATTTTCACTTTAAAATTAAACTTAAAAACTAATTTTACTTCTCTTAAAAAACGATACTTTTTTGATACTTTTATTCAATTTTGAGGTTACTTTTTCATACTTTTTTTAGTCTCTTACTACGCGAAGCCTGAATAGTACTTTTTCTTTTATTTATTGCAAATTTACAATGAAGATGATATCCTTGTTTGGAATTTTTTCCTTTTAATGTTTAAAAAATATTGTTAATTATAAAATGTTACAACTCTTTAAATATAATATTTTATGAAAATTTATGCGCCGAGAAAAAACTGCTTAAAATTGTTGAAAAGATAATAATCCTGCATATTTTAAAAGCCGCTTTACTAATCTTATATCATGAATAATTCTAAAAGAGAAATGTGCTAATTTTGCGAAATAATTGTCAGCTTTTATCAATTTGAAATGACAGTGAAGATTTTTTTTATTTGTGAAAAACAAATTTTTACATTTTTGGAATATTTGTTTATAAGTTACATAACAGTTTTTTTAACATGAAAATGAGGTTTTATTCGAAACTGTATTTGCGTTGTTGAAAGATTTTAGTTTCAAAAAAGATTGACAAAAAGGTCATTTGCAATTTAACAGATTTTAAAACAATTTTTTAAATTTAAAAATAACATAATAATTAAGTTAAACTAAAAGGTTGAGAAAATCTTAGCAATTTCTTGTTTTAACTTTTAGCAGAGACTGTCACAGAGTAACTAGCTTAAATAGTTGTAAATTGTGACCGAGGAAAGCAAAATTGAGGGTCGACACTTTTTCTCTCTTTTTTTTTGAATGGGTTATAATTCACGCGACTTGAGTTAATTGCGAAGACACATACATGTTCAGAAAGTATACACGTTACTTTTTCAAGGTGGGGGGGGGGGGGGAGTACAACCGTGCCCCACCTGCCCTCCACTTCCCAACAGCAAGTAGTGGAAAGTTAATTTTGTAACTGCTTCCGCTTTTCGATGCCAGCTGCAAATTTACAGCTAAGGTATAATTGTCTAGTATATCGTAATATAAAAATTATACTGGAAATAAATTCCTCTTGTTTTATTTATTCAGTTGATGATGATGTTATACAAGTTCATAGAAATATTTTTAGTTTTTCATGTTTGTTATTCACACATGTCTGGCTTTTAGATTGAAATCAGTTTTTCTTTTCTTCCCATAATCTGAAAATAGATTTGTATATAATTCTAAAATACAAAGATTCTGAGAGTATATATTTGATGCATATAAAAACAAAAAAACGAAGAAAAAAAACCTGTGTACCTGAAAGTGTTAAAGTATCTGTTAAGACGTCGACATTTCTGCTGAATCCTCGGGCTTTTCTTTTTCCTTGATGTTCTTAAAAATTGCTAGGACTGAAGAAGAGCTGTGTCGCCTAAGGGCAAAGGTTTCGAAGTGGTAAGAGGCAATAAATCCGATTGCACCACCCCATCAAGTATTCACGAACCGACATTGCCCACGGGTCCACTCGTCTATAGTTTTCTTGTATCTTCTCCTTTTCTTTAACCCTTTTTTTTCAAGTTCATCGGTTCTTGAACAATTCCGATAAGATTGTTTTCGTTAAAATTCAACCACTGAAGAGAATTTGATTATAATTCCATTAAGCTGTATTTTTCCGATTTTCTTGAATTTTAAATAAATTTCACCTTCTGAATGTTCAAACAAAAGAAATTATTATTTTAACATTTTGCTAATTTAGATTTAATCAAGAATAATGTTCTACGTGCCTAAAAATTGATTTGGATATATCTTTTTAAGAATATAATTCCTTTTTCATATTTTTTAATGCAGAATTCATTTTTGAAAATATTTCCATGGAAAAAAAATTCGTTCAAATGAACGTTCAGAATTTCAGAGACTATTTATTTAAACAGTTTTGAAAGATTATTTATCATGAAATGATTTTCGGACATTCATTCAAAAGAACCCAAGTTTTATTTATTAGATTTTTAAAATGCTTTTACATTAATCTGCGAATTTGTTGCCAAGCTTTTTATAAAATCAGGTCATATTATAAAAAAAAATCTTTGTAATTTATCACTGGCATTCTATTTTAACACTTGAAATTCGTCACAGTCGGTTAGATTTGTGTCAACTATTTTTTTACTGCTGAAATTGGTGGCATTTTATGTCCAAAAATACCATAAAAAAATTTTATCTCACTTAAATCCGAGAAATTTCGTTTAAAAATAAAAGAGACAAAAGCAAAAAGAAGGAGAGAGAACAAAAAATATGTTCGAGTTTATTTACTTTCGTCAATTACTTCGTATTTAAATTTAATATTATTTATTGATTGAAATAAAGAGTTTATTATTTTAAAGAAGACTTTATTTTCTAGAATGATTGCTATAGTTAAGTACTTACTTTTTCTAGACTTTCATACTTATCTTTATACATCTTTTGTTTTATGTATTATTTTTTAGTGCGGTCTTTCCTTAATTTTTTATATTTATATTCATAAGAATTTTAATATTTCTAAAAATAATTTTCTCATTTTTTGCATAATTAGTTGCGCATTTTGTTAGATATCCTAATTATATGCTAATTTGTTTTAGATTTTTAAAAAAATTATCACCATTTTTCCTTGTTTTTAATTTTTATTAAATTTTTCTCTTATTTCTTTAGATTTTTTTACTTCTTTTTAGATTGCTTTAATTTTTCGGACGCTTCTAGATCTTTTATCTTTTTTTTCTAGGTTTTTCTGTAGTAGTTATTTTTTAAAATTTTTATCTTTTTTTTAAAGATTTATATTTTTTCCCCCGTTTTTTTACATCCATTCTCTCAATCTGAAGTAATGATAAATCTTAATTTAATTTGTAATAGTGAATTTTTGTTAATACTAGAAATTTTGACTAATTTAAATTGAGAACCAATTTTTCACAAATTCAGATTTAGAGAATATTTTCTAATTTTGTTTTAACAAACTGTAGAATTTTTTCCAACTTTTTCGTATTTTTATATATTTTGAGTAATTAAAACAATGAAACTTTCGGATGCTTTGTTAGTTTTATTAAAATTGATGATCCTTTTAAGAATATTATTAAAAGTTTCATGTAAAACGAATCTTGTGCTTTGTGTCAATTTTCTTATTTATAGAAATTTGAAATGTAATTAGAAATATTTCAATGAATGAATGTAATGATTATTTTTTTTAGTGGAAGTGTGGACACTTGTATTTTTCACAAAATCAGACGTTAAAAATTTCAATTTTTTTTATTTTTCAAATTGCAATTTTGTAAAAAAATACAAGTGTCCACACTTCCACTAAAAAAAATTACGTTAACTTAAGTGTCTTTTATATCAAAAATCAAAATTATTCATTTGGACTAACTTTTGTTCCGATTGCTTGTCCGATTCCTCCTTAAGATATTTGAAAATGAAGTTCAACCTTTTAACGTGAAAGATTGTAGAAGGCATGGTTAAAAAATACATTTTTGCTAACCACGCAATGAATTTTCTTTATAGGTTTAAAAATAAAAACTACTTACTAATATTTTAAAGTATAAGGAATAAGATCCCTTTTTGAAAAATGTAGCTTGCGGTATTAAATTTTGAAAAGTAGTAATTTAAAATCCACGTTTGACGTTTTATTCATTTTTTCAAATAAATACAAAAGAGAGAGACTCTATACCTTAAGTTGAGTCTACTCTGGTGACAGTTTATTTTGACTTTCAATGAAGACAGACATCAATGTCCATTGAATAAAAGTTTGTAACATAAAAATGTTAAAAATAATAATGATTTCAGTTGTTAATTGAGGTAAATATTTAAAATAAAAGATTTTTTTGTTATTTAAGGTATTAGTCGCGTAAATGCTCCCGCAAAACTCCCGCAAAATAAAAAGAACAAAAAATTAACTTTTATATCAACTCATTTGCTTCCTTGTGACCTCTTCTAATGTAATATATGTAATTTTAACGATTTTGAGTCAGGTACTATAAGTTATCGTGATGTATTGCTCACACGTTTTCGACATTTTTCAATGAAACCATGTGAAAATGAAAAATTATGAATTTTTAAATTATTGTATTTTTTATACGGCGTAGTCAATAAAATTAATTTTTTTTTAAAGGATTTATTTTATCTCAATGTGTAACTTAGTAGTTTTATTTGAAAAACTGACGACTTGTTTTTTTATAATTGAATATAAGAGACATTTTTTACATGCATTTTGTGCTATTGCATGTAAAAGGTATAAACTTTGAATTAATATTTTGAAGCTCAGAAGTGGTCAAAATTAATAGGATAGATCTCATTTCATAGATAAATACGTCATGAATACAGATACAAAGTTTTAAAAAAATCTGACGAAAATCATTTTACGCGACTAATACCTTAAATAGATTATGGTGTTTTTTAATTGTGGATTATTGGCTAATTTACAAAAAATTGTTTTTTAGTTATTGTGACTATTGACTGGAGTAGATTTCACATGGTTGACGTAATTTGATTATGAATTGATGTAAGGACTCAAAACGTCAAAATTTTGTGTTTTTAAATTTTGCAATGTGTTGTTGTTATACTTTTTGAAATTAAATATTGGAGGACATAAAAAACTGATAATCTAATATAGAACTTGTTATATATTTAACATCCGAAATGCAAAAGTTTTAAAATAGTGGAAACAGCAACACAACAGAGCCATTTGTCTAATTTAACGACTCTCCATTGTCTCTCTTCCGAATGGGAGAATTTGCATTTACTTTAAAGCGTCGACAATTAGAGTGCAGTCACGATTCGGGTTGACTTAGACGGGGAGATTAATGAAAACTCTTTGACGTGGGTTGAAGCGAGCTTGAGTGTTTGTTGGTATGTCCGAAGCGTTAAACTGTTTTCTCATGACGAGAAGGCTAAAATGTCAGTTTCCGGAGAGAATGTCAGGCTTCCGGAGTGTACGTCCGTCTTGAGTGGGTTATTTCATCAGCGCTTGGTCTTACTTCCTGGCATCTCAGCAACTCTCATCCTCTCACTCGCTTTGAGCTCATCCTTATCTCGAATGAATCTCAGCGAGTCTCCAACTTTGGTACAATTTCTCATTTTGAAATTTCCATGTTACAAGAGTGTGACGCTGTGCGCTTGCCTAACGAGGCAATTCACGAAAATACTACTATCACTATTCTCGAAAGAGAGAAATCTTCATTGGTTTCATCTTCTTTTTTCTTCTTCTTGGTTCCCTCCTACCAAGTTTTATATATCAAGCGAATCATCATTCTAAACGAGAAAGGCGGTCGTAACTTGTTCGGTAACTTTAGCACCAAGTTGTTTCTCAAACCCTCGTCGTTAAATGTCTTCCAAGATAAAACTACTCTCGAGATGAAGTCCTTGCTCAACTTGCCAAGGTCAAAGGGTGCGAATTCATAATTCAAAGGGACGCAAGGGTAAATTGGAATTTTATCAGACACTTTCATCGGTCTATTTAAATATTTTAGAATTTAGAATATAGACGAGTTATTAATTTGAACAAGATATATGTATATCTATGGTTTATGTTTATTTTTCTGCTGATGCGTGAAAAGTTGGAAAAATTGTTAAATTATCCTGCTTTTCGCGTGAGGTAAATGTGTAATTTAATTTTTATCAAGAAATGACTCTCTCGGTTCAAAGAAATGCTTCACTTGCATTCAAGATTTATAGTATTCAATCTTCATGTTTATAGATTCTATAAAAATTGCTAAGATAAGCACCTTTAAGGATTGCAGAGGTGCCTTTATCTTCCCTCGGGACTTTAACTTGGATACCAAAGTTCGCATCAGTGGATGTTGAGCACACCTATCTGGCTTATGTCCTGTATAGTTATATGCTGTATAGCACTTAGGTATCTCGCTCTACAGCTATAAAGCCACACCATCTTTAGCTTCCTGTTGAGATACCGCGATATATTGAGATACTTCACACTTCCATGAGAACTCTCCTCGAATCTAAAGATTTATTTATCGTTTTTCTTCATTTAACGAGAATTATTTTACAGTTCTCATTTTACATATATAGGGATATTTTTATGTAGTCGTTTCTTAAGAGTTTGCTTCAAAAACAAAAAGCATTAACAATTTTTTCAGAATGAAACATTTACAATGGCATGTTATTAGCATTAATCCTAATAACATTTTTTAATATAACTGGAGATATATAAAAAAGTAATTATACGTAATTCAGATGATAAACTATTAAATACTGGTCTTTGCTTATCTGCTAATATAATATAATATAATTGCAAATTTGTCATTCGTCGTTAAAATGTTATTAATTTTTTACTGTTAAATTTCTTTGAATATTTATTTATTTTGTGACCTGATAAGGTCATTAAATATGTCAAAACATATTGTCATTTAACAACAAATAATAAATAATTTTTTGAAGTTACTTCTTGATATTTTTGTTATAAGCCTTCGTTTTATCACAAAACATTTACGTTTTGTTTTTGAAAAAGGTTTTTTTCATTTGAAGAAAATATTAATTTCGTCTGGCATATTTATGACAATATTTTCTGTTTTCACTGTTTCCCTTTGCCAATGTTAATATTATTTTGTTCTCACGCGGGATGTGATAAAAATTGTTGGTAGAAATTAAAAATGCGAAGTGAGCAGGTGAGACGGAAGTAGCTTGTGAAATGGCCTTGACAGGAACCCTTTTGCCAAGCGGTGACCTTGCACGATGTGGACGGTTACAATTTTTACCTCATACAGCGCACTTCCGTTTTTCGAGTATTTCTGTGATAGCGAAGCTGAAAAAAAGCAAGTGTCGAACGATGTAATTCAAACTAACCAACGACACTTTTAATGCTTCTGAAAAAATTTCTGTTCTCTGCACAGCGTTCTTTGACATTTCATAAATAATGCTTTCACGTTACGAATAAATTATATTCTTTTCCGTGCAAATAAATAACGGGACTTTGAGGAAAGAAGTCATTTTTATGTTACTGAATTTCTGAATGTTCATTTGAACGAAACTTTTTTACCAGCGAAATATATTCAAACTCTAATTAGTGAATTAGTGGTTTTCTACTGATGAATTGGAAAAAAGTGAGCTTCTATTAAATAGTATGAATTTTACTAATTTTTTAATAGTAACTCACTTTTCGCTATCTTAATAATCACTCTCTACTTATTATGAATAAGTGAAAAATCGGCCACTAATTCAAATTACTGAAAATTTATACAATTTCTACTCATTTGAATTAGTAACCGAATTCTTAACTAATTCTGAATTAGAGAGCATGTATCTATTTTTTTCAAATTTTAAATATAATTACAGGGATCACAGTTTCTCCCCTTTTTCACCTAATCCCCTTTTTTTCCCCTTTTCCCCTTATTTTACCCTTTTTTGAGAAAAATCACCTAAAACACCTAAAATCAACATTTCATCACCTAAAACACCTAAATCAAGATTTTTCTCCTCTTTAACCCTTTTTTTTTTAAAGTTTCTATTTTTCCACTTTCGGAAATGCAAAAAATTATCCTTTTTTAGGGTGTCTGTACAATGATGAAAAATTAGTTATTGAATTTAAATGTTTAAAAATAATTTTTAACTTGAAATGGTTTTTTTTAATATTATTTATTGAATTAATTTAGATTTTAAACGGGAAACATGAAAAAAAAACATAATTAAAATAAAATTATTTTAAAAAGTTAAATAATATAATGTAAAAAATGTTATATTGGCTTTCTACAAGGATCAAATAATACCAATTCTACTGTTAAATAATATTCTTATTACCATGTTTTCTTAATTAATTACAGCAAATTAATTTATTGAATAAAAAATTTTTTTTATTAAATATTTTTTACTTGTTTTAAACAAATATTACTTGTTTTGCATCATAAAATAAAATAATAAAAAAGGTTAATAAAAATACTTTGAACTAATTCTGTCACAATCTGCTAAAAAAAAAGAAATAAGTGTTATGAAAATTATTATATTACCTAATGTATCTAATTATATTTTTGTAATAAAATTTTTGCTGTTATATTTTTGATAAAATCAAAACATTATGTTTCGAGTACCATGTATTCTTGCTGAAATACATCAAATTTATTTTATTCGATGGGAAAAAAATTGTTTATGAAATATATTTACTTATTTCAAACAAAAATTAATTGCTTTGCATCATGCCAAAAATAGAAAAATACATTAAAAGAGATTAATAAAAATAATTTGAATTGATTTTGTCATATTTCGCTGAAATATTTTCAATTTATTTTCTTTAATATTATATCAGAACATTTTATATAACAGATTTTTATGCTTCCTGTTTAAAATCTAATTATTAAATAAACTATTTAATTGCAACAACCATCTTCTCGTCATTGAACCTATTAAAAGATAAATGTTTGTATTTCCGAACGTGCTCTTTCTTTTGAAATTTTCATAAACAAATTAAACAAACAAGACTAAATTAATTAATAAAACTGTTTTGAACAATGAAACAATAAAATTTCGTAAAAGAAAACTTAAATTATTAATATAACCCTTTTTTATTAATTTCCAAAATCCCCTTTTTATTAAAGAAAATCCCCTTTTTTGAAAACCGAAATCCCCTTTTTCACCTAAAATTGAACAAAGAAACCACTGTGATCCCTGTAATTAATTAATTTTTTTTTCTTATACTTTCTTCTTAAAAAAAAATGGCAGTATTTTATATATTATTATTTCTTTTCCACTTTTATACAATTTCGTAATCCTAATCACTTCTTGAAGATTTTTTTTATTTGCTTCTATTATTATTTTTTGTGTTGTAAATTTTCTTCTTTTTACGCAAAGTATTTCAGGTTATTTTATATAATTTTTATTTTATAAGATTTCGAAAAATACATTAATTTTTGTATTGCTTTTCTTATTTAATTTAATAAAATATTTTTTTTTATTATGAAAATTAATAATTTAATAATATTAGATAAAAAATCGTAACTCTTTTAAAATTTGGACTAGAAAATGCTTTTTGTCTTGCAATTTAATTAAGATATGTAATTTATTTATTATTTATTAACTTTTTAAATTTGTCAGATTATTCATTTATATTTTTGTACAAATTTTTTCATACAGCGTTTTTCGACTCCGAGAAAGCCTTCGATGAGATAAATAAACATTATTTATATTTTTATATACTTTTTTTTTACATTTGATAAAATATTTGACGAGCTGAAAAAATTAAGGGAAAATTAGATAATGCGTTTAATGGAAGTGCAGCAATTTTGCGGGATTTACGTAAATACAATTTGCACAAGTGTCACGAGAAAATTGAATTTGTCGGAGGAAAAAAAATCTATATTGTCGCTTTCATGTCACTGAGAACTTTTCATAATTTGAAAATTGGTTTGTGTCGACTGCAAGGTTGAAGAGGGATGTGGTAAAGCGAGAGTATTGAATGAGGAATGGTTATCTCTTTACTTCGTGAAGAGTCATTTTACGCATTGAAACCGAGTATCATCAATCGTGACGTCATTGTGTCACTCTTCCTATACAACAATTGATAGATCCGGAAATGGTTAATTTCCAATTTTCAATCTCTGATTAGAATTGTTTTTTTAATTTGCCTCTTCACCAAAAATCGGGGATAATTAATTCACTTCTTTATGTAATCGCACGGATATTTTGCCTACGAATTTCACGAAATTCTATTTCCCCCTTACAATACAAAAGGAATAATAAAATTAAAAATCCTTTCGCTTTGAAGTGAATAATCGTTAATTACATAATGTAATTAATTATTTTAAACATTTATTTTATGTAGTCGTGTTGTTTGTAATTAAAAATTTACTTTATACTATCATACAATTAATCGTAAACAAATGTTGTTTAAACTATATTTAATTAACTTGACTAAATAACTTGTTATCGAGAGATAACAAAATTGTTTAGCGTAAATTCTCTCCACCTGACGGAAAATTGTTTTTTGTGATTACAGGTGAGTTGTACCAGAATTGCCAACACAAAGTGATACCACTCTTTGGAATAATCTTTTTGGATTTCGATCACCTGCCTTCGTACAAGGGGCGCGATACGTCGGCAGATTTTAAGGTAAACGAATCAACTGGTTGTATTTCCATTTTTGCGGAATATGAATCATATTTAACTGCCTTAATCAAGGTTAAAAATACAGCATCCTCGACACTAATCGGAAATAGTTGATTTCATAATATGTCCCAGCTCAGTTGAAGCAACTTTCTTGTAATCTCTTGGATAAAAAAGGAAAGATTTCTGATTTTTTTAACACTGACACACACTCCCAATGATGTAATGTGTCTTACACGTGACCACGCGCCTTATATGGATTCACTCCTTACACTAGATTTACTTTCACTCGAGGAAGCAACGATGAAAGCGTAACCGTTCCACTCAGATTAGGTAATATATCTCGGATGGCAAGATTCTTCTTTTCTTTTAATTATTCCTCAGTTTCTTGTTGAATTTAGTTATTTATTCAGTCCAATTTCCGTGGATATTCTCAAAATTTTAAACGCTCATTTGAATGCTTTTTTGCTTCTATTTAATCATTTTTATAAATGATGTTTAAAGAGAAATTACTTAAATTTATATTTTAGTTCATTTTAAGGAAAAGAATATTTTAGGTTAATTTTGAATTTAAGAAAATATACAATAAAAATGGTATATTATTTATATTTTTCTATAAACTATTTTACTACTCTTAGGAATAGAAACTATTTAAATACAATATTTTCTCTATGAGGAAGCAATATTAAAAAGGTAATTTCCACTTGGTGGTAATTTTATTTGATAATTATTGTCGACATTTGACGACACAAATAACTCGCAAGTGCATACACAATGCCTGTTATAAACTCATTAATTATTCGTTGAATTAAAGCGCCTGGTTTGTTAAAGTTCGATATTCGCTTGGCAATTTCATGGGAATTTCTTATTCTCAAGTTGCAGGAGACCAGATCGTCACCAGGTCACTGCACTTTGAAGCTTTTACCACTTTGGTGCGCGCTTGCTCATATACGCAGGTTCAATTAATCTCGTAATTAATGTGCTTATCGCTTAGATCCAAGCACCAGTGTCGTCGAAATTAATCGTCGTGTCACACATTTCTTCGTGCTTTACATGATTTTTTTTCCAACTTTTTGTAATTTATTATACTTAGTTTTATTTAATTTGCACCTTGTGTCGTACCGTTTATATTTAAGGAGATTTATCCAAAAATCGATTTTTTACAGATTCTTAGAAAATTTTAATGACATTAAGTATTTGCAAGTTTTAATGAAATTTACCGCTCTGTTTTTAAGATATAAATTTATAAAGTTGGAACTTTTACATAGAAATAGTAACAAAACGTGCAAAATAACTATGTTTTAATTAATAAAAAAACAGCTTTAAAAATTTGGAAAAAAATTAATATATTTTAAATTATAATATAATACAAGTTTTACAACAAAATTAAATTAATTTAGCGCACGGTTATTTAAGATTAGTAATTCTTCTCTTTTTTTTAAATAACCAGGAATATAAATTTGTTTGTATAATGATTTTAACTATGAAATTTAGAATAATCAATTAATAATAATTTTACTATTTAGAAATGGAATTAAAAAGTTGTTGAATATCATGGTCCGATAGAATGAGAACCGCTTGAGCGGATGAACGTCCTTAAATTACACTAATTTCCCTTACATTCGATTTTATAAATTTTATAATAGTGTTTTTGTTCTTTTTCAATATAATTCGTCGTTTTTTACTTTCACATTTTCATAACCTATTTTTTTTTATTTGTAATCTTTTATCAAATTTTTTAAAATTTGTTATTCGAAATTATTTTTTCATTTTTTTATTACCTGAATTTTATACATGAATTTCTATACCATTTTTATCTTACGGCTTTATTTAAATACATTTGTGGGTTACTGGAATTTTTAAAACTATTTTTTCAGTTTTTTTTTTTAATATAGACGATCAATTAAAATTGTCTGTTGACTGAAAAAAGCTTTTAAAAGTGTGTTTTTTATTAAATGAATTTTTTTCAAAAATCGAGGCGTTTAGACAAATTTTATTTACTTACGGTAAAGTGTTGGCTTTGGAAACAACTCGTGGTTGTAAAACCTTTTTAATTAATTTTTATCTCCCGTTCTCAGTTAATAGTTCTATGCCATAAATATAGATTGCCCCTAGAAAAAATCGAATTTTCTAAATAAAATTACGAGATTTGAAATTGTGAAATAAAAAGTGAATTAAAGTTGTTTAATATTTTCAAATTAAAACAACATTTGGCTAATTTAATAAAATAATGCTTTATTCATTCTTTAAACATTTTGTCGAGATTTATTTTTGAGAAATTCGTGTAGTTTGTATAAATCCTCTATGTATATTTCCTGGAAGATGTGTAGAATCATTGTAACTAGAGCGGAAAAAATTCCATACATGAAATGACGAACCCTTTGCATTCGTTTTACCTTCTCAGTCAGGATTCTAATTTCTGTCCATACATATTTTTTTGTTAAAAAACGAAAATGAAGAAAAAGTTGCATTTCTCTAGAGAAATTGTGGGTAGTTTCTTGTATATTTATTAAAGTAACTTTAATTTTAAAAATACTTTTCTTTCATTCAATTAAACTCTTTTATTTATACAATAAAACTTTTTTTCAATACGCTAAAAGCTGCAACTTTTTTTTTTTAGCTTAACCAAAGGAGTTTTAAAGCATTTTCTTCAATCGGAGTTTGAGTTTATAAACTACTTATATATTTGTAGGTTTAATCTAGATTTACGAAATAAATGTAAAGAAAGGAAAACTCGTTAGAATTGAAAGCAATCAAAGTTATATGTAAGTTGTATACAGAAATGATCGGAAATAAATTTAAACTTTCAATAATCTAGCGGAAGTTTAAGAAAACGAATCTCCGCTTTTCTAGTTTTGCTTTACTTCGTTATTGACATAACACGCGCGATTTGTCGGCAACTTATCCTGTTTCTTTTCACGTTACGAGAAACTTGATTCGACGCGTGACAACTCTTACGTAGCAAGTTGTTAATTTCATTAGCAAATTTCTTCCAGAAAGAAAGTTTTCTCGCAGAAAAAAAAATACAATATAATTTCACTTGAAGCTTTATAAATAAACTCTGTTTAATTAATCAAGTTTGAAGAGAGTTTTAATTTAAATTTTATATTATATAATTATATAATCATATATTAAATTATATTATATTAAATTCAATTTTAATTTATTTTGTAATGATATGAATGAATTAATAGTCGATTAGATATTGAAAATAAATGTGTTTAAAAAGTTGTAGAAGAAGCAGAAAAATAAGTGATAGCAGAGAGTTAAAAATAAACTGCAGGTGCTTTATTATCATACTCTCTAAATTTCTTAGAGTGAATATTTCACTCTAATTTAGGAGTGAGATGTACATTCACTCCAGATAGAGTGAAAGTTCACTCTAAAAGAGTGAAATCGCTCACTCTAATGGAAAGAGTGCAGAAATTCACTCCAGTGGTTGGAGTGAATATTCACTCCAAGACTTAGAGTGAAACTTTCACTCTGTTTTGAGTGAACGTAAGCACGTATAACTTATAACGGCAGTTCGTAAGTTTTGTACCAACGAGCGTATAGCATAGTGGTTAGAGCGTTGGGCTTTAGGCCTGGGGGTCGCACGTTCGAGACCCCTCAGCGTCAAATATTTTAATTATATAAGTTTAGCGTTAGTATTAAGTTGTATGTTTTATTTGTAAATATAATATAATAAAATGTTATAAAATAATATAAATAACAAATATCCTTGAGACTAAATAAATACGAAAATACCACTGTACTGACAGAAAGTTATTCAAGAGATTCAATATTTATTTTTATTTATTATTTTTATTTTTCAAAAATAAGATATTATTCCTTTAAAGTTATGTTATGCAAATTTCCAAAAGCTTTAATTTACCCAATCTAAAATTGGAGTGGGAAATTTGATCTAAGAGGAATGAGCCGCCATTTTAAATCAGCTGAAAATTCACTCTAATTAGAGTGAACTCGTCACTCTATCTATAGAGTGAATAAATTCGCTCTTTCAATGAGTGAACATTCACTCCATATGGAGTGGCTCAATTTTCACTCTTGCCTGGAGTGAAATCTCACTCTTTAAGAGTGAGGTTTCACTCTAAGAAATTTAGAGAGATAATTCAACTGAAATTTGAAAAGCATGACTGGTAATTCTAGAAGATTGGAACTTTTATATGTTTTACAAATAGAGTAAAGGATTATTTTTTCACTGATTGAGCTCATGAATAATCGATATTTAAAATATTTCCTGTATTAAGTTTTTACCAACTTCGATCAATTTGCAGAATATAAATACAATTTTATAAAAAGAGTGAATCAAACAATAATCGCAGTGACATTATTTTATTGTGATTATAAATTAAAAATAGTTTAATAATTATCTATAGTTTAGTGTGAACCAGTAACTATCAATATTAAACCAGTACATGCCATCAAAAGAATTATTAATATTTATCTATAGGTAATTTTACAAAAATTAACAAATAAAAATCTTCTTATCGGACCATCCAAAAATTTGACTTTTTCAACTTAAAGCAAATTTATATCTCTTATCTAATATTTAAATTATATTTTTTTTCAGCGCACATCGAAGACTAAGAAAATTTGGCCTTAAATGAGCCCGGATTAAATAAAATTCGATGAAAATTTGTTCAAACTATGCTACTTTTAACTTCAGTGAAAAAACGGTATTCTTTATTTGAGAATTATTCTTGGCGCCTATTTAAGAATAAAATATTCTTCTGTTAAGGACATAATGTTTCTAAAATAAAAAGAATAATCTTATAATAAGATGGACGTTCATAAATTAAGAATATTTATTCTAATAGCTTAAGAATATACTTCTTATTTTAAGATTATTCTTTTCATTTTAAGAATATTATGTCCTTAATAGAATTGAAAAAATACATACAATTGAAAACCAGTAAAAATAAACTATGCAAGGAAGAAAATAAAGAAAAAAATCTTCATCCAGTCAAAATTTAATGATGCGACTACGAAGTTAAAATTAGCATAGATTGAACAATTTTCATCGAATTTTATTCAATCTGGGATTATGTAAAGCCAAATTGACAACTCTTTAAATCTGAATTAGTGATTTATCGCTTAGTAGAAAGCTACTAATTAATCACTATTAATTAGCGAGAAATCGGTTACTATTAAATAGTGAAAATTTACACTATTTTTTAGTAGAAAACTACTAATTAATCACTATTTAATAGTAACCAATTTCTCGCTAACTCATTAGTATATAAAATCACTAATTTAGATTTAGAGAATAAGCTTTCGATGTATGTTAAGAAAAAATATAATTTAAATAAAATAAGATATTTTAATTAACTATTGATTAAAAAATCAACGAGAAGATCAAATTTTTCATGGTTTTTGATCTAAACCTTCATGAATTCAAATGATAATAAAGAAAATCTTATGCAGTTTTAAAGGGCTTATTGCAAGGTTTAAATTTAAAGAAAAAAACTTTTTGATTCGGATAAGAAATGACCATGTTTCGAGGTATTACATATGTGAATTTACTTAAAAACTGTTTTTTGGCTCTAAAACAAGATTTTGAGGGTGTAAAAAAATGGTAATATATACCATTCTTTTGAGTTTTTTATTACCTACAACTTTCACTATAGGTCCAATGTTTTTTTTTCTTGTTTAAATTTTGTAACCCACTGGAAAATAATAATGGAAATTAATTATTAAAGTTAAGTCTGTAAAGTAATACCGCGTAAAGCCGCTTTTAGAGTATATAAACATTTTGACCCTAATCCAGAGAATTTTTATATAATATTGTGAGTCGCACGCATTAAACCATCAAGTGTAAATTTATCGTAAGAATCAGAACTTACCAAGCGAATAGTTTGAGAAATCCGTCTCTTGCTTTTGCAGTAATTACGACCCTAATTTCCGGAGGCTATCTTAATTCGCATACCCGTCTCTGGCTGGTTGCAAGTGTGTTGATTGTGCGTGTGTCAGTGCGACACAAGACGCTTGTATTTTGTGTTAAAGCACAGTTCAGTCTGACTCGAGTCATCGCACGCTGCTACTCGGGACAAAAGAGTCTGTTCCCGTCTGATACATACGAGCCATGGAATCTATACACGTGGAACGGATGCTGTTGCATGCCACCAGCAGCACTCGAATCAAAGTCCCCAAGGCTTTAGGGACGAGAGAGAAAATTTAATCCTGCATATAAATCGCTGAGTTGCTTGTTTAAATACACCTTTCAACGAATTTACAAGCACTTTTTTTTCTGCTGATTCACCTTGTCCGCTGATATCAAAGCGGAAAAATTCTTCTCCACACACACTGACCACTGCCAAGTTATATTTACATTTGAACATGCAAATATAATTCTAATTGTGTTTTGCCTCGGAGTATAGTTGTTTTGCGTTTGAAAAAAAAAACATTGTAATAATTTTTCTTAAAGAAACACTGAAAAGTGATCTTTTGTTGTAAATCAAGTTTTATACGTGAAATTAGAGTGTCTTGCGATCCGTGAAATTAGTGGGAACTTGGGATAGATTTGAAAAAAAAACCCGGGAATTTATAAAATGATGTAGAAATTTACTAGAGTTATTAGGAATTTCAATCTCTCTGCACCAAGAGAAAAGGGTATATTTGGTGCAAATGTAGTAAGTTATTTGCGCCATATAAAAATATCTTTGTCTCAGAGTCTACTACATTTTTTAATTGTTTCAAGTAAAGAAGTTATTTGGCACAAATAAGAAAGTTATTTGACACAATTAAAATTTTATTTGATACAAGGAAAAAAGTTAGTAGGCTCTGGGTTAATATATTTTTTCTCTGAGTGTGAAATTTTTATCTGATTTAGTAGTTCATAACCTTCTTGACTAAAGTTTTAGTAGAAAATTACTAAAAGTAAGTTTTTTTTATTGATTAAATTAGTAATCCACCTTTCACTAATTCAGATTCACATGTTAAACAAATAAGTTACAAATTTTATCAAAATGTTTTACAGTTTAGGGATAAAATGTCAAAAAGCGAACTTTTCAAATGTTAAATTTCAAGTTTTAGAAAAAACATTCAAAGCATTGTTATAATAAGTTTGTTGTAAACTTTAATACAGTTTGTAACAAATTTAATACAATTTTTTTAATGTTAAAAATTTATTATCTGGAATTTTCCCTTTTTGGCACATTTGCCCTTAATTGTAAAATATTTTAATAAAATGTCTACTCTTTAAATCTGAATTAGTTAAAAATAACAAATTATTAGTAAAAAAAAATAACTAAAAATAGTTCAAATTTGAGTAATTGAATTAGTAAACAGAATGTTGCTAAAATATTAGTTATTTTGGAAATAACTAATATTTTTAAAAAATAATTAGTAGAAATATAACTATTTCATTCAGTGACTAAGTTTGTGCTTTCAAATTAGTGAAAAGTGACCTTCTATTTCTATTAGTGAAATTTTCTACTAATTTCCAGTTATTTTCTATACTAAAACTTTAGTAAAAAAGTTAGAACTACTAAATCAAGTAGTAAACTTTTACTAAAAATTAGTAGAAACATTTAATAATTTAAATTAATTGACCACTTTTCACTAATTCAAATTTAGAGAGTAATTAATTTTTTTCCGTGTATAGAGAATAAAGTATTTTTTTAAATTTAAAAAATTCAAGTCACTCCTAAATCTGAATTAGTAGTTTTCTACAATCAGTTAGTGAAAAGTGAGCCAAAAATTGTACTAATATTTTAGTACAAAACTACTAATTGAAATAGAGAAACTTTACTTTTAGAATAAGTAGATTTTTTTACTAATTTAATTAGTAGTTTTCTACTAAAACATAGTAGCTCACTTTTCGCTGATTCAATTTTATTAGAAAACCCCTAATTCAGATAATAATACTATAATTTAATAGTTTATAGTTTTTGTTTAAATCTAGTAAACATTTGTAATTTTTATCCACTTTTGACAAACTATAGGTTATTTTTGCTTTTTGAAACATTCTCTATGTACAATCTTAATTATTGGATTTTATTAAATAATTTTTTCTTTAAAAAATGTATAAAAATATTTAATTTTATTTCTTCAATAACTTATGAACTAAAATGAGACAAACTAAATTATAGAGAATATTTTAAAGAGTAAAATGAGCTAAGTTTTTTATGAAATTACCTTAGCCTTTTTAAATCATTTTTAGAATAGATATAGATGTAAAGGTTGTTTGGATTTTTATAATTGTAGTGCAAGATGTATATATATTTTTTGAAAAAATCCACATTTATTTGCTTTAATGTATGTAAAGCTTTTCGTCCATCTACGATGGACGAATTTTTAAAATACTTACGTAGTTTTATTTCTTTATTTTTCCTTTGTTGATATAAACAATTTGTCTTAGTTAAAAAAAAAGTTTTATCAAATTTTCTCATTTTTATCAGGGGAAGAGGGAAAACGGAAAAGTAAGATATTATCTTGAATTCCTGAACTTTTTTTATATTCGATCAACTTTTTGTAAATTTATTCAATTTGTTTTGAAGACAAATTCTGAAGACTTTTTGACTTTTTTTTTAAACATTACTTTTTCGTTGAGGTGGTTTTTTCCATGAACTTTTCAAATATTTTCCAAACTTTTAATAATTTTTTCCTTTTTTTTTTTCTTGCAGTTCTTTTACAAACTAAGTTGATATACACTGAGAGAAATGGATATTCAAACTTACTATCCTGGATATTAAAAATATGAATTTTAATATCTGGATATTAAGTTTGAATATCTAAATACTATATTTTAATATATGGATGTTAAATTTGAATATTCATTAATTCCATTTTTCTCAGTGTATGTTTTTTGGTAAATATAAAGATGACGCATATTGAATGTTTCAAACTTACTCTTAATATTCTTTTTAAACTAATTAATATTTGAATTAATTAAGGTTTTTTCCTTTCTTGACTATTTTAAGATAATTTTTTCAAACAATTTATTATAATAATGAAGGGAGTAAATTAGAGTTAACACTTTCAAAATTCAAATAAGTTACACTTTAAATCAATTTACAAAGCACCTATTGATCTGAATCCATTAAAACCAGTTTTCAGGCGTGCCTTTAAAGTTTAAAAGAACGATAATCACATTTGGAATAATGTGCAAGTGAAACCAATCCCTTTATTTCGTGATTTTTTCAATATTGTAGATTTTCTCAGGCTATTATATATACATATGTAGGAGAGTCGATTTCAATATATATTTATATTCCAATCGCAATTGAATCTTTGATTTGCGAGTGTCGGATGAATTGAAATGAAAATGAGGCCTCGCCTAACGAAAAACCTTTCTCCTCGCGTAATGTTGACTGTATAAGATGTCGCAATTTAAAGAGATCGCTATCACTGTGTTTGACGTCCGTTCTATATATTTTGTCTCGGTCGAAATATCGGCAGTATTAAATAAAGGTGGGCGAGAAGTTGTGGGATCGTGGAAAAAGGTTGAACGTAGGTGGGTTGTAATAAATTTCAACTGGAACCGCCAGTTTGTCCTATACGCGTAATTACATTGCAGTTTCGAGGCAAGCATGCTGCCAGTACAGTGCCGTACTTGGCTTCTCTGAAACACCGACTCGAATTCCTTGTTCGCCGTTGTCGTTGTCGTTGTCGTTGTCAGAGGCAACGAGGCCTAATTAACTCACTATTGTCTCGAGCGGCAGCGAACTCGTAAAATAGCGACAGAACCGACTCACCCTTGCCTTTCCAGAAAGATCCGGCAATGCCATTGTAGATGTACCATTGTTCTAAACAGAGCTTCCTCGACTTTTGTTTCACTACCCGATTCCATGAAACGCGAGACCGCACAAACACCCATGGTGCCTAAATCAAAGATACTATCCTCACTCAATTCTGGCAATTATTTCATGGGAAAAATTATTTATTAAGGTAAATGTCCCAATTTGTACTCAACTGAATTTAAATGCTCAAAATAAAATAAAAATAATACGAAAATAGTGTAAAAAATATATATTTTCAATTTAATTTTTTATATTCTTCGTGTTGATTTGTGTTTTATGATCCTGGTTCACTTAAAAATTTTAAATTTTACAGAAAAACCATAGCCTTGTTGTCTATTTTGACAAATCAAGAAAAAAATGACAATCGCCATGCATTTTTCATGTGTGAGCACAAATTGGTACAATAACATTATATTTTTAAAAAAAGATAATTTATTACATTTTTATAATAAAACTTGAATCAAAATCATTTTCAATTCAGAAAAAGAGTAGCTTCATGTAAATGTAAAAAATTATTTCCATAAAAAAGTATGAAAGGAATTTTTTCTTGATAAACTCCCGAAGAATTTTAAGTAGGACACTAATTGGGACATTTACCTTATTTAAAAAAAAAAAGTTTATGGAATTTTTTATATTACTGTCTAAATCTGAATTAGTGTTTTTCTATACTAATGAATTAGCGAAAATTAGTTACTATTAAATAGTTAAAAATTCCACTGTTTTTTAGTAGAAAATTATTATATTATTATTATTATTTATTATAGTTTTACAGCGTAAAAATAGCTTTTGTTTAATATTCTGTTTAGTAATTAAATGTAATTTTTGAGGTTAGAAAAAGAAGCGGCAAATTTGAATTTATAAAATTTTCTTTGAAAAATTAGAAGTTTTAAAAAAAACTACTTATTTGACAATTGAATAATTACTAATTGAGAAAGTGGACTTTTACAATTTCAATTAGTAGATATTTATGATGGTAAAGTGCGCAAAGTTTCTAAGAAACGAACAAAAAGAATTGATTCTTAAAAAATTTGTTAAATATTTTTCCGTTCAAATAATCCTTTGAAATCGTTTTTAGTTTTCTTATTTAGCCATTTTAATGAATAATTAATATATTTAACCTTAAAATTTCAAGTAGAATAAAAAAAAATTTGTTTTGTTTCTCAAGAACGTTGCGCACTTCTGCATAATAGATATTTCACTTTTAAATTAGTAGTTTTCTACTAATAATTAGTCATTTTCTACTAAAAAATAGTGAAATTTTTTACTATTTAATAGTAACCGATTTATCGCTAATTCATTAGTAGAAAACCACTAATTCAGATTTATTACACTAATTCAAAGAGTATACACAGGTTATTGTTATCAATAAAAAAAAATGTATTCTCCTTTCAAGAAAAATTTAATTTTTTTTATAATAATAAAATTATTATTAAGAATAAAAATATAAATTCTTCAATTAAAAGACAATTTATTTTGATACTTTTATACAATCAAAATATTGCAACCATTTAACTAATTCATTGAGTAGATTTGACTTAAAATAAATAATTTTTAGGACATGTTTTTATTAAACTGGTAAATATTTAATTTTGCTTAATTCATTATTTTAAATATTTATATTTATTCAATATATTTAATATTAATATTTACTAATTTAATCATTACTTTTATAAAACATAAATTAATTTATCAATTTTAATAATAATTAATATAGAATTATTTTAATTAAATTTATGGAATCCTATTTACTCTCAGAATCTGAATTAATGATTTTCCACTAATAAATTAGAGGAAAATCGGATTCAAAAAATAAATTTCACTGTCTCAATTAGTAAATATATTACTTTTAAACTAGTAGTTTTCTACTAAATATTAGGGAAGTATTAACTGTTTATTCATGCAAAATACTTGGAATATATTCTTATTTTAAGAAAAGTAAAACTTAAAAACATTGAAATTAAAAGTTAAATTTAAGTAGACAATTTCTAAAAAAAATATTTTCGGTGTAAGATGTCCGCAACTCAAAGGTGTCGTAGACTCTTTAGAGTTAACAATTTACCGTAATTTTAAAAAACTTTTGAAATTGTACAATATATTATCTACTCTTAAAATGAAATGTCATCTCGAAATTTTGTAAAAATTATTCAATACGACTTATTAATAAAATTTTGTCTATTAATCGAGTATTCTAGCATCATTGGATTTTCTTTGAGCACTGAATTTCGACGAGGCGAGGCTGATTTATGAATTTTGCCCTTCGTCTTAGCTTTCTGATTTATTAGCACAAGAATTTATCACGTCGTTTGTCAGTCTTTGAAAAAAAGAAGACCTTCTTTCATTAATTAAGTCGAAGAGTTGTCAAAGAGAATTCTGGTTAAATAAACTTCAAAATTGAAAATCCAAGCACTTGAACTTTTTTTCAAATGCAAATTCAAACTGGAGCAACTCCAGTGGATTTAAAATTTTTGAATTCAATGCAAATTCTATAAATAAATTCAAGATTAACTTGAGTATAGCGTTTCTTTTTCCATTGAAACAACTTGCAGAAATTACGTGGGAATATTAACCCTTTCAGTCATATATTTTTTGTTCTAACTTACTTTACGGGTCTTGAAACTTTCCGCAGTTTTTGGGGTCGCTGATTACGAATCTGAAGTCAATTTTCAAAAATTCAAAATGGCGGATCCAATATGGCGGACTCATTTTTAAAAAATTGTTTGATTCTCATAAAACTTAGTATTTAGGGGTTTTTGGGGGCGCTAATTACGAATCTGAAGTCAATTTTCAAAAAAATCACTTCAGATTCGTAATTAGCGCCCCCAAAAACCCCTAGATACTAAGTTTTATGAGAATCAAACAATTTTTTAAAAATGAGTCCGCCATATTGGATCCGCCATTTTGAATTTTTGAAAATTGACTTCAGATTCGTAATCAGCGACCTTTTCTTAGTTAAAAAAAAAATTGGCGTCTCAAAGTTTTCAGTAATTGTTAACTTACAGTACTGTTATTATTAACAATTAATGATTAAACAATTTTTTTTAACACTTGTTTATGTCCGAAGGATGTTATGAACAAAAAACACTGGATATTTATTGGTAAAAATTCAATTGAAAAATAAAAAACATCAAGAATCAAAGTGGGTCTCTGGGAGACCCATCATGACGCAAAGGGTTAAGGGGGGGAAAAACGAGAAATTTTTCATTCTGAGTTTACACAAGACAAATGAAAGCTCACTTTTTATTACAAAGCAATGTTTTTATTCTTTACAGTTTTTAAATTAATTCTCTATTGCTTTTAAATTAGTTTTTCCTTTTTTCAAATTAGTTTTTTTCTCTCTTGGTTCTTTAAATAATCATGGGAAATTGTTTTTATTTTTTTTTTATAATAATAATAATAATAGTTGAAAAAAGTCTGACTGGTATATAAAGGCAGAGAACAAGAATCTTGGATAACGTTCCTGGCCTTGAGAATCGCAGACCCTACGCCTTCTCTTGATCGTCGTCCTCTTCTTTGCTTCATGGCTACTTGGTGGTTGCCCTGCGAACCCAAGGCGATTCCTTTTTCAACCTTTTGCATTCTCGGACCCATGAGAACGCCAAGTCCGCGCACCTACACGATCCCTTCCGAGGTTAAGGCTCGTTCAAATCGCACTCAAGATCCCGATCGATAAGGCAGATCAATTTTCTTTGCGGTACAAGCACTCTTACCAGTATCACTTCCGCAAGTACATTTGACCGTCATGCAATCCTGAATAAACAAAAAACAAGATGAAAAATATACCCCATCTCCCCCTATTACCATTAAATGTACCGTGTTATGGAAAATCTTTACCAACTTGATTAGATATTCTATGAAAATATTGATTATTATCTTAGATTTAATTTTTACAAACAAAAACATTCAATACTCGAATAAGATTTGATAATAATAATAACACAGGCCTGCCATTGAGAAAAATATTTTCTTGCTTCTTGGGAGGTGATTCTTGTATATTTTTTGACGCAGAATCAGAATCTGATCTTAATAGTAGCTCATCACATTAGGATTTTTTGTAATATTATAGCTGAAATGAACGAAAATGAACATTTTTGCCATTTTCGTAAATTTTTTGTGGCTTACCAAAATATTTTTCTCATTTTCTAAATAATATCGTATAGTACTACTGTTAAGCTTAAAAACACATTTTTGAAAATTATTTTACGATTTTTTATGAAAAAGTTATGAAGATTTGAAATTATTTCATTTAGAACTATAGTCTCTCTAAATTTCTGGGAGTGAGTTTTCACTCGACGAAGAGTAAAAATTGAGCGACTCCAATCAGAGTGAGAAACCCACTCTAAAGGAGTAAGATCTCACTCTTATAAAATAAATTTCACTCCAGTTCGAGTGGAAATTCACTCCAAAATTAGAGTGAGTGTTCATTTTTTGCTTGGAGTGAATTTCCGCACGAATTAGAGTGAAATTTATTTTATAAGAGTGAGATTTTACTCTTTTAGAGAGGGTTTCTCACCTTGATTAGAGTCGCTCAATTTTCACTCTTCGTGGAGCAAAAACGCACTTCCAGAAATTTAGAGAGACACTGTTATTATAAATAGTTCTAAATGGAAACATTTCAAATCTGTATAACTTTTTTTTAAAAAATCGTAAATTAATTTTCAAAAATGGGTTTTGAAGCTTAAGAGTAGTACTATGCGATGTCAATTAGAAAATGAAAAAATATTTTGGTAAGCCACAAAACATTCACGAAAATATCAAAAATTGTCATTTTCGTTCATTTCAGCTAATATTACAAAAAATCTTGACGTGATGAACTATTTTTAAGGTCAAATTCTGATTCTGCGACAAAGATCTACAAAAATTACTTCACATTTTTTTTGTAACAGACTTGAACGAAATATTGCTGCCCTGTGTAATAAAAGATGTTTTGATTCAATAATATAATTAGTAAATGAAAATTTGTCTATTTTAGCCTATTATGCAATTTGGCGCCCAACCATAAAGTTCAAGATAAAGTTTATTTATATATTTTTTATCTTGACTTTTTGTAAATTTTAAAAAAAGGTTAACATATTTAAAGAGTTTTTTTTAAAAAAATTTGTTTAATAATGATTATTAATTGGAAATTTCTAATAATTACTCATTCCATTTAATTTGAATCAGTTAAAAATATCAGTCAGTAAAATTTAGACTGAATATGCTTCTGTAATCAGTGAAAAATAACTGATTATTGATAAACAAGGACTGATTATGTTTTTATTTAAAGAGTTTTTTTTAAATGTATTATATAATGGTTACTTATCATTCCAAATTAGTTTAATTATTTTATTATTACTCTACTCTCTAAATTTAAAACTGATTAAATGATGAAAATTCACCAATAAAATCATTTCGTAACAATTTCTACCAAGAATTAATAAAAAATGACTAATTGTTACTAAACAAAAAAATACAAATTGATTGTAAAAACTACAAATTCACAATAGTAAGAATTGAATAACGAATTTGTATTTTTAACTATAGATTTGTAGTTTTTTTTTTTACGAACAATTAGTAATTTTTCACCAACTCTTAGTAGAAATTTTTACTATCCCATTTTTTGGATGACTTCATCATTTCATTAGTAGTTTTTCATTAATTCAAATTTAGACTCTTTAGGAGTTATACTGCATTTTGTATGACTTTTCTTATTATTATTTATATTATATTATTATTATTTGTTCTTTTTTAATCGTAAAGAGCTCAACGAATTGTGTTATTTTTCTTTTTTAAGAAAGTAAAAACCTGGCAATTACTGTCTTCTTTCCTTGACTTTCGTTTTTCTCACTTCTGTGAGGAAGCTCGACAGAACTCGTCGACATCCTGCCCAGGGAATTAACGTAGCAAGGTCCTTTAGCATTTTTGAAGCATCACAGTTCATTCTTTCATCTCATTCTTCTCCTTTTCTCCTCAGTCTTTCCCTCCTTCTTTTATGAGAAACCAGTTTCAGACCGAGATTTTACGCTGAGTATAAGTCTACCGAGACACAGACTTTATTTAATACCCACAATGGTGATAAAAGGAAAATTAATTTAAAAAAAAGAAAGATCGGCAGAATTCAAGAGACCTGAACTGGCTGAGAAAGTCTTACCGAGAAATCATGATTTTTTTATTTCGAGATTGTCGTATTTGTCACGCTTTTAATGTCATTATTTTAATGGGATTAATGGTTACTTACAATAAAGATGATAATAATAACAATTTTAATAATATGAATAAAATAATAATAAAACTCTAGTAAGATTATTAAATTTATTTTAATTTAATAAAATTGTCTTATTTTACTTTATAATTTTGTGTTGAGTTGAAAAATTATAAGTTTCCTAGTTGGAGTAAAAAGTTTATAATAGTTGTTTTATGAGAATAAAGCGAGGATTTTAACCTGCGATGCACTTCTTGAGACTCTTGAAACTAGCAACTAACCTAACCCATAAGCATGACAACGATCAGATCTCACGCAAGAGAAGCAGCTTGCGATTCTCCTTGGTTGGTGCTTCGTTACAAGAAGTGCGATTTCCGCGCTTCGATTGTGATGCGTGAAATATCGCCATTTTTAAAATGCACTTGTTGCATATATGCAAGTATTAAATTTATCTTGATGTAACTTCTCACCTGTAGGAAAGTTAACACTTTGACACTCAAGCTCTTAAAAAAGTATTGATTTACCTAAAAAAAAAAATACTTGAATACTCTGAGAAAAAATTCTGGTAAAAAATTCTGTGCCGTTTACTATAAAAGCGTCATAATTGACAGTCTCCTAAATTTTACCGTGCTGCCTTACAATTTTTACCAAATTTTCTAGTAAAAATTGTGCAAAATCCGGTAAAAATTCTAAGTCAGCACTATAAAATTTATGTGACTCTTAGTTATGACGCTTTTATAGTGAACAGTATAGAAATTTTTACCAAAATTGTTTCTTGGTGTATAGACAGTCATTTGAAATAAAATTTTTACAAGAGAAAAATACAGATAAACTTCTAAAATGTCCGCAAATCGAAGTTAGGTACACTCTAAATCTGAATTAGTTTGAAATAACTAATTTGAAGGCAAAAACTCAGCTACTAATTCAAATATTTGTATTTCTACTAATCATTTAGTAAAAATAACTAATTATTATTCAAATCTAGTTTTAGGTTACGTCAAAATAACTAATATTTTAGCAACATTCTGTTTACTAATTCCCCGTGTAGAAAAGTTCCCAGTATTTCCCAGTTTGTAAGTGGGCGCCAGTTGGGGCCAACCTGGGCTTCCCAGTTTTTTTAAATAAGTAAATTGTTACTAAATAATAGTTTCAATACTAAACTTATCGTCAACCTGGCTTTATTTATTGCAAATTCCCTTCATTTCAATTTAAAAATTCATGAAATTCGGTCAAAGCGCTCAAAGTTTCCCATGCAAAATGCATGGAAAAAAAAACTTTTCCATGGAATTGATATAAAATCCATAAAAATTAACATTTTTCGATCGGATAAAGCTGTTTCTCCTTAGAAAAGTTTAAAGAATAAGATCCAATAATTTATTTAACAAATTTTTTATTATTTACTATTTTTTAAAGGTCCATAAAAAATCTTCATAAACGAAAAAAACGTGTAAGATCGTTAAAAAATATTCATTACGACATTTTACACCATTTTTCATCAAACTTTCCTTTAATTACATACAAATTAGTTACTAACAATTGTTGCATGTATTTTTTCATTTGTTTAAACAAATTAATATTGTTTATTTGAAACTTTTCATCTAATAGAGTTAGAGACTTGTAACTTTTTTTTAATATTGCAACTATTTAAGTGTAAGTCCTAATATAAGAAAGAAAATTAAATATAAAATTATAAAAATTGTTTAAACAAATTAATATTGTTTAATTGCAACTTTTCATCTAATAGAGCTAGAAAGTTGTAAATTTTTCTTAAATTTGCAACTATTCAAGCCTACAAAAGATTAATATTAATAATAAACAAAAATCCACAATTACAAAAATTGTTTAAACAAATTAATATTGTTTATTTGCAATTTTTTATCTAATTGAGTTACAGAGTTGTAACTTTTTATTAATTTTGCAATTTTTCAATCCTAATGAAGCCCAGTATTAATCGTAAAGTAAAATCAGCAATTATAAAAATTGTTTAAACAAATTAGTATTGTTAATATTAATATTGTAATACAGTTCCCAAACTGTATTAAAGTTGTGAATAAACAATATTAATTTGTTTAAAAGAGTTTTATAATTATGAATTTTCGTTTACTATAAGTTTTGGGCGTTTATACACTGTAAAAATAGGTGTCTCACTTATGTTTTAAAGCTAAACAATTAAATGTTTCGTACCTTTGAGGCATTGATTGTGATTTGTTTTGAGTTGTCTGGTGTTTCACTTTGAAACAGGCATAATATCTAAATTGAACCAGAAAACAATTTTCGTGTTTTAGACATGTATTAAAACACGAAATCCGTCTTTAATTAAGATTCATAACTTAATTTTAGTCATTTATGATCTTTTATTATCTTAAAGTGAGTCAGATTCAGCTGTGCATGATCACATGGTAACACTTGTTTTGTTTTATAAATGAGGACATAAAACACTTTAAAAGTTTTAAAAGTGAGGACAATCTATCTCATAATAAGATACTTATTTTTACAGTGTAGGCTTAAAAATTGCAAAATTAAGAGAAAGTTACAACTCTCTAGCTTAGTTCGATGAATAATTGCAAATAAACAATATTAGTTTGTTTAAACAATTTTTATAATTGTTGATTTTCGTTATTTTTAATATTCAGCTTTTATATTCTTGAATAGTTGCAAAATTAAATGAAAGTTTTAACTCTAAAGCTCAATTAGAAAAAAGGTTGCAAATAAACAATATTAATTTGTTTAAACATTTAGTGTAATTGTGGATTTTTGTTTATTATCAATATAAGGCTTTCATAGGTTTGAAAAGTTGCAAAATTAATAGAAAGTTTCAACTCTCTAGGTCAATTAGATGAAAAGCTGCAAATGAACAATATTAATTTGTTTAAGCAATTTTTATAATTGTGGATTTTCGTTTATTATTAATATTAAGCTTTCATCGGCTTGAAAAGTTGCAAAATTAGGAGAAAATTTCAACTCTGTAGCTCAATTAGATAATAAGTTACAAATAAACAATATTAATTTGTTTAAACAATTTTTATAATTGTGAATTTTCGTTTATTATTAATTTTAAGCCTTCATAGGCTTAAAAAGTTGCAAAATTATTAAGAAAAAGTTTCAGCTCTCTAGCTTAATTAGATGAAAAGTTGCAAATAAACAATATTAATTTGTTTAAACAATTTCCATAAATGTGGATTTTCGTTTATTATTACACGTAAAAAAATGCTGTAATTGCATCTACTCCAGGAAACTAGTAGTCAAAATACTCCAGGCTGTGGTGACAGCAGCCTCAACTGTAGTGAATGTAGCTACAGTTATGAGATACATGAGTTGCGTGAGCATGCGCGGTAATGCTCTACTCAGCTGACAATCGAAATTAATCGAAATTGTGTTAACCTTTACTCCAGGCTGTAGCTATCCTATATATTACTATTTTTTGTGATTCCCATTACTCCAGTTGAAGTAAGCTGAACTCCAGTTTTTTTTACGTGTAATATTGAGCCTTCATAAGCTTGAAAAGTTGCAAATTTAAGAGAAAGTTTTAGCTCTCTAGCTCAATTAGATGAAAAGTTGCAAATAAACAATATTAATTTGTTTAAACAATTTTTATAATTTTATATTTTATTTTTTTCTAATATTAGGCTTAGTTATTTTATATAGTCGCTAAATTAGAAAAAAGTTACAACTCTCTAGCTCTATTAGATGAAAAGTTTCAAATAAACAATATTAGTTTGTTTAAAAAAATTAAAAATTACATGCAACAATTGTTATTAACTAATTTTTATCTCATGAAAGAAAATTTTGATGGAAAATATTGTAAAAAGTTGTACTGAATATTTTTTAACGATCTTACATTTTTATGATCTTCTTTAGTAAATTGGCACTAACTGGGTTGAGCATTACAAGCCCACTAATTTCCCAGTGGGAAGACCCAACTGGGGCCCACCTTAAATCTGGGAAACCCATATGGGGCCCAACTGGCGCCCACCCAACTTTTCTACACGGGTCAATTAGCCATATTTTACTAATTAATTATTTTTCACTAATTGCTGAAACAAAAACTCGGACACGATTTTACTTATAATTTGTTATTTCTAACTAATTCAGATTTAGTTGAAGTGTAAACATGTAATAATTGATGTTTTAAATATTATTTTTTAAAAACTGTAATTAAATAAGAAGTTGTTTTTGAAACTTTTTATCAATTTTCTCTTTGTAGTTTTAGTTATTTTTTCTAATTTTTGGTTAATTTGATATTAAGATTTTTAAAATATTCTTTATAATTTGACCATAATTGTTTTTCTGGACAATTACCTTGATAATAATCAAGGTAATTACGTAAAGACGTTTATATTTAGGATTGATATGTTTTTTTTTTTAAAAGCAAATATATAATGCATTATATAATCAGAATTTAGAACTATATACTTTCAGATTATATCAGATAGTGTTTGTGGCGTAAGCGTAAAGCAAATTTCTATATTCGGAAATGTCGAATTTCTGATACTTAATAATTTTTCGTCGATGACGAGTCTCCTTCACACGCACACACATTTATGTTCAAATAAATGCTCGATACGTACTTGTCGTGACACGTGACACGAATAACGTTTTCGAGAAGGTCGACTAATATAACGAAAACGCGATTGACGAAATACTGTATAGTAAACAGATATCCGTTCTTTTACATATTTCTTAATCTCGGCAGAATATAAAAAAAAAGAATAATAAAATTTCTCTCGCAATTAATAAAATAAAAATTCGTTTCGATAAAATATTTGTTTCACTCTAAATTGATTTTCATATTTATTCGTATTTGCTTCGTTGCAAACATTTATTTGAATATTAATTTAATTCCACTGGAAATTGTATTTGCGTGTTAAAATCGAGGAAATTGATTTATTATCAACATTTTTGAATTCTAAATTTACGGGGTCAATGCCGAGTGTATATGTTTAAAAATTCGTATTTTTCGGCCATTAAAGCAAACAACGTCAGTCTGCGGAATTTCCACTGAAAGAAACTTTAATGGTTGTTTCGTACGAATTCACTGGGGCAGATAGAATTTTATTTCGTCGCGACATGTTCCGTTTTAGTAAAGCCGCAACAATTACCAAGTCGCGTTTATTCATTCGCGACGTTTCGACGCTCCCTGTTATTTTACATTTGTATTTTTTGGTTTTTTCAACGAAATGCCGACTCCCGCAAGTTACATTTCAACAAAGGATGCCTCAAATGTCACTGTTTGTGTTTTTTTTGTTTTTCTTTTAAATGCACGGAATTTGCATTTAACGCGTTAATCGGCTTTTTTCGCTCGCTAGGCGCAATACTTCATTTAAAAACGGGTTAATTGCATGTGATGCGTTTTATTTTGGTTTTGCTTTATTTTTAGTAACTTTTCATCTTGCATTTAATTGGCTCAGAAAAAATTCTCGCTGCCGCATAATTAACAATACATGTTTTATCAAATTATTTGTCAACGGTAGAGAATAAATAATTTTTGCTGGGTTTGCGCGTGCGGAAGTTTTAAAATACGTAATATATGTTGTTTTTTGTGAAGAGCAAAATCGTAGGTGAATATTGAATTGTAAATGTTTTATCATAAACTACACATTTTCTCGGACAAAAACCACATTCACGATTGGTAGTGTCTATGCGGTCATGGATTCGCACGTGGTTTACGGAAGTAATCATTTTCAGGGTAAAATGGTTGTTTCGATGTTTGCGAGAGTCACGCCAATGCGGTCTTACGGTCGAATGTGTTCGATACCTCATTCTCTGACAGCTGTAGAGAGATGTTCAAACACCCACGCAAATGGATCTTTCCGGAAATCATGCGGACGTACTCGATAAACTCCGGAAACATCTCTTGAGGTTTCAAGCAACTTCATAAAGTGTAACGTCATTGAAATTACATTGTGTATTTGTTGGATATTAGATTAGAATATGTTATTAAAATCTACCAATCAATATATATAATGCAATGCTTTCTAATCCACTACTTAGAAGTTTGAACTTTTCCATTACATTTTGATTAAAAAGAACTGGAAATTGACTCAATTTTCGAGAAAAATTAACGTTCTGGGTTATAAATACACAGTAGTATGATTCAAGAGGTGAATTATCGAAAAACTAGAATAGATTTTTTATATATAATCTACTGGTTTGTTGATTTCTTTTAAACAATTTTTAATTGTTTAAAAACAAGAAACAACCTTTTACTTAATAGTTCCAGAATCTACAAGCTTCTTGCATTATTCTTTAATAAATTGCTCTGGAATTTAATTTTATATATAATCCTCTTAATAGGTAGTTTCAAGTAAGTTTAATGGATTTAATAATTTTTGCCATTTTAGTGTCTTTCCGGCAGTCTAAAGGTTAAACAATTTCTAATTGTTTAAAATCAACTTTTTATTTAGTAGTCCTAGAATGATCTAGTTTTTTGCAATATATTTAATCATTTACACTGGATTTTAATTATATATAATCTACTTTGTTGGTTTCTTTAAAACAATTTTCATTTGTTTAAACAATTTATAACTATATGAAAACAACTTTTCACTAGAAAAGTCCTAGAATCATGTAGTTGCTTGATTTATTCTTGATTTATTCTTAAATAAACTACAACGGAATTTATTTTTATATAATCTACTACTTTGTTGCTTTCCTTAAAACAATTTTTCATTGTTTAAACAAGTTTTAATTTATTGTTAAACAATTTATAATTGTTTTAAAACTACTTTTCACTTAATAGTCCTAAAATCATCTAGTTTTTTGCATTATTATTTAATAAACTGCAAAGGAATTCTCCTTTTTATAATCACTTACTCAATTGCTTTTCTTAAAGTCATTTTTATTTGTTTAAAGAAATTTTGTTTGTTTCAAGCATAATTTTTTGTTGCAAGCTTACAATTTGTATTTTTTTAAACATGGTGCCAAATGGTAATAGAAGAAATTAAAATTCTGAATTTAATTTAATAACAATTTGTTTTATCAAAGTTATTTACTACTATTTGGACAATTTTTATTTGCGTATAAAAAATAACTTTACATAAATTCTAGAGTAATTTATCACAAAATAATGTAAGAAATTATATGATTCTAGGCGTATTCATTAAAACGTTATTTTTAATCAATCTAATTGTTTAAACAAATGAAAATTGTTTCAAGGTAAGCTACTAAGGAATAAATTATATAAAAGTAAATTAATGTAATTTATTAAAGAATAATGCAAAAATTTACATGAATCTAAGACTTTTCCAGTAAAAAGTTGTTTTTAAATAATTATAAATTGTTTTAAAGAAAGTAACAAAGTAGATTATATATAATTAAAATCTAGTGTAGATATTAAATATATTGCAAAAAACTAGATCAACAATTAAAAATTGTTTAAACAAAATGCTTATTAATGTTATTAATAATTTTCTATTTTTTATTAATTTTTTGCATCATATTGTTAAAAATGCCAATTGTAAGTTATATTCTTCAGAAAACTTCAAAAACGAAATAAAAATTATTTAAACAATTTATACATAAATAAAAAACTGCATTTAATATTTGCATTTTGTCAAATAAAAAAAAAACCGCATAAAAATAGTAGTTTTGGCCTTATAACCTTTTAAAGCTGAATTGTCATTTATAGAGGTAGGTTTTTTGAGGCACCCTGGAAAGGGGTTAATTTTTAAAAAATTAATAATTATTTGTAGTTTCATAAAGTTTAAACACTTTTCAAAGTTTCCTATTGTTTTGAGCATTTAAAATTAAAATTTTGATTATTTTTTCATGGTTTTTAAAAACCTACGTTTTTCCATGTATGTATCTCTAATCTGAGAAAAATTATCACAATACCATCTGTCTTTAAAAGGGACAAAAAAGCCGAACGGTATTTAATTATTAAAAAGTACGTGATCGATTATCTTTTGCCGCGCTAACTCTCGGGTCCGAAATTTATAATGTCTCTCTTTCATTAAATTGTCTAATTTTTGTTAAACACAATGCAATGGTATTATTTCAAGAATAATTATTTCGTGTTGGAGAATAATATGCGCCATTCGTTTTAGCTAACCAATCGAAGAGAAGCATCGATTTTTATTGGATTAAAATTTCAGAGATCTAATTACGAGGGAAAAAACCTCCCCTTATGATTAGTGGAAAAGGTTCTGGAAAATACGAATTATTTATATCTCCTGCTTCTTTCTAATGACACAGGGACTGCTATTTTCTACCTCTGCAACAAAATTACCCACAAGTTAACATTTACTCGCATTAATAGTAAACGCAAAAGATACTAAAACTGAATTTCTGCTGTTGCGTGCAAACGTAGTTCATTCGTATGCATATCGATCGCAAAATAACTGCGTAATAACTGGGAAAATTTGGTAGCTACTCTTTACGTGACAAATAAACAGTTGTCACAAATTAACAGTAGTTTCTTGAAACAATTGGATTTATTGCTAAATATTGAAAATTTGATCGATTATCTTTATTTATTAAATTTTTAAAGTGTACCCTGCTATTACCCCTAAAATATTCTTCATTATCACTGTGAAGCCTGCAATTTATTATTTGTAAAAGAGTGTATCTTGTTAAACAACCATCAAGTTTTAATTAACTCGATACAACATTTTTGAATAGAATATTTAAACTTGTTAAAACTCCATAAAATTTGTTAATTAAAACACTTGACACTGACAAGAAAATTTAACTCGATTACTTTGTTAATAATAACACGCGTATCTTGTTTGACATAAATTCAGCATCGTTTAGAAATCTTTCACCTACAGGCATAAAGTTACCTAATTACTTACGGAATTAATTAGCTGTTGGAAGATTATTTCCTGTTTATATATATTCAGTCTGTCGCTTTAACTGAGTATTGACGTTGTTGGTACAGAAATACGCGCAAATAAGAAACAACCATGAAGCATAAAAAAGTTCTTCTATTATTTTAAAAACTCAAAAGTTTTATAACCTAGCTTATCAGTCGCCTAGTTTTTTTTTTCTTTGCCTCTTCCTGTCTTTCCATAAAGGGAACATCGTAAAAATAATCTTTCGCTCCAGCAGGCGGCCAGATATTTGAACAAGTGCCGTCTTTCTGGTGAAGGCGTTTCTATTGGCAGAGAAACATGCTAAAACTTGTGAAAGGGGTGCTTTCCCTGAAAAAGTATCAAGATTTTACAACGAAGAGGGTAAGCTGCACATTGACTGTACACACAGGGCTGATCACTATGAAAATTTATGAGCTTTATCGTGCACTTTACACAAACGAAACTTTTCAGTTTCACACACGACTAACATTTATCTCGATTTATTCAAATATTGACAACTCTCTAAATCTTTATTTGTTGAAAATAACTAATTTGGAATCAAAAACTCAGTCACTAATTTAAATAGTTATATTTCTACTAATCATTTTTGGGAACCCCTCCCCCCTTCTTGATGCTTACGTAATACTTTATGGCCCCTAATTACTTAATCAAATTCATTTTTAGGTTAGGGGACGTTCAAAAAATACGTAACGCTTTTTTATCCCTCACCTCTAAAGGCGTTATGTATTTTTTGAACGTCCCCCTTTGTAAAAGCATTTTTTAAATTATTAACTGACTTTAAGGGTGTTGAACCCATTGCCATAACCTCAAACTAGAAAATGGTTTTTCACGTAAAATAAAAATATTACTAAAATTGAATTTATCCAATTTTAAATGATACAGTTATACATTTATCAAAAAAATTAGGTTAATACAAAATTTGTTATGAAATAATAATTATTTAACAGTTTTGTGTTTTTCTTCAAAGTTTGTGAACTATTGACATTTTCATCCAATTTAACAAATAGTAGCTTATTTAATCTTTGAAATATTCTTTACACGTCTGTTCGTTGGATTTTGTTAATATTTTATTTAAAAAAATATTAAACAAACAAATCTTATCTATTTTTTAAACAAAAGATTTTTTAACAAAATCCAACAAACAGACGTGTAAAGAATATTTCAAAGATTAAAATAAGCTATTATTTGTCAAAATTGAATGAAAATTTACAATTGTTTACAAACTTTAAAGAAAAAACAAGAAATATTAAATAATTATTATTTCATAACACATATTTTGCATTGACCTAATTTTTTTTTTAAATGTGCAACTGTATCTTTCGAAACTGGGTGAAATCAATTTTTATTTTATGTGAAAAACCGGTTTTTAGTTTGAGGTTATGTCAATCGGTTGAACATCCTTAATACAATTTTAATGTTTATTATAATGATGAGTCGAAATTTGATTATGCAACAATATTGTTTAAAAAATATTTTTACATTCTGTTGTGACTGGAGGTCATTGGCCTTACAGATGAATCAAGAATTAAGATGAAAATTATTTTATTTTTGTTCCTCGAAGCGGATATCGACTTCTTTCGTGCAATTTCTCTTTTCATTTGACATCTGGTGTGAAAAACAGATATACACCTCAGTCTAAAAATATATACAATCAACGGATGTAAAACTATTGTTATTAAAATTCTTTTCGCTTCCTATCCAATGACAAATTGTTCACTTCTCTCAATTGCGAAAAATGAAGTTTGAAACGTTTATTAAACTCGATTCCTGAAATGAAAGGGGTAGAAAAAAATTGTAATTTTACGGCAGATTTTAATTTGTAAAATGAAACCACACATCTGTCAAAGCCCTTGAGTAATTAATGCTCACGTTTATCAACGTGGGAGTGATAATTATTTACAAGCAATCGATCCTTTGGACGCTCGGGAATCAACTGTCGCTTGCAGTTTGGATACAACGTCGTTAGGGACCTTTGATTCTGTTTCCGCATGACAAACTCTCCCGTTTATATTCATGTTGATGTAAAATTTGTACATACTTTTTTTTTTCAATTTGACACAAAAACATTAATTATGAAATATCCCCCGGGGAGTGTGATCTGTATTACCGTGAAATTATCAAGATTTTTAATTAATTAGCGTGATAATTAATTGGGTGTGTTTGAAATTATGTGTATTTTATTTTCATTTTTGAAATGTTGGTGTGAGTGTGTTTAAACACGGAGAAAAGTGGATGATAAAAGGTGTCATCTAGATTCTAGATTATAATATAGTGTTTTTACTATTGAGTAGCATTTGTATAGGATTATAAAATTTTTTTTATATACAGGGTTATAAAATGGCTTTTGTGTAAAAGATTATAAAATGACTTTTGTGTAAAAGATTATAAAATGACTTATATATAAAGGATTATAAAACAGTTTTGTATATATTTAGGATTATAAAATACTAATCTAATCTAAAACCTAATCTTATTTTGACTAAATGCAATTTTTCTAAAACAATTGTTTAAATTATACATCTTAAAATTTAATTATTCAAATAAATAATCCTTATGTAAAATTTACAATTCTATAACGATAAAATATGGAAAAAAGCATACAAATTATAAAATTATCCAGCTTGTTTTTTTTCTACCAAATTTTATACTCTATTTTTCTCCGTGGATAAATAAATTTTGCAATTAATTTAAACAAATGTGGTTTGAAATTGATGCAAATGAGTTGGATAATGGCAGTCATTCAATTGGTTACTGTTCCAGAAAAGGGATTTGGAGAAAAAATTACTGCCTGCAACATCTGCCAATCTCAATCCTTTTATGGTTCGAAGAAATCGAAATTTATTCGCGCTATAGATTCTCTCATAAATCGGGTTTTATCGAGTTCGTTACGTGCTCCAATTTTCTGCTATTTGGACGAATTATTTTTTAAATTATCAATGATCAAAGTGAACTGGTATAAAAACAGTAAAGATTTACTGGAAATTTATAATCCTCTCGAAGAATTTTTATGTATCCCTTCACTTTAAGAATTATATTTTCACATTTTTATATACTGATTAAAATTATCTAAGACTTTTGCTCGTTTTTCATTGTTTTTTAAGCTCTAGAATATAGTTAAAAACCGAAAATTAGATTTGTAGAAAAATTATCTGTAATTTTTAAAAAAGAAATAATATACTTTGGACAAGTGAAAATTAGCTCTAAAAATCGAGACAAAGAACTGTTCATTGTGTTTGGGATTGCTCACGAACAAAATGTAATTCGGCAATTTGTATGCGATTTGAATCGCTCGTCAAGTGTGGATCGTATAAAAGCATATTTTAGCTCTTTCTCTCTCTTTTATCAGAACTCTTCGATATATGTGTGTACACACTTATACACATACATACCTAACCTAGACGGTCAGGTCATATCCAATTAAAATGGATTGCTCACGTCATAGCGTCTCGACTTCTTTCTTTTTTTAAACTCTTTGGGGACCCGAGTGCGGAAAAGTGCGAGAAAAATTTCAACCTCCCTCGTTCTGTACCATGTTCCAACCTATACTGCATTTTCCCCAGACCTTTGAAAATCTTGTTGCTGCTCTAGATTATATTTTTTGTATTTTTTTTTTTTTTTAAACTAATTTTTATTTACCGACATTTTCTGTAGAATAATTTTTTAATAAATAAAAATAAAATAGTTTTTTATTTGAGGGGTCATTTCAAAAATAATCGTCTAGACCCGGTTGCTCATTAATTTTTAATAAATATGGAATTAATGTATGTTATTTTAATGTGTGCTTTAATTAATATTTGAGGCTTTATATATGGTTATATACTAAATTTAAAATTCATCCGTATATTATTGTAACCTTTAAAAAAAAGAGAGAAAGATCACAAAATTACTATTTGGCGCCCAACGTGGGGCATAGTTTTATTGTTTATTCGAAAAGAGTATCATTTTTTTTTTAATCTTGCATTTTGAGGTTATATGTGAATCTTTTGACATTAGAATGACCCTGAGAATAGAATTGTTTTATTTTATTTCTTTTTTCAAGTTATACTATAAAATTAGATTTTGCACCGATTGAATTTTATGATTCTAATTACTAGATTAATTAATTTTCATATTTGAGAAGTTAAATACCTGGATGAACTAAATTAAGTAAGCTCCAAGTTACTAATAGTTTGTAACCATAAGGTTTCAATTTCAACTTAAGGCTTCCACCTTTATTAATTAAATTGAATTATAATTTAAAGTTTCGACTTGGCCTACACTGTGTCTCGAAAGTTAAAGCCAGAAGCTTAAAGTTTGAAGCTTTACTGTGAAAACTACCCGCATGGTCGTCACTTATCCGGATCAAAGATTAAACTTACTCAAGGTAATCGATTTTCACGAAAAGAAGTTTTTACTACTGCTGTTTTAATTATTTTGTTTGAATTAATTGATTAAATGAATTTGCAAAAATAAATAATAGAGTTTATTTAAATAACTAACAAACTTGCATTTTATATTTATTATATTACGACTTTCAGGAAACTGAGGAAAGTTCTCAGCTGTTTAATGTGCAATAAATCATTTACATCGTAAAGAAAAACTCCCAAGAACGCAGTAGTGAAGGTATTAAAAATTTATGGAACGAAGAGCGGTTATTGCTAGTTGCATGGAAAAATCTTACCTAACTTAGATAATTTATTTTGCTCGGAAAATTTGTTGGAAAAGGTACACCGAGTGTTTTAACTAAAAAGTTTCTTTCTCGAAACCTTATGAAAACAAGAGTGGAAAAAAGTTGTACGATATTCCGACTCGAGGAGCTCTTGCGTTATTTTGTTGTAAATATTTTCTTTAAAATTTCATTTTTTCAATATTTGATTACTTTTTTATAATTTAAGTTGATTATGTACAAAGGTTTTTTTGAAGAAGATTCAGTTTGTTTTAAGAACAAGTTTTAAGTTAATAAATTCCGATTTACTAAAATTTTTAAATATTAAATTTATTTTTGTTGCCCTTACTTATGACATTTTCAAACTTTTGAGTCTCGTGGTAACCGGTGGCAGAATTTAGCAACTATAAATACATTTCTCATGTTTTAAACTAAATTTCACTCGCTTTTTGTATTTGATCACAACTAGCACATTTTGTGCAATAAGAGAAGTAGGTTTTCTTGTTGAAGGAAATTCATGCAGAAATTAATTTAATAAACTTTTACAGCAAATATAGATATTAATTTTCCAGTAGAAAAGACATTTGCAATAAAAACTGGAATAAAAGCTTTTAAATTAACAAAGACCTGAAATTGCAATTGCAGGATCTTCAATGAAACGTAAAACCCATATAAAATAAGAGAATTAAATTGAAGATTACAAAAGAGTGCTATAAATCCGTCTGAATGTCAGGATCTTATTACTTTTTCAATTTTCTTTATCAATAAGAACCTAGAGAGATTTTTAAGAAAATTTTCTTCTCTGTGGATTCACTATTTAAACGACAAATTGATAATAAAGTGTGTTTGAAAACATTTTATGAATGTTATAAAAAATATGAAACGAGTTTTAGTTTCATTATTTATCTTTTTTTATTTCAATTTTGTTTGCATTTTATTTTTTTTTTTTATGGTTAGAAAAAGTACTGACTTTGTGAAAAGAAATGTCGGTGACTTTTTTTCCAGTTGCAGAAAATGCTCGTCGCTTGAATTCAATCGTTTTCTTCTTTTTCGAAAAGTTAAAATAAGACATCCCAATCTAAAATTGATTGTCTTATCGTTTCGTTGGAAACTTCCTTTTCCTCTAAGCCAATTACATAAACCTGGTTCTATTTATTCTTTTTAGATAAATTCCAGTTTAAAATTTATCTAAAATTATTTTGAAAACAATCGTATTTTGTTTTTCTGTCGAATTCATTCTTAAATTACAGATGAAACTTTGGAACGTTTCGAAATCAAAAGAATTGAATTGCCTTTCTTGAATTTATTGTATCTTGAGAATTTATTAGAATTATTGAATTTATTGGATATCTTAAATAAGAAATGAAATTGAAATTCGAAAGAAAGATTTAATAAAATCGAAAGAATTGTAATTTTGATTAGTTGACATGTACATAAATAAATCGTGTATCGTAAACGGAAAATTAAAATTAATTTATGATCGTTGTATTATTTGGCATATTAGAGAATAAATTTGAATATAACCTTGGACTATCAAGTGTTATTTTATATATGAAAATTAAGTTTGAAATTTATTTTAATTAAAAACTTGATAAAATAGGCGGATAACAATATTATCATAATTTTTTATCAAATGATTCATAAATTATGATAATAATATGACATTCATTTTTATCAAATTAAGAATAAATGTGGTAAAAATGGGAAATTTTTTTTTTCAATTTATTTAATAACGAAACTCTTTTAATATACGACAAAATTATTTTCAATATTGCTATAATGTGACACACATTTGAAATTGAGTTTCTATCGATATTTTCTTTTCCAATAAGAGCTTGAATTCGTACACATTCATACGTTATAATAAAATTGTCGAATTTCCGACTTTTTCGGGATATTTGACATAATATATTTGAATGCGTTATCTGTTTAAAGAACCCTTTTCACATGTGAAGTGTCTGACAACGAGAGCGGTCAATAATGTCACATCCGTTTTAAAGATCTGAGACAACACGAAATTGAAAATTTTTCTTGTAAAAGAAGAAGGATTATTGATTCACTGTCGTCATTGGGGTTCGTTTCCTATGACACCCTTAGATTCATCTAGATAGGGTTTCGAATTACTTCCAATTGTCTTTTTTTTATCTCCACCCCTATTTTCTTTTTTTCTTTCTTTCATTCTTTCAATCTTTCTTTCCTTTTTATTTTCTGACTCTTCTTTTAGTTGTTTTATAAAAAACGCTGACATAATAAGGCGACTGAACAACTCTTAATTTACTCCAATTGAAAATAATAAATTTACACATTTATCGATTCTTTTGTGTTTCTAAAATGTTTCTTTTTCTAATCAAATTCTTTTATAAATTGTTTTTCAAAAATGTGCGAATTGACGTAATAACTTAGTCAACAGTGAGTACAAAATAGAAATACATTTTAATATTTCCAATAACAGTTTTAACTTTTATAATTTATTTCAATTAAAATTTTTTTGTCGAGTTTTAACGCTTTTTAAATTGGTATCCATTCAAATTACAGCACATTAAAAACTGAATGTTTTTGAATGTCAGTGGTTTCGAGATTGAATGTATTTGGATTTACACTTTTCCAAAAGTGAATGCGTTTAAATTTTAATGCCTCCGAAATTTGTGATTTTTTTTAATCAGATGATATAAAAAACATTTTTAGAAAAGTAATTCTTTAAAATAATTTTTACAATTTTAATATATGTTAATATTTTATATTAATGATCTGTCTTTTGTTTGTTGCAGGTGGGTTTATTTCGATGACTGAAATTCTCTGAACAAGTAATATTTTTGTAAGTAAAGATTGTGCGTTTTTAAAAGTTTAAAACACTATTTAAATTTGAAGAATGTTTCACCGAAGTTTTAAAGATGTTTGATCTTATGATATAACCTCAAGGTAAAAAGTTGATTTTAACATGAAAATAAAATAAAACTGATTTCTAATAAACTTTAAAAAATATTCTTATACAATTTTCAAATAAAATTATTTTGTCATTTACGCATTATGTAATATTTGGTGTTTTTTCTCCAAATCTAATAAAAAATTGCAATTTTTATCCAATTATGTCAAACAATGACTCGCTTTATTCTTTGAAATATTCTTTACAATTTTACTCATAGAATTTTATTAAAAATGTATTGTTGACAAACAATGTAAAAAAATATAATAATATAAAATAAACTATTAAAAAAACATACAAAACAAAATTTTGTTTGATCATTTTACTTATTAACCAAATATTTTTAATAAAATTTTATGAATACAATTAAATAGAATGTTTCATTTATCTAAATTTAAATTAGTTAAAAATTACTAATTTGAAAGCAAAACTTCAGTCCCTAATTCAAATAGTTATATTTATAGGGGAGATCGGGGCTATTCGGCTCACTTTTGGTCAGACAGGAAAAAAGTTAGGAAATTATTTTTAAATCCAAACATGGATATATCATTTAGTAGCCTATCATTTGCACTTTCAAATTTGCAAGGACTTTTTGATTTATCTTTTATAGTTTTAGCTCTAGATAATTTTGAATGCAGATATACCAAATTCTCAAACTGCAAATTTGGCAGGTAAATCGGCTCACCCTGTGGGGCAATTCGGCGACTTTTATTTTTTACGAAAAATAAAAAAGTTCAATAACCTTTATTTTGTAAATATGAAAAGTACCTATATTCTTATTATAATTATGCAGTGATGGATCAAGGTCAAAATTTGGGGGGGGGGGCTGGGGCCCCTAAAATTAAAGAAAATTCATTAGACCATACTTTTTTTTATTTTTTTATAAAAAATAAAAAAGTTAGTACACTCATTATTGGTAATTATTAAAAGTAGTCATATTCTTATCATAATTAAGCAGGGGCGGATCAAGACAAAGTATTTTTGGATAAGATGATTAACCGTCGCGTGAGCCCATTTACCCCACCCTGACTTTTGGCACTTTAAAACAAATACAAGTCACATTTGATACATATAAATAAATTAATGTACTAAAAACGTAAAAGTTTGTAAGTAAAAAGTGTACGCGCGACGCATAAAAACATAATACTCTACCTGACACGAGGCTGAATCAATAGAATTACACTAAATTTCGTTTACCTAACTAAAATGTTGAGACCTATATTCTATAGCGACCTTTCCCTCCTAGATTCTAATTAAGGCGTGAAATCGCTAATGAGCCGAATTACCCGCCGGTTCGGATTGCCCCGCTCTCCCCTACTAATCATTTATTAAAAAATAACTGATTATTCGCCAAATTCATTTTTAGGTTACTAGAAAAGTACTAATTATTATTAGTAGAAAATAACTAATTTGAAAGTGAAATATCTACTAATTGAAATAGTAAACTTTTTCTATTTCAATTAGTAGATTTTTTACATCCAAATTAGTAGTTTTCTACTAATAATTAGTACTTTTTTACTACAAATTAGTAAAAGTTTTTACTACTTAATAGTAACCGATTTTTCTTTAATTCATTAGTAGAAAATCACTAATTCAGATTTAGAGAGCGTATTTTACTAATAATGAGTTGTTTTTAACTAATTCAGATTTAAAAAGAAAGAACAAAATGAGTCATTACTTGACATAATAATTGAAAAGAAAATAAGTAGGGAAAAGTGTCAAACAGCTAAATTTTCATATAAGAAATTTCAGGCTTTAATACTATTAAATTAAATTAGCTACAAACAATGAAACTGAAGCTATTAGCCGATATTTTATTAATTAAATAATTTAAAAATACTTAAGTAATTTCCATCTGTGCAAGTTTCATTGTCGGTTGATTATTTTTTATTTCGATTCGAAACTTGAGACAAAAAATTCAAAAACCACTAAACAGTGAAATTTTACTAAAAAAAAATATTGTAGAATATGTAGGTATTAACTTAAATTAGAAACCCACTTTTCACTCTCTAAATCTGAATTAGTGAAAAACTACTAATGAAATGATAAAAAGTCGTCCTCAAAATAAATTAGTAAAAATTTCTACTAATTGTAAGAAATAGTGAAATATTACTAATTTTTAGTAAAAAAAACTACAAATTGATAGTACAAATTACTCTTTCACATTAATAACTCTTATAAATGTGAATTAGTAATTTTTTAATATCAATTTGAAGATACTTATTAAAAATTAGCAATATTTTACTAGTTCTTAGTAGAAATTTTTACTTATTCATTTTGTTGACGACCTTTCATCATGTCATTAGTAGTTTTTCACTAATTTAGATTAATAGAGAGCACTAATTTAGATTTAGAGAGAATGTGTAATGAATTTGAAGGCACTAGTCTAAAATTAAGCAATCAGCACTAATTTCTCATTTTTTCCCAGTTGATATAAATTGTTGCAATAATTTAAAAAATGAAGAAACTATTTAGTATACGATAAACTTTTGTTTATTTGTTTAAACTTAAAAAATGCGGGTTTCGACAGATGATAAAACATGTTTTTCTCAATCCTCTCTCTTTACGACTTTTAGCAACTTATACCATTTTACATAAATAAATCTTGCTATAAAAATATTATGAAAAGGACCTAAGAAAATAAAATCTTGGGGATTTGAAAATCCTTGAATTCTGGTGTAGTAAATCCAGTAATCCGACAATATTGAATTGAACACCGGCTTTTGATAATATAGGGGCAAATCGAACACTGTCACTGTCAAATAAATCGACAGAACGTATAACATGTTCCCTGGACATCACTCGAGTATATAAGGGTCCTACAATGTTCCCTCATCTTTTCATATTACGTTTCTCTTACCTTCTTTTCGTCTATCCATTCCTGATATAACCCTTCTACTTTTAGTACAACCCTTCCGCTCCTTTAAGTATAATTTTTCTCCCTCCTTAGTCTGTATAATCCCTCTTCTGTTTAGTCTACGTGACCCTTTTTCGTCTCGTTTATATAAACCTTTTGTTTCACGAATACATGAATGAGCATCTACAGTTTCACAAAGTATCCAAATACACACCTTAAAAATTTCAATGGAACATTTTTTTATTTTTTTTTTTATTCCCTTAATTGAGAATTGATAATGGGGGTCTTCCTGCACCCAGGAGGTCGAAAATTGTTATGGGCATATATGTATTCATGAGGGAGAATTTACGACACGCGCGGGTCAGTAAATATTTGAACTTGAATTGGTCTCGATCGTTCCCAATCGATTTGCCTGATTTCGAACTCCAAGAGTAAAGCCCCTATAATTTATCGATCGCTTTATAAACTCGGATCGGTTCGGGTATCGGTTCCACAACGTGGATTTATTTTATTGATCGGTACCTCGTATCATAAGTTCAGATTAACGCTCGCTGGTCAATTCAACTTGTTTTTAAAAACTTCTTTACAGTGTACCTGCAATTTACTGATAAAGACATTTTTTACCATTTTAAAGAGAAAGCTTATAACTCGAAGGGAATTATTAAGAATGTCTTAAAATTTTTCTTTTTCGATAAATTCACGTAAATTGATAGAGAAGCATAATTATGTTTTTATTATTAATTACTTTTGCATTCTTTAACTTAAAAAATCTCTCTGTTTCTTGGATCAAGAATCTTCTGTAAGAGAAACATTGTTCTCTATATCTGCTTTTTCATCTTGGATCTTTGTTTTATAAAAACAAAAAGATTGATGTAAAAACGTTACAAAGTGCAGAAGAGCTTTCTGTTAACTTTTGTAATGTTTTTCCTTATTTTTCTGAAAGATTTCCTTTATCTTACCCCTTTGTGCCAAACTAAATTAATTCCATTTTTCTAAAGGATGTTAAATGTAAAAAAAAAATGATACGAATTTATTTTACATTTACATTTCAAATTAAATTTTTCTTCAATTTCTACATTTATTTACAAATTAAATTCAAGAGACTTGAGTTTTTTAAAAAAAATTTCAAAATTCGGTTCAAATATTTCCGGAATATTTTCTCGTTTGTACAGTGATGACATTTATTTTCTCGCAAATGGAACTACAGTAAAATTTTTATTTTATTGGCGCGAATTTTATTTTTGTTATGAAACGGCTGAAATTAAGGGAAAACAGGAAAATGCTTTCTGCCTAATACCATTAACCTCCTTTCAATTTGGACTTTTCGAGTGTTCTCAAAAGCCTCTTGTTTTGTTTATGGTAAAAGCTGACCCTTGGAGGTCGACGATACTTTAACCGAGAACCCCTTTTACAAGAGTGACGGTTAATGCCACAGGTGTGTACAATATATGTAGAATGCCTGTGGAAAAGCTGCGGTAAAGCTTGGAGTGAGCAAATCAATAATTCCAATCCAGTTTTATGAAGAAAATGTCTTGGATGAAAGTCAGGCGCCTCCGCAATATTCAAATGTCGATTTCTTAAATGAGTGATCCGCTGTATAATTCAGTTGACTGATAATCGACATTCTATGTCCTTGAAATAGCAACAGCTAAATTTGGCATAATTTACTAGAAATCCAATATTTAAATTCTCGTTGTACGATAATGTGTCTCAAAAATAAATGTATCCTGGGAAATATTTAACTCTGCACAATAAAACCCGATAAATCTCCTCATTTACACGCTTTCCATAAAATTGAGCCTGTGTTTTACACACAATGGAAATTTTGACTGTAAATACGAAAATGTACGTGAAATTCGTGTGCGGTTTTGTCGCTAATTGAAACCAGAGATTGTAAATTATTTTCGCTTTATAAAATGATGAGAATTTAGTTTTTATTTGAATTGATAGCTGTTTTAATTAAACTTGGTTTTTTGAAACACATAGTGTACCTTGAAAATCTTAAATTCTCCTTGAACTCTTTTTCACCTTGGAAATTTTTAAAACGCATTGAATTTTAACAAATCCTTATTTGAATTACAATAGGCATCACAAATTGGCACTTATTCAACTTTTTTCATCTAGGTAAAAATTTTTCTATTTGTAAAAATGATATAAAATTTTTGTTATATCGAAAAGTTTTATTTAATTCAAGCTTAAATCGATTCGAATTTGTATATTAATTAAAAATTCGAATTATCCAAGCTTCAAGTATAGCAAAGAACTGATCAAAAAATTTCTGGAATTTTCGAGTATTTTTAATTATTTTTCAATTAAATTTTCGGCTTTAATTACTTTCTTCAATATAAAATCTATTTTTTCAATGACAATTATTATTGCTTTTCATTTTACTTTTTTTTCATCAATTTTTAATTATTTTGTTCAAATTCTAATTACATTCTTCTATTTTAAAAAACTTTCATGCAAATTTAAAATAGATTTTTAGCTTTATAAATGATGTTCTTTAATTTTCAGTCCTTTATTCGATTATGAATACGTTCTTTTTTTTTCAACTATTCTCATGTCTCTAAATCAGAATTAGGGTAACGGGTACAGTGACCGACACCCTCATCATGGATTTTTAACTGATTTAGTATTACACAGTAGTAGATATTAAAGATTTCTGTTTAAAATCAATGCGAAATAAGTAATTTATGTTCCAAATTTCTATTAACGTGCTTAAAATAATTACTAATCTCTGATAAATTGTTTAATATGAATTTGAAAATGTCTTGTCAGAAATCAGTGAACGACACCCTGTCTTTAATCTATAATTATTCAATTTATTCATTGAACAATAATTTATTCATTAATATTATGTTAAACCTCATGATCTAAACTTATTGTACCAATTTAATTGTTCTTCAAATGTAATTTTTAAACAATTTGCTGACTTTTAGAAAATTTGTCAACAAAAAACACAAAAAAGCACCGTTTTTGAGGTCAGGATGTCGGTCACTGTACCCTTTACTCTAGTGGTTTTCTACTAATGAATTAGCGAAAAGTGAGCTATTGTTAAAAAGTAAGAATTTTGCTAATTTTTTAATAGAAACTACTAATTAAAATAGTTAAGTATTACTATTTCAATTAGTAGTTTTCTACTAGAAAATTAGTAAAATTCTTTCTATTTAATAGTAGCTTAATTTTCGCTAATTCATTAGTAGAAAACCTTTAATTCAAATTTAGAGAGATTGCGATTTTTGAAAAAATTATTTAAAATATTTTCAAGGGCGAAAATAAATTATATCAAGGTCAACTTTTTGATAATTGAAACAATTGTTAAACAATTAAAAACTAATGGAAATAAATACAAAATTTTTAAAAAATTGTGTGTCACTAGAATTGGAGAAAATAACTAAACATGTATAAATGAGCGATATTTGCAGAATATAATAGCTACTATAAAGTAGTAAGAATTTTACTAATTTCATAGTAGAAAACTACTAATTGAAATATTAAAGTTTCACTATTTAAATAATTAGTTTTTTACTATCTTAATTAGTAGTTTTCTACTAGAAAATTAGTAAAATTCTTATTATTTGATAATAAGAACTTACTTTTCGCTAATTCATTAGTAGCAAACTACTAATTCAGATTTAGAGAGAATTTAAAATTGAACAATAACAAAAATAATTTAAAAATTTAAAAAACCATAATAATTCAAAATTAATAACGAAAATAATTTAAAAAAAAAGAAAATTATTAATACTTTAAGAAAATGAAAAATTGCTAATAAAATTTCACTGATTTTCAGTGACTTACTTTTTGCTGGTAATCAGTAAAAATTCACTGATTAATTTTATGAGAGAGACAATAAGTGACAAATAAACAAAATTTAATATATATGAAAAAAGAATTCAAAAATTTGGAAAATATAACTGAAAATTGCTCTCCAAAAGTTCAAATAGTCAAAATGTACTAATTTCATAGCGACAATACAATTACTGTTTCCAGTATCAAATTTTTTTACTGATAGATTAGTAAAAAATGACATCAATTAATGACAAACACTTTTAGGTTATTTTACAGAACTAAAAAATAAAACAGATTTCTAATAATTATTTTTCACTAATAATTAGTTATTTTTTATTGATTAGAATAAAGAAAAAACGTCCACGGTTTTATTAACATTTAGTAAATTGACACTAATTCAGAATTAGAGATTGATGAATACAATATTGAATCATGACAAAAATAATTAAAAATTAAAGGAAATAATAGAAGAAATTATTAAAATATTATTAAACATTATTAAAATTTATGATCTGGACACACTGAAACAGTTTTTCTTCTCTTCCATAATAAAATATTTTTATAAAATCATTTGTCTTTTTATAAAAAGACCTAATTTAACAACAAAAAAAGTACTTTATAAAAAAAGAAAAATTTTAAGTATAAAAGCAACGTTCAATTAAAGTTAGATGATGTTTCTTTCAAAGTTTTAAGTACCCTAGAAGTAAGTAGAGGAAATGGAATCAAGAAAGTAAAACGAGAGCAATAAAACGAGGTTTACAAAAGATGATTTCCCTCTTCTGGAAATTTTTATCGAGGAAATGTTGAGAAATGCACTTTTTTCTTCTTCTTCGTCTTATTTTTAATACAAGTGCAACTTTTAGTTTACGATAATGAGTTGTAAAAAAGAGGAATATCATAAAAAGAGACACGGAATGAAGGCCTTGAATTTTGCACTAGTACAATTCGTGCGAGTGGAACGTTTTGCGGCATTTCCGGATGCTGTGGCCGTTCCGGATAGAAACTTTACGAGCGGCACAATCGTGTCATCCAGGGGTCACTGTACTCGGCGAACTTCAAGTCAGAAGGTCATCCAGCTATTTCAAATCAGTCGAGATCAATTCCAGATTCTATAATTTGTCTAGCGCAATTCTTTTTTTTTTTTTTTTCTTAATATATAAACAAAAATTTCTACAAAGGATAACGATTTTAAATAAAAAGTTGTACATTATTCTAAAAAGTTTTATAAAATTCGAAACCATTTTTTGGAGCATCTTGATAAAGATTCTTCTGGTTGGTTCTTAAAAATAAAACTGAGATAAAAGTATCGCGGGAAAAGTAAGTTCTGAGAAGGTGGTTGGTCGACGTGACATGACTTTTAATGAGAGGTTCAAGCACCGTTTGACCGGTCGCTGAATCATCGTTAAGCGGTAGTTATGTGTCCACAGTCATTCAGTAATTTATTTATCGCTCTAAACGAAGATGTAAGACCGTCACTTCACTTGCTAAACTCTTTTTGGTCCATTTTAAGACCGAGGGCAATAAAATCACCCCCCCCCCCTTCTCTCTTGCTCTCTTTCTTTAAACTTGATATTTCCTTTTTTCACTCGAGACACATTGAGTAAATATAATAATTTATCATATTTTTTGAATAATATAAATTATAAATTTTATTTATTTACATGCAGGGAAAAAAATTTATTCTGGAATTTAGAATATGTACTTAGAACTTATTTTTGATTATTGTAAACTTAAATTTAGTGTTATACTATTCTTAAAATCACACTGAAAAAAATCTTGTTATCACTGTAAAAAAAAGTCTTATTTTAAAACGGAAAACCTGTCTTATTTTAAGACGTAACATTTTTAAGACAGCTCCTATTGAATTTCTAATACAATTTTTGTACCTTAATTTAAGAAGCAAAGAATGTGATTATCAGCAGGTAAATTTGCTGAGTTTAAGACAATTAATCTGTAAAATCAGCAGCTGTGTGATGAATTTAAGAAATGCATTAAAATTCAGCTGAACCAAGATCTTATTTTCTCACAAACATCAGTTGAAATTCAAAGAGCTCTCTTATTTTTACAGAACCCTCAGTTTAAATTAAGGACAGCATTACTTTCAAGACTGATTTAATTTCAGACTTCTCTGAAATTAAGACTTTTTACAGTTTACATTAGCCCCGAAAATGGTTGCTTAAAAGGATTTCTACTTTTTAGGTTATATTAACCATTAATGTAGTTAACGGTACCATATCCATGGTGAAGTTAACCATTTTATTTGGTTAATATAACCAAAATGCAAATGGCAATAACTTTTGTTTTTTCAGTGGCAGGATATATTCTAAATGCTTAGAATACTATTCTTAAAATAAGTATATATTTTAAACGCTTAGAATATATCCTTATTTTAATTATAATACTATACTAAATTTAAATATACAATATTCTAAAATAAGTATCAACTATATATTCTTAATTTTAGAATAATTCTTTTCTATGTAAATTATGCACTTATTTACATAAATCAAAAATTTGTTTTCGTAAATATAAATAAGTATGAATTAATTTATTCAACCATCAACTGAATTGTAGATTAATGTTAATTAATAATTGTATTTTTGTTATTTATATATTATTTTAATTCCAAAGACTCTTGTGAAAATGTTTTCTTTTGACAAAAGAGAATCAATCGAATTGAGAGAAAGATTGGTTTTTCAGAATGAAGAAGAATTCTTCTTGTTTTTCTTCTTGCTTCAAGATTTCTTTTACGAGTGCTATTCTGTTATTTTTAAAGCAATCCGCCAAGTTTGCAGCGTGGATGGAATTATTGTCAAGCAGTGGAGTTTAGATAAGTTTGCAGTAAACGGCAAGTTCAGAGAAGTCTCTGAGCCAAGAAGCGGAAATAACTAATTTCAGAAACGGTCAGGCCGGGTGGTACACTTTGAGATATGTCAATTAGATTCATCAAAGTAATTAATGTTTCTTGGAGCTCTTATTTACGTAAATTTATTCATCACTTTAACGAGTGTTGTGTCATTAATTCGGCGTGTTCTTCATTCCTGAATATTGATCTTCCAAGAATCAAATTTCCTCTCCAATGACAATTTTTTTTTCAAAATTAATTTTTCTCTGTACTTTGACCCAGTCTCTACAAGGTTTTTTACTGAAAAAATTAATTTTTTTTTGAATTTTGAATTTGTTCCAAGGTCAACTTGTGTCAAATTAAAATATTTGAATTCAAAACCTGATTTAATTGATTTTTTTCGAAAATGAACTTTTTTTTATAGATGAAAATTTGAATCACGAATATAAAATTCGACTAAAAAATGCTGTAGTATGAAACAAGAGAAACCCTTCTATTTGAACTTGTATAAAATCACACGAATGGTATACCGCTATGGCGGATCAATGATATACGTCTAGCTTCATAGTTTCTACTTTTTACCCTTTTTTTTTATTTTTACTTTTTTATCGAGTTTCTATCAAACTTGGATATTCGCGGTCAATAGCCAGCCCCGTGGACGCTCTTTGGTATCGATTAGTAGACCAACAAACTCTTTAAGAGCCTATATAACATTAATGAAACAATACACTCGTCTTCTTTTCCTCTGTCCATTTATCAAAATTAAATTTCACTTTGACATTTAATTAATACTGATGTTTCATAATCAAGAGAAAAGAAAAACTTGATGATAAATCAATATCCTTTTAATTTAAAATAAACATCAATTAAACGACATTTTTAAATTACTTTTCCTAATATTCTGCATTTGTCTCGTAATTTTTGGATTTTGTTTCGTAATTTTTAAATTGAATTAATGTGCTGTTTACTGGTTTCGTTGGATTTTAGCCTCTTTGGTTGGTAATATTTAAATACATCTGTTACAAATCTAATTTTGTTCTTGAATGATTACAAAGGGGAAAAGGATTATTAGGATTTCATTTGGATTATCTTTATTGGATTGACCGACCGAGTCCATGTGATTAAAAGCATTGAAATGTCTTCGCAGCTTGACAAAGACGATTACAAATAGCTCCGACGCTCAACTCGGAACTCTAATTAAAAATATATTTCCAGAATTGATTGTCGTTGAGAAATGTAATTCAACCAATAAAAGTCTATAAATTCAATGATTTTCTTCTTTTTTTTTACTGTTGAGCATTGAAGTGTCTTTGCAATCCAACAAGCTTCACTAATCGAAGCACTAATTAAAAACATTTTAAATTTAATTCAATTAAAATAGGAATTCTTTAACTTAGTCAAATAAACATGGAGCCAATAATTAAAATTCAAAAATTGAAATAATTTTAAAATATTCATTTATTTATTTATAAAATGTACAATTTCTTTATCTGCACTTCTTCTTTTCTTTCGTAGCGAAAATAAATAAATCGACTCTATTTAATGAAAAAGTTTCTAATCAAAGTTTTTTGTTGTTATTGAAAGTGTGCAAAAAATAAGAGTTTAAGGTTAAAACGTGCTAATCAATTATCCGCTTTATATCTCTATAAATGTTTTACTGTCTTATTTTTGACGAGATTTAAAAGAGGTTTTATTCGAGGTTTGATTACTGTTGTTGGAAAAAAAGCCAATGACAATGATTACCTGTAGCATTTATCCAATCGAGTGTGAAAAAGCAACGGAGTCGGTGTTTATTCGTCCATTCGTTAGCTTACCATTACTGGGACGTAAATGACTTTAATGATCGTTGGCATTATTGATTTTGCTACTCGTCCGGAACACCGGAAACTCGTTTCTGTACTGGGTGTTCTGTTTCACTCGTAAGCCTCTTGAAAAATCTATTTAAATTAGTTTACGACACTTTTTTTTTGTCACCAACAAAATTTTAATCTCCCTTCTATTTCTGACTAAAATGAAAATTTTATTAAAATTTCATTTTAATAAATTTACGATTATTTCAATTTTTCAAAGTGTTGTCATTTTTTACGTGAATTTTCAGTTTTACAAGTGTTTTTAGTTTGTTTGAAAATAATTTTAAATGTATTTTTAAAATTGGTATCTTTTATTTTTACTTTTTTTTTTCATATTTCAATTTATGGTAATTAACATTTTTTATTCGCAATATTTTTGCTTGATAAAATGTTTTAGATTCAAGTTATCTAACAATAAGTAAAACGTGTGTTATAAAAATGAATTTTGTTTTTAAAGAGAATGGCTTTTTGTTAAATAATGAAGCGAGTTTCTTCTGATAAGAGGCATTGTTTCTTTATCAATGAACCTTGTTTCGGTTGAAAACGTTTCTTGATGGACCTTGATTGTTTTTTGATTGATTAAATAATGGACCTTGATTTTTTTAAAAAATGTTTTTGTTTCTTAGAAATGCTTCAAGGGGAAATTGTTTGAAGCAATTAGCAGATTATTTATCGTTTCCTTTATACTAATATTTTTTAATTACTAATTTTGAAAATTTTTATTTGATGATCGCCAATTAATCTATTGTCTCGAATAATGTATTTATTCTCTTACTATTTTCTTCTTGTTTCTTTTAAACACAAAAGAAGGTTTCATTTAAAATAATTTCTTTTAAAGACAAAAAAATTCCCTATTTTCTTTATTATATTTCATCTTTATCTTGTTTACAAAATAATCCTGGGGTTATGCTCTAGAATCAAAGGGGGAGGAGTTCAAAAACGTTTATAATCCCCTAAAATATATTTAAAAAGAAACACACAGTTAATTTAAAAAAAATACTATAAAAAAAAACCTTCGAGAAGACTTTCAAAAAACATTGTTTTTGAAACGACTTTTAAAACATCTAAAAATGAGCAATTTTAGTTTTAACGACAAAAAACAGCAAAAGAAAATAAAAAGTTTTTGAGTTTTATTTTTTTGTTGGAAAATGAAAGTCAAGGTCAAAGTTAAAAAAAAGGGAGTTGTCTTTGTGGCGAGTTTAACGTTTTAAAACAACCGCAGAGTTGAGAGACTGGTATATACCGTGTCAAACTATACACCGTCGTTGTCATGACCTTGAACATAGCATTAACCTTACAACCACAACCTGTAGACAACAACACTGATTCCTAGTTGTAAAATCGATTGGGAGCAGAATTGAAAGGCAGATTATTGCATAACTTTAATAAACGATCAAGTTGCTTGTCACCAATCTATATATATATATATGTATTACTATATATGTATACGTGGCTTGAAACACATAAATGCTTTTATATCAAAGGGCGATGCACCGCTGGCGCTATTCTCCTGGGGCGCCTACCCCCGCCAGAAACTCTCCCAGACCCTAGTCGAACCCCCCAGACGTTGGGGTTGGGGCGGTCGATGCAGCATCACCATGGCAACCAGACGCGTCGTCCGCTACCCCCCTCTCAAAGCTACAGTGCATTCAACTAGGGTGCAATCTTCTCCCACCCAACGAAAATTCAATCAAAAAAAAAAAAAAAATCGAAAAACATACGTCTGCTAACTTTGATAATATACATTTTAGACAAGGACGAGGTTGAAATTTAGATCCAAGGTCCTTTAAATCTAAATGGAAAAATTTTGTTATCTAAATTTGATATTTAATAGGAGATTCAAGCAGAAACTGTCTCTGAAAATAAAAGTAAGACGTAATTAATTGGTTAAAATTAAGGACCTTTATACCTTCAAGCGGTTCTCATTCTATTGAACCATGATAGACAATATTTTTTTAATTTCATTTCTTCATATAATTTGGTTTCTAAATAATATTTTGTAGTAAAAATCATTACACAAACGAATTTTATTGAAAAAGAAAAAATTCCGGTGAAAATTTCAAGCTATTGAAATTTCTTCTTTCTGATTATTTAAAAAAAGTGAAGAATTACTGACCTTGAATGACATTTTCTTGAAAATGGAACGGTAAATAAATTAAATATTGTTGTGAAAGTTGTATTATATTACAGTTTAAAATATATTAGTTTTTATAAAAAATTTGTAGAACCGTTTTTTTTTTTAATTAAGTAAAATATAGTCATTTTGCGCGTTTTGTTACTGTTTCCATGTAAAAGTTCCAACTTTATAAATTTATATCTTAAAAACAGAACGGTTAAATTCAATAAAATTGTAATAGTACATGTAAAGTAATGCATTTAATATGTTATTAAAATTTTATAAGAATCTGTGGAAATTGGTTTTTTGGATAAACCTCCTTAAAATATAGATTTATTTTTGATTATAGTATTGGTAATATGAAGAACACATATTCTTATGCCTCAAAACGATATTACATTAAAAAAAAAGGAATTGCGTATTTGTATAAAATATACTGTTACTTAGTCATTTTTGGTCCGATTTAAAATTTTTTTTTTTTTTTTTTATTTTAAACCTGAAAAGCAAGGTTTTCTATTATACTCAATAGATGTTTTGTATTTGAGGAGGTTACATTTACATAACCATTTACATAACCTCAAACTAGAAATTTGTTTTTCACCCAAAATAAAACTATGATTAGAATTAAATTCACCAAATTTTGAAAGATCCAGTTTTACATTTTCTAGAAAAAATTATGTTTAGCTAAAATTTGTTGTCAAATAATAATTATTTAACATTTTATGTTTTTTTAAATGCAGTTAAAATCTGTAATTTTCATATAATTTGCACAAATAATAGCTCATTTTTCTCGTTGAAACATTCTCTACAGTTTTGTGTGTTGGATTTTGTTAAATAATATTTTGTAGAAAAGTTATTAAACAATTAAAATTTATTCTTTACTTATTTTATCAAAACCTAAAAAATAAAATTGCAGATAATGTTTTAATGAAAAAAATGAGCTATTATTTGTCAGAATTTAATGAAAATTGCAGTTGTTCATTGAATTTAAAGAAAAAACAAAATGTTAAATAATTATTATTTGGCACCAAATTTTAGTTATACCTAATTTTTTTCTGGAAAATGTACAACTAGATCTTTCGAAATTTGGTGAAATTAATTTGAATCATATTTTTATTTGGGATGAAAAACGACTTTCTAGTTTAAGGTTATATAAATGGGGAGAACCTCCTTAAATAAAATATACGGTAGACAAAGAGTAAAAAAGTTTGAAAATTGGTATTTTTTTTTTATTATTATTTAAACTTTGACAATAATTTACGGTCCTATTTTATTTAAAAAAAAAAAAAAATTGTTGCAAGTGGTACTATCATCTTCTTACAGCTTTTTTGTTTTTATTTTAGTAAATTTCGGTAAAGTATAAAAATTTAAGAAAAGCACCAACATTTTTGAAAATTGGCTTTCCCGAAAAATACTGTAATTATAACGACAAAGAAACAATAACTCAGCCAATTTATCACCAACTTCATAATAAAAAAAAGCTGCCTTCGACGCAGAATTAAATATAGTTTAAATACGTTGGCACAAAAAGAATCATTTTAAATAAATGATCAACCTAATTTTTTCTGGAAAATGTACTATTGTAATTTTCGGGTGAAATTAATTTTAATAATAGTTTTATTTTTTGGGAAAAGCCATTTTTTAGTTTGAGTTTATATCAATGGAGAAAACCTCGTTAATGTTATACATTGTATAATTAGTCATTTTTATAATTAATTTAAAAAAAAATTATTTATTTTTGAAACTTAGTGCTAATTTAGAATGTGTTATTTTTGAATATTTAATAAAAATGGTAAAAAAATTTGTTTCAAAATTATGGACAAAAATAATTATTTTTTGAAAGCAAATTTATTAATGAAAAAAAATCAATTTAAATTTAATCAAATTTTCTTTATATCCTACAAAATGAACATTTTCAAATATTATATTTCCGAATAATGAAATATGTTTATGTTTAAGCATATTTCTTGTAGGCTTATAACTTGTCAAAAAAGCATATCTTTAAATTGCAGATTTCATAAAAATGGCATTTTCAGATATAAAGTTTTGCAAAATAAAGCATAACTTATTATAAATAGTTTGATTATAATGCCTAATTTAGATATATTTTTAATTCTTTGCAATTAAGATTTTAGCTTATTTCAAGTTTTGCGATTAATTTTGTTCCCGTGTAGACATGCGCGTCAGCAGGGGAAGGGGGGGTCGAAATCCAAAAAAATATATTTAAAAAAAGGTCATTTGAAGAACAGTTTTTTTTTCAAAACCCCCCTATAATTTAAAAAATTCGCCCAAAATTTCCAAACTCCCCCTCCCCGACCCGAAATTTTTTTCTACCTACGCCCCTGCGTGTAGACCAAAGTTGGATTATTTTCTCTGTGATTTAAAATTTAATTTGATTGTTTTTAATCAGAGAATTATGTTTTATTCATTGTAAAACGTGTATTAGTTATTTTGGCATAGCAAGAATAATTAAAATGGTAATATTCTATTGGATGAGTATTTTAATGAATTTCTTATCTCGGGATTGTGTATGTTTTTTTAAAATCGTTTTCTGAACGTTTTGATAATAAAGTTGGTATCAGAGAAAAAATGGTAAAATTTTGTTTAAAATAATAGTAGTTAGTTTATTAGTTATTTTTTTTATGACTTGTTTTACATAAATGGGACACTCTTTTGGAAAATTGTAAAAATTGCTGGAAATGTACATTTTATCATGAATCAATTCAATATTTTTTTGTCGCCTCAAGTATATTGTGAAAAAAATTGTAGCAAATTTGATATTTACTGTGTTAAAATTATTGTCATTGATACTCATCAAGTGAAAATTATTTGGTTGAATACATTTATGAAATAATGGTTTGGGTGAACAGGACTTCTGCTTTTTGTATTCAATCAGTAGAAAAGTTTGCCGGACATATCACATTCGATATGACATCAATATTTTCGTAAATTTCAAACTCGTGAGTTTGAAATATCAAAACTGTATTAATTTCATTTTTTTTCTTTTTTTTTTATTAACAAATTGAATTTGGTACATAATAATAAGAATTAGAATTAATAAATAAGAATAATTCGAATTAATAAATATAAAGAAAAACTCGAATGAATAAATTCTAAGTTTTAAATAAATAGAATTGATTAAAAAGTGAATTGTCCCGCTTGAAGTTGTTCAAATGGTAAACTTTTCTAACGATTTTGCTAGCCTTGAAAGTATTTCACAGTCATTAAAGAGACCTAGAGAAAATCCCTTGCCCGAGATCCAGATATAAAATTAATTGAGCGCATGAAACTCTCCCAATGTTGTTTTCTTGCTTGCTCTTTTTTCATACTTTTTTTTTTTTTTTTGTTTGCCGTGTGGTAACCAAATTATTATTACGACAAGAAGAAAACAAGCGTCATTGGCGTCCTCGAGTCGCAATAATGCACCTAGACAGCCTGACCTTGGTAGTGCTTAGCAACCGGATAGGTCAATACTTTCCAGAACTCTGAGCGGAATAAAGTTCCCGTCTCGCAAAAGTTTCTTCCTTCCTTTTATCTCACGGTTATGCAGAATTTCACGGTTGCATTTTTCGATATTCATCCCTCTGACAAAAGTCTCGCCAAAAATCCTCGAGAACCTTCGCGACTTTTCTCGTCCAAGGTCGACGCTCGTGCGAACGAACTGTACATTCTCAACCCCGGCAGTCTGCCGCCAGTTGCAGGGGGAATGAGTGGACAGGGGCGAAAGAGGAGGCTGAGGGTAAACTGAGGGTGATGGAGAAAGGGATGAAGAGAGAAGCGGCGATTTTGTGAGAGATGGAGGGAATAGAGAGTGAAGAAGTAGAGACAGAATGAGAGAGAGAGAGAGGGAAGGAGAATTGATAGAGAAAGAAGGGAGAAGGAAACAGAATGAGGAAGAAGGAGAGGAAATGAGGGAAAAGGAAAGAAAATGATGGAAAAAGAGGGAAGGAAATAAGGGAAAAGAGTGAGGAGGATAGAAAATAAGGGGGAAGAGTGAGAGGAAAGGAAATAAGGGAAAAGGAAACGATATAAGTGAGAAGGGAAGGAAAAGGAAACAGTGTAAGAGAGAAGGAAACAAAATGTTAGAAAAGGTAAGAAAATATAAGATAAAGAAACTGAAAAAGGGGGGAAAGAGAAGAGAAAGGGGTGAGAGTAAAAGAGAGAGATAGAGAGAGGGAGTGAGAAAGAGAGGAAAAAAGAGAGAAGGAAGCAAAATGTAAGGGTAAGAGAAAAAAGAGTGTAAGAGGGAAAAAGACAGAAAGGGTGAGAAAGAGCGACGTAGAGAGAAGGGTAGCAGCACTTGACGACCCCTGAACGTCGTTCATCGATCGAAGGGTGCACGCACCCTGCACCTCGACACGCATATGCCATAGAATTACAGGCTCTCTTTTCAAAATGCATTTTTCCCAATAATAACCTTGCTATTCTTTTTTTTTTTATGTAAAAGCCTCGGCATAGAAAAAAAATAGGAAAAAGACAGAAATTGCATATTTATGGTCAAGCGTCGTCAATCCTTTCAAACAGAATATGATGATTCTGAATGAATGGAGCTGTCCAGAGTAACCACTCCATCCAACCAGTGTTCATTCTGATAGTTTGAAATGCAAAGCCAGACTAACGGACGGGACGAAACGATCTGCTTACCAGTTTACGATCTTGGCAATTGTCGTAAAAGTCATTTGCAGGTGCTCCCTACTATTCGTCCATCTTTTTTAGAGATATTTTTTTCTTCTTTTTCATCATTTGCATTCACTATTTCGCAGAATTCTTCTAAATTTAAATAAATGAAATTTCATGTATATATATCAGCTGAGTCTCTCGTATTCTCGAGACCAATGGAAAGTTTCACTCGTTTATCCTCGGAAATGTTTCAATAAAAAGGTGGTTTTTTAGTTTAAATATTGGTTCATCTTTGTTTGGGATTTGAATTTAGAGGTTAGTAGTTGTTTTTAGGGATGTTTTAATGAGGAAAATTGTAATTTAGAGATTGGTAGATGTTTCAATTTAGAGCTTGGGGGTCATTCATAAAGAACGTTACACTTTTAGGGAGGAGAGGGGGTTCGTGAAATGTAACTATTTGCAACAAGAGGGGAAGTTTAAATTTAGAAAGATCATTAGCTTAATATTTTATTAAGGGCATGTGGAAGACGTGACTGTAGACAATTGGTATTTTTCAATTTATACGTTAAATAATAATTAAATTTTCTGTAATAGACCAGTTAAGATTTTCTTTTGTTTTAGTTCACTACAGAAAATTGATTAATTCTAGTTATTATTTCACGAGTAAATTGAAAAATAAAAATTGTCACGTCTTTATGGAAAATTAATTTTCTGTAGTAGACCAGAATTTTTAAGTTTTTCCTTTATTCTGGTCTACTATAGAAAATTAATTTCAATTATTATTTTACGAGTAAATTGAAAAATACAAATTGTCTAAAGTCACGACTTCCACATGACCTTCATTAAAAATTGAAACCAAATCGAAATTTTAATTCATCATCAGAATTTCAATGATTTTAAATCTCAATTGATATAAAATTTATACCTACAATTTAAATTGTAATTCACTTTAATTTCAATTAATCTCAATCCATTCTTATTCAAGTTTTCCCAATTTTAAACTATCTAAATCTCAGTTTGTTTTTATTTTAACCTTAAATTCAATGCCTCCAAATTACAATTTATTTAATTAATTAAATTTGGCTATGCAAATTTCAATTTAAGGAACTTTCTTAATCCGAATTAGTAGAAAATCGGTCACTAATTTAAATAATGAAATTTAATTTCTACTAATTTGAGTGGATGGCCGATTTTTTAATAATAATTCAGAGTCAATCGGAAAAAGAGAACATAGGAAAAAGTTAGTGCAATTCCATAATCTTGTATATTTAAAATAAATAAAATTATTTAAGTTTTAATAGCGTTTTAGTAGAAGGTAAATAATTTTGTTTTAAAAATGTTTATCATTTAAAAATTGCATTAATTTGAATAAAAATTACAATTTTCTGTTTATTGGATACGAATAAACGATTTAGAAAAATTGGTCTAATATTTGACAAGCTTCTCTGATAAACAGAAAATTTTTATTCAAATGTAACCTTCATTGATTAAAATGTTAAAAATAAAATTGTTTACCCTTCGACTAAAACGATTTTAAAATTTATGTAGTTTTCTAATTAAGAATATACGAAAATATGGATATTGATTAACTTTTCTCTCATTCCTCCTTAACCAAGTTTTAATCGTCTAAAATTTTACTTGATCCTAATAATCTATCAATTATAATTATCATTGTACTAATATTTAATAGGTGAAAATTGAAATTGATTGAATTCATTATAATTTCAATCGATTTTAATCTTTCTTGGATGTTTAAAAATTATAAAAGTAATACGAATTTTGAATACTTTAAATTTTCAATTGTTTGTGAGAATAATTGGTTTATTTCAAAATTTATTTTCAATTTTTTGTTATTTCGCTTTACCCGTAATTCGAAACAAAATAATTACTTTTTAAATTACGGGTCAAAAGAAATAACAGAAAACTGAAGATCAATTTTAAAATTTTATAATTTGCCTTAAATTTGATGAATTGATTGCAATCTTTAAATAAAATTCATTAAATTTACGAGATATTTTGAAAAAAAACCCCAAATTACTTTCGCGACGGTCCCTGATTTAGAAATTAAAAAATTCCAATAAAATTGCAAAATGTAGGGGTTAGAAAATAGCGCAAACTTTAGCTTTATTTTATTCTACGCTTCTCTTCACGGTGTAAATACGATCTGTCTTTAAGCCATCCGTTTAAATAGACTCTTTCATACATATTTATTGATTACTTGATTCTTCAATTTGAAGATTAATACACAGTGAGAAAGAAGAATTGCTATGATAGCAAACTGAATTGTTAATACAGCGCCTGCAACTTTTTTGGTTATTATAACAAAAAAAGTTGTAGGCCCTATATATTAACAATTTAGTTTGCTATCAAAGGAATTCATTTTTATCGGAGCATTTTTCTAATGAAAAATGTATTCTTGTTGCAATAGCCTTTAGATCAAATTTATTTACCATGTTTTCACGTAAATTGGAAGATTATTTGTATTTCAAAAATTGACAGATAATGCAATCTAACAAATTGAAAGCTCGAATAAAGATTAAAAAACAGATGTTTAAGGTGAAGATAGGGAGTTGTTTTTTCAGAAGGTGGGAATATGATTGAACAAGGAAGCAGGAAGCTGAAGGTGATGGGTGATTTGGAAAATAGCACCTAATTAATTTCTTTGCATGTCGGCTTTCTCACGTGGCTTAAGTCATCAAATCTTCTTTGTCTGAACCTCCGGCCTTTAATGTTCCATTCGCCGTTAAGCTCGCAGCGACGACGGCGATGACTTCCTCCGAGAGGAACGTTCACCTCGTTATCACGGACACGATCGAAATTCCTGCACGAAGGTTGCCAACGAGCACCAGCGAATGGTGAATCCAAGCGTTTCCTGGAATCGACTTAGCTCAGCTCACTTCGTCCCCCGTCGCTCTTTGACCTCAACTACTACAGCTTTAGAATCTCTTCCGTTTCACAGGAAAAACTGCGGTTGCCATGAATTTGTTATTTTTCTTTTTCTTTCAGTTTAGTTTTATAGCCCCCTTCCACCTGTACCCCACCTCGCCTCTTCATCATTCAATTGAATAGTCAAATTAAAATTTTAAGCAGTCGATGATAGTGAAGCCACCCGCATAAAACGAGTGCGATGACCTTCGTATTCGTGACCTTGGTCTTGTAGAATGCCAGAGTGCGGGCACTCAGGTGAAACATGGTCGTTCAGGCGGGTACGAGCGATTTAATTAAAGGGTCGGCTATGCGGGAGGATGAAGATGAAGCGGAAAAGAGAGAGGTAACGATAAAAAGGAGAGTTCAGATTACGTCGCCCTTCGCGCGTGGGAAACGTGTAGGATTTGTCTCAAAGGCAATCTTTAATTCGTCACCGTTCATGATAATTTCTCGCAAATTATGACTTTATTGGAAAGGTCTCCGGCTTTCTTGAACTTCCCTGTTCTGAATAACAATTCATTGGTCAAGATTAAATGCTTTCTCTTCTCCGATTTGTTGCACTATTCCTCACAATGGATCGTGTCGTCTTTTATTATAGTATCAAGTTTAAAATCAAGGGCGTGTTATTGTCTGGAGTTTTTTTTAGTTGCGGCACTTAAAAATGAGAAAAATTTTATTTTAAGCACACGGAAAAAAAATTCCTGTGTAATTAAGGGCATGTGATGGATTATGACGTCACTAATATAGGCAAAATTTGTCCGTAACTTTTCTCTTAAAATCTTGAATATTTTTTCATGAAACTTGGTAGAATTACTTAAAATGTCATTATGAAGGTCTCTCAGACCCAAATTTGTTTAAATTTTGGCCCAAACTTAATTTTGGGAAAATTTCGAAAAATTGCAAAATTTTTTAAAAATCAATTTTGAGACAAAATTCAAACAAACTCGGGTCTGAGAGACTTTCCGAATGACATTTTAAGTAATTCTACCAAGTTTCATGAAAAAATATTCAATATTTTAAGAGAAAAGTTGCGGACAAATTTTGCCTATAACAGTGACGTCATAATCCATCACATGCCCTTAACTGAAAATCTTGTGCATTCTACAAATGGAGATAATAGTTTACACTTTACACAAACAGATCATATACCATTTTTGTGAAATACACAAATAAGTTTGTGGAATTTACAAATCAGTTTGTGGAATGCACAAAACTCTAAATTAATTTGGTCTTCGGAGTTTTTTCAAAATATCTAGTAAAAATTTATTGTTAAAATACATCAAAGTTAGATAAACTTGAAGTTTTAAACGTTCAAATAAACGAAATTATTATTTTAACATTTTTCAAATTTAAATTTGCGCAAAAAAAAATGATCTGTATACCACAAAATTGATTTGGATACTTAAAGAATTAATATTTACTATTTTATATTTTATGTTGCAAAAGTTAATTTGAAAAATATTTCCAGGGGATAAAAATTTCGTTCAAATGAAGGTTCGGAACTTCAGGGACATAAAGTTAGATCTATGGGATTTAATTTTGAAAAACATTGAGACTACAAAAAGAAAACACTAAAAAAACACTAAAAGAAAATAATAAGGAATTTTACTGTTTGTTTCTATCTATACTTCACTCTCATATTTTTAAAATAAAAGTTCAATTGTGGTTTAATTTTGAGAAGAATTTACAATTTAAAATAACATTGAAACAAAAAAAGTTAACATATTTTAGTAAATTATTTTATAATATAGGGAAAAAAATATTACAGCAAAATGTTCTTATAAGCAATTCTAAATTGCTTTTAAAATTGTCTTTAAAATAAATTGTTTTTACATTGTGTTTGTTGTAATTTAAATTTTATATTAAATTTAAGGAATACTTGATAGATGATTAACAGAGTATCTTTTTTGTTTTTGCAGGGATGCCGGTTGACTGAAGATGGCCTCTCCGACACCATCACTGGAATCGCGCGCGAATTCCCTTGGCTCTCTGGCCTCCCTGTCACCGCTGACGGTGAGCGGAAGTTCTCCACCAGCAAGCGACTCAGCGATCTGCGACGTCGATAGCTGTGATCTTTGTTTGGATAGTGCGAAACCAGGAGACGCACCCTGCCCACGTTGCCGACTAGGAGGCGGTGGCGGCAACGGGGTTCGCTGCACCGGCTGCAAGTCCACCGAATCAGACGCCGTAGCAAGGTGCTTCGACTGCGCCAATTTTCTTTGTCCAAATTGCGTGATGGCACACCAATTCATGCACTGCTTTGAAGGCCACCGAGTCCTCAATCTCGGCGACTCCAAACTGGAATCATCAACAGGCAATAGCGAGCCCAAGAACAACCTCGTCGTCAATGGCGGCAGCAACGGCGAGAAAATCCTCTTCTGTCCACGACACAAGTCCGAACTCCTCAAATACTTCTGCAGACTCTGTACTGTGCCAGTCTGCAAAGAATGCACAATCTCCGATCATCCGGCGCCACTCCACGATTGCGCCCACATCTCCGAAGTAGGACCCCAACAACTCGAGGCAGTCTCCAGAATTGTTCAAGAGTGTCGAGCGAAAGCTGCCGATGTTCGAAATGCCGTCAAAGCCGCCGATCACGGAGCAGCAAGATTGCAGGTTCAGTACCACAAAGCCCAGAACGAGATCAACGATACATTCCAATTTTACAGATCCATGCTGGAGGAACGCAAGCAGGAATTGCTCAAGGAGCTCGAATCCGTCTTCTCTGCGAAGCAAATCTCCCTTGGTGTTGTCACGCAAAAGGCCAACGAAATGGCAGACAAGATTCAGCAGACCTGCGAGTTTGTTGAAAGACTGACCAAACACACAACTGTCACGGAGGTGCTCATGGTGAAGAAGCTCCTCGACTCCAAACTCCAACTGCTCCTCAACTACTCGCCCGATATTTCCAATCAAAATGCTGATCTCGAATTTGTCAGTAATTATCAAGCCATTCAAGTCGGTGTCAGAAACACCTTTGGATATGTGCGCAGCAACAGCGAGAGCAACGCTGGACCGAGCAAACAACCTCCCATTGCCAGACCCACATCACTCTCCAATGGAAGCAGCAACAACAGCAGCGGACCCGGAAGTGCCGGCTCCCTGGGTGGACTCTTGCTAGATCGACCCTACAGCAACGGATTAGTCACAAGTACAAATTGCGTATCCACTTCTCCCTCGCCTTTCGAGAACAACAGCGTCATCTCCAAGAGGTTCAGCTCGGCAAACAGTCTTGGACCATTCTCCACAACAATCAGCGATCTTGGAATGAATCCCTACGAGAAGTGGAGCAACGGCGGCAATGACGCCTATCCAGTCTCCGTCACGGCCAATGACCACTTCCCTCTGCCCACTGTAGCAACCGTAACAGCCGCACCTGGTGACTCCGTCCTCGATCTTACATCGAAGCTCATGTCCTCTGCTGCCATATTCCCACCAAAGTCACAAATCAAACGACAGAAAATGATCTATCACTGTAAATTCGGCGAGTTTGGAGTCATGGAGGGCCAATTCACCGAACCCTCTGGCGTCGCTGTCAATGCTCAAAATGACATTATCGTCGCCGACACCAACAATCATCGAATTCAAATTTTTGACAAGGAAGGACGATTCAAGTTCCAGTTTGGAGAATGCGGTAAACGAGACGGACAATTGCTCTATCCCAATAGAGTCGCAGTTGTTCGCACATCGGGTGACATTATCGTCACCGAGCGCTCGCCAACGCATCAAATTCAAATTTACAACCAGTACGGACAGTTTGTGCGTAAATTCGGTGCCAACATTCTCCAGCATCCACGAGGCGTCACTGTCGATTCTAAAGGAAGAATAGTCGTCGTCGAGTGCAAAGTGATGAGAGTTATCATCTTCGATCAAGGTGGCAATGTTCTACAAAAGTTTGGCTGCTCCAAGCATCTGGAATTCCCGAACGGTGTCGTTGTCAATGACAAACAGGAGATCTTCATCAGCGACAACAGAGCCCACTGCGTCAAAGTTTTCAACTACGAGGGTGCATACCTCCGACAAATTGGCGGCGAAGGCATCACCAATTATCCAATTGGCGTTGGCATCAATGCAGCGGGCGAGATCCTCATCGCAGACAACCACAACAACTTCAATCTGACCATCTTCACTCAAGACGGTCATCTTGTCTCAGCACTCGAGAGCAAGGTCAAGCACGCCCAGTGCTTCGATGTCGCTCTCATGGACGATGGATCAGTCGTTCTCGCCAGCAAGGACTATCGACTCTACATCTATCGCTACGTACAAGTCCCTCCAATCGGCATGTAGACCAACGAGTGAGGACCTTCCGCATCTAGTGGACCTTTTTTTTACTTGCCCAACTACCTAGCCTAAACGCCTACCCTGACTTTTACCTATGTCGTCTTGCCTGTCTTGCTACAATAGAGCCAAGAGCTCTTTAATAGAGCCGAGAGTTCTAATAGAGCCAAGAGTTTTAAAAGAGACAAGAACTCTAAGACCGACGTACTTTTTAAAAAGGGCACTAAGTAGATAATGCCTCTTTTAAAAAGTACACCGGACTAGAGTCGAACGCTTTGATAGAGTGCCGCCAGCGTTCTAGAAACCGACCTAATCTCCCGCGACTGGCACACACACACACTCACACGAGGATTTAAAAAGAAAACGTGTGTACTCAATAAGCCATCACGTAATTATTAAAAAAAAAAAAACTGACCTACGTACATACACGCGAAACTTACTTGTTAATGTTGTTATAACTGAAAATACTGTTGTTGTTGTTTAGTTGTAGAGCTCGCCGCCGCTAGTCACTTCCCCCCACCCCCTGAAACCCCCTCCCCACGAATTTTCCGCATAATTCCTAGCCCGTTTTTCCTGACGTTCCCGAATTTAAATAAATCCTTTCCCCCACCCCCAAAACCCCCCATTGCCCTCCATTTTTTTTTCAACGTTGTCATCGGCTTATCCGCTCGCTATTCCAAGGCGAGTCGACCATCGTTATCGTCATCCTGCAACTTTACACGGTTTCCACTATTATTATTATTATTTTTTTTTATTTATAATTGTTCTTGACGATTTATTAAATCTTAATTTAATGGATTGTAAGCAATCATTGGATTATGGTCGATTTTTCGATTCTAACCAGTCTAAAGTTTGTTAACATTGAGCACATTTAGAACTTGTGGTGTAGAGTTTGTTTTTTAAAATAAGGGACAGTTCAATCGTCGTATATTTATTCAAGGTTGAGAATAATATCGGTGACTAGGTTTGATGACTTTATACTAGAAAGTAGTTAAAACGGATAGCTTTAAGAGTTAAAAATTTTAAAAAAGTACGTTTTTAGACTCTTTTTCTGAATGTTGGCGTTTGCGCAGAAGTTTCTGCGACTGCGCAAAAGTTTCTGCGACTGCGCACAAGTTTTCGCGTCTGCGCAAAAGTTCTTACGGCTTTCTGCGACTGCGCAGAAGTTCATAAACATTTATAACCAACTTCTGCGTAGACGCTAACACACAGAAAGAGAGAATCATAACTTTTTCAAAATTTCCGTGACTTAAGATAAACTGTGTTTGCCTATTAGATACACATATATTCCTAACCTCTAAATTAAACTTTAGGAAATTAAATCTTTCAACTCGAACCTAATATAATGTTGGCAAGCCTGATAACGAAAATTTTGCGCAGACTAAGAATGTATATATGCCTGATTTTAAGCCATTTATTCTACACTACAACAGTGTAAACGTGCTCACTGGTTCATAAACAAACATCGGTTTATAAAACATTGATTTATAAACAAAGATTGGTTTTTACCAAACATTGGCTAGAAATCAATCATCGGATTATAATTCAACGACGAATTGTAGCCAATCAATGAATTGTAATTATTAGAAATGAGTTTGATTAGCGTCTTTGCATAACGAGTGGTGAATTATTAATTTGATTAATATTAATATTGACGACACAACGTTACGCCGTTTAGGTTTAGTGATAAAGAAAGGAACGTCCGTATCACGGAAGGCGAGATTAAAACTCTAAATGCGCCAAGGAGAGAGAAAAAAAAATATTTACGGGGAAAAGCGTGACGTGGCCGGAATGATTGCGAGTCATTTGTCTGATTTTTTTTAGTCTGTTTCTATTTCTTCTTTTTTTTTATAAATGTACAACCTTTCTGTTGTTTCATGGCGAGTTCGCGTCACGCTTCTCACGTATTAACGCCGTGCTTAGGCCCCAGGGTACTTTAAGGACGACACGCAGAAGCGATGAGGCATCAGGGTGCTTCCGCGTTCACGGTTTTTCATCCCTCCTGCACTTATTCTTACCCTCGCTCGCTCTTTATAAAAAATAACGCCTAGAAATGTTTACGCCATTTTCTCCTTAAAAAATCGTTTTTATCAGTCATTGACTCTGGCTTTCTGATGATTTGGAATCTGACTCTAGTTTGTTATTAAAATTGTTACTGACATTTCAAATGTTGAATAATAGGGTATTTTTTAGTTTTGGAGAATTACGAGGTAAAATATTGCAATATTTCGCATAATATTTAAAAGTATTACATTTAAAAATAGCACACTTTAAAATGCCACAAAAGCTAGAAAATACCGTTTTAAAACACACAAAGTTGCTTGAAATAATCAAATTGTTTCGAAATAAATTTCCAACAACTTTGAGGAGAATTGACATTGAATTTCGGGTAATTCTCAAATTTCTGAATGTTTCATTTGAAGGGACCTTTTTTTCGTTTTTGTAAATAGAAAATGAAAAGGGAATAAAAAATTAAATGTGTGCAACAGTGGATTGGAGTTTTGAAAAAAAAAGGTAGAAATCAAAATTTCCTTCATTTGAGCATTCAGAATCATAATAGGGAAAAGTCGGAAAAATTGCCAGATGAAAATGAAGCAGGCAATTTATCGCTTTTTTCGTTTACGAAAAACTAAAAAGCAGGTTTTTAATTTTTAAAAATTTTCCGAATATTTATTTACAAATTATAAAGATTCTTTTTGTCAAAATAATCTAAAAATGTGATAAATATTTGTTAAAATAATCAAGAATTTGTTTTTTATTTAGTGTTTCGTAAGTGGAAAAATAGTATTCAGAACCTTAAAAGCATATCAAAATCAGCGAATGATTCTTTTTTCTGAATCAGGGTATGATTCTATTTTGAAATCTGAGATTATTTCTAAATTTGGGAATGATTTTGTTTCAAAATTAGTGAATGATTCAATTTATAAATCAGCAATTTTTGAATCAGAGAATTGCTCTATTTCTGAATCAGCGAATGATCCGGTTTTGAAACAGAATCAGTGAATAATTTTACGTTCAAGAGATTGGAATCAGATTCTAATTTAAAACTAAAGTCAGTGAGTGATTTTCAAACTGAAACAATTGGAATTAGAAAATTTAATTCTAATTCTCAGTCAGTGAAAAATTTTATTCTCAAACGATTCGAACTCGACATTGATTCTACTCTTTAGTACCATAAATTCTGTATTAAATTCAACTTTAAATTGTACAAATTTTAACTTAAAAATCACCAATTTCAATACTCTAAAATCACGAATTCAATTTTAAATCACAGTTTCTAAAATTGGAATCAGTGTCTTGTCAGGGGGAAAAAAGTTTTGAAAAAAAAAATCAGGCGTTGCGTCAGGATAGAAAATTAAGAAACGTGAAGGTTGAGCGCGGAAAAGGTCGAGAAAAAAAAACAAGTTCGATAATACGGTATTTTTTTATTAATTAACAAAGGCGCCTCTGGAACTGTTTCAAGGAGTTGGTATTTTCGGAACAATGCCGGAAGCGCCCTGAGCGAGGCTCGTTTAAAGACAGTATTACGCGCATTTCCCTGTATTGTAGGCATCCTTTCTCAGACTTAGTTTAATCATTTATTATTATTATTATTTTTTTTTATTAATTTTATTTTTAACAAGAACAAAATGGACGGATGAAACACGCCGAATCCTCCCAAGAATCCTCTTCTTTCCCGTTATGTTTTTTGTCTTTCTTTATCCTTTATTATTATTATTATTATTTTCCCCTAAGTATCGTAGACAGTAGCAAGTATTTGAATTTTCAAGTATCGCGTAAGAATGTTTCTCTATCTCTTTTTTTGCCTGTTATTATTATTATGTTTTTTGGTTTGTTTTTTCACTATCTTTTTTATAAGCACACATCGCTCTCGATTATTTTCTCAAGGACGACCAATTAAGGTATATCAACGAAAGTGCTCGTGTTTCCCAAAAAAACGAGCCAATATTAGTAATATATTTTGTTGGATGGGTCGCGAACCGGATTATGATTAACCGAGTAACGACTTCATGCGTGTTTACTATTTACATTATTATTATTATTATTATTATTAATATTATTGTATTATTATTATTATTATTATTATGATTATTATTATTATATTATTATTATTATTATCGTATTGTCCTTATTTTTATTTACTCGAATGCGTTATCAAGACATGAGTGTTACTGCTGATTCGTCGCGTTTAAACCAAACGACTTTCCATTATAAAACAAGTAGCGTTTGAAAACACGGCTGGCATGTAGTTTATTTGTTTTATTTATTAATTATTTTTTTTGTTTATTTTTCAAAAAAAAAAAAATTTCACGAGATTCTCCGGGGACGATTAATGACGATTTCGGGCTAATCCCGAAAGAAACTCGAACGTTTTTTGATCCCTTTTCGCGGAACATTCAAAGTTTATAGGATTTATAATCCGAAAATAGGAATTTAAAATCCGTTTATTGGACCTTTAAAAACACGTTTCGCTTGTTGAAAATTTGAGAAACGCTTTTAACTTGTTGAAACTTTAAAAAAAACAACCTCTTCACTTGTTGAAATTTTGAAAGTTCATTTTTGTTAAGGATTTTGAAAGATTCATTTGTTAAAAAATTGTGATAACTCGGAAAAAGTATTTTTGCTTGTTGAAATAGAGATTCACGATAAAATTGAATTTTTTGTCAAGAAAACACCCTCTGATATTCACAGAGTGTCTTTTTGACTTGAAACGTGTTTTTGATGATATTGAAGAATAAAAAAAACGGTTAATTTCCTAAGCCATTTGTGGATCTCAATGTGAATGTTCTGCTGATTTCCCAGCGTACTTATTCAGTAATTATTCTCTGCCCCGGAGATTCTCAAATTGTGATCGATCGATTGCTTTTTTTTTTTTAAATTCTAAAAACAATAAGAAAATAAATTAAAATTCTCGTACTATTAAAGTGGTCGCGGTTTTTTTGTCTAAAATGAAAAGTTGAATGGAATATCTGATAAAAGAGATGTCGACATTAAATAAATTCTATATAAAAATCTGCGAAGGAGATTAATGTGGTGAAAATTTGCAGGAATATATCGCGACGCGTCAGGCGCAGATTTAAGTTGTTTTTTTGTACGTAGTTTGTAGGATTATTAAGTGAGGTCGTTGCGAAGCAACTTTGCACTCTGGATACGTGTTTTTTTTCTGATTTGAGAAGAAAAAATCTTTTTAAGAACAGGGCAGACTTGATTTTTTCTATTCTTTTTTTTTCTTTCTTTAGAAAATAAAATAAAAATAAAACGAGAACAAATAAAATGGTGTGCAACGTAAACCAGCATCGCGTCGACCTCATAGACTCGTGCGTCGTCGTGACCCCCTGCAAATAAAAGGAAAATGTGCGAAAAAAAAAAAGTTCGATCGATCGATCAATGGACTGTGTACACTTGCCAGCAAACTAGACACATTTCGCGTTTCTTCTCGACAAAAAATAAAGTAAACGACGCATTTAACTTGGCGTCTACTTGTGCACGATATCATAAAAAAAAACATGCGACATTCTCTCTCTTTTGTACGGTTTGTTATGTTATTATTTTAAATGATAAACCTAATTGTTCTTAATTTAAATGTAAATCGTATTTTTGTTTGTTTTAGTTATTTTTTTGTTGTAAAATGCTTTTTAATAATATTTTCAGTTCACATTACATGGAATGTTTGTCTTTTTATTTTCTGACTTTCACCCATTCATCCCTCATCCTTCTTACTCTTGGTTTTTTGTCCTTTTCTTCACCTGGACTCGCACATTTATCACTAATTTTTATCTAGTTGTGAAATCATTTATTTTTGACTAATTTAAATTGTAAGTGGTTTAAGAGGAGCATAAAATCACTGAGAAAGAAATAAAATTAGACGTTAAATGCGTGAGTCCAAGTCGAGTTTTGGTTTTTTAATTTTGTTTTGAATTTAATTAGCCGTCTAGATTGTAATTAGTAATTGAAGAGTAGCGCTGTGTTTTTACTATTTTATTATTATTCTAGTATAAAGTTTTGCAGTAGGCATTTATACGTGTCTGTATATCTGCATTGGCTGAGGGTTTCCCAGTAACGATAAAGTGCTCTTTTTGTTGGGAGATAACCGTGATGATGAGCAGTAAGTAAATAATTAGCGACGAATCAGAAATAGTTGTGCGGACCGAGTATATGTCTTTGATAGAAAAAGAGGAGTATTGACCATGAGAACAGTGTTTCGCTTGGCGATTTAATTCCACTGAATTGCAAATGGAAATTCTCTCTGTTCTTCTCCTGATGGCCCTTGGGAAATTCAATGGAAAATCGTGGCATTGTCGATTTACAAAGACGTCCACTGGAGAGCTCAATTTGATCCTGAATTTCCGATTGATTTAGAGCAATGCTTTCTACAAGAAGAGCTATTTCACAATCAAATTCTCAAATGATTATGCTCGTTTTATATTTCAGATTTTTTTTTTTTTTTTTTAATATATACCTAGTTTCATATTCGTGATATCGAGTTTTAGATTACAAACAACTTTTGGATTTTTACACGGAAAGAGAATTGAAAGTAAAGTGTGTCTAATAAATGAGTTTGAGTAAAATATGCACTTGGAGTTGAGTAAAAACTGGTCAAATATTTGGGATATGTTTTTTTGGGTTTGAATTGAATTGTCTGATTTCGCTCGGAGAAGAAATGGTAATTATTGAATTTCTGAGGGAATTTTTAATAAAGTTCAATTCATACTGACGAGTTCTATTAAATTCTAAGGGAATTTTAATGTAATTCTGGTAATTATACGAATTTCTGCAATTATCAAGATTCGGAAAATATTTAACAGGAATTCTGGTAATTATTAAAATTCTAGTAATTTGGAATTAAGTTATTTGGAATTCTGTAATTTGACAGAATTTTTACTAAATTTCAATTGAATTTTAGGGGAAGTTCTGACACAATTGGATAGAATTCCGACCGAATGCAAACGAAATTTTTATGCGGTTCGAGTAACAATTAAATTTCGATAGAATTCGAAAATGAATTCTGACTAAATTTAAATTTCTAACGGGAATTCCATTAGAATTCTTTCAGAAATTGGTTGGATTTCCCATAAAATTCTAGTAACTATTTAAGTTTCGTCGGAAATCTGATACAATTCTGACTAAATTGCAATTTCTACCGAAACTTAAATAAATTTAACCGGAATTCTGACAGAATTGTTTTGGAATTTCAACTGAATTCCAATTTCTGACTAAAACTCGTTTGGAATCCAGTCATAATTTCGTTAAAATTCTAATTTAATTTTGGATTTATCAAAATTCCATGGAAATTCCAGTTACTGTCACAGTTCCGACCAATTTTATTGAATTTCTATTGTATTTCAACAAAATTCTGACTAAATTTCAACAGAATTGCAATTTTTTGAAATTTTGTTGTAATTGTTTGGAAAATTCAGACATTATTGAATTTTTTATTAAAATTTAATGAAATTCTGTCTGAACTGTGGAGGAATTCTGATTAAAATCCAAAAAGAATTGTAACTCAATTTCAACGGAAATATAATCTTTTTGTTAAAATCGTCGAAACTCTAAAATAGTTTCTTAAAATGTTGGTAATGATCCAAGTTTCAACCAATTTTTTCAGAGTTCTAAATAATAACTTTAGACTAAATTCTGACTCAATTTTAACGGAATTATAATATATTTGTTGAAATCGTCGAAACTCTGAAATAATTTCTTGAAAATGTTGGTAATGATCTAAATTTCAATCAATTTTTTCAGAGTTCTAAATAATAACTTTAGACTAAATTCTAACTCAATTTTAACGGAATTCTAATGTATTTTCCTAAATTATAAAAAATGATATCGAACAATTGGTAATTCCAAAAATTATTGTATTTCTAGCCAATTCAAAAAAATTTCGACTAATTTCTAACTGAACTGCAAAGAAATTCTGATTAAATTCTAATATAATTTTGTCCGTTTTTCAACTGGATTCCAATTTAATTTCGAGAATTGTTCGAATTTTTTGGGAATTTCACTTACTGATAAAATTCCGATCTATCAGAATTTTTTGAATTTTAAAACAATTTTAAAGTGATTTTCGCAATTTTGTTTGAATCTTTTTAGAAATCTAATTATTATTGAAATTCCAAAATGGAATTTCGGACTTAACTGTAGCCATATTCTGACTAAAAGCCAAAATAATTTCAACGAAATTTAATCGAACTTCCGAAATTATTGTAATTTTGTCGAATTTCTTTTAGAATTCCAGTTATTAAAATTCCGACAAAATTCGATCTGATTTTAACATAATTTCAAGAGAATTCTAAATCTGTTTCAACGGAATTTTAATCTAATTTCTGAAATTATCGAAACTCTAACATCATTTTTTGAGAATTCCAGTAATTATCGAAGTTCCAACCAATTGTCTGATTTTTTACTAAATTTTGATTGAATTTAAACGGAATTTTAACGTACTTTTCAAAATTATCGCAATTTTGTTGAATTTCTTTTAGAATTCCAGTTATTAAAATTCCGACCAAAATTCGTTGTAATTTTGACTAAATTTCAAAATAATTATAATTGAATTCTAACACAGTTCTGACCAAATTTTAAGAGAATTCTAAATCAATTCCAACGGAATTATAATTTAATTTCTTTAATTATCGAAACTCTAACATAATTTATTGTAAATTTCAGTAATTGTTTAAGTTTTGATCAATTTTTTGGAATTCTGATTAAATTATAACTGGATTTTAATGAAATTTTTATGAAATTTCCGAAATTATTGAAATTTTGTCGAAATTATTTGGGAGTTCCAGGGTTTATTGAAATTCATATTTCAATGAAATTTCTGACTGAACTGTAATCTAATTCGGACCGAATTCCCAAAAAATATTCTAACTCAATTCCGACGGAATTCTAGTCTAATTTCAGTAATTTTCTAAGTTCCGATAACTCTTTTGGAGTTTCGACTGAATTTTAACGGAATTCTAATATATCTAATATATTAGAAAGAAATTCTAATATCATTTCCGAAATTTGAGAATTCCAGTTATTATTAAATTTTCGACCAAAATTCTAGCGAATTCTTAAACAATTTCCGAATAATCAAAACTCAATTCCAACACAATTTTGACAAAATTTTAACAGAATTCTAATTTGAATACGACAATTCTCGAAATTCCGACCAAATTCTAACAATTTTTTCTCGCATAGTTTGGTAGACTTTACTCAACTGTTTAGTAGGTTTAACTTACTTATTTAAAATAGATTTGCTTCCGTCTTTTTCTGAATTTTCAATCAATACATATAAATATATAAAAATAAACACATTTAAAACTTGTCACAACAATTTGTAATTTCTGACAAAACTCTAAAAAATTTTATAATTCAGGCATATTTTCATGATTTATATTTCCCTTTTATTTCCACGAGGCGATTTTTTACTCGATCCGCAAATTCTGAGACTCATGTGGAAGTTGATTCTTAATTGAAACTCAATTCAGTATGGGAATGTTTTTAATTAAGAAACCTGTGATATTGGATCTCAATTATTTAAACCAAAGGTGATATTTTTTACAAACTTTCCACGTGATTATTTCTTCTTTTTTTTTTTTGGTTCTGATTTTTTCTATTTTATTTCTTTTCCAGTAGCATTTGTGTGATTTTGTTTGCTTTTGTTTGCACTAGTGTGATTGTAGATTAGACATGATTTTCCACTGCAGAATTCCCACTCGATTGTCCAGTTGAATGTTCCGTTGGAAAAAAAGCTGTGGAAAACGAAATCAAAACGGCGTAACGAGGACTCTGTGATCTGAATTACAAAAAATTTAATTTTCTTGCGTTTTTTCAAAAAAAGACGCTGGATGAAGTTCAAGTTTGTGTTATAAGTTGCAATTAACAAGGTTTTTCCAATTAAAATTAAGCATTCAAATTTGAGCTTCATTGACAAAAATTTGAGTTGTTCCTATACAAAGAAAAAAAAAAAAAAAAAGAGTGCTAATAGTCGTCTTTAGTGTGATCCCTGGGGAATGAAGAAGTGAAGAAACGGGCACATAATCTTAATACTATGACTATTCCATACTTCTGGCGCTCGGCAATTGATTATACTGGTTAATCGAGTTTTTAGAACTTAGCGTTCGGATAGATGACATATATATTTTTGTACGTTCGCATGTGTATTTAACCGAAGGCGCCGAGTCTTTTTGAAAAGAGGGGGAAAAAAAGAACAAATCGAATTTGTGAAAAAAGCGGAAAATAATTCCAAAAAAGAGAGGAAGAAAAAAAAAGAAAAAGAAACGAGAAAGTATAGAAATGGTGTCTATTATAAACGTTCGAGTTTTTATCAAAAGAAATTGAAGAAAACAGCGAACGCGGCGCGCGGCGACTCTGATGATTGAAATGATGCATACACTATACTCTTCCCGGGCCCAAATAATGTTACTTGAAAAAGAAGATACATTGAATAGTTGATTACTATTTTTAATTATTAATAACACTCCGTATTGTTGCATGCCTAGTTAACGTATAGTGATACCACGTGGTGGTAAAATACGAATAAGTAATATTAAAAATGAAAAAAAATACTTCTTCGCTTGTAATGCGAGTGATTGTTTCTTAGATTTAAGTGGTATACATATTGTGTACATAAATGTTACAATTGCATACGTGTTTATGTAAGCGTGTAACACGCGATTTGCGCCGAGAGAACCATTCGCTGTCTTGTAAATATATTTACTTTTTAATTTTAATTTTGTATCCAACCACTTTTTCTCGATCAAATTCTTTTTTTTTTTTTAATATTTTTCAATATTGAAATTCGTTCCTGAATTCTGAAATGAAAATTTTTTTAAATTCCTGTCCTGGAATTTTGATAAATTACACCCTTGAATTGAGAAAGAAAAATTCTCAACTTTGAGATTGAATTTCGATAGAAATGACAAGGGATGATGATTTGTCCTCTATATGAATGACAAACAATCAAGAGAAACGCACAATTGAGGGCTTTATATCTCAAGGGAAGCTGTTTTGAATTTCAAATATTTGATCGATTTGTACAAAAAAAAAAAAAAAAAAGTAAAAGACATGCGAATAAGTCTCTCGGCCTTGAGGCTGTCGAACGTTCTTGTTTGAGACGACAATCTATTCCCGTGAAAATGAATTGGACCTTTCTTCAAGGGTCAATTTTGAAAGAAAAGAAAATTCCCAGAAAAATTCAATATTAATGATTAACAAAAAAAAAAAAAAAAATGCTTTTTCTGTAGAGGAATTTGGAAACATTTTTTTGTCACTCTGATATTGATTTTAGTAGTTGGCGAAACAAAAAAAAAAAGAAGTGATTATTTTTCTTCGAGGATTTATCTCCCTCAGGATATATAACTTGAAAATTTTATTTTAATTGAAATTCCAATTTCTAGAGTTTAGCGGAAAAGTTACATTTTAGAGTTTAAATAAAAGTTGCATTTCTATTTTTAAGCAAAAAGAAATAAATTAGGTAATTTATTTCTCTTTAATTTTAAGCAAAGTTGGAGCGGTATTTTTCCAAGTCAAATTTTCAAACATTCCAAGTTTACTTTTCATTAAAAACTTGCACCTGTGAATTTTTCAATAATTATAAATTTAATGAATGTTTTGTCGAGTTTGTTTTTAAAATGTGTTTTCCAATACGCGGAGAATAGAAAATATCCGTGAGTTAACTTTTTTTCAAAAAATAAACATTTTTTGGATAATTCTGTTTCAATTGTCTAAAGTTGTGTTTCGAGCTTATTGAAAATATTTCTATTGTCAGTTTTCTTGACGAATTAATTAACTAACATTAATTAATTAAAATTATTAACTTATTAATTTAAATATTAACCAAAAAATATTTTTAATGACGAATTTCTTGTCAGTTTTTGTATTAATTTGTTGTTTCAACTTTACAATGAAAAATCGCGAGAATAAATATTTACTTGTAAAATTTTAAGAGGGTGACACTTGTGAAATTCAAAAATTATTTTATTAATATAAAAATCTCAGAAAAAGCATCTCTGCTACAATTGTTACAAATATCGGAAAAGCTTGCAAATTGGAGCACGCCATCGACAACGAAACACCGTTAGAGACCAAAAAAAATTCCATTCCAAATCGACGAATATGAAATCAAAATAAATAAAAAAAAAAGTTGTCGACAATATTGCACTTTAATAAAAGAGATTCTAAAATTAAAAATCGACTAAAAACTTTTGCTCTAGAATACTTATTAAATTCAAAAGAAGTCCTCGATATCGCGTGGTTTGAGAATTCAAGTGCTTTTATAACTTGAAAGAAAGGAAATCAAAATTCTTTCAGGAATTCAGGGAAAATTGTTTATTTCTTTTAAGAATGTTTGTTTCCTGAAAGAAAGGACGAGTTAAAGATTATTAACAGTTGCTGCACTCGAACAAAAGTTTTTTTCTAATTAAATATTGAAAAAATGAAAAAATATTGAAAAACCAGAGTTCTGGTTACTGTAACCAGAATTTTTTGGTTAGATTGACCAAATTTAAAAATTTAAATATGCCCCTATCAAAATTGTTTTTGTTCATTTTTTTTTCAATTCGATTTTCTAAGATTTAAAGAAAGTCTTTATTCAAAAAGGTTATTTGACTTAAAGGAATTTTTTTTAATCCAAGACATTTTCTTTAATTCTAAAAAAATTTTCTTTCCATTAAAGGAGTTTTCTTTAATTCTAAAGAATTTTCTTGGATTTAGAGCAATTTTCTTTGATTTAAAGGAATTTTCTATAACCCAAACGATTTTTCTTGAATTTGAAGCAATTTTCTTTGATTTATAAGAATTTTCTTTGACTCAAAAGGTTTTTCTTCAAATCATAAATATTTCCGTTAGTTCAAAGTAATTTTCTTTGACCGAAAATAAGTTTTTTTTTAAATCAGAAAAATGTTCTTTAACTTAAAGGTTTTTCCTTTGACTCAAACTAATTTTTTTTTATCTAAAAATAATTTTTTTGGTTTAAAGAATTTTTTTTTACTCAAAGGGTATTTATTCAATCCAAAAATTTCTTTTACGATTCAAAGTAATTTTCTTTGACCTAAAAGAGGTTGTCTTTGAATCAGAAGAATTTTTTTTGGTTTTTCCCTTGACTCAAAGTGTTTCTCTTCAATCCAAAATTTATTCCCTTAATTCAAAGGAATTTTCTTTGACTCAAAGAGTTTTTCTACAACTCAAAAATTTCACTTATAATTCACAGGAATTTTTTTGACTTAAAGAAACTCTTCTTTGAATCAGAATTTTCCTTAACTTAAAATTTCTTCCTTTGACTCAAAACTAATTTTCTTTGACTCAAAAGGAATTTTCTTTGACTTTAAAGGAATTGTTTTTATTTAAAGGGATTTGCTTTGGTTTAGAATATTTTACTTGGACTTACAGATTTTTTCTGTGACTCAAACAAAATTTTCTTTTATTCAAATCGAATTTTCTTTGATTTAAAAATTTTTTCAAATGTAAATGAGTTTTCTTAGACTCGACGCAATTTTTTATACAAGAAATTTTATGATTTAACCGAATTTTCTTGCTTTTAGAAAAACTTTGTTACACACAAAGAATTGTTCTTTGATGTAGGAAAGTAAATTAAAAAAGTAGTTTGCTTAAAACGACTATCAAAGGTTTTTTCCCCCATACAAAAGAGCTTTCTTTGAATTTAAAAAAAAAACTCTTTTGAGTCGAAACCTTCATCGTCTTAAATCCACGTTTTTTCAATTCTGAGAAGTTTTCTAAAATTCATTTTTAAAAGTGTCTCCTGTGTAAATTTTTTTTGGTTTCAAAGAAATTTCTCCTCTTTCAGGGAAAATTTTTTCTACCATCTTCTTGGATTGAGAACACGATAGTCCATTTTCTCTTTTAATTGAACAAAACTTTTATTCGAGTGTTAAATATCATTTTCTCGCAAATTGAAATTCGAGACTGTAATAAAGAGTGAAAGAACGTAATTTTCTCGAGCAAAAGTGTTTCTTTTTTTTCGATTTTTATCTATTTTTCCGATCCACCCTGATATTTCGCGAGGGAAGGGAATCGAGTGTAAATAAAATGATGGCGTAATCAATGCGTGTTAACTTACGATACTCTTTAAGATTAGGATGTTTTTCGTGTCAAGATAGATAAACTGAGAAGGTCGCTGAGGAAGATTCAGAGGGTAAATAGGAAGATGAGGTTGAGGAGGGCAAAAGTGGGTAGGCACTTGCTCTCAAGTGGGTAAAGTGATGCGCGAGCGGATCCAAGAAAGAAGCGTTAAAATATGTACACTACTACGAGACGATAAAAAGTCTTCAGTATTCCATTGTGTCTGTATCGTAATCGTGAACGTTTTTTCGAAATATACAGCAGAGCATTAAATTATAAGCATTCTTTATCGTAGAAATTAAGGGGTTAATTATATCGTAAGGTCCTAGAAATCTAAGTCGAGTGTTTTTTGTCGGCAATTTCGCGGTGCCGCCCGCCATCTTGTTATTAAATTGTAAGACGCATAATTACTATACGATTGAATGTCTAGTCATGGCCTCTTGAACCTTTGCTACTTGATTAAAAAAAACAAAAAAAAAACAATGCGTATATCGAAAATACACGCACTAATTAATTATAAACTACTATATCGCTAGTAACTACGATTAAACTATTCAGGTATAGACGTTTGCATTTTTATCCCTCATTATTACTATTATATTATTATTATTATTATAATTATAATATATTATTATTACAATTATTAGAGAGCGTTTCCTCATCGAAAGTATTTCTATTATTGACGCGATATTTATATATATAAAAAAAATAAACCGATTGACAGATTTTATTATTGACCGAATTGCCAAAGTCATTATTATTATTCTTTATCGCGTCTTTAAAGAGCGTAAACGACTATCGCGATTGACATTGCCATTATTACTATTTTTATCGAGATATTGAAATTATTGTCGTCATAAACGGACATTTAAGATTATTAAGATTATTATATTAATATATATTATTGCATCGATTAATTGCTCGTGTCTTTTTTATTATTACTAAAATTACGTATTTCACAGAACTAACTCATATCTATTTGCTAATCGATACGCGTCTACACTTTTATATATATGTTTTTATAAATTGCAAAAAAAAATAAACAACCTATTAATTGCATATCTATAATTACATATATTGCAAGTGTACTCTATAGTAATTAATAATTATTAAGGTTGAGAGAGAATAGGGAGTTGAAAATAAAATGCAAAATTGAAGCGTTGTTTGACAAGTTTTGAATATAGTTAGAAAACGCTCGCGAGTCATCAATAAAAAGAAAGAAACAAAAAAAAATAAAACAAAAGAAAAGAAAGAAAAAAACAAAAACACACGAGCGCTTTCAAGCTCGCGAGATTGGATTGAGATAAATGTATTTTTTTAAATTTTCAACAAACAAAAAAAAAATGAAAATAAATAAAACCTGGGAACACAACTATTTGTAGGCTGTACGTTTAGAATTATCGTGTAACGACGATGCCACTGTCTCACGCGCGACACGCCGTGTGAACGAGAATTAAATGTGAGAACGAACATTGAGAGAAATAGAAAAGTGAGCGAATTGAAAAAACAAATAATCTGAATGGAAAAAGTCTCGAAACTGTTGTTTCGACAAACAAAAAGTCGGTACGAATAATCGCGCATCCACCACAAGCGCGCACCCCTCACACTCTTAAAAGTTTTTTCCTTTTTTTCAATTTCAAGGTTTGTGACCCTAAACCCTTTCTAATCAATTTTTAACCTGAATATAGAACAAAATATCGAAATTTCAAACCAGAAACACGTAGTTGAAATTCCAAACCTTTAGCCGAGGGTGTTAAACGCTCTATAATCGCGGAGTTAGGTTCGAGGGTTCGAATCCTCCCGTCTCGTTTTTTTTTTCAAATCCAATAACAAGTTTTTGATTATTCGGTTTAATTTCAAACCTTGAATAAATTTGAGCTGAATAAATAAAAATAATATTTAATTAATTAAATGAACACCATTTGTTGAAAAATAAAATGTTTAACCTGGGGAAAAATTTTCAAGAGTGCAAGTGACGGGTTATAAAGCAAATTCTCCCCGAAAAATTCGATGATTAATCGAATCTCCGACTTGACAGAAGGCATCCGGAGCTGGCGGTGTTTTTTATGCTGTTTTTTTATACTTGAATCGAAAGTACACGCTCGAAGGGCGCGTCGCGTTGCGACTACTATATTTAAAGTATCTTCATGTCAATTAATATAGGGAACATCATCGATTAACCACATCGTGGTTTCTATACCGAAAAAAAAACACTTTTTATTATTGCCACTTCTTCTAGTTGCTGTCCTTATACGCGTCCTTCTAAAAAAAAAAAAAAAATTCTTCTCCAGACAATTTACGAACTTTTTTTTTTCTTTTTTGTTTAATCTCCAGTTGTGAATGTTTAGAAAGAAAAACATTGCACGATCTTTATAGAAGTGGAATGTTATTTAAAAAAAAAAAAATGTAGCGTAGATTTGTTTGGGGGTAGCGATAAAAACGAATTCTAAAAATTGGTCCAGAATTATCATTTTCCAAGAGAACAAGGAGGAGAAAATGATTCTTCGCAAAAATCGCACTGACAGTTTTTAATGCGTCGAATGCTTTCTATATAGCCAGATCCTGCAAATAAATGCGAGACTCAATCACGGGATCGCTACTGTAATGATATTAACGTTCTTAATTACTGCGCTTGTTATCGCAAATTTAAATAAAAAAGAACAGAGTTGCAGTTTTTTTCTGTTTCGTTGGAAAATCAACGACTTTTTAGTTTTGTCGTTGGCAATTTTGTGTTACTGTAAATATTTGCGGGAATCGCAAAAAAGAATAAAAATGTTGTTAAAAAATTAATTTTGAAAAAAAACAAGGGGAAAAACGTTCTAGAGTTGATTTTAAAAGGGAAAAGAAAATTTGAATTCAGTTATTCTGTAGCTTTGTGGAACAGGAATCGATTTGTAACTGATAGCACCTGAGGTTCGATCCCCAGTCAAGTGGAGATTTTTTCATAGTTCAATTTTAAGGAGAATCATTTAAATTAATAATTATAAGAATTTGCCACTTGATAAAATCATCTAAATCATTTAAGTTGGTTTAATGCTATTTAATTGATTAAAAAACAAAAATTTTTAATATTTTCAAATGAAAAACGAGTTTAAAAAAATTTCCAGAATTTTTGAGATTGTGTTCCCTGAATTTAGAATAGTGAAAAGTTACTAAATTAATAATTAATTTAATTAATCTTACAGTGAAGACTCGTTTATCATATCGAATATAAAAAAAATTTAGTAAAAAATTACTAATTCAAATAGTTAAAGTACACTGAAAAAATATTTCGGTTTAAAATAATAGTTTAGTTAAATAAATTCCGGTTAAATTCTCCAGAAAATCCGGTTATAATTTCGGATTAAAAATTTCTAGTGAAATAATTTTAAGGTTGAAATTACCGGAAATTTCAATTTAATTTACCTGGGTAATTTTTTTCAGTGTAATTTTTAGGTTAAGTTGAATCACTAATTCAATTATTAGATTTCACGGTATTAAATATTTTACATGTTTTTTACTATTAAATAGTTAAATTTTCAACAACTGAGTTACTAATTTTAAAAACTACTAGCTTTTTTTTACAAATAATTAGTCATTTTTAAAAAAAATTGAAATAATTACTATTAATTGCTTTTAATATAAATGGTTTTACCATGAATTAGTAAATTGTTACTAATTGAGATTTAGAGAATACAACTAAATAAGATTTTGGTTTCAAATTTTTCTCAAACTGTTTTATATTTTCAAATAATTTTTAACATCCTCCAAAAAATGCTGTTTTCCAAAGAAAATGCTAGTGTTAATTTTTTCTTGTTGGAATTTTTATTGCAAGTGTTTAGAACTCTCGCTTTTTTATTCAGTATGTTAAAAACGAAAGAGTTATATTTTTTATAATTGTGAAAATTGTAAAAGTGATACAAAACTAGGATGTTATTATTACTATTATTATTACTACTTTTATTATTATTATTATTCGTAAGAATAAAAAAAAATTAAAATTCACTAGGGATCGAAACCCAGAAACAGTCACTTCCCAATCGACGTTTTTTTCACGGAGCTACGATTCTATCAAGTTCAAATTGTTTCTGAAATTGAATTCCACTTCTAATTGAGAAATTGATATCTAAATTCGACAAAATTTTGAAAATATTCAGCAATTAATATTATAAAATTGGTCGTCTTACTAAAATTTCTTTTGGGGTAACTTTGACCAAAATTCGATAAATTGTCCAGAAAATCTGCAACTTTGTTCGGGCCTATAAAGTTCGAACTGAACCAAGGCAATGGAAAAATTGTTGAGACTTTCTTGAAGCTGCTCAATAGTGAAAGACGAAAATGGAAGAGATATTGCTCGGAATGACAAAGTGAACAAAAAAAAAGAAAGAAGCGAACAGGAGAGAAGTTTATATTGTTGACGTGTGAGAGATAGATGGAGCGAAAAAGAATAAATTATTTTGCCACAGTAACATTATTGTCCGATATCACTAACGATTGACAAAATATATAATATATATTGATTATATTATTCGTATACATATACCGGTTGATGTATTGTATTGTAAAGTATTTGTATTTTTTAATTGACTGCGTTTTGCTCATGTTGGACGATTGACGGCGGTTCGTGTTAATAATGAATTGAGCATAGAAATTTGGCGAATCGTCGGGAAAAATAAAATAATTAGTCATTTATTTTATATCGAGTAAATAAGACATCTTGCAATCCGATATAAAACTATATTTATAAAATGAACGAGATCAAAAAAAAAAAAAGAAAAAGAAGAAACCTAGATTTCTTAACTTGGTTTTATAACAGCATTTAGTCAGAAAAAATTATCATGAATTTTTATCATAAAATATGGTAATTTTTTCCGTACAAGTGTGGTAAATTTTTGCCAAGAAAGATTCACTCCAGCTGTGAAAATAGCCTATGTAAATTTTATACTGTTAAAGTGTTGAATTATTCAATTTTCCATCTGGGACGTGTCCTTTTTTTTTCTTCTGTATATGAAAAGAAAAAAAATCAACGTTCGTCCGAAAAGTTTTCCCGCGATTCGCCTCTCCCAATCTAACCCTTGCCCCTCCCCCCAACCCCCAAAAAACCATCAACTTTCAGGTCGAGAGAAACCCTTTTTTTATTGTACACAGAGATTTTATAACACACAGTTGAAATTATAGATATGCAAATTTTTAATGAAAGACGAAATTACGTGACTGAAAAAAATTGAAATGTGTTTTTAGAAATTTGTTGATTGCAGAGAGATTTTTTTTAAATTGAAAACACGTACACTTAATACACAATCGATATTGACACAATGTTATGAAACGGACTGTGATCATTGCAATCGCTTTCAATATCCTCAAGACAGACTAAATCCATTTGGGAATCCCTTGCTAGGAATGTAACTAGAAATTCAGCTGATAGAAGTAAAAAAAAAGGATTAGGGATTTCGACTTTCTTCCATTCTCTCCTCAATTTTGTTTCTTTTCTGAAAAAAAAAAACAAGAAAAACATTAGAAACGTAGTTGTTGTTCAAATATCGAGGACGACAAATGGAAGAAAGAAAAATCAAAGTTGAAGAAAAAATTACTCACAGTCTTACACTTGACACGCGAGCATAAAAGTAAGGCGTACTGGTGAAACTTTTGTTTTCGAGAATTTTTAATTTTTAATCTTTGCTTAAATAATTCGTTGATTCTCTTATTCTCAAAAAGCAGAATACCTTGTCAAAAATTTGAAAAAAAAATTTTTTTTCACATTTTTCCCTTTTCAAAAAATGTTCTCTTTCAAAAAAAAAAAAAACTGTAATCCTGCATCGATTTGAAACGACCTCAAATAAACAAACTGACGTACAATACATTTAAAAACGAAGTTTGCGTGATACAGAAAGTACAAAACATGATTCTCTAAAAATCAGGGGCGAATCTGGTCACAAAAAAGGCGAGAAATAAAAAATTATTGTTATGAATGTACCTGTTTTTTGAGAAAGAAAGTGAGGATATTTTTAAAGCTAGACTTTGATGAATCTTTTACGTGACTGTTTCTGACCTTGCGAAACTACTAGAATTTCTTTTTCTCAAAACATATAATAATCATGTAAAAAAAAAGTTATTCTGGATTCGCCCCTTTATAATAATTAAATATTACCATACCATCGGATCAGTGTAGGATTACTTATTGAGAAAACAGAAAGTACGTTAAAAAGCAAAAAAAAAATAAATAAAAACCGAGTACGCCAGTTTAGAAAAAAAAATGCACACGTTATTTTTCACAAAACACAACTCAACTATCAAAATGGAAGAAAGAGGGAAATTATGAAATGTTTAAAATGTTTATCGCAACATGTTGGCTCTAGTCTTCTGACATTTTTATTACGGTAGGTCGGGGAAGTATTTTTTAAATCTGACGCTGTTATTTTTATCGAACAATACTGACACCCAGTTTAAAAAAAAAACAAGAAAAATAAAAGAGAGAAAGTTCAATTTCGAACAGGAATCGGAAGAAATAAAAGATAAATATTCAGTGTTTTGACGAGAAAAATGATTTTTCGATCGGCCCTAATTTTAATTCTAATATCGCCGTTGCTTTTTCGATTGATGATCAAGAATGTACTAATTATTGACCGTCAGTGCGCGGAGAAGTCAACAAAATTGCTGCACCCATTGTACTTAGAAAAAGAAAATCTGTAACAATATACACGGTTACATCACCAAATTGATACCGTCTAATTAACCAATTTTATCGCGATTTTTGCAAGGTATCGCTTAATCTACTTAGAATTTACGGAGTAAGGTACTCATTGATAATAATGATAATAGTAATGACATTACTATGATCGGTAATAATATAACAATTTGATAATAACTGCACGTAATCTGTGAATGTGTTAGCTAGGAATCCTTGATTGAAAAACAAGAGAACTGTAACTGAACACCAAAACTGTATAATGATATATTCAAATTACACATAATCCACTTTTATGATATCCACTTAATGTTCGTATCTAACGAATTTGTAATAGTCTCCTGCAAATGCTACTATCTTCCGTTTATGCATTCTACAAACAAAAATTTCAATTTTCTTCATCAAACATTGGAAAATGTTGAAATTTAAAGATTTTTTACATTTTTCTTTTCTTATGATCCTGTGTGGCAAAATTCAGTAAAAAAGTGCCGGTTAAGGAGGTTATCTCCATTTACATAACTTCAAACTAGAAAATCGTTTTTCACGATAAATAAAAATATTTTAATTAATTTCACTAAATTTTAAAAGATCTAGTTGTAAATTGTTCAGTGAAAATTAGGTTGAGCTAAAATTTGTTTTCGAATAATAATTATTCAAAATTTTTTTTTTTAATTTAATGAACAACTGCAATTTTAACCCAAATAATAGCTTATTTTTTCTTGTTGAAACATTTTCTGCAATTTTATTTGTTGGGCTTTGTTAAATAATATTCTGTTTAAAAATGCGTTAAAAACAAATTTGATTTGTTTAATAACTTTTAAACAATTTTTTTTTAATTTTAGAAATTTGGCAATCTGTAAATTATTTTTTATTTAATGAATTAAAAATTCCTTTAGTTTTTAATAATTCTCTAAATATCTTAATTTTTAATTCACTATTTATATTTATTATACTCAATAATTTTATTAGACTTTTCCCATATATTTTTAATACATCTAGTCATATATCTTTTTCTATTTCAATATTTTTATCATTATGAATTAGTTTTATAATATATGGATGAATTTTAAATTCTTTAATTTATAAAATATATAATTATAACAATAAAAATAAATGATCTTATTAGGGTCAAAGATATTAATTGTAGAGAATGTTTCAACCCAAAAAATTAGCATTTATTTATTAGAATTGGATAAAAATTGCAAGTATTCAATAAATTAAAAAAAAAAGTATAATGCTAAATTTATTATTTGACAATAAATTTTAGCTAAACCTAATTTTTTCTAGAAAATGTACAACTGGATCTTTCAAAATTTGGTGAAATTAATTCTAATAACAGTTTTATTTGATGGGAACAGTCATTTTTTAGTTTGAGGTTATGTCAATGTGAAACTAATAAAATTTTCATATTTTCTGAAATACGAGGTTAAATTGAGAAATTTACGAGATTACAATTTTTCTAAAAAATATTTAAAACCTTTTTATTCTAATTTTTGTCCTAATGAAATTCAATTTCTAATGATTGGTTTTCTAATAAATTTTATCTTCTAATTTTTTTCTAATGAGGTTTAACTTCTAATTACTTGTTTTTTTCTAATGAAAGACATTTTATAATTTGTTTCTACTGATTTTTGAATTTCTATTTCAATTTATTTTTTAAAGAAGAGTCTTCGATTTTTGTTATTTACAACCAATTTCGTAGAACTCATAACAGTTGTTTTTGTATTATCTTGTCAATTAATTTCAAAATTTCATATAATTTTTTAGAAAATCAAAATTAAAAAATTATAACCATAATCGTAGAACTAATTCCAAGTCAAACAGGAAACTTTTTAAACATTGATATTAACAATATAAAAATTTTAATTATTCTGCTAAAAATTGAATTTTATTTTATTTATTTTTAATACTTTATTTTATATATTCTTTTTTACATTTTATAATAATTTCGATTCTGCCAAATTCAGAAGATTACGTATGTTTTAGAAATTAAAAGTTTTTAGAAACCATTAATATTTAGAAAATCTTATTTTAGAAATTAATAATTTTTAGAATATCTTATTCAAGAAATATTGGAATCTTTTTTCTTCCACTTAGCCGATATTTTTGGTCCAACATCTTAAATTTTCAATTTTACCACACAGGTTAAAAAAATACGTATTTCCTAAGAGTCTAAAGAAATTTTTTTTAAGTTAGAAAATATTTTACTTTCCAAATTTAAAGAATTCATGTTAAAAATATTTCAACTTTTTTCCGAGATAACTTTCATATTTTGCAATGTTAATACAAAATATATATTGTTAATTTGTTAAAAATTATGTGGAGGTTAATTTCCATAATTTTCGTATAAATATTCATAAAATGTCGTGGTAAATATTCAGTAAAGAGAGAGAGAGAGAGAGAGAGAGAGAGAAAAAAGAGATTAAATTCGTCAGTTGTGAAATTATTGATGAGGAAAAATCGACGCTATAAATTTAGTTGGAATTTTGAGTTATGCAAAATTTGAAATCACGAACGATCGAGCTTTGAGTTTAAGAGTGCATAAACGGAAATTCAACATGCGAAATAGTATTGCCATGATTGTTACTCGTGCATAGATATGAGCAAATAGAGGAGCAATCAATTTTTGCATTCAATAGAATTCAAGTGCAATCAACTGGCTCTTTTTATCAAAATGGAAAAAAATTCTTTGTAACAAATCAATCAAAATTTGTTGACAATTTGCTTTGATAAATTTAGTCGCGTTTCAGTTCAATCAAACCTGATTAAAAAAGCAATATTTCAGATAATTTGAAATCAAGTGTCTTTTGATTTGCTTTTTAATTCAATTAGTTTTCATTTTATTCAAATAATAAGAATTTTTTAATTTTATTTCAATTTACTTTTACATTAATCAGTATTCGATTATTTCTGACTTTCAATTAAATAATTTTTAAATTAATTCCTTTTTTATTTGTTATTTTAAAATTGAATTCTTTTAAAATACTTAAAAATTTAACCCTTTTGGATGGAATATTTTTCAATTAATTCTTGTTCAAAAATGCTTAAATAAAATCCTTTTTATATTGAAATTTATATTTTTCACTTGTTTTAAAATTTATTTACTTCTCTATTAAAGAAATTCGGAATTTAGTTTCTTTGTATTTAAATATTTTTAAATTAGCTTCTTTTCAAATGTTTTGAAATTGATTCATTTTTTGTAAAAAAAAATTATAAAATTTAGATCTATTTAAGTCAATATATCTAAATCGATTCTTTTTTTATTGATTGGTTCTAAATTCATTTTAAATAGAAAGAAACACAATTTAAAATTCATCCCTTTTGTTGGAAAATAATAAAAAATTTACTTCTTTTTAAATATTTTAAACTTGATCACTTTTTTATTAAAAAACCCAGAATTTGTTTTATTAAATTTTTAAAACTTGAATCCTGTTTGATTGAATTCATTAAAAAATTTTTTTTTTATTCGCCACAATAACTATTCCTGGATATAAAAAAATCTCTTTTTTAATATGTTCCTGAAATTCTGAACAAAACTTTTTTTTTACAGGGAAATATTTTCGGAAATAACTTTTTCAATATGAAATATAAAAAGGTTGTTCAATTTTTATATTGTCTCAATTAATTTGTTGGCATTTAAAAAAATTTTACGTCAAATTTGAATTTAAAAAATGTCCAAAAAATGTTCGTTCGTTTTTTAGTAGAAAAATAGTTTTTATCATTAAATAGTACGAAATTTATCTCTTGTTGAATATTTCCCAATTCTTTAAATTCACTCATTCATTCCTTTTCATTCAATTATTAAATGAAAAAGTTGATTAAAAACTACATTAAAAAAAATTATTTAAAAAAATAAATATCCAAGAGCCAGTGAATGCACTTTTTTTATCAGTCCATTTTTAAATTAAATCCTAAGAAATTACCTTTATTTCCGTATTTAGCTTTAAACTTTGATTTAATTGCCTCGAGAGAGTTTTTTTTAAGGAGCTTGAAATCAAGTGAAATTGAATTTTTCGAATGAAATCAGTAAGAGCACATTTATAGTGTTTGTAGGTACGAATTTTGCACATACTGTCCATCGCTGTATATACACAATTACACAGGTTATCGTATTTTTAAAGAAAACAAGTTAAAAAACAGTTTTGATCAAAGCTGACCAAGAAAGTAGTTTTCTCGTGATCGTTGGTTCCCGTTATGGCTTGTCGCGAGTTTTTTCTTCTTTTTTTTTTAAACATCTGTTAAAATTATAATGTTAACATAATGCAAATTTGAATACAAGGCGTGCTTCATACTAAAATGTTTTCTTTTTTATTAACACTGCAATGTTATACTCACACAAATAAATTTTCTTCTTTCTTTAAATTTTATTTTTGATATTCAATTGTTCGAGTAATTGATTGTTTCATTCTCAACCAAGTATAAATTTTTACTAGCTTTTAAAAGTTTTCGAATAATAGTCATTATTTAATTCAATTCGTAATTTAATTATTTATAGTAATTTAATAATTATCAAACTATTTAGTAATTGATATAGAAAATAATTACTAAACTGCTTAGTAATTGAAAGTGTGTTTAATAATTTTGTATATTTTAAATATTTTGTACCTACTCAATAATTTTGTACCTTAAATTATTCGTATTGTAAATTTGTATTGTAAATTTGTATTTTAACTACTTTATATTAAGTATTTAATATTTAATAATTTAACAAAATATTTAATAATTTAAAAAAAAGTATTTAATAATTAAATTATTAATAATTGAAAAAAAAATTATTTAGTAATTTAAAAATTATTTAGAAAGCTATTTGATAATTGAAAGAAAACTATTATACCTAATTTAAAGTGTCCGTGATGGAAATACGTTTTGGATTGATAAAAACGAAAGTCCCGGTTGTTGAAAGGCAAAGATGGAATTTAAGGGTTAAAAGTTGATGAAATGCTTTTGTTGCTTGTTCGACATTTATGGGAGAAAGAAGCGTTATTGTAAAGTGAGTTTTTCACGCGTTATCCAGTCGCACGAGTTAAAATATACACACGTTTTCCGTCTTATCGATAAGTGTCAATAGATCGATAAAAGAAAAAAAAAATAAAATAAAATAAAAGAGTTGAGGGAAAAATCGCGCTTCGCAACAGCTGCGACAGACGAATGCGATAAGGATTGTAAATCTCACGGTGACTTTTATCCGTCGCTATTTATCTGTTAGTGTCGCTTTACCTCGTATAATTTAACAACGAAATTGTTCTCACACAACCTGCCATTAACCTTGCCTCATTGTGCACCCTTGCCGCAAGAGCGGAAAATTAGAAAGAAAAAAAAAAGAAAATTGTTATTGAATGCGTTACCGTCTACATGCATTTTCGCGATAACGTCAAACGGCTTTTAGGCACGCAAACTTATAAACCTAGTGGCCAACCTGGAAAAAGATTCGTTCCGAAAATAGTTGCTTAATCACAAGGCAATAAATTATCAGTATATAGCCAATGATATTCCACTTAATGCTGCACTGAAATCAATTTTTTCTTTTTAATATTGTAGATGAAAAAAAAATCCCGCTTTTAAAAATAGCACTATTGTATTTTTAATTTTCATGAAGCGTATTTTAAATTGAACTCAAAAAGTAGTTGATTTGAAAAATACTCGAGTGGAAATTTTAATAAATGGTTGAAATTATTATTCATTATTTTTCTTTTTATAGAACGAATTTTTTTCCCAATTCGATTTCCTTGATTGCACAAATGCGTGCAGTTGATGAAATAAAATCAAAATCATTATTTGTCGCGCCTTAAAAATTGTTGCAAGAAAACATGATCACGGGTTTTTCGAGAAAGAAAAAAATTCAAAGATTTCTAGCAATAAAAGTTGGAAATTTTGTAAAGTTTTTAAAAGGAGAAAACAAAAAGATTTAAAAACAGCCTAAAGGTTTTAGAAACAAGAGAAGAGATTTTATTTTCAAATTTTATGGAGGAACATTTTTTAAATTGTTTAAAATTATTATAAATATGAATATCAATTTTTAAAATGTTAAATTTAATTTATTTATGACTTTATATTGGATTATTAAAATTAATAAAGTTAATCTCAGGGTGTCTAGCGATTTAAAAAATTAACTAAAAAATCTGTAGATAAATTTTGGATCTTTAGTACTCTTTAAATTTGAATCAGTCAAAAATCTGTCACTAATTCACATTAGTAGAAATTTTCACTAATTTTTAGTCAAATTTCTAATTTAAATTAGTAGATTTAAAATGTTTACTATTATTTTAGTGAAAAGTGACTAAAAATTAGTAGAAACTTTCACTACTTTGAATTAGTGACCAATTTTTCACTAATTCAGATTAAGAGAGTAATTTTCTACGAAAATTTTAGTCAAAAAGGTGAAAACTATTAAAATAAAAAATGAAATTTTCGATAAATATTTCCATTTTTTAAAAGATTTTCATAATTTTTTGCCGCTTTTAAAAATTGTCTTTTGTCCTAAAATTATTTTTTTAATTTCATACCTAGTTTTTAATTCCTTATTGTTTAATTCTGTATTTTAGTAATTAATAATTTAAGTTTAATTCTTTATTATCTATTTTCTGCTATTACCATTTTTTCGTAGATTAAAATGTGGTTTTTTAGGGGTCTGGGGGGGGGAGTAAAATATTTTCTTCTTTTTGCTGATTTCTTTTAGACTCCCTTATTTTCTTTATAAATTTATTCAATTGGTTTTTACGACAATTATTGTAAGACTTGAAAACGATTTTCTTGTTTTTTTTTCATTTAAATTAATTAAGAACTCATTTCCTTTTCATTCAATAATTAAATGAAAAAGTTTATCAAAAATTTGATTTAAAAAAATTATTTTAAAAATAAACATCAAAGAGCCAGCACTTTTTTAATTAATTAAAATATGTTTTATTTTATTTTTATTTGGGGGGGAGTAAAATATTTTCTTCTATTTGCTGATTTCTTTTAGACTCGCTTATTTTCTTTTGAAATTTATTCAATTGGTTTTTACCACAAATATTTTAACATTTTAAATTGATTTTCTATTCTTTTTTTATATTTTTTGATAAAAAAATATTAAATAAAATTTTTTTGTTTTAATATTCATAACTTTTTGAAATTTTAGAAAAATTTTGCCTATTTTTTTGTATATTCTGACTTCTAAACTTTCTATATTTTCGAATTTTGTTTAAATTTGTTTGTATTTTAGTTTTTATTTAATGAATTTTAAAAAATATATCTTAATTTCCTCAATTTTCTTATTTTTGCTTTCATAATGTTACAATTTTTTGTTTCTATTTTTCTCATTTACTCGTGACTTTCTGATTTTGATTAAGGGGTTTTTGCATTTTTTTATTATTTCTCATTATTCCGTACCCTTTCTTTTTTCTTAATGAATTAAAAACTTTTCGATTGGATTATTTCGTTTGTTTTCATAGACTGATTATTTTAAAATCATTAAATAATTTTTCTGTTTTTTTCCTGCAGTCCTTTTTTATATAAAATTTATATTTTTTTTCTAAATAAAAATAATGTGTATTGAATGTTTAAAACTGTTCTTTTTAATATTTTTTCTAAACCAATTAATATTCAAATAATGAGTCATTAAAGGCACAAATCATGGAAAATTGTACTTTACGATCCGGAAAATCCGATAATTCAAAAAACATCCTTAGACACCCTGATGCTATAAATTGATAAAAAAAAATTTCATAATGAATAAAAAAAAATAATATTAACTAATAAAAACTCACAGAACTTGGAGAATTTTTTTCTTTCTGAAAATTCTGAATCAGAATAAAAATTCGTCCGCACCCGCTTCAACGAGACCCGATCACGCATAGATCTAGGAATTAAAAAAAAAAAACAAATATATAGTTCTTTTTCGACCTCGAGGTTTGAGCGAAGGTCCTGAGATCGTGTTAGGATAAACGAGAGAATGTTCGAGAGAAAGAGAGAGAGAGCAAAAGAGAAAAAGGTGTGTCAGCGAAATAAAAATTTTTGGCTAATTTGTTATCGATGGGGTTGACCCCGATTAAAAAAGTCGGGTCTCTGCCCTTGGTATAATAATTTTATTTTTTCTATCGCAAGTTCTTGGTGGCATCGCGAGTGATCGCACCGGGAATTTCTCGTGATAATAATAATAATAATAATCATCGTAATTATTATTATATATAATATATAACCTCGTGATGATCCGAGCATTAGGTGTGTGTTATTTACATTAAAAAAAAACCAACTTAACAATTGAGCAGTAGTCCTCTTTGCTGATAAGGATTTTAGGAATTTTTAAAAAATAGCGTCTAAGGTGATCGATTCTTTTTACATTTCTCGTCAGTAGATTAAAAGCTCGTTTAGAACGTGTCGTAAAGACGTGTGTTGCTTACCAACTGCTGCCCTTGAGGTTATACACACTTTCTCTTGGAGAAATTCTTTTCCAACTTTTCCTCCATCCCGAACATTAAATCCGGGCGGAAAAAAGAAAGAACGAAACTAAAGGAGAAGATAATTTACTTTTCTTTTATTTTTTCGGCAAAGACGTGATATAAACCAGTTATCGTGTAATGAAGACAACCCGAAAAAACTAGAGAAAGGTTCAAATTTTTTGGTAAATGTTGATTGTGTAAGCACACGTACTTGCGCACACTCATATATGCACGCACGAAATAAAAAAATAAAAAAAGAGAGAAAAAGACAGATTTGAGAAATCGCACATTCCTTCTTAATATAATCGCACTTATTACAAACAAAAAAAAAGAAAACTGTGTAAGTTTAATCGCGCTGTCATTATTATACATTCGTTGTCTTCGATGTGCGCGATTTTCACTAGGACCGTCGTTGTTGAAATTTTGTCTAACCGTTTTCGTTATTATCGTGTTAATAGAGAGGTTTTTTCAAAACTCCAACAATGTCATTGGGACTTGATTAGAATTTGTCAAATTAGACACTGAAATGTTTATTTCATTGGAGAGATTTGGTTTTTGTAAATTTTGGTTTGAAATTTATAATTGCACGGAACGAAGGGAATAATAGAATCTAATCGGGAGAGAGTGAAATTTACACGAATTTACACAACAACTGTTAATTAATATTGTTAGTTTTTTACATTTATTTTTTTCAACACGTGATATCAGTTTTTTTTTTATAACACTTCGTTCTGTGTGAATAAAGAAAAATCTTCTAAAATTAAATTAATTTTATCACTTTTTATAGTGTATGTTACATTACATACATAGTTTATAATATTATCATAAAATTATCAATGAATAAACATTTTAGTTTGCCTTTTCACTTGAATTTAGAAACAATTTCAATAATAATCAATAAGAAAATGAAATCCTCTCCTGAACAATTTTCTGCATTTGTCCTTCCTCTCATCCTCTAAGACTGACTGCTTTTCTTACTCTTGTAGAATCAGAATTGAACAAAGACTTCTAAACTTTTTGTACATTTTGAAACAAAAATAATAAAAAAAAAGATGATATTTGCATAAATCTCTAAGACACCAAAACAGAACACACATATTTTCAAAGCCTAGAAAAACGAGGAAAGTTGCTCGTTGTTGAAGCCAATTTAGCATATAATACTGTCTGCAAGAAAAATGATTATTAAATTATTAAAGTTCGCAGCGCAAAAATTCCCCATTGACACATTATATTAATAATGATTATATATTAAAAAAAAGGAAGAGAAAAAAAATTAAAAAAAAAAAAACAAAAATACTCATACACGCACCAAATTATGAGACAAGAGTGTGATTGAAAAAAAAAAGGAGTGAAAGTAAATAATCTGTTATACGTTTTTTATGAAGTTGTCGAAAATCGAAGAAGTGTTGAAAAAATAATAATTAATTCTTTGAAAAATAAAACATGACAGACAGAGTTGATTTTTGTATTGCGACCATGAATGAATGAATTCTGAGTGGTATCGCGTAGGTTTTATCGTACATATATATTTAAAAATAAAAACTAATGTAGTAATCGTGTTGCTTAGATCGTAAGAGGTAACTCGCAACTTTTTTAATCCGATTATTATTAATTAAAAATCAATCACAAAGAATCCAATCGAAACAATAATATACACAAAAAGTCCATTATAAAAACTAAAAAAATCTAGTTTACCGATATGGAAATAAAAATAAAAGAAATTGTGTTGATCAGGAAAAAAAAAATCCAGCGAATCAAATGCATGTAAAATCTATTGTTTACGCGTTACGAGTTAAAAGGTCGATGCCAGGGGCGAATCGAATGGAAATTGAGCCAAACATTGACAAATCAGTAGAATTTTTGTTTTTATTTTATTACAATTCGAGGCCCCTGGGCGACATTAAATGCGAGAAGAGATTTCGAGCAAACAGCAAGGAACAAGGGAACATTATATCGCCCTAAGATCGTTTTATTCGCTCAGCGATCGATTAAGAAAAGAAAACAGTAATAATTGGTCCAAGCTTAGAGCACGGGGCGAAAGAACGAGGGTTATTGCTTGATATAGGTCTATGTATATAACGTATATTATATACCCTAGCTATATATAAATTTATCGAGATGAGACTTAGGCATTCCAGTAATATTGATAATTGATAAACCAAAAAAAAAAAATAATAATAATAATATAAAACATTAATTCTAACTCTATTCTATCTCTATATTCTTCTACCGATTATATTTTTCTATTATATTTGTACGTTGAATTATAAACTCTAATTGACCAAGCGCTCGTGCTTGCGGGAATGAAATATAAAAAAAAAATGATGGACATGTGTTTTGGCTTGCGTTACGTTTCGAGATTTACGTTGCGTTGCTGGTTTTTCACTAGGAAAAGAAAAAAAAAGAGAAACAAAACAAAAAGCGAACAATCTGTACTTTTGACATCTACTGTCAATGGTGATGGACAGTGTAAAATTGCGAGGCAAAAATGAAAGAGTCACAATTTTGACAAATCTGAATATTATAAAAAATTTGTCCCTCACCATCGACAGAATCTCGAATCACGTTGGGCGATTGACATAATCTATAAATGCACAAATTTACTGAATCGAATTTAATAAACAATCTTAAATTTAGTCGGAACAAATTTAGTAAGAGAAAAAAAAAACTAAATGATAATTTAATAAAAAAAAATGATAATTTAGTGAAAAGAGGTACTTATTTAGTGAAAAGAGTTTAGTGGGTAAAATTAAATTTAGAAAGAGAACAAATTTAGTGACAAAATATATTTAATGAATATTCACTTTTCACTCAGAGAAAAAAAAATGGTAAAAGACATTTTTTTTTGCAATATTATTTTCTCGTATTTTAATTTAGGTCAAAACTGTTAAACAATTGTATATACATTTTTATAGAATCGAATATTTCTTTTTTTTTAATTTCTCTAACTTATAAAATTAGTAAAACTAATTGATAAATTTAATACTTTTTTGGTAAAGTTTACTAATTTTTTCAGTTATACTATCTCTATTATTGAGTTAAATTTACTAATTGATTCAGTAAAATATTCTACTTTCAGTAGGAATTAGTAAATCTTACTGAAAGTAGAATAATTAATTTACTAACTATTACTAAATTATTTAATTACCCTTACTATTCTCTCTAAATCTGAATTAGTGAAAAATCGGTTACTAATTCAAATTAGTGAAAATTTTTACTAATTTTCAGTCAAATTTCACTATTTAAATTAGTAGATTTTAAGTTTTTACTACATTTTTAGTGAAAATTGACTTAAAATTAGTAAAAATTTTCACTAATTTGAATTAGTAACAGATTTTTCATAATTTCAGATTAAGAAAGTGGTAAGACTTAATAATTCATTTGGTAAAGTTTGCTAATTCCTTTAAAAAATTTGACTAATTGAATTACTAAATATCAACTAATTCAGTTGAAAAGACTTTCTTATTATTATTTAAAAATAACTTACTTTTTAAAGTTTACTAATTAAATGAGCTTCTCTTGAAATCCGAATTAGTCAAAAGTATTATTATTATTATTATTGATTACTGACTGAAAAATTATTAGTTAAAACTATTCTAATTCGAATTAATACAAGTTTTTTTAGTTTTTTTAAAATAATTAGTCCATTAATTATTAGATCTGGTTTTTTCAAAATCTGAATTAGTAAAAATTATTATTAATTCAAGTTAGTGAATAAAAAATGATTAGTTAAAACTATTGCTAATTTGAACCAATATATCTTTTTAGTTATTTTTTAGTTTTATTTAATAATTAGTTACTAATAATTAGTTACAATTATTAGATGAGGTTCTCTCAATCAAACTCTGAATTAGTAAAAATTGTTATAATTTCTAAATAGTCACTAAAAGAATAGTTCAAATTGTTACTAATTCAAATCAGTGACAACTTTTTGATATAAATTAGTGATATTTAACTAATCAATAGCAAAAACTGAGTTACTAGTTTGAATTAGTAAAAATTCTTACTAAATCAGATTTAGAGTTTACTGCGACACAATATTTACTAATAAATTTATAATTTAGTAAAACTTATTAATTTGTAAAGTAAATCTTACTAATTAATTCAATTAGTTAATTGATTTATTTAGTGAGTTTTATTGAGTAAAATAATTGGTAAAACTTATTATTAATTCCAATTAGTCGGAAAAAAGTTAGTTAAAATTATTACTAATTCAAATCAACACTACTTTTTTAGTTATTTTTTAGTTTTTTTTAAATAATTAGTTTACTAATTATTAGATTCTCTCAAGATCTTAATTAGTAAAAATTATTATTAATTTCAATTAGTCAATTAGTCTACTGTTTCAGTCAGTAACTTTTACTAATTCACTTAGTAATAGTGCCAATCAAAATATTCAAAATAAAATTTATTCACTCTCAAATTTTCCTATATTTACTATAATATTTAGTAAAATCGAAACCAAAAAATTACTTTTTTTGGAAAAAATAATTTTCTCCATAATATATAGACTATGAAACTATTTAATTATCGATAAGTAAATTTTACACATTATTTAGTTGAATTTACCAAAGTGATTGTAAATGTTGAGGGTAAATTTGTAGAATTTACCAAATTGTGTAATTGTTTCCGAAAAATTGACTAAATTGTATGTTACTATTTAAAAGGTAAATGACACTAGAAAATCTGTAAAATTTACTTTTCTTATCAGAAAATCCAATCTTCTAACTTTCCATACTTTCGTAATTTTTTTTACTATTAATTAAAATTTTGTTTTAAACTTTTTCAAAAAGACGATTTTTGTACAAAAATTTTTCTCTGAGTGAAAAAATGCTTCTCCCAACAGTATTGACAATTTTTAATACTAATTTTAAAAATTTATTCCATTCTGCACTGTTTATTAACTGGAATCCAAAAATGCAACAATATTCGAATAAATTTAAAAATTTTAAATTGAAATGAAATTGAATAAAAAATTCAAACAAAATTCGCATAATTGAATTACAATAAAGTTAAATTAATGATAAATTGGAATAAAATGACCCTTTAATTCTGATTCGTTTGTCAGATCGATTAGATCCCCATTCGAGTGCAGAAATCGCGTCTCTATAGACATTCCACGTCAGTGTTGTGACTAATAAATGAGCGAAACTGTGAAACTACACACGCATACACGCACACACACACATACAAGACAGTTTCCTTAAACCCGTATAAGAGTTTAGATTACAATATACGAATACAATTCATACTTATCATCAAAATGGAAGTAGGGTGTAAGTTACGATGATCATGATGACTACTTTGAGAAATCAAATTTTCGCGTTGCGGTCTAAAAAAAAAAAGACGTATGATGAAAATGAAAGCAAAAAAACAAAAAAAAAAAAAGGTTAAAAGTAATACTAATGATACTGTAAACGGTTAAATAGACGTTGGAGGTCGTGGAAAAAATGTATTTTACCATAATATTTGCAATTTGTTTTCATATCGAGATACCAAAAACAAAAACAAAAAAATACTATTGAAAAAAAAAGAAAGTTTGCTCCAGTTTAATCTATGGAAAATCTGCATCCTCGACTTCCAATCGTCGATTCACGTTTGTTTGGTTTTTTATTGTCAGAAGTTTCTATTTTTCCATAATACGATAAGGGTCGAATATTTACTATTGAATAATAAAATTTTGCGAAACGAGAGAGGAGTTGACGAAAGTTAGAATGAAAACGGTAACTTTTTACTCTAAGGGTAATCATTATAATTATGATTATTATTAGCGATAAAGGAACGAGATTGATTATTACGACGTAACTACATGCTAAACATTAACAATACCAATATTTATTATACCTTTACGATAATACTTGAATAATTGTAAAACATTGAATTGAATCGCATAAGAATAAAGGGTTGTACGATGAAAATAGTAGACAGAGAGAAAGAGAGCGAGAGAGAATTTTTTTCTTGTTATGAACTAAGTGTGCCTAGTCAATAGAATATATCTGGTCAATTTTAATATATTATATATATACATATATTATATATTATTACGATTATATTATTTAACTTGATACCGTAATATAATGTGAACCTATCGGATATATTAAAAAAATAAAATAATAATAAATAATGATACGACAATGATTGTGCTGTGTTGTACTACGAAATGTTGGCCTGTGACTATATTTGTAGCTATATACATACGTACGTACATATATACATATAATATATATGTAGGTTGTGCCATTTTTAAACCGTCGAGGAGTTATCAATCAGGATAATGGATATCTCATGCGAGCGAATGAGAGCGAGAGAGAAAGATTGAGTGAAAGAGAGAGAGAAAAAGAGAGTCTCAACGACACCAAGTGTTCCCGAATTTCCGCTTTCAAAACTGCGATCACAAATTTAAAAAATATACCCCCCTGTATTTTACAACGTCAGCGCTGAAATTTATTATAAATAACGGAACACTTCCCTGGCCGAGGTTTCTCCCAAAAAGCCCTTTTCTTTGTTTTTTTTTACACGGAACGAAGGGAATAGTAGATCTTAAACGAGAGAGAGTGAAATTTACTCAATAATATTGTTAGTTTTGACGAAATAAATTTTAAGGTTAAATCAATGTGCTGTCAAATTTTCTCAACGTACAGATGGCGCTATCGTCGTTTTCTCATGCTTTTATTTCAGTTTTACTATATAACTCTTCGTTCCACGTATTTCATTACAAAAATGAATTTTGATATTTGTACCTAAGTCGATATTTTCATTCGCGATATTTGCAATTGTCGATATTTTATTTCTACACTTGAAATAATATATCGAGGCAAAAATATCGATTAATATTCATCAATATCATAAATATGTATTTATCAATATATCAATGTTTGACTATATATTGATCAATATTCAACATATACCTTTATCAATGTTTGTCATATTTAGTAAAGGGACGTTTGATAATGAAACAAATATCGAATCTATCGAAATCAAAATAAAAAAGCAAATATCAAAACTCAATTTCTTTTGCAGATATCAAAAAATGTTAGTAATTTGCCTGGAGAGATAAATAATAATAATAATAAAATAAAAAACACAAGAATTAAGATAAATGGGAATAAAATCTCAGAACGGTGTAGAGTAATTGTTTAAAGTTGATAATAAAAAAAAAAAGCCATTGTGTAGCCGGATATCTCAGGAAACAAATTTCCCTTTATTTTATCAGTTTTTTTTCACACACCCTTTTTAAACGAGTTGCAGTCGGGGGGAGTAACAATCAAACGTTTTTCTGAGATTCTACTTCTCGAAAAAAAGGGGCTTGATTAGCTCGGAGTTGCCTCTTTGCCAGCACCTTCTCCTCTTCCTCCCTCCCCCTTTTTCCCTCAACCCCCGTTGCACCTGTTTCCCTGCGCGAGGAAAAATAAGTCGAAAAAAAGGAATTAGAAAAAAAGAAACGAAGATAAATATGGTTCTGCAAAAAACCAAGCGAATATTTTTTCTATGGAAAACAGCGCGTTCTGTAGTTATATAATATTATGGTGTTGAAAAATTCCCAAATTTTCCCGGGGATTTAAAAGTGATTTTTGTTTTGATTTGCGCCAAAAGATGAAAGGAGAGGGAATTTAAGGAAGATTGGGAATTTTACAACGACGGTCCTATTACCGTATAAATGATGTAAGAAAAAAAAAAAATATTTAGTGATTCGAAAATTCCCCCTGTTATACGTGCGAAATCAAAGATGTTAAATTTTGGCTCGCGCGAGAAAATTTTTGAGAGAAAGAGCGAGAGAGAACGAGATAAGATGAACGAAGTGACAAAATGAGATGTTTATGAGATGAAAATGATTTGTGAGATTGTCATATCAAGGTTGGTTATATGGAATAAGAGGGCTATTTATTTAGGATATATACTAAATGGTCTGTTTTAATGTGTCACGGGCTACACGTACTGTACTATAATATCTAACAATAAAGTATTTTGTTTGCTTCAATACTTGTGTGTCTTTGTGAATTTTTTAAATCCTGCTATACATATTCTTTATTTGATTATTTTGTTGTTATTTTAAGAGGAGACACCGGTGAAAATTCAACATTTTCTACAGGGGCGGCGACTTGTGTATGATACGTCTACACAGAGCCGTAACTTAGGTTATTTGCGCCCGGTGCGAGATAAATATTTTTGCGCCCCCCACCCCTATATTTCACAGAAGAAAAGAAGTTAAAAAATATGTTTAATCAGGGACAGAGACTTGTAAATTTTTGCCATCTGCACACTTAATGTTGACCGGTGGAGGGAGGGGGAGAAGAGAAATAAAACAATATTAAATTAAAGATTCTCTTAATTATCGCAATTATTTTAACACAAAAGTTGACAATTTATTTCATTTCGAGTAAATTTTCGGAATTAATAATGAAACAATCAAAATAATATAAAATTTGTGAAAATAAATCATTACAAATTAAAAAAAATAAATAAATAAAAATTGACGAACTTGATTGAAATTTGAGAAAAATAATTGAAAAATGATTAAAACATTGAAAAGTGTATACTATAACTTAGATTTGATATAATAAATGAAAATTTAGGATATAAATTGAAAAAAAATTAATATATCTAATATTAATTGACGAATAATGAAAGTAATAAAAACTCCAAGAAAATATTTGCAAAATAATAAAAATAATGAAATATTGAAAACAATAGTTTTGGTTTCTTAAAAATAATTGAAAAAATTACAACATATAGTTATAATAAAAGAAAATTATTGCATAATAATAAAAATAATTGAGATTAGAGATAAAAAATAAAAAAAAAAGTTAGAGAATTTATTAAAAAATAATTGAAAATAACAAAAACTAATTTAAAAATGATAAAAAATAATTGAAAATCGAAGAATTTAATAAAAATTTGTGAAAAAGTAATTGTAAAAATTACAGAATGTATTTGAAATAAGCAAGACAACTTAAAAATGATAAAAATAATTGGAAACTAAAGTTAATTATGGAAATTTAAGAACACAAATTGAGAAAATTACAAAATTTATTTGATGTAAAAGAAAGTGATTCAAAATCCAAGAACATAATTGAAATACTTGAAAAATACAAAAAACAAAACTCATATATTTTGTAAAAATAATTGAAAAATGACAAAAGAATTTGAAAGTTAATTAATACATAATGAAACTAATTTGATATTGAAGGAAATAATTTAAACTGAAAATGTTTTATTTGAAAAAGTAAAAGAAATAATTGAAACTTGCAGAAATTTGGAATTTAAAAATTAGGGGAAAAATTGAAAAATAATGAGAATCATTGAAGAAAATAATTTGAAAAATGATAAAAATAGTTGAAATTTGTAGATATTAATTGCAATCATAGAAAAATAATTTTAAAAAATATAGAATATTTATAAAGTAAAAGTATTACAAAATGATTTTAAGAATTTTAAATTCAGGAAAATAATTAAAACATTATAAAAATAATCGAAAATTTATTAAAGAAAATGAAAATTTCAGACATATTATTGAAATTCTCGGAAGTAATCAACAAAGATTCAAAATAATAAAAAAATTGTGAAAATAATGCATATAAAAAAAAAATAATTAAAAATTTACCAAGTATTTGACATTTGAGAAAAAAAATTGAAGAATGATTAAAACATGAAAAAGTGGATGCAATAACTTAAATTGAGATACTAAGTAAAAATTTAGGAAATTTATTGAAAAATAATTAATATATCTAATTAAAAGGTGAAGAATTTAGAAATGAAATTTGAGAATAACTAAAATTTGAAGAAATAGATTGCAAAATGATAAAAATAATAATTCAAAATTAAAGAATATTATTAAAATTTGGGAAAAATATTTTAAAATCTAAAAAAATAATTGAAGAATAATGAAAGTAATAAAAAATCCGAGAAAATATTTGCAAAGTAATAAAAATAATGAAAAATTGAAGACAATAATTTTAGTTTTTTAAAAATAATTGAAAAAATTACAACATATAGTTATAAATAATAAAATAAAATAATTGTAAATTGAAAAAATAACTAGAATTTGAGACAAATAATAAATAAATTTCGAAAATAAATAAAAAAATAATTCATAGAAATAATTGTTAATTGAAGAAAATAATAAAAATTTGTAAATAACAGTTGCAAAAATTACAGAATATATCTGAGATAATAAGACTTCAATTACAATTATAGGTATACTATAATTCATCGAACGTGAATTAATTTGAAATTTCATAGTTTAAAAATTTAATTAATCAAAGCTTTGAGAATAATAAATTTAAAATTATTTAAAAATTTCTTCAATTTTTAACAATTATTTACTATTATGATTTTAATTATTTGCTACAATTTTCATCTATTTTTCTCATTATTTAAAATTTTTCTTTCAATTCTAATTATTTTCATTATTTTTTAATTTTTCCCCTAAATTCTAAATTCAATTTCTACAAGTTTCAAATATTTTCTTTCATTTTTTCAAATAAATTAATTGATGGAATTTTTACTTAAAAACTAAATTTTACTAAATGAACGAATTATTTCCTTTCTATTAATAATTCTTATATTTATTGATTTTAAAGTTTGATTAAAATGATCTTTTAAATACAGTAAATAAACACTTTTTGTCTAATGAAGTACTTACAATTAGTAACATTTATAATAATCAACTTCGAACTGTCTAAAAAAAGTAATCTAATTTTTTTGGTTTCATAAATTTTTTTATTAAAAAAAAAATATAAAAAAAATGTTGCGTCACTCCAAGTTTGCGCCCCCCCCCACCCCCGAGGACTGCGCCCGGTGCCACGGCACCGACGGCACCACCCTAGTTACGGCACTGCGTCTACAATATATACAGAAAGTTATAAAAATGCAGATATTTCAAGTTTTAAAACTTAAAAAATAATTTCTAAGTTATCGGAATAAGACGGTTTTAAAATTACATAAAATTTTAAAATAATCAAAATTTAAAAAATTGTAGCTAATTCAATAAAAGAAATGGAATACTTACCTATTTTAAGCATCTCTTTAGTTGTACCCTTGATAATACAAAGAAATAACTCCGCTTCACTAAAAAACTATTGCCAAAATATGTAGCTAGGAACTAGTGAAAAATTTCAAACATATTTCAACATCGTTTAGAGAAACGTCTTACCTGTTACAGAAATTTCATGCCCTATATATTTTTCGAAAAATGTCAAATTTCTTTCGAATTTTATTGTAAATCATTTCGAACAATTTCTAACATTGTTTAGAAAAATTTCTTTTTTCTTTGAGAAATTTAAAATCCTATATATTTTTCGAAAAATTTTGAGACTTTTCTTTTAGAAAACTTTCTTACCCGTTACAGAAATTTCATGTCCTATATATTTTTCGAAAAATTTCGAATTTCTTTGGAATTTTATTGTAAACAATTTCGAACATTTCCAACATCATTTAGAAAAATTTCTTTTTTATTTGAGAAATTTAAAATCCTATATATTTTTCAAAAAATTTTGAGACTTTTCTTTTAGAAAAATTTCTTACCCGTTACAGAAATTTCATGTCCTATATATTTTTCGAAAAATTTCGAATTTCTTTGGAATTTTATTGTAAACCATTTCGAACATTTCCAACATCATTTAGAAAAATTACTTTTTTCTTTGAGAAATTTAAAATCCTATATATTTTTCGAAAAATTTCGATACTTTTTCAAAATTTTTCTGAGTCGAAAAATTTCGAAATTTCTTGGAAAATATGGTATTTTGTACCCATTTTCGAAAATTTTCTTACTTTTATGTGCGATATATTTCAAAAATTTTGTACAGTGTACTCCATAGGTCAAAAAAGTCGCCTGAGGAATTCCATATTTCCATATGGCAAACTTACAGACAAAAAATAAATTTATTAATAAGAATAAAGAAATAAAATAAATAAATAATAAATGAATTTACAATTAAAAATTGTATAATTTACAAATTTCTTTCATTCATTCATTCTGTCCACACCTGAAGTTTGTCACTAGAAGTTTTTTCCTTTAAAATTTAAAATCATTTACCAATTACTTAAAATTTTGTCAAGTTTATAACTAACAACAATTTTAATTTCTTCGAACTTGAATTAATTTGAAATTTCATTGATTAAAAATAAATAATCCACGCTTTGAGAATAATAAATTTGAAATTATTTAAACATTTCTTCAATTTTTATCAATTTTTTTCTAAATTATGATTTTAATTATTTGCTACAATTTTCAACTATTTTTATCATTTTTCAAAAATTTAGGTAAATTCTGTAGTTTTCTCAATTTTTTTTCGTAAATTTATACATAATTATCTTTAATTTTCAATCATTTTTATAATTTTTCAAGTAGTCTTGTTAATCTCAAAAATATTCTGTAATTTTTATTAATTTTCCAATTATTTTTCACAAATTTTTATTATTTTCTCCAATTTTCTATTATTTATATCATTTTTCGATTTTTTTTTGTCATTTTCAATTATCTTTTAATTAATTTTCATTTTCTTTTATCTTTTTTAAATTATTTTCTCCTTCTTTTAATTAAATATATATATATTAATTATTTTTTAATTAATTTCCTAAATTTTCATTTATTATCTCAAATCTAAGTTATTTTATCCACTTTTCAATGTTTTAATCATTCTTCAATTATTTTTCTCATATTTTAATTACGTTCGGAATTTTTAATTTTTTATTTTATTTGCAATGATTTTTACAAATTTTATATTATTTTGATTATTTGTTGATTGATTCCGAAAACTTCAATTATTTTTTCTTCAATTTTCAATAGAGTATTTCTATAATGTTTTAATTATTTTCCTTAATTTAAAATTCTTGAAACTATTTTTTAATTACAAACTTTCTTTTACTTTACATATATTCTGTATTTTTTCAATTATTTTTCATAAATTAAAATTATTTTTTTCAATTTTTAATAGTTTTTATTACTTTGCAAATATTTTCTCAAATTTTTTATTATTTTAATTATTTTTTAATTAATTTCCTAGATTTTAAAATATTTTTCTCAAATTTTAATAAATTTCTTCAATTTTCAATTATTATTGTTATTATTTTGCAATCAATTTCTTCAATTTTTAATTATTTTATTAATCCTGAATTAAATTCTTGAATTTTTAATTATTTATTTCATTTTTCAATTATTTGGAATTATTTTCACAAATTTTATATTGTTTTAATTATTTGTTCATCAATTCCGAAAATTTCAATTCTTTATTTCAAATTTCTATTATTTTCTTCAATTTTCGATTATGTATTTCTAGAATGTTTTAATTATTTTCCTCAATTTAAAATTCTTGAAATTGAAATCATTTTGTACGTTCTTTTATTTCACACATATTCTGTATTTTTTTCAATTATTTTTTTTTTAAACTGCAATAATTATCTTCAATTTACTATAATTTTTACCATTTTTCAATTATTTCACCCAATTTTATTTATCTCATTTTTGTCCAATCAATCTATAAAAATTTTAAAAAAAATTTTCTTAAATTTCAGTTATTTTTTTTAATTTTTTTGATTCCATAATTTTATCAATTTTGTCCTATACATATAAATCTTGTTTTGTTTACCTTTAGGTATTGTATTTAAAATATTTATAATTGTTAAGTGTGCAGATGGCAAAAATTTACAAGGTTAGGAATTAAATTTTTTCAGCTTTCAATATATATTAATTTCAATATGAAGTTAATTAATATTAAAAAATCAATATAATATTTTAAAGTTTACCAAAACATTCCGAAATTCAATTTTAATAAGTTTCAGATCTTTCAAATTCTAATTTTCATTTCAATTTCAATTACACCAATTTACAATTTCTAAATACTCAAATATATCCAAATGTCTTAAAAAATTTTATAAATTTATAGCTTACTTTAAATTTTCCCCATTTTTAAGTAAAAAGCATCAATTTTTTCAATTTTTAGTTTATATATTCTTCAATTTCTTTTTTCTTCAGATATTAATTTCTAGAAGTTTCAGTTTCTTCAAACTTCAATTTATATAGATAATCTTACATTTTTTTATATGTTAATTTCTACAAGCCAAACATTTTTTAAACTATAATTTCTTCAAACTTCAATTTTTTCCAATTTCAAATTCTTCTAATTTCAATTTTTATAATCTTAAATATTTTCAAATGATAATGTCAATTTATAAAGCTAATCGTTAATTTCTTCAGACATTGATTTCTACAAGATACAATTTCTTTAAACTTAAATTTCTTCAAATTCCAATTTTTATAATCTTAAAATACCTTCAAATGTTAATTTCTTTAAACCTCAATTTCTTCAATTTCTAGTTTATATATACACATGATTTCAATTTCTTTAAATGCTAATTTCTACAAACTTTAACTCTTTCCTACTTCAATATGTATATCAATTTCTTGATATTTTAATTCGTACTTAATCCTTATCTCTTCAATTTCTAATTTATACAAACTTTAATAATTCCAAATGTATTACATCACTTTTAAAGATTAATAAAAATATCAATTTATATAAGTTTAAATTTCTTCAAACTTCAATTTATATAATCTTTAATTTCCAATTGAATTCCAATTAAAAATTCCAATAATTGAAACTTTTATAAACTTTTTTAATTTTAGTATCTCTATGGTTTTAATTTGTTTACGTTTTAATTTTTAATATTATAATCTCCAATTTTTCTAAAATTTAATTTAAATAATTGCACCATTTTATATTTTTAAATTTTCTTTTGTTACTTACTGCAAAAATCCAGATGATTCCTATATTTACTTTCACTATTTTATTATTAGAATACATATGATGTGTACAAGTATATTTAAATTTAAAAATTCTCTGTTTATTTTAGAGAATTGTATAATTTTAAATTACACAAATATGTAAATCTGAAATTTGCTTCAAATTCTCAAATTTCAATTTCTGCAAATTTTAATTTACATAATCTCCTATTTTCCAAAATTTCAATTTATATTAGCTTTAATGTTTCTAATTTAAATTTTATAAGAACGTAATTTTTATTCTGTTCAATCTACTAAAATCGCAGGTAAGTGTTGCAAAAATATTTACGAAATTTATAGGTAAAAATAAATTCTTCTTTTAAATTTAATGTCCATTTGGTAGCTCTTTTTTCCGTTCAAAGCGCAGCTTTCATTTTTTAACTTTTCGACATTGGAAACTCTTTTATAAAAGTTTCCATTTTGCACCATATTTTATAATTCCACTGGAAATTCGAACTGGCCATTTTAATAAAATATTTTTCATCTATACCGCGTAAATGTGTAAAATAAGAGGTCTATACAAACACAGTTTGTTTCCATTAAAAATTAAACACTTTATCTCTTTTTTTAAAACTTGTTCATTTTATAAAATTCATTAAATTCATTCTAAACAAATACTTTGTTCAAAAAGGAAGGCAAAAAAATTATTATTAAAATCGAAAAAGTAACAATTTTTTTAATAACATGTATCAAACCAGGGGCGGATCTACCTTGAAGCACATGAAGCACTTGCTTCAGGGCCAAAAGGGCCCGGTGCCAGAATTTAATGTATCGTGAAAAAAAACTTTTAAATTGACCAGAATTTTTAAAATGATCCGTGAATTTTGAAAACGATCGGCAAATTTTTAAGAAACTCTGGGAAGGTAGATAAATCTTAAAAACTTCAATTTCAATCTTGTATTCTTTAATAATAATATGAAAAATTGAATTTAAAATGATCAGAATTTAATTTAAAAAAATTTTTAAGAAAGAAAGTGGAAAACCATATTAAACTTCATTAATTCCAAGCCATTATTATTTATATAAATCCCAAACGTCAATTAACTCAAACTTTAATGTTTCCAAACTTATAAGTTTCAATTAATCAAAGTTGCAATTATTACATGTATACAGTAAAATATTTAAAAAAATATTAATTTAAAACTATAAATTTTTAGAAATGCAAATAATAAAAATTACGAGAATAATTACAAAATGGAAAAGAATATATATGAAAAATGGCGAAAATAATTGACAATTAAAAACAAAATTCGAAAAATGGCTAGATAAATACACAATTGTTAAAAATAATCTAAAAAATTAAACAATTTAAATTCAAAAATTAAGAAAATTATAGGAATAATTGCTGAAACCAATTCCAAATTGAACAACTAGATTGAAAATCAAAACAAAACAAAAATTGAAATTGAAGAAAATAATCAAAAACTTTAGAAAATAATAAAAATTTGAAGAAACTAATAAAAACTTGAAGAAATATATTCATAATTTAAAAATTAAACTGAATTAAATAAATAATAAAACCTTGAGAGACTAATTGCAAATTAAAAAAATTGTAGGAAATAATTTAAAATTGCGAAAAATAATTAATAATTAAAAGAAATAATTGAAAAATAAGAATAATTAACAAATTGAAGAAAATATCTACAAAATGACTAGATTAATAGACTACTGAAAAAAAATTGACAAAATATAGCAAAAACTTTAAATTTAAAGAAAATAATTAAAAATTGATAAATGAAGAAAATTATAGTAATAATTGTTGGATATAATTGCTCATTGAACATCGATTAAAAATCGACAAAAATAATTAAAATTGAATAAAATAATTGAAAACTGAAAAAAATCAAAAAATGACTAGAATAATGCACAACTGAAAAAAAATAATTGAAAACGTTGAAAAATAATTCTAAAACTTTAAGAGAATAAATAAAAAATTTTAATATTGTAAGAAATAACTAAAAATTAAAGAAAATAATTAATAAATAAAAAAAATAATTGAAAAATAACAAAAATAATAGAAAATTGAAGATAATTTCTGGAAAATTACGAAAATAATTGGCAATTGAAAACAAAATTCGAAAAATGGCTAGATTAATACACACCTGGAAAAAATAATTTAAAAAATCAAACTATAAATATTTAATTTAAAAAATGATTGAAAAGTGAAAAGTGAAGAAAATTATAGAAATAATTGTTGAAAATAATTGCTAATTGAACAACTGGATTGAAAAAAATTGAATCGAACAAAATAATTGAAATTGTGGAAAAAATTTAAAATTGAAGAATGGAAATGAAATTTTTGAAACATAATATTAAGAACTGAAGAGAAAAATGTGATTGAAATTTGAAGAAAATAATCAAAAATTGAAGAAATAAATTGTAATTTGAAACAATGGTTTATAATTGAAAAAAGTCAAGTTTTTTGCAATATTGAATAAACTTAATTAAAAATGGTACAATGGAATTGACTTTACAAAATAATTCATAAATTAAAAAAAATTACAAAATGACGAGAATAATTTAATATTTAAGAAAATAATTGAGAAAAGCGCAAAATAATTGACAATTAAAAAAGGAATGCGAAAACTGTCGAGAATAATCTACAACAGAACAAAATAATTAAAAAAGTTAAAGAATAATTATAAAATTTAAGGAGAATAATTGTAAATTGAAAACGGTTGAAAATTATAGAAAAAATTGTAGACTTATTTACACACTAATTTACATCACTTTCTTGAAATATTTAAATATTCTTTCTTGCAATTTTTTATTTTTTTAAGAACTTTTTTGATAGGTTATGTTTTATATTGCTTTTCTGTATTTTTAGAAAATCACTTAGGTAACTTTCATTTTTTTAAAAAAAAATTTCTTTTTTTATGCGTTTAATAATACTTTTTTATTTTTTAGATTTTTTTTTACTTTTATTCTTTTTACAAACATTACTTCAGTTAATTTTATACAGTTTTATTTTAACAATATTTAGAAAAATTTATTTACTTTTCCAGTGATTAATTTTATTTATATCATAATTTGGAAGTTGAAAAATGTAATTTTTTCAATTTTATGATTTTTCAAATATTAATTTGGTTTCTTGTCATTTGTTATAACATAGGTATTAATTTTTATAATTTTTAAAGACTTTTCTTCTTTTATTTAATTTTTCGTAAATTTGATCTTATAATACATTTTCTCATTTAATCAGAATTTCTCTATTTCTTAGAAATATTGGTTTTTTCTAAAAATTGTTTAATTGTTTTTACTGAATTCTTTATTTAAAAAAAATTATTGCTTTTTGCTTGATTTTCAAAACAAGTTTTTAAAGTATTTTTTTAACTTTAGTAACATTTTTACGTTTTTTACTGATTATCTTATTTATTTTCTTAATTTAAAAAAACATGTCTGCAAATATTATAACTTTTTGAAAATCATTTTTTCCTCTCTTTTTTAATCTCAATTTTTTGTTTTAAAAACTATTACTGTTAATTGCGTAGTATTTTGATTTTAGAAAAGCAATTTAATCAATCTTTCTTAAACTGTTTAATATTTCATAACGCATTATTACCATATTTCTTAATTTTCTTTCTTTTACTTTCATTGGTTTTGTAAACTTTTTTATTTTTGAAAAATTTATTTACTTTTTCCAGGTTTTTCAATTAGTACATTTTTTACATCTTTTTGCTTTAATTTTCCCAGTTCAAAGTAAATTATTCTTAACTTTCTTATCTGTTCATTCATAATACTGGTTTTAATAAAATTTTGTAATTTTTGTAATTTATGTAAAATTTTATTTTTTTACATTTTGTTAAGATTCTTTCAACATTTTCTCCATTATTTAAATGATTATTCGCTAAACACTCTGATAAGATAAAAATGCAGAAACTTTTGTTTTTTTAGGGAGGCCCTGAAATTTTTTTGTACTTCAGGCCCGTGACAGCTTTGATCCGGCCCTGTATCAATCTGTAATATACAAATAAAGCGTAATCTCCTTTTTTTTAACTATAAACAAGATCAATTGAAACAAAAACAACATTTTTAATATTCATTTAATATTATATTTTAAATAAATTTTCTTTGTCTCTACATTTATCTCGATTTTCATATTCATATATTTAAAATAAATATTAATATTTATGTTCGATGTTTAATATAAAATAAATTCAACATATTAAAATTCTTATATTCAGCAAATTCACATAGTTTAAAATTTATATATTTATCGCTATATGACTTTAATTCATATTCAAGGATCGAAGCAAGGGAAAAAGCCCATATTATTCATTTGGGGTTTTTCCATTGATGTAATTTTAGGATATGGTTCTAATTTATTAGAATTTCAAGTGGACGTCCTTCAACTTTTCAGAGGGCATTGACCCTAAAGACATTGGCTTTTGATTAATCATCCCCACTGATAAGGAGGTCATGAACCCTCTAAATCAGAAGAAAAACGTATTATCGATCATAATATAATCGCAGATGAGTGCCAAGCAGGGTTGTCATAAAATAATTTAACGTTTGGATTATCTTTAATCTATTCCCTTGCAAAAGGTATTACAAAAGGGGAAGTCTTACGATTTACAAAGATTGCAAGATAACCCTTGTTGAAAGAGGGAAATGAACCACTACTTTCTCGATAATTTAGTTATTTATATTTCCCTACTAAAAGTAACAGTTTTTTTTTTCTTTTTTTTTCAATAAAAATTATTTAAAACGTCAATATTTTGTAAATATTTGTATTTTTACTATAAAATTTTACTTTCTAAATCTGAATTAGTCAAATTTTCATCCATCAAAAGCGAAATTTTAGAAACTTGTCGACAAAAAATCGAAAAAGTGCACCTAACCTAAAATGAACTTAAAAAAATATATATTATGAAAAAAAAATTATTTTTTAAAAATTTGTTTTTGATTAAATATAATACATCGGAATTTAATTTCGACTTAAATTTAAGATTAAATATTGATGTATTGAAAATTAAATATGAAATAAATTTATAAATTAAAATTCTAATTTAATTTTTAAAATGAATGAAATCATTTTAATTTCTTTAATTTATAATAGTTTAAATTAAAAACATAATATTGAAGATATTAAAATGAAAAATAGTTTTTCTTTTAAACTAATAACATAAATATGTCAATTTAAAATAATTATTTAAATTTAATATTTTTATTTTAAATTTTAACTGGAACCAAAAAGAGGTAAATTATTGTTAATGTGACGAACCGATTATTTATTTAAAATATTAATAGTTGTTTGTATTTAATATTTTAATAAATAGCAGATCGTAGCAAATAATCAATTTAGTTTTAACTCGTCACGGAGTGGTAAATGAGCCAAGTCTCTATTCTATTAGTTCAGAATATTTCAGTTTTCAATGAGAATGGAAAGGAGAATTTGGTCTGGAATTTCACACAATAATTACGACAAATTTTATATTTTAACCCTTTTTAAAATTTATTGGACAACTTGTATATTAAAAAAAACTTACAATGATCTTAAATTCTCTGAATACGCCAAAACAAATTCCGCAATTTAGACAAAAGATTTAATGTGTGTTAGTGATAAAATTAACGATACTTAACGATACCAAATTTTTGATGCGAAAGTTCTTCTTCAATGGTGACGATGAGATTCAAGTAGATATGTGGAATGAAAATTATTGGAAAGCACGTTGGAAATATATTCAAATTCTCACAGAAATTTTATCATTTTGTTATAAATTTTAAACTTTAAATACTACCGACGAATGACCGGTCGGGCAAATTCTTTAAATATTTAATGTTCACCGATTTTAATTTTTTTCAAATTATACCCGGAAAAATCAGCAAATTGAAAACCGTTGGGTCTAATTCTAAAGGACAAGTTTCTTTATTTTTATGTTTTTTTAAAATGTGACTTCGGAAAATTTATGAAACTTGAGAAATAAACGTTTACACATTCCGAATTGACTTTTTATCCAAATTTTAAAATTCAAACATACCCGGCAAATCAATTCGAAAATTTCGCGAAATGACTCACGAATTTTGGACCGTGGTGATGCTCTATACTTTCTCAATTTTTATGGGATATTTTGATTTTACGTTCACGTTGACCCTTCGTAAATTGGAACGATTTAAGTACGCGACGGGCGATTACTTTTTCAGAGCCGCGAACTGTTTCTCGATCGACGGGTGTTATAGTTGTGCGATCAGACAATTTCTTTAATTAATTTCTACACCTCGGTTCTTAGTCGAAAATCGCAGAATTGCAAGTTTAGCCTGCGAAACCCTGTTGCCGGGTTGCTTCATTCAGGTTGACCTGTCAATTCAGCACTCCTCGGACATTGGGACCGGGTGCAGTGCCATTACCCTTCTTTGCTTTGCAATTTTTATTGAATTGCGAAACAAAGATTCCGGTAATTTAATTTTACGAAATCTGGTCGACTTTATTTGTTCCAATTTTCGTTCTTTGCTAATTTTTGCCATTTTCCGGGCCTGAGAAATTTATTCTAATCTATTTGAATCTCATCCTCGTCTTATCGTATTTAACTTGATGTTTAGTGTGTTTTCCTTTACAAAATCACATAAATTAAATAATTTTTATAATTCATTTAGAATTTTTGAATTGTCAGCTCAACTCCCACGGAATGCTGCCACATAGGCGCTTACATGTGTGTGAGTTGGGTCTTCTTTCGCGGTGACATTTCTTGTGAATGCTTTTCTTTTTAAAATTATTTTTGACTGCATTTTATATAGTATAATACAATTATTATACTTTAGCCTTATTGGTTTATTATAATTTATAATTTTCTATAGGCTATATATCCTATGGTTTTATTTTGTTAGTTGTTAATAACGATAATTTATTAGTAATTATAATTGCTTGGCTAGATATATCGGCCTTATAAATTTTTATGACAATTTGATGTGAATAGCAAATTATAATATTTTATCAGAGTTCTAACGCTATATCATAATGTATTAGGTGGCGAAATTTTATACAGTACTCGAAATTTAAATTTTCGAGTAAGAATTGCACAAACGCATTCATTTGAATTTAAAATATCTATTAAAATAGATATTTCTATCTATGTAGGATGTTTTATTTGATTTTACCTATATCTATACAAATACATACATACGCATATGTATGTAAACATATACATACACACATACATATATAACTGTATACATGTGCCTTTTGTTATGTTTTGTATTACTTATATTTAATCCATGTGTGCTAGTACATAAAATAGAATAGGAATTTTATCAACAGGTTGGTTCCAAAATTACTATCGGTAAAATAATATAATTATAATAGTAATATTAATTAGATAGTATGATAATTTTTCATGATTTGTTATTTTTGATTATTAAATTATCATAGCCCAATAATTTAATCGATATTAGTTTTAAGATAATTTTTATAATTATATTATTTTATTGAACCCAAAAAAAAAGAAAAGTAAAAGGGTGTACCCCTTACAAATCACCCCCTTTTTATGATCACCGTCCCCTGGTGGTCTTTGGAAAATCAAATTTCGTTTGGAGGAAAATTTTTTTATTTTTATGGTCCTTAAGGAACTAGGTTTCTTCATGCCTTCAGTGCCTAGTTATTTCCGGCGTTATCTCGGTTTCGAGTTTCACAGATTATAATTTCTGCTAAGGTCTTAGTTTTGGATGGGATTCAAAGAGTTTCTTTCTTCAGTTTCGTTCGTCACTCTCTTGTGAACACTGTTATTTCCCATTAGTTTTGATTAAAAAAAATTTCTTTTTCATATGTCGGGCACTTTTTTTAAAACGAATTCTAATGGCCTTTTTAGACTTCGACGTGGAATTGTCTGTTGTTTCGCGTTTAAAGAAATATGTGAGGATGAGCCGGTTATACTGGGATTGTTAGAAAATTTCAGCCAAGTGAAGTTTGGATGTTTCTAGTGTTTTTTTTCAACTGGGAATGGTCGAAAAATAAAATTCGATCCGTAATCAGGAGCTTGGACGATTGTGGATGCTCGGAGGGGTAATCGTTTCTTTTTCTTATGAGTAAGTAATACAATTTATTATTGTTTATTTAATAGCATGAATTGTGTTTGTAACAACATGCTTTTAAAAATTCTATCAATATCAATTTTAGTTTTTCCCGGTTAACAAATTCTAACTTCAATAAATTCAGATTTTAAATTATTTAGAATTTTAGTTGTAATCGTAATTGCAGTATAACTAAAGTTTCGAGATTTACAACTCGTTTTTATTAAAATTTTTAATAGGGGTAACGCAAATTATTTTAATCTTATTAATTTTACAAATAATTTATTTTGCAATGCTTAGCATCATTTTATTAAGGGAGTTTATATAAAAAAAAATCCTATTCCTACAGATTCTTATAATATCTGCCAAATGAAAAGAAAGAGGTCGTTGTAACTAAAGATGAAATTCTTGGTAATTTATTTTCTGGATATTTTCTCAAGAATATGACCGAAAATATTCTCTTTTAATTTAATAAATAATTTGTTAAAATAACATGTGTAAACGATAAGATATTTTTCATTACGAATTAACTACGAGTCAACGACGTGCAATTTAACTTTTATTAGCCCTACACTCCGTTTCTTTTATTAGAAGGTGAAAACAAAATTTTAAAGAAAGTGTAAAACTTATTATTAATTACTAGCAAATAAAACGCGCGCAAGCGCGCGATTAGTTTTTCATACATTTTAGAAATTATAAAATACAATAATAAATATAACAAATCGGTAAATAATATTTTTCTATTAAGAAGAAATCGATATAAAAAAAATCAATTAATATAAATAAAATAAATTTTTATTTAGGACAAAATTTATGATATTTTTAGAATTAAAAATAATTGCAAAAATAATTGAAATTAAACAAAACAATTGCAAATTTTGAAAATTAATTGCAAAATAAAAAATCATGAAATCAATTAAAAATTTAGGGAAAGTAATTTAAACAACCATAAAAATGTTTTAAACATTAAAAAAAAAATAATTTAAATTAAAAAAAATTCTTGAAAATATTAAAAGTAAATTAAAACGAAGTTGAATAATGCAAAGTTAGAGAAAATAATTGAAAATTGAAAAAAACATGATTAAAAATTGAGAAAAATAAATTAAAATAAAAAAAATAATTAAAATTTGAGAAAATAATTAAGCAAATTAGATAAAATATTTTAAATAAAGGAAAGTTAAACAAAATAAAAAAAATACTTAAAAATCTTAGACAAGAATTTTAGAAAAAGAGAATAATAATTGACAATTCAGATAACTAATTCAAAATGATAAAACTAATTCAAAACTAAAAAAAAATATTTGAAATATGCTGAAAATAATTTAAGATTGAGAAAGAAAATTGAATTATGATGAAAATGATTTAAATATTAAAAATTGAAAACATTCAATAAATTTTGAGAGAAATAACTGAAAAAAATCATAAAGTATATGTTTAAAAAAAATAAATAAATACAAAATAACTTAAAAATTTTAATTTATGGGAATAATTAAAAAAATTGCAGAAATAACTATAATTGATGAAAATAATTGCAATATCGGATAAATAGTTGAAATTTTTAAAAGTAATGCCAAAATAATGAATATAATTATAAATTGATGAAAATTAAGAAGAATTGCAGAATTTATTTTTAAGCAAAAGAAAAATAATTTTAAAAAAAATCGTTATATAATGGAAAATTGATGACAATAATCTAAATTGAAGACTATAACTGAAGGTTTAGGAAATTAATAGCATGTATATATATTTTAAACTTCTTCAAAAACCATAATAAATTTTTAAAGCATTTCTCGAGAAAAATTTTTTTTTAAATTTACTTGAAAGAAATAATGCACTGAGAAAAAATGTCTATAATTCAATGGTGCGGTTTCCAGAGAATATTATGGCATTAGAGCAAAATTTGATATTATAAATTGAATTGTTTATCTTTCTGGATTGAATAAGTGGAATTTTTAAGTAAAAAGGAAAACATGGTACTATGAAAAAAAATTTACATTTGTATAAAGTCATATTATTTGCAATTATTTTGATAAATATTTAGTTACTCTCCACAACAGTATAGAATTTAAATGAATGAAAATTTTTCTTAAACAGACAGCAGTGTGCCTTGACCTCAAAAGTGTAATTTTTCAGAAACATTAGCCGATGCTATAAGATGTGTAGCACCTTCTGTAGATTCAAGTAACGATGTGTTCGAATGAATTTAAATTTCGATAATTTGTGGTTACTTTTCACTAGATTTGGAAATAAAATAAATAACTATATAAAAATTATTTTAAAAATTATAATATTTAAACACCAATAATGTTTAAATATAAAATCGTAGAATGTAACGAAAAATTTAATTGATATTCAAAGTAAAATAAATGAATACAAAAAAAATCTAATTAGGGAATCCTTAATTTAACGTGAATTTACAAAAATTGAAATTTAAGAATTAAAATATAAGTAAATTAAAGTTAAATTTATTTCTTTAAAATTTGGAACATTTGTTCGAATTAGGAGCAGGTTGGGAGAAAAGAAAAATTAAAATTATGGGAAATTTTGGGGAAAATGATTAATTTAAAAAAAAACGATTAATCGAAATTAAAATAAGTAATTAGAATTTAGAGAATTTATTCAGAAGTAATATCAATGATTAAAGTTTAGGAAAATAATAAAAAAAAGGTTTAGAAGTTATTTGTAAAACGAGAATAGTTGAAAATGATAAAAATAATTTTAATTTTTACAGGAAATTATTGAAATTTTGATGGTAATTTAGGATTGAGACACAAAAAAAATTTTGAAATATGATTAAAATAATTGGAATTTCAGATCAATAGTGAAATATTAAAATTATGTAAGATAACGAAAATAATTGAAAATCTTTTGAGGATGGAAAATATAGGACAATAATCCGAATTTGAGATAACTGAAAAATTTGGTCATTAGTTGAAAAAAAAAACTAATAAATACTAAAGAATGGAGGGAACAATTACCAATAAAAATATGCAAATCAAATGAAATAGTTGAAAATGGATATATATATGTAAAGTTCAGAGAATAAATTTCGAAATTATTACATAATCAAAATTTTAAAGTATTGATTACAAAATGACCAATTAATTGTAAATTTAGAAGCATTACGTTAAATTTGCGATTAGTAATGTAAAATTTAGGAATAAATAATTTAATTGATTTAATTTCAAAGTAATTATTTATTTGTGGGGGTTGAAATAAACATCATTTCGAGATTATCAAAATTTAAATTTTTTCATTTAGTAGCGGTTAGTAGTGATATTGGGATGACTATTGACAGTTAGGAAGAATTCATTTCTTGGTCATTGTCATAGACGATTTTACGAGTTATTTAGTTTTTGAGTTGCGGTTTTCAACAGGACGTTTTCTCTTTTAGGAATCATTCCGTCATCCAATGGCTTACTCCATAAATGGGTCATCGGTGGATTTCTTGGCTAAAGGAGTTAAGACCCGTGCTGAAGTGGTAAGGAACTTTCTGAATCCCATTTTTATTTTGAAACAAACTTTACGCGGAGTTTCGGTGCAATTTTATTGGTTTCATATAATTTGAAAATTTCCTCTCTTTTTATTTTCATAGGACGCGTTTCAGGGTCGAGAAATTTTACACGCCCTGTTGGGCATGTGTAAAGGTGGGGCGTCACGGGCCGAACTAAATTCCTCCCCTGCACGAAATTTGATTTTAGTTAGCCTGTATTACTATTCTATATTTAATTGCCTTTATTTTTAAGTAATAGTATACCCTTTTTTTCTTTTTTTGACTTCCAGTGTATTGTAACTTTCAGTATTTTATCATTTTCAGTATTTTTAAATAAAGTTTTATATTTCTACTTTTCATATTGTGGCAATTGATTTTTTCCTTATTATACTTTAAATTCGATTTTAATTTATCCCGTGATATAATTTGCTCTTATTTTTAGTAACAATAGTTTTATAATTTTTAGTAATTTTAAATTTTTTGAAAATTTTGATAAAGGTTACATTCTAAATTTCTTTTTCTAACATAAAATTTATTTATGATATTGCGATATCTTGCGTGGGAACTGGACGCTGTGGAGTCCTTGAGAAGAAGATGGAGGGTTCTTCTGACCTCGAAGTTGAAGGATTTTCCAGTACTTCCACAACGATCTCTTTCTTCGAGTCTGTATGCAACGGATCTGGGTGGCTGTTTCCTGGTTCTTCTGTCTGGTGCGGTAAGTCGATGGAGGTTTCAGTAACTTTTGGTTTTGGCATAGTGTAATATATCTGGCTTAGATTATTTTCTAAATTGTGTAACTTATCTTTCTTCTTTTTGCAGGTGAAGATCTTGGCGAGTAGGTGCAGGATTTGTTCTCGGAATGCGCAAATGAGGACTATAACTCCGATTATAGTCAGTATTCCAAAGGTTGTGTGGGTAAGGTCGCGATATTCGTTGTTGGCCATTTTATGATTGCTCAGGAGTTTCCATTGTCTTTCCAACTCTCCTAGGGCCAAGTCAGTTTCGTCTTCGGTCCACAGAAGGGGAGTCCGTAGCGATTTGGTATGGTTGAAAATTTCTAAAGATTCTTTTGGTTGTAATACTAGTTCAGGTGATACTTTTTCGATATCTAAGGTTATTTCAGGTTCGTACACATACTCCAGTGGATCTTCTTTCAGGATAAGAGCTGCTAGCGTTACCTTGTCAGTTTTGAGTTGGCATCCTCTCCTTAGTTGAATTAATCCGGTTTCGATTAATTCAATTTCTTTTGTTGATTCTTTGGTGCAGGTGAGGTAAGCTGTTTCTGGTTGGCTGAGTGAGAACAACCATCCTCCGAAGGTTGCAATTGAGGTCCAGTATGGTTGTACGTTATTTGATATCCTGATATCACATGTTTTTAGTGCCTCTACTGTTGGTTGTCGTAGTAATTCTATTTCGCATGATTTGACTAACACGGCATCGTATATTGGCTGACTGGGATGGCAGAGGTATTTCCCTCTTGTGCGAACACAGGCTTGAATTGTGTCCTCGGACAAATACAGATAGTGTCGTTTGTCTCCGTCTAGTGCTAGGTATTTTGTGCGGGGTATTATATAGGCTCGTCCACTTCCATTGTTTAGTATCCTTTGGTTGATTGGTATAGGGTGCATTCGGAAAAGTTGATACTTGTTTCTTGCCAGAAGTGGGATGTCCAAGGCTATATATAGTTTTCCATTGTGGATTCGAACGGATACAGGTGAGATGTGATTTAGGTCAACTAGATTTGCTTGTTGTAAGGCTAGTGGAAATTCAAAGTCGGGAAGTATATCTTGGATTTCCCTGGAGATGTTCCTCAATTGTGCAGTCGAAACTAACGCTGGGTGTAGTTTGCCTTCTTGAGCTGAACGGATAACGGACAGCAGTTGTTCGGTGGCTTTCTGATGATCATCAATAGAGTGCTCAAACGTCAGTGCAACCTGTGTAAGAGCTGATCCATAGAGGTTTAGGCTGATTTGGTCCTGGAATTCGGTAAGGTTGTTTGTGAGTCCAATCAGTTGTTGTTTTATAGATCCTATTTCCGAATCGTATTGAGATGTCTGTTGATGCAACTTATGTAATTCGGATCGTACAAGATGGGTTTGCTCTCCCATCAGTCTGGAGATGTTGTTTTGGACTCGATTTAACTCTTCTATCTCTTGGTCATACCTTTCTCCGTCGTCATAATTAAGTATTCCTGCTGTTGGTCCTGCGATTTTTCCAATAAATCCGAACCAGGGTACGTTTCGTTTCTTCCTGTGCAACGTCGAGGGCTGTTCCTGTGAGTCGCGGGATTGAGTATATTGGGCCAACTCTTCTATAGCTTCGAAAAGTGTTTCTTGTTGTTTTCTTGCTCCTTCTAATTTCCTCTTGAGTCTTTGGTATCCAAGTTCTTCGTAACATTTGAATTGAGCGGTAAGCAGACAGTGTTCCAAAATTTCTGCCAGTCTCCGTGTGCAATCAGATAAGAATTCTCGAGATCGTGTGGTTTCCAAGAAAAATGTTGTCCTCCAAAGAGCAGCCGTGTGTTGCAGGCTTTCCAACTTTTCAAAATATAATCCAGTGGTTTTGTTAAATTGAATTAGTGAATAAGAGTTGTCCTTGTCGTTCCTTTGCGTATCGATTCCTAAGATTAGGTTTCCCAAATAAAGTCCCAAAATCATATACTTCATGGTTAACCTGAAAAGAGTTACATTAGATCTATTCTAAATTAAATAAAATATCGATTTTAAAATTTTTGGAGCAAGCTCCCCTTTTGGCTAACTCATCTGCTCTTTCGTTTCCAAAACATCCGCTATGAGCAGACTCATAAAACCATTTAACTTCTACTTGATCGAGAGTCCTTTCAAGGTTCTCGAATTCTGATTTATTCTTGACTTGTTGCTTGGAAGAGGTTTTCCAGCTTCCAGTTTCCCATTTTGGCAGCCATTGAGTGTAACCATTAATCAGAAATTGGGAGTCACTATGAATTCCCAATTTCTGTATTTTATTTGTTTTTGCTAAATTAACAGCTGTTATAACTGCTTCAATTTCGGCGGAATTATTGGTCTGTCTTCCTGAGGCTGGTTTGGAAACGTTAAGAGGATGGTTTTCGCCGAACCAAACTCCGATACCAGCTGTTGCAAAATCTTTTCCGTTTCGGAAACAAGACCCGTCAGTATAGACGTGGACGAATCCGTGTCTATCCATCAGAAATCCGTTTTCAGAAAGTTGCAAAGATTTATCTAGTCATAAATAGGCTATTTTAAGCTTATCGGCATGTTTGGTTATACGACTGCCGTCCTCGGCTTCCAATAGTACATTATTGTTTTCGGTAAATCCTATGACCTTGTAAAGACCTTCGTAGTAAGAATCAAATTTGCCAGATCTTACTTCGATTTTTGCCCTTACAAAATCTCCAATTTTCGCGTTTAATGGCTTGCTCTTTCGGTCATAAAGCTCTTTACTTTTATTTTTCGAATCAATAATGTTCTTAGCCGCAAGACGTCGTATTTCTTGCATTCTCATAATCAGATCTTTTAGGTACGACCCGTATGTCTCGAGTTTTTCTTCATCAGGAAAAGATGAAGGGGTTCTAGCAGGCCTACCAAAAACAATTTCAAAAGGTGTGAAATTTGTGGCCTCATGCACTGAGGTATTGTAGGAGAACATGGCGAATGGGAGGAGTCTGTCCCAGTCGTCATATTTATTCGCGTACATTTTTATGTATTCAGTTAGGACTATATGGCTTCTTTCTAACGCGCCGTTAGTTTGCGGTCTATATCCCGATGTGGTAACTTGCTGGACGTTAAAAATTTTACAAAGTTTCCGCAGTAACCTACTAATAAAAGTTTTTCCTCTATCGGTTAGGATGCACCTCGGTGCACCATGGTTGCAAAATAAATTCGTCGCTAAGGCATAAGCGATGGTAGTAGCGCTTAAATCCGGAATAGCTACCGCTCGGCAATACTTACTCAGATGGTCTTGCATGGTTAGTATGTGACGATTCCCGTTAGGAGTGGTGGGTAGAATGCCTACGGTATCTATTGAGACTTTATCGAAGGTGTCTAGTGGGGTGTCCGTGATGAGCATCGGTTCTTGTGTCGTTACTCTGGTTAGCTTTTGTTCAGCGCAATTGGGGCATTTTCGGATAAATTCGACCACGTCTTTCCGGAGTTGTGGCCAAGTATAACGCTGTTTGATCCTACGATAGGTTTTGGTCACTCCCTTGTGGCCGCCTATCGTACTGTTATGACATTCTTCCAAAATTTTCTGTCTTACTTCCTCTGGCGGGATTATTATTTTTCCGTAGCAGATAATAATTTTGATCGGGTGGTTTTGGAAGATGGTTGTGAGCAACTCTGTCAAAGTGTTGCGAGGTAGATCATCGCAAAAATTCGCGTAACGAGCGATTCTGAATTGCCTTGTATGGTTGAGGATCATAATTTTCGCTAAGTTTTGTAATCCGTACTCTAAATCTTTAAGTTTTAAAGTGTCGGAATGTTTTTCTTTTACGACGACCGAGTATATCTTGTTTTTACCCTTAGGGGTCAAAATGACTTGTCCTATTCTTGGTTTCTTTTCCTTTAGTTCGTGCGCATCCAAGTCTCCGAGTGCTATTAGCAATTTTGACGTAGAAGTGACTAATTCACAGTCACAGGAAATAAAATGGACTAGATTGTCCTTCTTGTACGTCATTGGTTCGCGGCTGATTTCTAAGAATAAATTTTTTGGAATGGCCTCGTTATCTTTTGAGCTAGTTATAGTTCCTAAATTTTCCGTGGAATCTATATAAGGCATGGGGATGTCTATCGTTTTAGGAGTGGAAAGGATTTCAGGATCCAAGTGTAGATCGGGGTTTGATGGTTTTTCTTTAGGGAATCCGACCTGTAAACGTTTGGGTATTCCTCTTTTTCCGATCGTGGCTTGATGATTGTTCGAGGTACTAGCTTCCGGTTCCTCTGAGGTTTCAAGTATTTTATCTGTCGACGGAACATAGGGCGTTGAGCGGGCTGACGGACCAAAGGTTGACATTGGGGTTGCGAAGGTCACCCCCTTTTTAGGCAAAGGTGCTAAAACATCTTCGTCGTCGGATCCTAGTTCCGCCTCGATTTTGCTATCTTCCTTTCCCGTCTCTTCCAGGTTGGTGGTTGGCTGTTGCTCTTGTGAAGATTCTCCCTTAGGGCTGTCATTTATTTTCAAATCAGCCTGTTCTATTAAGCTCCCGATTTCGCGTAGTTCCTGTGCAACCTTGTCAACGGCGTTGTCAATATCCCTTCCTAATTCTGCGGGGTCAAATTGGTTGAAAATAGAGTCCTCGTGGTCGGGGTCATCATTGGATTCGCCGCTCAGATCATTGGGAATTCCCGCGAGGTCTAAATAATCCGTATCCCAGTACCAAGAACGATGCGGAGGATTTGATATTGTTTCGTCAAATCGATTTATTGATTTCTGAATTTCTGCAACGAATTCTGGGTCCAGGACGTCTTCCTCCTTATCGAAATCTGAGTCATCGCTTTCACTACTGCTCGGTGGTGGAGAGGCATAGATTAGGATGTCATCGGTGTCCATTGGTAGGTTGGGAGCTTCCGGTACAGGAGTTTCTTCGACGTCACTCTTTTCCTCATTTGTTTGGATCTCAGGATTTGAGACCTTGACTGGATTCTCCTTCGTGTTAAAGGTTGGGGAAAGGTTAAGGTCTGGTAAACAACTAAACCGATGCCTCTGTACTGGGGTTTCTGGGTCTGATAAAACATTGTTATCTTCCTCCGATTCAGTATTAGATTCTTCTTCGTCTGATAGTTCTGAGTAGGATTTTCTTTCAGATTCTCTAGTTCTAAGTCTATTGGTAATAGTTTCTTCTTCCTTGGAGGGTAGAAGATTTGAACTGGAGACTTCTGGTTTATTTTTGGAGCCCTTTGGTCGACCGCGCCCTTTCTTTTGCTCCGTGGAGGGTATTTTTGACGTGCTTGGAGTGGGTTCCTGAATTGGGTTTTCTTGTGGAGGGAGAGTGTCGGCGCGTGTCAAGGGTGGTTTTGGAATTCGAGATTGAGGAATCCTTTTGGTTTGAAATCCTGGATCTGAATGTATCCTGGTTTGTCTAGGAGCGAAGTTACGACGGATTCCTTCTCTAGCTGTTTGCTTGGCAGCCCTATCTTGAGCCTTTAGGGGGTAGGATTTTATACCTAAAGAGCGAATGTGCACGGGGAATCCATCTTGCTCCAGACAACTTGCGAGTTCTCCGATTGTTGCTTCTTTTTCGTCCTCTGCACAGGATTCGATATCGCCGTCGTTAGAAATTGAATCCTGTCTCGCTGGATTATTGGAAATAGCTGGTAACCACCGGTTAATTTTCCCGGGTTTACATTCGAATGTGTATTCGAATTCCTGTAACCTAGTCAGCCATTTTGATAATCTTCCAACGGGAGTTCTGGCTTGGTCGATCCACTTGACAGGTTCGTGATCGCAGGCAAGGGTAAATTTTCTTCCGTATAAGTAAGGACGAAAATTTTCCAGCGCGAAAATTACAGCTAGACATTCTTTTTCTGTTTGGGTATAATTGCATTCGTTGGCATTAAATACCCTCGAATAGTAAGAAATAGGTAGATCCACGCCATCTTTCATCTGGGTTAGGACTGCTCCGACGGCGACGTATGATGCGTCAGTAGTTAGTCGAAAAGGTTCTTCGAAATTTGGGTATATCAGTATAGGGTCTGAACATAATTTATTCCTAAGGATGTTAAAACTTTCTTCTTCTCTGTCGCTCCAAAGAAAAGTTTTATCTTTCTTGAGTAGGTTGAATAAAGGTTTTGCTATGTCCGAGAAATTTCCGATAAACCTTCGGTAATAACCAGCAATTCCTAAGAATTCTCGGACAGACCGTTCGTTTTTAGGAGTTGGGAAATTTTGTATGGCGGTTAGTTTACTAGGATCGGCTTTGATTCCGTCCCGATTGATAATGTGGCCTAAATAAGCCACTTCCGTTCTTAAGAATTGACATTTTTCTGGTTGAAGGACTAGGTTCGCTTCACGCAGCCTCTCAAGTAATCGTTCGACTATCTTATCATGTTCTTCCAAGGATGTAGAGAAGATGATAATATCGTCAAGGTAAACAAAAATTTCAGAGTACTGCATTCCGTACAGAACCTCGTCCATTAACCTTTGAAAAGTCGCTGGGGCATTTTTAATCCCCATGGGCATCCGTTGGTATTCGTGATGTCCTCGCCTTGTGGAAAAGGCTGTCTTATGTCTGTCCTTAGGGTCGGTTCCTATTTGGTGGAAACCTGAGGCAAGATCTAGAACGGAAAAATATTGGGCATTTCCGAGGCGTTCAAGAATTGTATTTATGCTTGGTAGTGGGTATGCATCCCCGACGGTTTTTTCGTTTAATGCTCGAAAATCCGTTACGACACGCCATTTTACGTTTCCTTTTGAATCTGCCTTCTTTGGTACTATGAGGACAGGTGCATTGTACGGGGAGGTAGAGCCTGTGATAACACCATCCTTATACATTTTATTTATGTGTTCCTCTACAAGTTCTTCTTGTTTTTGGGGCTGACGATATTGTTTTATTTTTATCGGAATATCATCAAGCGTAGGAATTCGATGTTGGACTCTGGTGGTGATAGGTAATTTATCGCCAGGAAGTTTGAATCGATCATGACCACTCCTTATCCACTTATGTAAATATCCTAATTCCTCAGGATTTAAGTGGGAGGAGGGGAGTTTCTCGACCAATTCTTTGATTCGAGCCTCGGCGCTATGGAGCTGAGGTTCGCACATTGATTCCTCATCACTATGTTCGTATCCATAGTCGAAAGGAAACAATTCTTGTGGCGGAATGTCGAGCTCAACGTCATGCTCCCTAGTGTTGATTGCTAACACTTGGCAAGTTCCGTCTCGATTGGTCGTGATGGCATCACCGATAAAAACTCCCTTATATGCCCTTATTAAAGGTAAATATCCCTCGCGAGCATTGTTTTTCAGTGGAATTGGGATTTGTTGTCGCATCCTAGCTTTAACGGTAAGGATTCTTGGAAAGGGCTTGATTTCTGGGGCTTGTTCTTCCCGAGCTCTGATGGATTCTGGGTCCACGAATGGAATTGGGTCAATAGGTTTCGAACTCGTAATTAGAGCGTTGTGATGAAACGAGACGTTGGATCTCTCCTGTCGAAGGAAACATCGTCCCAAAATTCCTTGGACCGAGATGGGAAATTGTGGTTTGACTACATGGAAGATCGTAGGCTTTCCGAGGACTTCTAATTCGCATGTTCCTAATGTATATGCGCGCGTAAGAGTGACTCCGGTTATTACCGAAATTTCGTTTGTTCTTATTCTTACTCTATCGTCGAGGGCAGTTATTTTGATAAGGTTTACGTCGGCGCCTGTATCAATAAGGAATTTTCCGTGACCTTCATGTAGGTCTGGAATATCTAATTTCACAACTGGGGATTCTGTTATGTTCACGCTAATGGGATGGCTTACTGATTCTCTAGAAATCGGACCGCTGGTGGACGCTCTTGGTTTGGTTGACTCGCCGTCGCGTCGATCCGTCGAGTACGTTCGGAGTTTAAAGATTCCTCTTGTTGGGGCACGAAGGAGGAGTAAGATTGGTGGTTGTTCGAATTTGGTCCGGAGTAAGGATCGTTCCGATGAGGGGAATCTTGTCTCCTAAGAATACCATGGATTGGAGGATCGTAGCTGCGATTGTCGCGCCTGTAACCTGGGCTAGGAAACCGATTGTGTTCCTGTTGCTGTCTGCCGTTAGAATTATCTCGATAATAGCCATTTTCCTGTCGGGAGTATCTTTCCGGAGATTGATAGCGGCCAGGACTGTTATAGTTTCGCCTGCTGGCATTTTGGTTCCAGTTTCTTGCATTAGGATCGTACAGACGAACGTCTTCTGCCGGATGACGATTAGAACGGGGATCAAAATCATGACGTCTGCTTAGAAATTGTTCTTCACGCGATTGGTGGGTAACGCGATAGGAGTTATGCGAAGAGTTTCGACGTTCGACCGCGGATTTAGCAAATTTCAAAGCATCAGATAGGGTCAAAGGGTCACGAGCATCAACGGAAGATGATAGTTCATCTGGCATACCTCGGATGAAAGCTCGAAGTGCTGATTGTTTAATAGGTATCATTGTGGTAGAGGCTACCTCGACCGTATGTGCAGATTCTAAAGCGGCTTGAGCTCCGCTGAGATAGGAATGTAACCTGTCATAATATTCGTTGATAGTTTCATTTCGTCGCATAATGATATTATAAATCTCATTAAAGTAAAAGTCGAATGGTTTGCCAGGAGCAAAACGTTCTTTCAGAAGGTCGATTATGTCGGTGATTTTGTCGAAAGTTCTGTTCCTAGTACATTCGCGCGCAGGGCCTGTTAATTTTCCTAAGACTGCAGTTATTAGGGAGGTTTCACACGAAGCAGGGACGTATGTAGCTGCATTTATCACATCCTGAAGAAAATCACGGAGGAGAATATTTTTCCCGTCAAACTGAGGAATGTGAGTGGATGCCTGCTGAATTGCTAGGGTGCTTGCTATTGAGTGCGCGACTTGCATGGCGGAGTTTTCCGGCGTTGCATTTTGTTCTTGATTATTTCTTGTATTTCGCGTGTTAGGTTGGAAACCGATATCTCCCCGAGAACTGTACAGGTCAGCGACCGAAGATGCATTTCCATCTGTCGGAGTATTCGTGGAGCTATCCCGGTGTCCGTTATGTTCGTTTTCGTTCGCCATGTTCTCCAAAAATGGTAATTTATAATTTAAAAGTTTTTCTATCGGTTGCATACAAATTCACTTTGGGGTCGTACCTAATTTGTAGTTCGTGATTTTGACATTTGTTAGTTATTTTTAGTAAAAAAAATATTTTCGTTTTGTATTGACGTATTCAAAAAAAAAACCAGAAAAAGGTATGTGTTCACTCTCGTTCGCCCCAGGTTTTCAGTTCGCTTCTATTGATTCGACTAACGATCTCAAAATTTCGTCGAAGCTTTCTTCTTTCTCGAAATTTTCCTGCGCGGGAGACAAAGGTTTTACACAATTAATTTTTACTAAATTTCGAGCGATGGCACGTTCGTAACGTTCCCGAACCTTTTTACCTGCTCGAGATTTACGTTTGGTTACTTTTGGTGTCGTTGACCCGGTGTCAAACATTTATATAAAAAAAAACTATCAAATTTTATTGACTCGACTTTTCCTATGACTCGCGCTCAAAAAAAAAACTTTCGAAATTTATTGTCTCGATGTTATTAAGAAGGAACGATTATTTACCTGATTATAAAGAATAAAACAAGTTAACAATCGGATGGTCAAAATTTGAACATAGCCTGTTTGTTATGGCTCATGTAACAAATTCGTTTTTCCTTTTATTCTAACATCCAGCTCAGTAAAAAAAAATCGAAGTTCGAACTAGAAATATACCCAAGGGTGAGGAAAGAAAATGAAATCTCCCTTTGACAATTTAAACTTTTTCGGCGCTTTTACGTTTCTTTGTTGCGCTTAATGTTTTTTTCTGCATCTAAAAGTAATTTTTCAAAAAGTTCAGAAAATTCTTGCCATGATCCTAATTCTTTTGGCAAATTTTGAAATTCAGGACTACAGGGTGGTTCTACACGGTTTGATTTGGTTTCCGACGAAATTTCACTTGTTTCTGTGGGATGTGCAGCTTCTGCCTGTTTTAGAGCTTTCTTTGTTCTGTTTCGGACTTGTCTACCGCCTCGACGCTTATTCTTTCCCGATTTTTGTCCAGGATTATTAGGAATTTGAAACATGTGTCTGCTTTATCTTGATTTTTTTCCGATATTTGGTTTTATTCAAACCTTTAAGATACTTGCTATAATTGTTCCGCCAAAAAATGCATAAAGCAGGCCAAATAATTAAATGCTCAGTTAAAATCTTCGAGTGTAAAAGAAAAGAAACGCATGCACATTATGACTTTGTTCAGAGTAACGAGATTACAAACAATAAGATCCTGTATTTGATTTATTACCAGTGTAAATTATTCCGCCAAAAAAAAAAAAATGCGTAAAGCAGGCCAAATAATTTTAAAACTCTTAATTTAAATTATTCAAACGCCAATGAGGCGTAGGCCTAATTTAAATATTGGCATAAAATTTCAAAACAAACAGATCTTTTAGTTATTTCCTTATGACATATATGAGAATGTCTGATCGTATTTCCGCAACGCGCGAAGAAAGCAATGTCAAGGACAGAAGTTACACTTCGTAAAATACTAACGATTTTTCGCTAAATTTTTCATTAAAATTTCAGCATACAAAATTCTCTTTCAATTCTCAAAGCAAACAGTGAAACTTAATCCCACCGCTGCCACCATTTTTATTTGTGACGAACCGATTATTTATTTAAAATATTAATAGTTGTTTGTATTTAATATTTTAATAAATAGCAGATCGTAGCAAATAATCAATTTAGTTTTAACTCGTCACGGAGTGGTAAATGAGCCAAGTCTCTATTCTATTAGTTCAGAATATTTCAGTTTTCAATGAGAATGGAAAGGAGAATTTGGTCTGGAATTTCACACAATAATTACGACAAATTTTATATTTTAACCCTTTTTAAAATTTATTGGACAACTTGTATATTAAAAAAAACTTACAATGATCTTAAATTCTCTGAATACGCCAAAACAAATTCCGCAATTTAGACAAAAGATTTAATGTGTGTTAGTGATAAAATTAACGATACTTAACGATACCAAATTTTTGATGCGAAAGTTCTTCTTCAATGGTGACGATGAGATTCAAGTAGATATGTGGAATGAAAATTATTGGAAAGCACGTTGGAAATATATTCAAATTCTCACAGAAATTTTATCATTTTGTTATAAATTTTAAACTTTAAATACTACCGACGAATGACCGGTCGGGCAAATTCTTTAAATATTTAATGTTCACCGATTTTAATTTTTTTCAAATTATACCCGGAAAAATCAGCAAATTGAAAACCGTTGGGTCTAATTCTAAAGGACAAGTTTCTTTATTTTTATGTTTTTTTAAAATGTGACTTCGGAAAATTTATGAAACTTGAGAAATAAACGTTTACACATTCCGAATTGACTTTTTATCCAAATTTTAAAATTCAAACATACCCGGCAAATCAATTCGAAAATTTCGCGAAATGACTCACGAATTTTGGACCGTGGTGATGCTCTATACTTTCTCAATTTTTATGGGATATTTTGATTTTACGTTCACGTTGACCCTTCGTAAATTGGAACGATTTAAGTACGCGACGGGCGATTACTTTTTCAGAGCCGCGAACTGTTTCTCGATCGACGGGTGTTATAGTTGTGCGATCAGACAATTTCTTTAATTAATTTCTACACCTCGGTTCTTAGTCGAAAATCGCAGAATTGCAAGTTTAGCCTGCGAAACCCTGTTGCCGGGTTGCTTCATTCAGGTTGACCTGTCAATTCAGCACTCCTCGGACATTGGGACCGGGTGCAGTGCCATTACCCTTCTTTGCTTTGCAATTTTTATTGAATTGCGAAACAAAGATTCCGGTAATTTAATTTTACGAAATCTGGTCGACTTTATTTGTTCCAATTTTCGTTCTTTGCTAATTTTTGCCATTTTCCGGGCCTGAGAAATTTATTCTAATCTATTTGAATCTCATCCTCGTCTTATCGTATTTAACTTGATGTTTAGTGTGTTTTCCTTTACAAAATCACATAAATTAAATAATTTTTATAATTCATTTAGAATTTTTGAATTGTCAGCTCAACTCCCACGGAATGCTGCCACATAGGCGCTTACATGTGTGTGAGTTGGGTCTTCTTTCGCGGTGACATTTCTTGTGAATGCTTTTCTTTTTAAAATTATTTTTGACTGCATTTTATATAGTATAATACAATTATTATACTTTAGCCTTATTGGTTTATTATAATTTATAATTTTCTATAGGCTATATATCCTATGGTTTTATTTTGTTAGTTGTTAATAACGATAATTTATTAGTAATTATAATTGCTTGGCTAGATATATCGGCCTTATAAATTTTTATGACAATTTGATGTGAATAGCAAATTATAATATTTTATCAGAGTTCTAACGCTATATCATAATGTATTAGGTGGCGAAATTTTATACAGTACTCGAAATTTAAATTTTCGAGTAAGAATTGCACAAACGCATTCATTTGAATTTAAAATATCTATTAAAATAGATATTTCTATCTATGTAGGATGTTTTATTTGATTTTACCTATATCTATACAAATACATACATACGCATATGTATGTAAACATATACATACACACATACATATATAACTGTATACATGTGCCTTTTGTTATGTTTTGTATTACTTATATTTAATCCATGTGTGCTAGTACATAAAATAGAATAGGAATTTTATCAACAGGTTGGTTCCAAAATTACTATCGGTAAAATAATATAATTATAATAGTAATATTAATTAGATAGTATGATAATTTTTCATGATTTGTTATTTTTGATTATTAAATTATCATAGCCCAATAATTTAATCGATATTAGTTTTAAGATAATTTTTATAATTATATTATTTTATTGAACCCAAAAAAAAAGAAAAGTAAAAGGGTGTACCCCTTACAGTTAATAATTGCAATGATTTTATTATAATCCAATTAATTATTTTATTTACTTATATTTTATTCTATTTTTTATTTCTTTAAATTTTTCAAAATTTTTCATATTTTTATTATTATAAATAATTTATATAATTATTAAGTCCAAATTTAATACTAAAATAATTTTTAAAAATCTCTTTTTTGCCTCTTTGATTAGTTCAACATTTATTTGATTTTTAACTATGGGAATAAACGAGTTTTCTCTTTTTCAATTAGTCAAATATAACCCTCAAATAGTAATTTTTCATTATTTTCAATTTAGAGATCTTATTTAACAAAAAATTGTCTTTTGTATCAGATTTTCACTTGAAATCGGATTTTTTTCGCATTTTACAATAAAAGATATTTTAAAAAATAATTTAACTTTTGTTGTTAAGACCAAATGTCTTTTAAAAGTGCGGGAATAAGATGAAAAACGAAAAATTCCAGAGCAAATAAGCCAATTCTTATGGAACACATTTATCCTGGCTGTCTGATTTAATACTGACATTTACTACTGAAACTCTCAAGTTGTTGGTCACGTTTCAAGGCTGGCTGTCTATTCTATAACTCAGGGAATGAAACTTTACTGAAATTATGTTCATCGAGTTTTAAAAAGATAGAAAATGAAGATAAAAATTCTTCATTCAATTTCGTTAAACAATTCGTTACCCTACAAAAAGGGAGAAAATTCCCAACTTCCCATTTCTATCATTAAAAAGAAAAAAATGTTTTCAATCTTTCACTTTAATTTCAAAATAAAACGTGATATTAATTATTGACAAAGAATTAATTATTAAATAATAATAATCTTCGTAAACTTCTGAAGTTAGATAGAAGTTTTTCTGTCCACGTTTTAAATTTAGATTTTTGTCATCAATTTTCCATTATATAACGATTTTTTAATTATTTTCTTTTGCTTAAAAATAAATTCTGTAATTTTTCTTGATTTTCATCAATTTATAATTATATTCATTATTTTGGCATTACTTTTAAAAATTTTCAATTATTCATCCGATATTGCAATTATTTTCATCAATTTTCGTTATTTCTGCGATTTTTTAATTATTCTGTTTAATTTTTTAAGTAATTTTGTAATTATTTTTTTTAAACATATATTCTATGATTTTTTTTAGTATTTTCCCTCAAATGTTATTGAATGTTTTCAATTTTTCATATTTAAATTATTTTCATTATAATTCAATTTTCTTTCTCAATCTTTAATTTTTTTCAGCACATTTTAATTATTTTTTTCAGTTTTGAATTAATTTTATCATTTTACCATTATTTTCCTCGATTGTTAATTATTATTCTCATTTTCTAAAATTATTTTCTAAGCTTTTTTAAGTATTTTTCTGAAAATTCAAATATTTTCCTCAATTTCTAATTATTTCCATTTGTTATCAGAATTTCAAATTTTTTTTATTAATTATCGTAAATTTCAATTATTTTTAGCTTTCTTTCAAAATTTTCTCCAATTTTTAGTTTTTCTCATTTTATAAAAATTAATTTCTAAAATTTTTAAGAATTTTTCTAAAATTTCAATTCTTTTCTTCAATTTTTAATTATTTTCATTTGTTTTTATAATTTCAAAATTTTTTTATAAATTAATAAAAAAAATTTTTTTCTTCAAAAATTTTCAAATTGTTTTTTCAAATTATTTTTACCTTATCAATTCTTTTCTACAATTTTTAGTTATTTTCTTTTTTTTAAATTGGTTTCTGAGATCTTCATGTATTTTTTTCAAATTTCAATTATTTTTCCTTTATTTAAAAAAAATTCTGTAATTTTTTCGATTATCATTCTTGAATTTCATTTATTTTTTACAACTTATCATTGCTTGTATCATATTTTAATTATTTTCGTCTAGTTTTAAAATTTAAAAACATTTTTCAATTATTTTTTAAAATTTGTTTCCTTCAATTTTCAATTCTTTACATTTGTTTCATTCATAGTTTAAAAATTTTTTAACTATTTATCTGACTTTTCAATTATTTCATTATTTATTTTATTTTTTATATTTTCTTCTCCATTTTTTAATTAGTTTCGTTCTTTTTCATAATTGCCAAAAAGTTTTTACTTATTTCTCTTTAATTAAAACTTGTTCTGTTCAATTTTAAATTATGTTTATCTTTTTTCATTTATTTTCTCTAATTTTTAATTATTTTCTTTTATTTTAATGAACTTTTGAAAGTTTTAAGTATTTATCTCAGATTTTGTTCAACTTTCCTTTATTTAAAATATTTTATGTAATTTGCTTAGTTATTTTCTCAAATTTTAATTATTTTTTTTAATTTTCAACTATTTTCTCTAATTTTTCATTATTTAATTTTGTTTTAATTTACTTTTAAGATTCTCAAGTATTTTTCTCAAATTTAAATTATTTTATGTTTAAGACATTTTTATGATTGTTTAAATTACTTTCCCCAACTTTTAATTGATTTCATTATTGTTTTTCAATTCATTTGCAAAATTTGCAATTATTTTGTTTAATTTTAATTAATTTTTGCAATTCTTTTTAATTCTAAAATATGATAAATTTTGCCCTAAATAAATATTATTTTATTTATATTAATTGATTTTTAAATATTATATTTAAAATATTAATTTCTTCTTATTAGATAAATATTATTTACCGATTTGTTATATTTATTATTGTATTTTATAACGTCTAAAATGTATGAAAAACTAATCGCGCGTTTTATTTTGTTAGTTTCAAAATAATACGTGATATTAAATATTGACAAAGAAATTGGGATGAAGGAACAAAATGAGCGCAATTTGAGCCAAGATAAACATGTATTCTCATAAAAAAAAAATAAAAAATATACTAAATGATATTGAAGTTCTTTTCTATAGATTGAGGCAAAAATTTCATTACATTAGTTTCGATCGATGGAGTTTCAGGAAAATTAGTACAAACTTTTGGATATACATATAAACTTGAGTTATAACTTAATAAGAGAATTTCTGTGAATAGTTGAGCAGTTAAACTATTAATGAACGTTTATTCAAGAACAAGAAGAAACTTAAATAAAGCTCAATCGACTTGCACACATCGTGTAACTTGAATGTAAAATAGAAAACTTTTAAAGAAAGCAATGGACTGAGGTCGAACATGGGAAAATGGCGTCGGTGCGTGCGTGACTCAACGATACTCATTCCACCCTCTCGCAACCCTAACTCTCCTACTGCTGTATTCTATTTATAAAACTCGAAAATCGAATAAAAAAACATCCTGCTTTATTCCTCTTTTCATTTGATTCAAACGAAAAAACAAAATTTTTCAAATTTCAGGTGCCCTCGGGTAAAAAAAATTCAACGAAGTATTAAATAAATCTAATAAACAATAAGATGGATAAAATACGAAATATTATGTAAAAATAACTACAATTTTTGTTACAACTTTTTACAGGGCTTTTTACGGTATTTAAAATATTAAAACGAATTGTGTCGACTCGTTTCAGTCCTCATTAAGAGATTTATCGGATTCTGAAAAACTCCTGTAAAATAAAATTTTTTAGGTTATGAATTATATTATATCAAAATTAAAATGTATTCAATTGTTAAAAAATATAAACTTACTCTCAAAAGCTCCATTCTTTTTAGATGCTATTAGATTCAAATAGAAATTTATGGACTATTATTTTGATTTTATTTTATTTGTATGAATCATTTTTTTATGAATTAACATTTCGATTTTAAAAGAGAAATTAAAGGAGAAAGAAGAAACGAAGTTAGAAAGGAACACTTCATCGATTAAATGATTTTAATTCAATATATCAATAGCGAGAAATAATTCGAATTTTAAATATTTAAATTTCTAAATTTTTAAAATTTTGTAGATAATATGTTACACTTAAATTTGCAATATCTTGATTAAAATTTACAGTTTTTCTAGAATTACTTTGTATATAAATCATTTCAAGGTTTTACCATGTCAAATAGTAATTTTTTACTAATAATTTAGTAAAACACTACTAATTTAACAATAGTCCAAGGGCCGATAAAAATCACGATTTTTTTTAAATCAAAAATTTATTTTTTTATAATATAATCAGTATTTAAAATCTCCAAATGTTTATTTGTAAGTAGTTTATTAAATAAATGAAGAAATAATTTTAAAAAAACATCACAAGAATGAAACTATGACATAATTATATATAAAAAAGTAGAAACTCTTTTCAAAAAATTAAACTATTTACGGACATTTTTTAAAATTAAAATTATAAATAAGAAGATAAATAAAAAAACGCTCAAATATATTACTAAATAGAACAAAATTTCAAAATTAGAAAAATTAGAGAATTATTTTACAAATTGAATAAAAGAAGAATCAATAAAATTTTGTAAAATTTTGTATGAAGTACAAGAACGATGTTCAAATGAAAATATTTAGTACAAGATTAAATGCACATAATATAAAATAAAAGAATAAGAGTTTTTAAAAAAGTAGAAAATTGGGAAAATTAAAAAGGTTTTAAAAAATTCGTAATTATAAGATACAAACTAAACAATTGAAAAGAAGGAAAAATGCTTCTTAAAAATGGAAAAATGATGACAAAAATTTAAGAATTAATTAAAACACAAGAAAGAACTAAAAAAATAGTGAAACATCAAAAAAATTAAGTAAACAGGAAGAAAATAGAAAAATTTTTTTTTTCTTAATCTAACAAACTAAAGAATCTAAAACGTACAAAAAATAAAAGGTCCACATAAGAACCTTAAAAATCCTTTAAAAATAAAAATGTTCAAGCAAATTAAAACAAAGACATTTTTATAATATCACACTTAAAATAAATCCAACAATAAGTTTAGAAAAATAAAGAAAATCTAAAATTTTTATTGAAGAATAAGTAAATTTGCAAAAAATCTCGCAAAAAATAGACAAGAAGTGAAAAAAATTTAATAAACTTCCAAAAAAAAATGAAAGTAATTATTTTTAAAAATATGGAAATAATTATGAAAGTCAAGCAAATAAAAAGTTTAGTGAAGGTTATAATAACAAAATTGTATAAAATATTATTTAATAATTTGCATGATAAGAGGAAAATTAAAGAAAATAGTAAAATAAAACAACAAATAAAAAAAATGTGAAAAAATATCAAAAGTAAAAGTAGAAAAAAACTTGAAATTTTGTAAAAATAAGAAATTATAAGATAAAAATTAAACAGTTTCGTAAAATTGAAATCTGATAGAAGTCTCGTATAAAAATTTTAAATAAAAGGATTATTGTGAATATAAAATAATTATTAATATGCATTTAAATTTGAATTAATTGAAATTTAAATGTTGGAACAAATTGGAATATCAGTTAATTGACGTTTAGAATTTATATAATTATAAAGACTTAAAGATATAAGAATGTAATACCATTTTTTGCTATTTTCATACCAAAAATTTGTAAATCGTAGGTATTGTGATTGGCTGTATTAACACAATTTTGTAAACTTTATAAAGATTAAAATATTAAAATTGAAAGTTTTAAGATTTATCCACAAATTTTTGGGGTTTTCTTTAATGTTTGCGATTTTTACATGCAGTATTAGACATCCGGAGAATTGTAAAGTTTTTTGAATTTAAATCATGATTTTAATGCAAATTTTCCAATGATTTAAATCAATAACAGCCCTGCCAAGTAATTTTTAGGTTATGTTCTACTAATTTTGCTAATTTTTTCTAACTTTATATCTTATTATACCTAAGGAATATTTACTGTGAAAACAGAATTAACTAAATAACTTTTACATTAACTATACAATAACAAAAAAAAATTTTTTTATTTTATTTTTTATGAATGCTGATTGTAAAATATTACAAAAAAATATATTTAACAACAATAATCCGTATTTTATTTGAATTGTTTGAAAAAATATTATGTTTGTATTAGATTTAGCATTAATGAATAAAATAAAATAAAAAACTTTTTTGCTAATTTCTAGATGATGTAAAAGTCATTTATCCAATTCTATTTTTACAGTGTGTGTAACCTATAATAAGGCGAAGTTAAAAAAATATAAAAGTGGGTTTTACAAGAAAAATGGCTTTTTAATATTTTTGAAAAACCATTGCCATTGCGTCAATTCCTAATGTTTTTAAAATCTTTTTGGCAAAATTAAAAGAGATTAAGAAACCCTACTAGAATCTGCTAATAATTAATAAAAAAAATAACTACTTTATTTTAAAAAATCGGAACAAATTAAAGAATTTGAATACTATAAATTATAAAAAAATATAGGTAATAATAATATTTAATTTCAATTTAAAATATTTAATTTTAAAATTTTTTTTTAAAAAAAACCACTGAGTGATGTTTTTAAATCAGAATTAGTGTATAGTCGTCGTGAAAAACTAAAAAATAGATTACACTAATTTTTACTAAAAATTTATTATTTGAATTCGTAGATTTGGAAATTTTTACCTAATTTCTAGTAAAAAATAACCAAGAATCAGTAGAAATATTCAGTAATTTAGAAAAAATGGACGATTAGAGATTTGGAGAGATAAATTACAAATTTTCATTTAAAAAAAAGTTGAGTTGAATAATCGAGCCAGTATCATTTTGACACATGACTTAATTTTAGATTGTTATATTGTACAGAATGGAAATGTTATTTTGTACAACTGCTAAATGTTATTTTGTACAGTTTTGAAAAATGAATTTGTTATTTTGTACAATTTTTTAAAAAAGCAATAAAACATTGGAAGTACAATATTTTAGCTTTTTTAAAGAATTGTACAAAATAAAAAATTCATTTTTCAAAATTGTACAAAATATCATTTAGCAGTTGTACAAAATAACATTTCCATTCTGTACAATATAACAATCTAAAATTAAGTCATGTGTCAAAATGATACTGGCTCAAATATTGCTCCAGAGTTAAAAAACTGTATTGATCTATTTTTTTGTAAGTAATTATTAATAGTAATTAATCATAATAATTAATTATCTTGATCTCTTTGTTACTCTATAACTCTAAATTAGTTAAAAATAACTAATTTGAAAGCAAAAAGTAAGCCACTGATTCAAATATTATTTTTCTACTAATCCTTTAGTAAAAAAAAAAATAAATAATTATTAGCTAAATTCATTTTTAGGGTATGTCAAATTAACTAATATTTTAGTACAATTCTGTTTACTAATTCAATTAGTCAAATTTGAACTAGTTTTTAGTTCTTTTTTTTTTTTTGTTAATAATAATCAGACATTTTTTATTGATTAAGTACTTTAATTCAGAAGCAGAAAGTGGGTGACAGTTTCAACAAAAAATTTATGATAGATTTACATTATTTATGTAACGTTTTTCGCCTAAAACTGTATTTTTAAAGAGAATTTTTTTTTTTGAAAATGCTTGTATCTGATTGTAGATAATGATTACACATCAAAATCTCAGTTTTTTCTGAATTTTCGTTTATGAACAGTGATTGGGGTACTAAATAAGTGTACCACATATTAATAAATATTTTTTTAAACTTTTCAAGATATTTGCAATGAAAATTCCAGGCTACTTATTTTTTTCTTAAAATAACTTTCTTATTTTTGAGAATTATGAAAAAATAATAGAAACCTTTTACTTAAAAGACATTGAATTTTAATAAACAAAGTAAAAATTTTAAAAAAAATCTTTTTTCAATTATTTATAAAAAAAAATATTGTTTTTAATTTTTTAGTACCAGCACCACCTCAGATCAATTAAAAAAATACCTTTTTAAAGCTTGAGATATCCTTAAAAAATCCTTCAATTTGCAAGATTGCTTCTGTTTTTGTTTTTGAGTAATAAATTGTCAGTTTTGAATGGCGTCTACAGTAGACAAGGTGGTCCAAAAAACCGACTTTTGGAAATTGTAAAATGTTTATCCAGTTTCATATAATATACTATGAGCTGATTAACATCCTTTTTTATAGATTTTTAAATTAATATTAAGAACTGCCAGGACGCATTAAAAGTTTTCTGGATTTCAATATAAACTCCAAACCAATTTTTTGCGCGTTCAGATGAATGGTCATTATTGTAATAATGTCTTTCAAAAGTCTTTAGGGTTACGGTAGCAAAAAGCTTTTTCGACCATCTTTCCCTTAGTATCAATCAACAAAAGGGAGTATAAAAGTAGGTTTGAGTTTACGTTTAAAATAAATAGAAATAGTAAAATTTATTCTTCTAGAGAAAAAAAAAGTAGAAAAGAATTTCATGCTTTTGCTGACAATAACCCTTGCACCCTTAACGGTTGCCAGTATCACTATCACTTTTATGATGTTCATGAAGTCAGAAATTTCTTTTCTCAACAAGCTAAAACTTGAAAACTCAAATTTTCTTACTTAATAATTTTAACAGTTATTATTTTTTAAGTATGATCATTTTCATAATTTCCCTGCAGCAAGAGATAAATTATCGTTTCATGCAAATTTCAACTACGAAAATTATTACTTTGTCATATAGAAAACTGCTTCTAAAAAGTACCTAAAAAGACGTTTTTAACGGATTTTAACATTGGATTACAATCACAAAAATAAAAAGTTTTTAATTTTCTATTTTGATATATACTTTTTGATTCTTTGACAAGTCTTCGTTTAATGGAATTTGAAGTTTAATAAGGTTCCTAAAAAAATATTCAAAACTTAAGTGTTTATTTCACATGTTAAATTGGCTATAATCCCATAAGAGACAATTTTTAATATATGATCAGATTAAAACTTTTTAGGCACAGACAATTAAAAAAGAATCATATAGCACTCTTTTTCAAACTAGCATTGTTTCCACTGAATTTTTACACTGAGAAAATTAAATGGTTAAATATAACCATTTATTTGTAACCAAGTAAATTCGATTTTGAGTTTCAGTTGACATTTGTAAGTTTCTAGGTTATGTTAGCTAACTGTCACTTGACTCGCTTAGTTTTTCTCAAACTTAAAAAAAGTACTATAGAAAAAAATGTCATTAAATCTATTTTTGCCTCAAAACTAAAAAAAAACCATTTTCTACTTTCTATACCCGGATTGATAAAATTTCTTTCATCTGCATAAAATTATTTTATATGTCTATAACAGAGGAAAGCATTTTTTTTATTAAAGTCTTTGATCTGCGAGTGAAAGAGAAGGGAAGACAATTTTTCTGCATGGAAAGAAGAGAACTTTCTTTCCTCTTTCATTCAAAGTTTATTTTTTTGTTTTTGTTTAATATCTCTGTCCTTTTCGATAATTTTGAAAGCAAGATAATAAACGCTTGGAATCCTGTCTACTGTCTATCTGTCCTTGTCTTGGTTTTCTCGAAGCTTGCTCTCCTTGCCATAAAATACTCGAGTCCAGGGGGATGAGCGAATAGAGTTCCTCCCGCCAGGAACAGCAACCCCTCCAGCCCCTAACCAGATCGATGGAGCGTCGCCCGCGGTGAGTAACCCGTCGACTCACCTATAGCCAACCGCGCCGCCTGCAATATCAGAGGTTTCGAAACTTTCCTGAAATCCCTATCGTGAGCAACTGAGCCAGATGGAGCCCAACCGCGCTCTCTAAATTCGCGACCTTAACCCTTAGCCCCCAGCCAACCAGGTACAAAGTGACCTCTCTCATTGATTTCCAGTTAGTCTTCTTGTTTTGCCAAAAAGTTACAAATATCTCGATCTGAACCCTAATCAAGATACGAACTCTTCTGCACTGATAGAAATATTAAAATAAAATTTAATAGGAAAAGTTTATTTATTTATTTATCTATTTAAGAACATACTCGAGTAATAAAACTCATTAAGGTAATATACAATAAATTATCAAAATTATTAACAAAATATAAACAGCCCAAATAGTACGTAATATTGCAGCAACGTTGCAGCAACATTGCTGCGCAATGTTGGCAATATTGCCGCGCAATGTTACCTCAATGTTGTCCCTGCAATGTTGCCGCAACGTTGCACTGCAATGTTGCTACAACGTTGCAATAATAAAGTTGCTTAATACAGCGCTCAAATACAACGTTGATTATACAAGAAAATAAACAATTAACGTAATTTGCATTAGTTAAACTTTTTTTTTATTCCGTAATTGTCATTTTTACTAAGTACCATTTTTAAAAGTTAATTAAATCTTTATAAAATTTTGAACTGCTATATTTTGAACGTTGCTGCAACGTTGCGGCAACATTGCAGGGAAACGTTGCAGCAACATTGCGGTGCAACATTGCAGGAAACGTTGTGGCCACATTGCAGGAAACGTTGTGGCAACATTACAGGGCAACGTTGCAGCAATGTGGACATGAACAACATTAAGGCAACGTTGCAGCAACATTGCGCGGCAATATTGCCAACAGTGCACGGCAATGTTGCTGCAATATTACGTGCTATTTAGAAGGGTGTCTACTAATTTCGTCCGACAAAATTCCCGGTCATTTCCCGGTTTCTGTTCCTATTTTTCCCGGTTTTTTTTTTAACTTAAAAATACCTCTATGCTTAAAATTTATTATAAGTATAATTAGACCTTCAAATGGCTACAAAAATTGAGCCGGTATCATTTTGACACATGACTTAATTTGAAGATTGTTATATTGTACAGAATGGAAATGTTATTTTGTACAACTGCTAAATGTTATTTTGTACAATTTTGAAAAATGAATTTGTTATTTTGTACAATTATTAAAAAATTGACTTAATTATAATCCCAAAGGTTTTTAGCTTTTTTAGAAAATTGCATAAAATAAAAAATTCATTTTCCAAAATTGTACAAAATAAAATTTAGCAGTTGTACAAAATAACATTTCCATTCTGTACAATATAACAATCTTCAAATTAAGTCATGTGTCAAAATAATACTGGCTCCAAAAATTGAAGGCAACAGTTAATAACTGTAGAAAATAATTGAAATTCAAAGAAAATAATTGAGAATTGAAGAATTAAATATTAAACTTTACAAAAAATAATAATTAAGAATTAAAGGAAACAATTAATAATGAAAAGAAATAATTAATAATAAATTGAACAATGGTTATTAAATTCAAAGAATATAATTAAAAATTGGTCAACTAGATAGAAAATCCAAAAAAATAATTCAAAATTTAAGTTAATAATTCAAAATTGAAGAAATAAATTGAAAATTAGATAATGAAATTGAAATCGGAAAAACACAGAATTATTGAATATTAAAAAAACAATTGAAAATTGAGAAATAAAATTGAATAATTGAACAATTAAATTGAAAATAGAAAAAAATTATTGAAAATTGAAGGAGGTTTTGAAACATGTAATAAGTAACTGATAATTGAAAAACAATAATTGAAAAAAGTCGAGATTACTGAATATTAAAACAAACGATTGAGAGTGAACAAAATAATTAAACTAGGTGAGAATTATGTCCATTTCATGGACATTTCGCTTCCAAGTAAGCAAAATAATTTGCTTCCTCATAGAGGAAGCAAGAAATTAATAATATATAAGTTAATTGGGGAAGTTGTTAAAAAAAAAATTTTAATGCAAAAAAATGTCAAAATATGAATTATTTTACGAATTCTTGATCAATTATAAAAGTTATATAGGTCAATCGATTCGTTTTGAGATAAGGAATATGATTTTTGTATTTATTAAGTTGTATTTTTAGCATAAAAAAATTTTTTGGCAAAAAACGATTTTTTTCGATGAAAAAAGGTGCTCAAAAAAATTTGGTTGGGTATTTTCAAAAATCCTTGTGTCCAAATTTAGATATTCATGAGATTAATAAGTCATCCAAATTTTATTGGAATCCGTTTAAGCGTTCTCAAGATATCTTGTACACAAAAAACGTTATACACACACACACACACACACACACACACATACACACACACACACACACACACACATCTGGACATTTGGTTAGGAATGAAAATTTTCGCTTTTTAGATGAAAATGAGTCGATTTAGACTATTTTTGGTAAATCGAAAATTTTAACGATCACAAAGCTTCCTCTATGAGGAAGAAAAATTAAAGAAAATATTGAAAATTGAAGAAAGTACTTAAAAATTGAAGACAATATTTGAAAACAGCAGCAAAATTTAGAAATCAACGGAAATAATTGCGAATTGGTGAAAATAATTTAAAAATTATCAATTTAAATTAAAATTGAAAGAAAAACATAATTTAAAAAAGCTGAGAATTGTTGAATATTGAAGAAAATTGAGAAGAAATTGAAAATTGAAAGAAATATGAAAAAATAATTGGAAATTGAAGATAATAATTCAGAATTAAAAAAAAATCATTGTAAAAAGCCTAGAGTTATTGAATATTGAAAAAAAACAATTGAAAATTAAAGAATGGAATTGAATGTCGAAAATTATAATTGAGAATTAAAGAAAATAATTCAAGAACTGAACAATGGGATTGAAAGTAGAAGAAAATAAGTGATAATTGAAGAAAAATAGAAATTGAAAAACCCAGGAATTATAGAATTTGAAGAAAACAATAAAAAATTAAGAATGTAATTGTAATTTGAAGAAATTAATTAAAAATTGTAGAAAATAATTTTAAATTGAAGAAAATGTGATTTTATGAAAATTGTTGAATAATAATTGATGAATTGAATTTTCAAACACATAATTGATAATTAAAAAAAAAAGAAAGAAAAAAGCCCAGAATTATTGATTATAGAAGAAAATAATTGAAAATTGGAGGAGTTATTGAGATATGAAATAAATAAATGATAATTGAAAAAAATAGTTAAAAAAAGTCGAGAATTATTGAATATTAAATTAAATAATTAAAAATTGGAGGAAATAGTTGAGATCTGAAGAAAATAATTAAAAATTGACGAAAATGATTGAAAATTGAAGAAAATAATTGAAAATTGAATCAAATAATTGGCAATTCAAAGAAAAAAATTTATAGTTGAAGAAAATAATTAAAAATTGATTAAAATAATTGACAATCGTAGAAAATAGTTGAAAATTGAAGAAATTGATAAAAATAATTGAAAATTTATTTATTTACAACTTGTACAGGTTATAAATAACCTTTTTAGAGTGATATATATGTACATGGCTAAGTGGCAAAAGAGACAAAAAAAAAAGATCAAAAAAAGAATAATTGTCAGTTAAAGAAAATAATTGTGAATTTCTGAAAATAGTTGAATAATTGAATAATTGAATAGAAGCTTCAAGAACGTAATCGAGAATTGAAAAAAAATATTGAAAAATCCAAAAATTATTGAATATTAAATAAAATAATTGAAATATGTGACGCTCCGCGAGAGAAGGGACCTATCGCTGAGAAAGCAAACTTTAAAGGACGGATAGGCAAAGAGAAGGAAGAAAAATCGAGACGTTTAACATACCTATGTTTGAAGCTTCATAACAAGAAAACTAATTGCAGGAATCAAATTTTAATTTTTGGAACTCAAAAAGCAACTCAAAAACTATCAATTACCTTAAAAAAAATGAAAACAATAAAAATCAATTTCACGAGACGGTCGTTCAAAGAAAATTCAAAAAATGCGATACACTTAGCACGCTTAGGTTTGAAGCATTATAACAAAAAGTGTACTTAAAAAAATTTTTTTTTGAAACATGGAAATGAAAGAACAACTCAAAAACTATCTTTTAGCATAAAAAAATGAAAATTAATTTTTTCCGCGATAGGTCCCTTCTCTCGCGGAGCGTCACATATGATGAAAATAATTGATAATTGAAAGCAGACAATAGAATTGCCCATGACTATATAAACTATTATGCAATGTACGGTCTAATAAAAAAACTGAAGTTCTACCTACATTTTTTCATAATAATTTGACTTTTCATGTTTAATGTATTTTATTGTTTCTGCGGTATTTTTAGCGTTAAGAAAAAAAGATAGACAAACATCTATATTTCATGAGAATATATTATAATATATTGTAATTTTTAATGTATATTTTTTATTTTTCAATTGCATAATTGTCGCAAAATTACACAAAATTTAAACCTATAATCAGTTTGGTTCAAAATGCATAAAATTATTATCTTCATTTATAAAACAAATTGATATATTAGTCAAATTTATTATCCCAGAAAAAAAATTCCCGGTCAATTTAAATTCCCGGTTTTCCCGGCTAGTAGACACCCTGACAATACAGGAAATATTGACTTATTTTATTCCCATCCAATTAACAGCAATTCTTTTTTTAAATAACGATAAATTAAGACGTATATAACACAGTTTATTTCCTTTCCCAAGATTTTTCGTTTGATTAGATTTAATCGTAAAATGTAATTTTTTCCCCAAAATTATAAACTCCCTGGGGGTTGTACAGACGCGTTGCTTTCCAAGGTCGTTGGCCCTTGAACTTGGTAGACCTTGAATTCGAGTTGCTGATTTATCGCCCTCTTCCGAATTTTCTTTGTTCATCTCGCCAAGCATAGAAACGAACCCCTAAACACCACCCCAGGATTTGCGAACCCTCGGATCAGAAACTTCCTTCTCCCCATGCGTCGCATGTACCGGGTGCCCATTAATCGCAATCCAAATGTAATTCGGCACTCAACGATAATTGAACTACTAAGTTATCCCACGAAATTCCTGTTCCTTTCATACAAAATGTCTTCTAAAAGCATCGTCAAAAAGTTTCAATTAATGCCTTGAGGAGAAACTGGACACATACTCAAGAAGAGGTTATGTTTGAATTCATTATCTTGCATTTTGAAATAGAAAAACTAACTTTTATTTAAAAAAAAATGTGTCAAATTTAATTTAAAACAAAATAAACCAACAAAAATCATAATTGGCAAAAAATTAAAGATTTTTTACATTCAGAAATTTCTGATCATGCAAAATCTTTAATTTTTATTCGCTTTATAATTTTGATGAAAGTTTTAACGAGGCTTATTACGAACAGATTTATGCGACAACCTCAAATAATTTGGTTAGATGGTTTTTTTAATTGACATGTTTCGACATTTACGACCTCATCAGGTCACAAACAAAAATATATGTTCTTTTAATTTAAATTAAGCATACTCCAAAAAAGAGATTTCTAAATAACAAAGAAATTACATGATAAAATTACAATAATAAAAAATACAACCAATATAACAATTAATAAAACATATGACAATTTTGAGGTTATTAAAAAACGATCGAAATCGAATCTAACCTAAATCGAATCTCGAAATCGAACTTAATTCAAAATCGAGAAGATCGAACTTAATTCAAAATAAACATTTAATAGTAAAAATCAAAATTTACCAGTTTGAATTAAATATGAATAAGCTTGACTCAATTCATTTATATCTGTATTAAAATGAACTGTAGAATTAATGTCTTTTACATTTTTTGTACATAAATAATTTCTAAATGTCTTCTTTTATACTCATTATTTGCATAGTTCAAATCTTTAATATTAATAAAATCAAATTTATGTGTTAATTTAGTGGAATTTAATGAAATTTAATTTAATTTAATTCATTTAATTTAATGGAATGGAAAACAATAATGACTTCAAACATAAACCCTTCTCGATTAGGTGCCAAATTCCTCCTTAAATTATCCTCTAAATCAAAATAATAACTAAAAAAACTTATTTCCTATCTTGACATCAAGTTGTTTGATATACCCAACTGAAAATATTTAAAGTAAATTTAATTTCATGTCTATAGACAATTATCTATAATCTGTATCAGCTTATAATTTATTGATTAGTTTATTTTCATGCTTAACTTCTCATTTATAATTCAAAGCGGCAATGAATAACTAGAATTGAAGAAAATAACTAAAAATGGATAAAGGAACGATGTTTATAAAAAAGAATATAATTGAAAATTAGGGAAAAAAATTTTAAAAATTGAAGAATATAATTCCAATTTAGGAAATTAATTTCTAAACTGCAGGTTTTAAAATTGAACATTGAAAAAAAATAATCAAAAATTTTAAAATATTATTAAAAATTGAGGAAAATAGTTGAAAATTGAAGGGAATAACTGAAAAAAGAAGAAAATCATTTAAAAACTGTAAAAGAAGAAAATTAAAGAAATTAATTTAGAAAGAAAATAATCTAAAATGAATATACTAACTAAAAAAATATTTAAAACAATTGAGCAACGATAAAATTAATTGAAAAATTAAAGAATAATTGAAATTTGGAGAAGCAAACTTTTTTTAATGCAAGTTATAAATTAAAATTAAAGAAATAAATAAAAAAATTGAAAATGCAGTTAAAATTTGAAGAAACTGACGAAAGATAATAATTAATGCATGAAAACAATTTAATTTTGAAAAAAGTAAATTTAAAATTTTAAGGGTGTAATTAATTTAAGAAGTAGAAGAATCTAATTGAAATTTGGGAATTAATTTAAAATAAAGAATGCAATTGAACACTAACGAAAATAATTCAAAATTAAACAAAATAATTATAAAATTGTGTATGTACAGCATTATTAAAACTTAAAGAAGATTGAAGAGAATTGTTAAATCTAAAAAAAGAAAATTTAAGAATTCAATCTGAAGAATACATAATTATTTAACAACTAATAAGTAAAGTAAAGAATATTATTAAAATTTTCTGAAAATAAATTAAAACTTAAAAAACTAATTAAATCTACATCTAAATTAAATTAAAAATAATTAATAATTGCAAAATGATAATTGAAAAATTATAAAAATAAGTGAAAATTGAAGAAAATAAATGAAATCGTAATATAAATGAAACGATTGAAATTTGAATCAGTTAAAATTTTTGATAACATAAAAAAAAGATAGTGATAAAAAAAGTTGAATAAGAGATAATTTAAAGTGCCTGTTGTTTTAATTAATTGTTGTCATTAATTTTGTATTTAAATTGATTGATTATTAAAAATTTCGAAATTTCCTGTGGAAACTTTTTAAAAACTTAAAATGATTTTTTGCATTTTTACAAAAAATGCTCAGTAGCTTTTTTAATTTAAATCTTGATTAAAGAGTAATAATAGAAATTGTCTGATTAGATCGAAATGATTCAGGGACACTTGACTTTTTCACCATAGGCTTTACCGATGAATCATAGTTTTTATATTACACGATAGTATCCAATCGATTTTGTACTTGAACACAAACCGAGTGCACGAGGGAACAACAGATTGTGCTTGACCGAGCTTTGAGATTATCTGCTCTAACTGAATTCTAGTTTCATCCTAACTTGAGTATTATTTCGTTATATTGATTAGTCACAACCTCGATTGGAAATTTTCTATCTCAACATTGCGCCGTCAGAAATTGGAAATGAAAATCTCATTAGAACTCAATTTATCGGAAAATAAACATCTCGTCTGAAACATTAAAAATAAATAGGAAAATTATGGATTTTCAAACTTAATCAACAAATTACACCTGATTCTAAAAAGTCGGGCGATTTTTAATTTTTTTTATAATTTCAAACTGGCAATCAATAATGAACAAAATTTGATTTTATACGATATTTCTAGAGCCTCGTGGTTGATCAACGAATTGAAATTATAATTTAAATTTAGCTTTGAATGAGCATTTTAATTTTGTGCTAAAAATTTTAATTTAAACTACTGAAATATGATTTTAATTTAAAAATCGTTACTGAATATCTGGTTAAAAATGTAAAACTGATTAAAAATTGTAATCTAGGAATCGAAAATTAAAATATTAGATTCATAGACATCAAATTTATTCATAAAAAAAATAAATTATCGGATTTTTTTTACATTAGTTATGACAATTGTCATGGGAGTCTAGAAATTACATTGGATTATGTTGAATAATTCATATGGAAGTGATTCTAAAATATAATTATAGAATTCAAGAAACGAAAGAAGAAAGAGAAAAGAAAGAACAAATATTTGAAAAAGAAAATAGAGGAATGTTTTTAAAAAATGAGAAAATAATAAAATAAAATATGAAAATGTATAAAACTCTTTGAAATAATAAGAAATTATATTTAAAAATCTTTTAACAGTTTCAAGAAATGAAAAAATGTTCATAAAATCGAAGAATGGGGATATAATAAGAAAATTTTTCAGAGTAAACAAAAATTATGATAAAATGAAAAAATTGGCGAAAAACAACAAAGACTCTAATTTTAATTGATTTGTTTTATCTAATTTTTAATTAGCAATTAAATAAGTTTAATAATAATTTCCTAATGTAATAAAAAATAAGCATTTTGAGATCTCTAATAAAACATTTATTTAAAGAAATTTAATTAAATAGTTTTGTTTAATAAAAATAACGTTGAAATTTTTGAAACAAAAAATGTTTAATCATTAAGAAATGAAAAAATTATTTTAGAAAGGTTGTGACATTGTAAAATTTGTTTAGAAGAATTTTACAATTCACAAGTTGCTTAATTTAAATTTAAAAAAAAAAAAAAAAAAAAAAAATCAATTTCCGATTTTTCTTTCAATTTAATTTAATTGCTAAATTTGTTTAAAATAAAAATTTTGTTCCAAATTTAATTATTCTAATTAAAATAATCCGATCTCAATGATTGTTCGACATTCCAAGACTTGGTTCAAAATTTAATTTATTATTAGAACTTAATTTTAATTATTCCCTTTCTATTTATGTTAACCTGTTTCGAGTCAACGCATGTATTGAGGAAAATATTACGAATTTGGATTTTATTGGAAATTTTGAATTAAATTTGGATTTGATGATTTAAACTGGATTTCAACCTGCCAAAATTTTGAATTTACCGCCAAAAAAATGAACTGTTGGAAATTGCTGTCTAAATTATGTAACCTGTTTGTTAATTTTGAAGTCTCTGAAGAGGATTTATTGAATTTTCTAACATAATATTCTAATTCGAATTTTGCCGCCTAACCTAAAAAAATATTGGATTATGGATTTGAAGAATTTTATCGATTTATTTTCTGGATTTATGTAATTGATCTTCATCTGAAAAATCTTTTGATCGAACCCAAGGATTATTTTGTTGAATTTATTTAAAATGCCAACCTTTTTCTTGCTGCGTTTCCTGCCACGTATAAAGGATTTGACTTAGTCACCTGGAGTGACATTTAAAAATTTCATGCCTTGGAAGGTTTTATTATTAATTCTAAATTTTATTTGGATCTCTTGTTGCTGCGGGTAGCCAAAGCCCATATAATTGTCAATTTATGTGACCGGGACTATATCCACTTGGATCCAGGAAATTCGGATAATATTTTATCATTTTCTTGGGATACTAGGATTTCAGTTGGCTGGTTCACTCCATTGAAATGATATTGGAAGAGTAAAATAATAATCTAACATCAACTGGATCGAATTAATTATCGTAATTAATTCAGAAGATTTATTCAATTTTTTGAAGATTCCTTGAAGATTCAAATTTTCTTTTTTTTTTTCGACCAATAGAATTAAGAAACAACAGAATGTAGCCAACTTCATTTATGTCAATTTAGTGATCTAAATTAATTTTTTAGCGTAGCTTTCTTTTTTTTTTTTTATGAGCTTTGGAACAATTATTTCTCCATGGTTACGCTGGTAACCATGGAAAATAACTAACGTCACTTTTTCACTTTTTATTAATCATTCATTGAGATTGGACGGAATCTTTTCGAAATTATTTGGATTTCACCTAATTTAACGATTATATTTATTCTCTCTGGCTCTAAATTGGACGATTTCAAGGATTAATTAATTTTTGGACAAAGATTTTAAAGAAAAATTGGAAAATTTCAACAATTTAAAATATTGATTTTGATTTCGAAGTTTGGATTTTTTTTTCGTATGGTAAGATTTCTATCATTTCTCTTGAATAAAATTCGTATTTTATTATTTTATTTTGTTTCTTAAAGATTCTAAAATTGATTTATTAATTTTCATTCGTGCGAATTAAACTTAACCTGTTAAAAATTAACTTGAAATTAAATTTTTGCTTTCCTTTTCCTTTTGTTCCAAAACTCATCCTTTATTTATTTAAAAAAATGTCACATTAGTTATTAATGAAAAATTGCTTTAATTTGCTTTTGGATTAAATTTGATTTAGATTGGACCAAGTCTTGGAATTGTTATTCCTAACTAATTCATAGTTTAGGATTATATTTATTTTTTTTTATTTTTTTATATTTATATATTTTTTTTTATATATTAATTTGGTTTAATTTAACTTAACTTAACCTAACTTAACCTAACTTAACCTGATTTATCCTAACTTAACTTTATTTTCCAAATTGTTAAAAATGTAGTTGATTATTTAATCAATTGTTAACTTTATAAAAAAAGTTTCCTAACCTCAAAATTTGTCATTTGTATCAAATTTACATTGTTTTTCTGAATAAAATATTGTTTATTTAATTATGTAGATTTCTTATTTAAATTATTATAATCTTTTCAAATAAAGTGCATTACAGAACCATCCCCTCTACTATCATCCAGATTGGGGCTAAGCTAGCGGAATTAGTCGTGGAAGATTAATAAATTTGGGTTACTTTTCTTTTATTTATTTATTTATTTTTTTTGTTTATTGAAGTTGAGCTTCCTATTTGGTTGTCAACTTGCTGGTGTAATTTTAGGTTAAGCTTCCTATTTGGTCGTTAACCTTATTCTGCGTCACTTTAATTGAGTTAATTTATTTATTTATTATTATTATTATTTTTTTTTTTTTGATCCAAGAAAGATCTGGCGCCCGACTTTTCGATTTTTTTTTTTAATCTTCCAAATTGTGATCGTGACTTAAGTTGATTAATTGATTTAGATTAATTAATTAAAATTTTATTCGATTACAAGGTGTTCAAGACACTTATAAAATATTTTAAAATGGTGCTTATTTTCTTTTCAATGATATAATAATTGATGATATTTCCTTATTTATTATTATAATTATATGACTTTTTATACTGCTTTTATTATAAAAGGCAATTAATAATTACATATTAGATACATAAAATAAAAACTCATATGATGTCTACTCTATAATAATAATAATCCACAAGATTCATTTACTCTTTTATTCATTCTTTCATTCTGTTCAAAACAGAAATTTTGCACTTAGACATTTTTTTGTTTTAAATCAGTTACTGTTTTAAAAATGCATTTAAATTGATTAAAATTTATAAATATAATAGCAGTTCAAATAATTTTAATTTACTCAATAAATAAATCTATAATTTTTTCTACTATTTTCAACAGTTTTTAATCTATAATTATTCTCTTTAAATTTTATAACCAATACTTTAAGTTTTTTAATTATTCTGTTCAATTGTCGATTATTCTCTTCAGATTTACAATTTTTCTTTCGATTATCAATTATTTTCCTTATTTCTCAATTATTTCCTTTAATATTTTATTATTCTAGTCATTATTCATTTTGTAATTTTTCTTTCAATTATCAACTATTGTCTTAAAATTTCAATTTAGTTCTCTAATCTTCAATTTATTTCTTTCATTTTTAATTATTTTATTCAATATTTAATAATCCTAGCATTTTTAAATTATCCATTATTGTCTTGAACTTTTAATAGAATTCTTTAATTTCCAATTGATTTCTTCAATTTCATCATTAATTTTCTACAATTTTTTCCATAATTTTCATCAGTTTTCAATTGACAATTTATTATTCTCCTTTGACTTCATGATTATCCATTAATTTAAAACATTTTTGTGTACGATTGCCGATTATTCTCACCATTTCTCAAAATTTCTTTTTCAATTGTTAATTTTTTTTTTTTTAATAATTAATTATTTTCCGCAATGTTTAATTGAGGAGTACTTTTTCAAAAGTTGATAAATCCACATTTTGTTATTTCGAGAAAATTAAACAAATGCAGTTTCGCACCTAACCCCTAGAGTTAATTATAAAGTAGAAAAAATATATGAAATTATTTATATACGAATGTTTTTTGCACTTAAGGAGATTTATTTTTAATTATAGCTTATAATAATAAAGGAATTTAAAGGTTTTTGTAATTTATTCTAGGAAAAACATTAAAATTTTAAATCATCTTGGTTAAGTCCAAGTTTTTTTTAAATTGAAAATTTTTTGGTAACAAATTTTTTTCTTGAATTCAACAGTGACAGATCGATTTGTAAGGTTCCTAATATGTTGAATTTCTAATTATCTCAACTTTTTTAAAAAATGGATTTATCTACTTTTGAAAAAGTGCTCCTCAATTATTTTCGTCATATTCTAATTGTTCTTTTAATTGTCAATTGTTTTCTTGAAATTTCCATTTAATTCTTTAATTTTCAATTTATTGCTTCAATTTTTAATTATATACTTTAATTTCTCAATATTTCCTTTAATTTTCAATTATTTTCATCGTTTTTCAATAAAATCCTCAATATTCATTAATTCTCTGATTTTTTCAATTTTTTTTCACTCATAGAAATTATTTTAAAATTTCAATTCATTTATTCAATTCTAGAACTATTCTCTTCAATTCTCAGTTATTTTCTTCAAATTTAAGTTCCACTTTTGAATTTTCAATTATTTTCTTAACCATTAAAAAATTATCGCCTTTTTTCTATTATTTTTTTCGATTATCATTAAGTTTCTTTAATTTTAAATACAATTGTTCAATTAATTTCTTTAATTTTTAAATTCCTTTTAATTTTTTTCCCATTCTTCAGTTTTTAATTGTTTTTTTTATATTTATTAATTCTTGTCGTTTTTCAATTACATTTTTTTAATTTTTAAGTATATTCTTTAAATTCCGATTCAATTATTTAATTTTTAATTACTTTCTTCAATTATCAATTATTTTTTTCGATTTTCAATCCAGTTGTTAAAGGTGCAATTATTTATAACAATTATTCCTATAATGTTCTTAATTTTCCAATTTGCAATTATCTTCATTAAATTTAATATTTCTTGTTAAATTTTTTCTATTTTTTTTCAGTTTTCTATTAAACTAGTCATTTTTTAAATTTTGTTATCAATTGACAATTAGTCTCGTCATTTTTCACATATTTTCTTCAATTTTTCAATTTACTCGACTTTTTTTTTAACTATTTCCTACAATTATTAATTATTTTCCACAAATTTCCAATTATTTTCTACAATTTTTTCAATTTTCAATTATTATCTTAGAAATTTATAATTATTCTTTGATTTTTTAAATTATTTTGTTCGATTGTGTATTATTCAATTGAGAATTCATTATTCTCTGTCAATTTTATTATTATTCAATAATTTTGAACATAAAGTTCACGAGCCGATTATTCTCACCATTTTTCAATTTTTTTTACAATTGTCAATTTTTTTTTTTTTTAATAGTTAATTATTACGGTCAATATTTAATTATTTTCGTCATATTGTAATTTTTCTTTTTATTGTCAATTATTTTATTGAAATTTCAATACAATTCTTCAATTTTCATTTATTTTCTACAATTTTTTCCATAATTGACAATTGAATAATCATAAAATTTAAAGAGAACAAAATTTTATGATTATTCATTGATTTACAATTTTTTTTGTTCAATTGTTTATTATTCTCATAATTTTTCAAATTTTTTTTTCAATTGTTAATTATATTGTTTAATAGTAAATTATTTTCAACATTTAATTATTTTGATCATATTTTAATTTTTCTTTTAATTATCAATTATTTTCTTGAAATTTTAATTTAATGCTTTAATTTTCAATATATTTCTTCAATTTTTTATTATTTTCTTCAAGTATTTTCTATTATTTTCAATGATTTTTATCAATTTTCAATTAGTTCCCCAATATTTAAGAATTCTCAGATTTTTTCAATTATTTTTTTTACTCATAGAAATTGTTTTAAAAGTTCAATTCACTTATTCAATTCTAGCACTATTCTCTTCAATTCCCAGTTATTTTTTCCACATTTAAATTCCACTGTTCAATTTTCAATTATTTTCATTAATTTTAAAAAATTATCGCCTTCTTTCTATTATTTTTTTCGATTATCATTAAGTTCTTTTAATTTTAAATGCAATTGTTCAATTGTTTTCTTCTATATTAATTCATTCTCGGCTTATTTAACTTTTTTTGTTCTCTTTTAATCTACTCATTTTTCGAATTTTGTTTTCAATTAACAATTATTTTCATAATTTTTGACATATTTACTTCAATTTTTCAATTAATCTCGTCATTTTTCAACTATTTCCTTCAATTATTAGTTATTATCCGCAATTATAATTATTTCCTACAATTTTTTCAATTTTTAATTATTATCTTAAAATTTTATAATTATTCTCTGATTTTTTAAAAATTATTTTATTCAATTGTGTATTAATCTATCAATTTTTTTGAATTTTGTTTTCAATTGTCAATTATTTTTATCAATTTGCAATTTTTTTTCAGTTATCAGTTAATCAGTTGCTTCAATGTCAATTATTTTTTTTTATTTTCAATCCAGTTGTTAAATGTGTAATTATTCCCAACAGTTATTCCTACAATTTTCCAACTGTTTTGTTTAAATTTAATATATTTATTGTTTAAACTATTTTTTTCAATTGTGTAATTATGTAGACATTTTTCGAATTTTGTTTTCAACTGTCAATTATTTTCGTGGTTTTTCAGATATATATTTTTTAATTTCATAATTTTCATTATTTGAATTTGCAAAAATTTGTAGTTTTAAATAAACAACAATAATGTAAAGTTCGTCGCGCGTTAATATTGCAAGTGAATGAAGGAATAAATTAATCTTGTTGATTATTATTATAGATTTGTTTTCTAAACTTGTTTGGCTAAACTTTGTACAAATAAACGTGAAATTCCAATACATGGGCAATATTGTACATCTTAAAATTTTACGAGAATATTAAATTTTAATTAAAGTGCAGATGAGCAACAAGTTAATGTCTGTGGTGAAGAGCTTTATCTGACCTTAATTATATGAACTGGTGTACTGTTTGTAGCTATAATCGAAGACGTTCTTCAAAGACCTCATGATGGCCTCGCAGACGAGGTCGTTGAAGCGAATCTCATTACACCTTGGTGTCTGTCTTCTCACGTCGACGGAATACCGCTCTGAATTATCCGCGTGTTTCATCGAGTCACGTAACGACAAATATTTGCTTCTCATACAATCGTGGTCGATATGCGCGAGCTTAGAAGCTAAGATGCAGGAGGAACTACGCTGGAAAGTCGATTATGCACTTATTTCAAAGCAAAATAATTACTCTCCTAGAAAATAAGTCAAGGTGAAATTAAAAATTGTATACAATGCATTCGACATTTTTCTATTAAACTCGATCAAAAGAAAGAGAGAGAGAGAGAGAGAGAGAGAGAGAGAGAGAGAGAGAGAGAGAGAGAGAGAGAGAGGGAGAGAAAAAACAATTTCTAATATTAAAAACCTATCAAGTTTGGAATTACTCTTCAATAATCTATTCAGTTTAATACCAGCAAAGAAAAAAACTCACCGAAATGTTATCTCCATTCTATTAAAACCTATTATCCAGGGGATTTGAAAATAAATCCCGCTTTTCTATGACCCCTTTTGTGAACATGGAAAATAAGTTACTCTTTGAAAAGCAAATAGCAGTTGAAAGAAATTTAAAGGACAAATTAAAAAAGCAGAATACAAGGTAAAAACATAAAGGACCTGTTTATTTGCAGTGAAAGAGAAAGAATGAAAATGCTCTAAAAGTAATAAGCAGATTTAATCGAATAACTCTCTTGATAAGTTTTTATTATTTTAATTATGTGACTTGAATTATATACGATAAAAATAATAATTATTATGTTTTTTTAGACAGTTTAATAATTTTTAATAAAGTTTAGTTATAATTTAAAGATTTGGAATTTTATTAATATGAAGATAACTAAGAGTCTTTTTCTTATGGAACCTTTTTACACATTTTTATTAAAGCGAGTGTTGTTACAAAACCTGCTCGCGTTACCAAGTACAACTTAGTCGGTTTAGATCCATAGTCATTTAAATATGATTAAAAATTAATATTTACAGTATCCGCTTTAGAAAAAAGGATAAATAAAATTCTTTATAGAATTTCCAGATCACAGTGTCGAATTTCAGGATGCTTTTTCTGTAAAAAATTATATGAAATGGTTATAATTGTGGTTCACGAGGATTAGAAGTTTGGTTAATTTTTTGTCAATTAATATTACCTTAAGTTTAACTTCTATTCTATCGATCTCACCACCCAATAAGTCGACAATATTCTCGCCATGCTTCAGAAGAAATGCTTCGAGTTCATCAATATTCTGCATCTTTTTTACTTCCTAAAGCAATTATGTAAATTATTATTGATGTAAATAAAAAAATAGATTAATATAAATACAGTCAGGTCAAGGTTAGATAACGAAAAATATAACCGAGAGTTTTTAAAAATCAAATTGATAAATAGTTTATCTAGAATATTTTGTGAATACTCTGATCAATATTTATTTTGTAATTATTCCTTTCTCAAATATATCAGAATTTGTATTTTTCTTTCTAATTTATCTTTCAACTAATATTTACATATATATTGAAACAAACTAAATTAATTAATTTACCTCAAGCATAGCGTTGAGATCGTGTTTGTCGAGATAGGATCTTGTTAATTCTCTACCATCAAAATCCAATTCTGCTTTATACCTCACTAAACTATTCCCCATGTCAATACCCTTAACGTCATAAATTGCTCGGACCTATAAATAAAATAAATTACAATTAATAAATGAAATAATAGTAATAATAAATAGACATTTTAAGAAATAGGATTCTCTTAACTAAAAAAAATGTATAACAATTACCATAATATCAGACTCTAATTCAGCATTAATCTTATCAAGATTTTCTTGTGGTATACTTCGACCAATTAAAGCCGCGACATTAGTATAAATAATAAAAGATGCCACTCCACCAAGAAGTCCACCAACTAAAAGAGATCCCATTGCATCAAATGCCGGATTTCCTAAATAAGAAGTAAGTCCCATGCAGGAAGCTGCGCACGCCACTCCTATTACCTACAAGAAAATTCACTATTTCAATATGTATTACTTCAATTATATTACTTCTTAATATAAATAAGATATTATACAAGATTATTATCTTTAATAATACTACTTTCAATATTACTTTTGGCGTGGTTTAAATTCTACACAGTTAAATTCTACACAGTAAAATTCTACCATACGATTTTTTATAAAAGAGTAATATACAGGGTTGCTACGTTTTCAAAATTCCTTGACTTTTCCAGGTTTTTCAGACCATTTTTCATCAAATTCCATGACCAAATATAAAATAAGAAGCAACATTAACACGCGAGAAACTTTGCATTGTTGTTGGTCATTTAAAACTATAAATTTTTGCAAATGAAATAAATAATTAAAATTATGAGAATAATTACAAAATTGAAGAAAATATATAAAAAATGACGAAAATAATGTACAATTGAAAACGAAATTCAAAAAATGGCTAGATTAATACACAACCGAACAAAAAAATTAAAAAAATCAAAGAATAATTATAAAATTTTAAGAGACTAACTGAAAGTTGAAAAAATTGTAGGAAATTGACAAATTTCCGAAAATAATTAAAAATTGAAGAAAATTATTAATAATTGTGAGGAATAATTGAAAAATGACAAGAATAATTGAAAAATTGAAGAAAATATCTGAAAAATGACCAAAAAAAAATTGCCAATTAAAAACAAAATTTGAAAAATGATTAGAATAATAGACAACTGAAAAAAATAATTGTAAAAATTCATCAAGAAATATTAAATTAAAAAATTAAGAAAATTATAGGGTGAATTGTTGGAAATAATGACAAATTAAATAACTGGATTGAAAATCGAAAAAAAATGGAAAATTAAAGAATGGAATTTAAATTTAAAGAATATAATTAAAAATTGAAAAAAGTAATTAAAAAAGCTGAGAATTATGGAATATAGAAGAAGAAATTGAAAAATGAAGAAATGTATTGAAATTTGAAGAAAATAATAAAAAAAATGAAGAAATAAATTGAAAATTAGGAATAAAATTTAAATTTGAAAAAATAATTGATAATTAAAAAAAGGTGAGAATTATTGAATGAATAAAATAATTTAAAATGGAAGACTGCAAATTCAAATTAAAAATAATAATTGAGAAGTGAATAAAATAATTAAGAATTGAAGAATTTATTTATTTATTTATTGAGTACAACTCAATTAAATTAAAGATTAAGGAATTGAATTAAAATTTTAGGAAAATAATTGACAATTGAAAAAAAATTAAAAAACTGTCGAGAATAATCGACAACAGAACAAAATAATTTTAAAAATTAAAGAATAAATATAGAATTTAAGAAAAATAATTTTAAATTGAAAAATTTGTAGAAAGTAATTGAAAATTGCGGAAAAAATTAATAGTTAAAAGAAATAATTGAAAAATTACGAGAATAAATGAAAAATTGAAGAAAATATATGAAAAATTACGAAAACAATAGACAATTGAAAACAAAATTCGAAAAATGACTAGATTAATGGACAACAAAACAAAAAAATTGTAAGAATTAAAGAATAATTATAAAATTTTAAAAGAATAATTGAAAAAATTGTAGGAAAAAATTTTAAATTGTGGAAAATAATAAATAATTGAAAGAAATAATTGAAAAATGACGAGAATAATAATTAAAGAAAATATTAAAAATTGAAGAAATAAATTCAAGATTAAAAAATTAAGTTGAAATTGTATGAAAATAATGAATAATTAAAAGAAAAATTACTAAATGACTAAAATACTTAAGCATTAAAAGAAAAATACTTGACAGTTGAAATAAAAGTAAAAAAAGTTCGAAAATGGCGAGAATAATCGATAATAGAACAAAATTATTGAAAAAATTAAAGAATAATTATAAAATTGAAGGAGAATATTAAGTTGTCAATTAAAAACTAAAGAAAATTATAGAAAAAATTTTAGTAAATTAATGAAAATTGAAGAAGATAATTAAAGAACTGTATTAAACTGTATATTTTGACAAATAAAAATAAAATTGAAAATTGAAGAAGATACTCAAAGAACTGTATTGAATTTTCAAAAAAATAATTGATAATTAAAAAAAGACAAGAATTATTAAACATTGAATAAAATAATTGAAAATTGAAGAAAATAATTAAAAATGGAGGAAATTATTTGAAAATTAAATAATTACATTGAGATGTGAATAAAATAATTGATAATTGCAAGAAAAATTACAAAATGACGAAAATAATTAAATATTAAAGAAAATAATTGAGAAATTTGGAAAATAACTGACAATGCACAAAAAAATTTTGAAAGCTCTCGAGAATAATTGACAACAGAACAAAATAATTAAAAAAATTAAAGAATAATATTCTAAAATTTAAGGAAAATAATTTTATATTGAAGATCACTCTCTATTCATGATTTCAATCAATGAAGTTGCACAGGAAATCTGTTTAAAATGACTAAATTGTCAGGAATTTTTCACTGATTGATATAATGAAAATAATTTTTAATTTCAATAACAGCATTAAAAATTTCAATTATTTTCTATTAATCAATTAGGTAAAAGTCACCGACAATTCAGCAGTTTTTGACTTATTTCAAATGAAATATAACTGATTGAAATAATAATAAAGAGAAATTAATTAAATTAATTTTTTAAAACAATATTTTATAAAATTCCCTGACTTTTCCAGGTTTCCCAGGTTTTCCAGAACCGTAGCAGCCCTGTAAATATTATATTCTACATAGGTAGTTAAATTGTAGAATTTAACTATGTAGGATTTAATATTAATATTTTATAGATTAAAAGGTTTAACCTTATTCTTTTAAGCCGTTTTAATAATAAATTAAAATTTTTTTGGCCTATACGGCTTTTTATTTCTTCATTTGTTTATACAAATATTATCATCAGTTTGTTAAAAATTTTTATTAAAAATGAAGAAATAAAAAGCCGTATAGGCCAAAAAAATTTTAATTTATTAATATTTTTTAAAAAATCGTTTTGTAGAATTTAACTGTAGAGTTCAAATGTGTAGAATATTAAATTGTAGAATTTAACTGTGTTGGGTTTAACGTGTAGAATTGCAGTGTAGAATTTGAATGTGTAGAATTTGAATCGCCCCGTAATTTTTTAAAAAAATAACTATTTAAAATACACACAGCCGCAAAATCTTCCATTAGGACGACGTTAACGGACGGATCCAATCCTGACAATACGTATTCTTTGAATTTAAGTCGCTTTTCTAAAGCGCCTTTTTTAATAGAATTAATTGCAACCATCAAAGTTGCACCTTCTGAAACTAAAGAACCTCCTAATATATAATAAGCCCAGTAGAAAGAGTCGACTGGCTCAGGAAAAAGAAGACCATGCATTCCATGATAGACAGAAAGACCAGTTCCAACGCAAAAAATTCCTACTCCAGATATTAAAGAGGAAACATATTTCATATTCGTGTATCCGTACGGATGATCTGGATTTGGATTCTGAAAAATTAAAAAGAATTTAATACTTTAATAGGTAAATTGGTTTAATAATAGCAATTGGTTTAAATCATTGGGCTATTTGCATTAAAAGCATGATTTAAATCAAGGCTGATAAAAATCATGATTTTTTTTAAAAAATCAAATCCTAATGTTTATTTGTAAGTAGTTTATATTTTAAACTGAGAACATTTAAGAAGGAATAATAAAAAATAAAACATTTAATCAAAATCAAATAAATTATGTCGAATAAATGAGAAAATTTCAAAAAAATATATTTAAATTCATGTGATCGCAAAAATAAGAAATAGTTAAAAGCAACGAAAAAATAATTAAAAATAACTGAGAATTATTTTAAATAAAGAATGTCATGGACATTATTAAAGAAATAAAGAACATTTTTAAAAAAAAAAAACACAAGAATGAAACAGTGACATAAAAATATATAAAAAAGTAGAAACTCTTTTCAAAAAATTATACTATTTACAAACACTTTTTTTAAATTAAAGAAATAAATAAAAAGATAATAAATTAAACAAACATTAAATTGTATTACTGAAGACAAAAAAGTTTAAAAATTAGAGAATTGTTTGACAAATTGAATAAAATTTTGGAAAATTTAAAATAATTTTAAAAGAAAAAAAATTCTATGGAAGAATAAAAAAGAATGAATAAAAATTTAAAAAAATTTTAGAAGAAAATAAATTTTATGAAATAGAATAACGATGTTAAGATGAGAATATTTAGTACAAGATTAAAGTTACATAATATAAAACTAAAGAATAGACGTCTTTAAAAAAGTAGAAAAATGAGGAATTTAAAAAATGTAGCTAAAAGCATTGAATAAATATTTCCAAAATTCGTAATTACAAGATAAAAACTATACAATTTAAAAGATGGAAAAACGTTTCTAAAAAATAGAAAAATTATGACAAAAATTGAAGAATTAAATAAAATGCAAGGAAGTACTAAAAAAATTGGCAAAACATCAAGAAAATTAAATAAATAGGAAGAAAATGGAAAAATGTTTTTTCCTTAATCTAACAAACTGTAAAAAAATGTAAAAAGTACAAAAAATAAAAAAAATTGGTAAGAATCTACAAAAAATTAGATTTAATAAAATAGAAGAACGACGTTCAAATGAGAATATTTAGTACAAGATTAAATTTACATAACATACAATAAAAGAATAAAAGTTTTCAAAAAATTAGAAAATTGAGAAATTAAAAAAATTTAGATAGAAGCTTCAAATAAATGTTTTAAAAAATTCGTAATTAAGTATAAGATAAAAACTAAACAATTGAAAAGAAGGAAAAATGTTTCTAAAAAATGGAAAAATTAATTAAAACGCAAAAAAGGAGTAAAAAAATAGTGAAACATCAAGAAAATTAAATAAATACCCAGGAAAAAAATGAAGAAATGTTGTTTTCCTTAATCTAACGAACTGTAAAAAACATTTAAAATCCAAAAAATAATAAAATTTAGTTAGAATCTACTGAAAAATTAGAATTAATAAAAATAAAAAAATAGTCCACAAAAGAAATTTAAAAATCTTTAAAAAATAAAAAAGTTTGGGAAAATTAAACCAAAAATATTTTTATAAAATTACACTTTAAACAACTCCAGCAATAAATTTAGAAAAATTAGGAAAAATATAAACATTTTATGGAAAAATAATTAAGTTTGCAAAAAATCTCGCAAAAAATAGACAAAATGTGAAAACAAATTGAATAAATTTACAAAAAGAATGAGCGTATTTATTTTTAAAAATATCGAAATAATTAAAAAAATTAACGAAATAAAAAGTTTAGTAAATGTTGTAAGAACAAAATTTTGTAAAATAATATTAAATAACTTGCACATAAAAAGAATAAAATGGAAGAAAATCTTAAAATAAAAAGACAAATACAAAAAAAAAAAATCCAAAGTAAAAGAAGAAAAAATCTTAAAATTTTGTAAAAATAAGAAATTATAAGATAAAAATTAAAGAGTTTCGAAAAAGTGAAATATTTAAATATTGTATTTTAGAATTAGATACATTGTAAGAATTAAAAAAAGGATTATTGTGGCTATAGGAAATAATTACTATTATTTAATTATTATGCTTTGATTAATATGAATTTAAATTTAAAAGTTTAAACAAATTAGAATATGAGCTAATTGACGTTTGAAATTTATTTAAATTATAATGAATTAAAAATATAAAAATTTAATACTATTTTTTATTTTCTTCCTACAAAAAATTTGTAGATCGTAGGTATTTTGATCATCCTTATTGAGAGGATTTTTTAAAAATTATAGCCCTGATTTAAATAAAAAGAATTTCAAAATTCTCCGAATGTCTAACACTGCATGTAAAAAATAGCAAACCATAAAAAAAATCCCGAAATTTGTGGATAAATCTTGAAAATTTCAATTTTAATATTTTATTCTGTATAAAATTTAAAATTGCTGGAGTTGTTTAAAGTGAATATTATAAAAATGTTTTTGGTTTAATGTGACTAAATTTTTATTTTTTATTTTTTTTAACTGTTTAACATTTTGTGTCTTTTATTTAAATCTAGTTAAAATTTGTAATTTTTATCTAATTTTGACAAATAATAGTTAATTTTAAATTAAAAATCTTTTTTACAATTTTTGTTGAATTTAATATTTGTTGAATTTATATATTTGTTGAATTTTGTTCAAAAGTTATTAAATAAATAAATTTTGTTTTTTATACATTTTTTTAAATAAAATATTATTTTACAAAAACTAACAAATAAAATTGTAAAAAGGCATTTAAGCGAATAAAATGAACTATTGTTTGTCAAAATTGGATGAAAATTACAGATTTTCACTAGATTTAAAGGAAAAAAACTAAATATTAAATAATTATTGTTGAACAACAAATTTTCACTTAACCTAATTTTTTCTGAGAACTGTAAATCTTGATCTTTTAAAACTTGGTAAAATTAACTGTAATAATATTTTTATTCGAGATGAAAAACCTCTTTCTAGTTCAAGGTTATGTCATTGAAGAGGATCTCTTTAAGAAAAAAATACATTTCTCAATTTGTTTTCTATATGTATTCAATTTTTTTATTGTATCAATACTTTATAGTCCTTCCATGCGTTTTAATTAATTCTTTAATATTTCCACTTTTTAGATAAATTTTTTCTTCTTTTCAATTGTTTAGTTTTCATCTTATAATTACGAATTTTTGAAAACATTTATTTGATGCTCCTATCTAAATTTGTTTAATTTCTTAATTTTCTGAAAACTTTTATTTTTTTTTTATTTTATATTATTTAAATTGAATCTTGTACTAAATATTCTGATTTTAACATCGTTCTTCTATTTCACAATTTTGTTTTCATTAGAAATTTTTAAAAAATTTCCCAAAATTTTATTAATTTTTTTTCTTCAATCTGGAAAATAATTCTTTAATTTTTATAATTTTAAAAATTTTGTTTCTCTAACGTTTTTGCTTCCTCATAGAGGAAGCTTTTTTAACTATCTTCTTATTTATTTTTTTAATTTAAAAAGAATGTCCGTAGATAGTTTAAATTTTTGAAAAGAGTTTCTGCTTCTTTTTTATATATTTTTATGTCACCTTTTATTCTTGTGTTTCATTTCAAAATAAATTTTTTCCTTATTTCTTTAATAATGTCCATGACTTTTTTTATTCAAAAGAATTTTCTCAATTGCTTAACAGACTGTTTTCTTATCTTTTCACATTTTTATGTTTTTTAATATAATTTATTATTTTCTCGTTGCTTTTACCTAATTTCCTTAGCTTTGCGATCATATGAATTTGAAAATATTTTTTTGCAATCTTCTTATTTATTCGACATAATTTGTTTGATATTGATTAAATGTTTTATTCTCTATTATTTCTTATTAAATTTTCTTAGTTTAAAAAATAAACTACTTACAAATAAACATTTATACCCTGTTATAAAAAATTTAATACCCTGTTTTAATAGAAAGATGTCAATAATAAATTTGTAAAAATTCAATTTTTAGCTTTTATTAACAGAAAATGTTTTAAGATTAATACTCAATAATTAAATATTTAAATTTTACTTACTTGGACAGATTTGTGTATTCCATAAGCTAAAATTAACTGATTACAAGTATCGGCTGCAGAATGAATACATTCGGAAAACATACTATGCGAGCCCGTATACAGCCAAGCAAAAAGTTTGAAGAGAAAGTTGCAAGCATTTCTGAAAATTAAATTTCATTTCAATTAGAATTAAAATGTTGACTGAAATTACTTTAAATTCAACTTCGGACTTCTTTTTATAAAGAACAAGAAACTAAAAAATAATTCTTACATTACAATTGCAGTTACAACTACTCTTCCAGATCTTCCAAAAAGACCCTCTGGAGCAACTGTTTGGGTCTGATTATTAACTTGTCGTCGATAATCTCTCAACATTCGTTTCACGGTAAAAATATCTAAACAAAAAATTAGAATTATTAGTCAATTTTTTTTACCAAATTTAACGAAATTGGAGAACAAGAATCAACTATCCTAATTATCTTAAATTAATAATCCAATATATTTACTTTGTTGATAGGTTTTTATTTCGAGTTCTTTTTTCAGGAGTTCTTTCAGCAAAGCTTCTTGAGAACCCCAAACTTGTATTGCTCTAAAAGTAGGAAAAACTTACTCCATTTTATCAATGAATAAATAATTACTTTTTTAAAAAATAAATCTAATAAGGTAGAATTTAACCTACTTAGCCTCAACATCCTTCCTCCAGTAAACTGTGATAGGTGGCTCAAATTCGTAAGGTGATCTTCTTTTAGTTTTTGGCAGTGAATCTAAGTCTGCTGGTTTAAGAAGAAAATCTGACATGGCCCTTACTGGAGTAATAAAATTCCGCTCCAAAGATGATGCAGAAAGATCAAGTTTGACTCTCTTCTTTATTACTAAAAAATGTTTAATTATAAAAGAGATTATAAAAGAATTATATAGAATTAAAATAAACAGGGATTTTTTTTATTTAAATAAAAAATTGATTTTTTAAAAGTATAATCGGTATATAAAATCTCCAAATACTTATTTGTATAAGTATTTTATTAAAGAAATGAAGAAAAAATTGGAAAAACAACAGAAGAATGAAACAGTGACATAAAAATATATAAAAAAGTAGAAACTCTTTTCAAAAAATTAAACTATTTACGAACATTTTTTGAAATTAAAAAAATAAATAAAAATATAATTAAAAAAACGTTCAAATATATTACTATAAAGAGAACAAAATATTAAAATTAGAAAAATTAGAGAATTATTTGAGAAATTGAATAAAAAAAGGAATGAATAAAATTTTGGAAAATTTAAAAGAAAAGAAATTCTATGAAATAGAAGAACGATGTTCAAATGAGAATATTTAGTAAAAGATTAAATTGACATAATATAAAATAAAAGAATAAAAGCTTTCAAAATAGTAGAAATTTGAGAAATTAAAAGAACGTAGATAGAAGCAACAAATAATTGTTTTCAAAAATTCGTAATTATAAGATAAAAACTAAACAATTGAAAAGAAGGAAAAAAATGGAAAAATTATGACACAAATTGAAGAATGATATAAAATGCAAAGAAGGACTAAAAAATATTGGAACATCAAGAAAATTAAATAAATAGGAAAAAAATGGAGAAACGTTTTTTTCCTTCATCTAACAAACTGTAAAAAAATTTATAAAGTACAAAAAAGAATAAAATTTGGTAAGAATCTACTGAAAAATCAGAATTAATAAAAATAAAATAAAAAATAGTCTACCAAAGAAATTTAAAAATTCTTTAAAAATAAAAAAGTTTAAGCAAATTAAACCAAAGATATTTTTATAAAATTACACTTTAAACAAGTCCAACAATAAATTTAGAAAAGTTAGGAAAAATATATAAATTTTATGGAAGAATAAGTAAGTTTGCAAAAAATCTCGCAAAAAATAGAGATTATGTGAAAACAAATTGAATAAATTCACAAAAAAAATGAGCGTATTTATTTTTAAAAATATCGAAATAATTATAAAAACCAACGAAATAAAAAGTTTAGTAAATGCTGTAATAACAAAATTATATAAAATAATATTAAAAAATTTGCATAAAAAGAAGACAATTAAAGAAAATCCAACAATAAAAAGACAAATACAAAAAAAATAATCAAAAGTAAAAGATGAAAAAAATCTTAAAATTTTGTAAAAATAAGGAATTATAAGATAAAAATTAAACAGTTTTGGAAAAGTGAAATCTCTTATATTAGAAATCTTGTTCAATTAAACCACGTTTCAAATAAACTAAATTTGAAGTTATTAAAAAATTTCTTCATTTTTTAATAATTCTTTTCTATTATGATTTCAAGTACTTCAACTGCAATTCTACTATTTATATCATTTTTCAATTATTTTTGTTAGTTTTTTCAATTATTTTTTCAATTTTATTTATTCTTCCCTTGACATTAAATCGAATTTAATTATTTATTCCTAAATTTTATATTATTCATCGCAAATTTAAATTAATTTTTTTAATTTACCATATTTTTTGTCATTTTGCAGTTATTATTTTTAATTTTTAATTATTTTCATAATTTCTGAATTAATTTCCTGAACTTTCAAATAAGATACATCACAATTTTCAATTATTTATTTCATTTTTCATTTCTTTTTCTTATTTTGCAATATTATTCTCTACATCTTTTAATATTTTCTTTATCATTCAATTAATTTCCTAAATTTTCAGTTATTATCTCAAATTTAAATTTTTGTTATCAATTTTCAATGTTTGAAACGATTTTTCAATTATTTTCATTTGTTGTAAAATAAATTCTGCAACTTTTCTATTATTTTCTTTAAATTCTAAATATTTTCATTATTTTGGCATAATTTAAAAAAATTTCAATTATTTATCTGGAATTTCAATTATTTTCATTAATTTTCGATTATTTCTGCCATTTTTGAATTATTCTCTTTAATTAAAATTTTTTAAGTAATTTTGTATTTATTTTCTTTTTTTGAACATATATTTTATGATTTTTTCACTTACTTATCTAAAATTTTATTTACAGTTTTCAATTTTTCATATTTAAATTATTTTCGTCATATTTCAATTTTTTTTCTCAATCTTAAATTATTTTCAGTATATTTCAATTAATTTTTTCAATTTTAAATTAATTTTATCATTTTTCAATTATTTTCCTCGATTGTTAATTATTATTCTCATTTTCTAAAATTATTTCCAAAAAAATTTTTTAATTATCGTAAATTTCAATTATTTTTAGCTTTATTCAATTATTTTCCCCAATTTTTAGTTATTCACATTTTTATAAATTAATTTCTAAGATCATCATGTATCTTTCTAAAATTTCAATTATTCTTTTTTAATAAAAAAAAAAAAAATCCGTTATATTATCAATTATTCCACTCAAATGTCATTCATTTTTTACAATTTTTTATTATTTGTAGCATATTTCAATTACTTTCTTCAAGTTTCAAATTGTAAAATCATTTTTCAATTATTTTCAAAAATTTATTTCCTTCAATTTTCAATTTTTTTTCATTTCTTTTATAATTCCCAAAATTTTAAACTATTTATCTGACATTTCAATTATTTCATTCGATTTTCAATTATTTATATTATTTTCTTCAATTTTCAATTACTTTAGTTCATTTTTATAATTTCAAAAAAGTTTTTAATTATTTCTCTTCAATTAAAAATGATACTCTCCAACTTTAAATTATGTTTATCTTTTTTCATTTATTTTCTCTAATTCTTAATTATTTTCCTTTTTTTCAATGAATTTCAGAAAGTTTTAAGTAGTTTTCTAAAATGTTCTTTAACTTTCCTTTATTTAAAATTTATTATGTAATTTTCCAACTATTTTCTCAAATTTTAATTATTTTTTTCAATTTTAAATTATTTATCTCAATTTTCAATCATTTTTTTTCAATTTTCAATTATTTTCTCTAATTTTTTATTATTCAGATTTTTTCAATTTATTTTTAAGATTTTCAGATATTTTTCTCAAATTAAAATTGTTTTCTACAATTTTTTTCAATTAATTTGCAAAATTTGCAATTATTTTGTTTAATTTTAATTATTTTTTGCAATTTTTTTTAATTCTAAAGTTTTATAAATTTTGGCCTTAATACATCGGGAGAAATGTCAAGTTTTTGTTTTATTTAAATCATGATTTTAATACAAATTCCCCAATGATTTAAATCCATAACAGCCTTGAAAATAAATATCAATAAAAAAAAAAAATATACCTTTTTTCCCCAGAGTTGTTTCATCCTTTACTGATACTTTTTCAGCAACATTTTCCTCTTTTTTGACCAATTTTTCTTCCTTTTTTGTACTAAACTCTATGCTTGAAACCTTTATTTCCAAGTCTCTCTCTTTTACTTTGCCCAACTTTTTCTTATCATGTTCAATTACTTTCTGCTTTAGCGGTTGTTCTGCAATCTTTTCAGGCTTCTCAATTTTCTCTGCCATAAATCTTGAAGCAGCGGCATGAAACCATCGTAACTCTTCAATTTTCCCTGATTTTGTGTTGTTAAAAATCCTTTGTGTATTCGATATAACGTGAACATATTTTGGCGTAATGAAAATACTGGTGTGTTTTCTTGAAACTCCCATGTGAAAAATATACAATCGGTCCGCACAGTGACAAGTGACATTTCGTCGAATAAAACTTAAAAGACTGTAAGACCGATGTAGCATTATTGTAATCCTAAAACAAAAAACGTTATGAAAAACAATTAATAAATTTTAAACCAGCAAAACAGCTCAATTTCGATAATAATTGAATTTCTAAAGGCAAATTTTTGTAAATCCTAACCTATAAACCTTGATCTCGTCTTCATTAGTAAATCTTCAGAGTTGGTTGTTAGAAATTAATTTTTTAATTAGAAATTATATCTTCTTACGCATTTTTCTTCTTAAAATAACCACAAGGTAATTGAAAAATAACAATTTTTGAAGGTTTTTTGGGTTAAATTAAAAATTTTGTTGAAGATCGAACATTGTTGTTCTGTTATACAATACTTGGAATTTTTAAAACTGTAAAAAATTAGAGAGCCATTAGTATAACTAATAATACCGTACTGTAAACCTTTTCTTAACTAAATCTGTCAAAAATTATTTTGATGAATGTTAGAAAAGTAGAGCAGTAAAGAACTTTGTTTTTAATTTTGACTTTCTTCAACCCACGACAGGTACCGCCTCTGTCTTGTTCCAAGATATTTATTGTTGAAATAAACAAGAGACGTAATTAATTAATAATTGATTTTAAATTACAAACTAAATGCACATCATTCGTGAATATTAGTTTATAATTAATATTACAATTTAACAGCAATAAAATTTAATTTATAACAAGAGCAGCTAACGGTAATGTAGGAAAGTTAAAAGACGTCGCCACTCTAGAATTCTTTTCGCGCATGCGTTATTTTCCTAAGTGACAGGTGGCATTTGACACTTGTCAAATGTCAAAATTGTCAATAGTAAAAATGGATGGCGAAAAGAAAAATCCACCCGAAGCACAATTTATTTCTTTTCAAGACTATTCGCCAATTCATCGGTCAGGAGGAACCGGTCAAGCACAATTAGACATTGGAACCTCTGGTCATCAACCTTTTGCGAATTTTCCAAATGAGCCGACAGGAATTCAAATGGTTCAAGATAGGGAAGGAATGCCCAATTCTGAAGGTTAGAATTTCTCTTTTTCTTTAATTTATTTTATATTAATGTATAAATGTTGCTTTATATTGAGAATAACTGTTTAAGAAGTTTTAAAAATATGCTAAATGTTTAAAACTAGTTTGAAGGGAAATCCTAACCTAAAAACTAAAGTTATTGTAAATATAATTCATTTAAATAAATAATATATAATTAGGTTGTGTTTAATATATATATATACCTAGTAGTAAATAAATAATAAAATAATTGATATTTCTTTTCTTTATTAAATAATAACCAGAAGTTAAATGTTTAATATATTTTCAGAACCAAAGCAACGCAATTTTTGGACAGTGGAATATTATCAGAAGTTTTTTAACGTTAATACCCAAGATGTCATCGAAAGAATTAGAAGATCGATGATTCCACACGGTTCAGAAAATTATCTCAAAACACATATTGAACCAAATCCAGATCTTTATGGACCTTTTTGGATTTGTATCACATTAGTTTTCGCAATAGCCATAAGTGGAAACATAGCCAATTATTTTCAAACTCCATTAACAGAAAAATACCATTGGAAATATAATTTTCACATAATTTCTGGAGCAGGAACTTGTATTTTTTTGTATGCTTGGTTGTTACCTCTTGCACTTTGGGGTGCTTTAAAATGGACCTCAAGTCAGCCAAGCAGAGAAGGAGAATTAATTGAAGTAAGATTTTGTTTTATTTATATTATCTGTTATTCAATTATTGATAGTTGGATTTTTTTAATTGGATAATAAATTTATCAATCTCCCAAGGATAATGCTGATTTTTCAGAATATTAAGGTATTTCTTCGGCAGTTATACTTGACAATTTTATTTGAAATAAATTAATTTCTAATTATTTACAGTACCGTAGGAATTTGTCAGTCCACCCATTTTTTAAGGTTTGAAAAATATCTTTAAACGTACAATGTATAATTATTATAAAATTTTTGTGTTTATTTCCTCAAAGCAGATTAAATTTTAAGGAAAATAAGACCCGAGTGAAGTGATTTAGTCAATTTTTCATTAAAATATGTTAAAAAATGTGGAATTTTTAAAGTTCCTATGCTTGTTTTAAAGAAATTTTTCTGAAGAATAAGACTTATTTAAGCATTGAAGAGTTTTTTTCCGCCTAGATTCAAAAGATGAACCAAAAAAAAATTTTGAAGACCTTATTTTGACATAAGAATAATTTTTAAAATTTCATTAAATACATTAAATTAAATTTCATTAAATTTAAAATATCAATTTTTGTAAAACCGAATATCTTTTCCAAACTCTAATCTATGTGGCAAATAAATTTCCCAAATATTGTTTTAGATTCTTTAAGATATTTAAAATTCAGAACTGTAATTAAAAAAAATTAGATGATATTTTTATAATTTATGGAATCAAAAACAGACTTTATTACTTTTTGACAAAAATTATTGACAATTATAACGTTGGTATATTTTATACAGCTGTAGTTGATATCAAGATATAAACAATAATTTTTCTATCTTTTTTTGTCCAACTTCTGAGTCTTGCAAATTTTAAGAAAAAAATTGCATTTCAACGCTTATATAATAAACTTTTTCTTCAGAAAATGTCCTTTAAAACAAACATAGGAACTTTAAAAAAGCATAATTATTTCGAGAGTAATTTGAATTTTTGACAAACATTAAAAATTGCACTTTTTTAAACATATTTCAATGAAAAATTGACTAAATCACGTTACTCAGGTCTTATTTACCTCAAAATTTCATCTACTTTGAGACAATAAAGACAGAAAAATTTTAATAATTACACTTTGTACGCTTAAATACATTTTTCAAACGTTAAAAAATGAGTGGACTGACAATTTTCGACGGTAATGTATAATTAGATTATACAACTCGCGATTAGTTTCTACAGCTTGTGTTGTGAACAATTTTTATTAATATTTTAAATACAATAGTTAAAGATAAATAAAACAAGATTTATTTGTAAAGGACAAAATTTAAAAAAATTTGGAATTGAAAAAAATTTTCAAAATAATTAAAATTTGAGAAAAAAAAGACTTAAAATTTTTAGAAATTGATTGGATAAAAATGAGTATAATTGAAATTGGGTGAAATAATTGAAAAATAATACAAAAAAATAGAAAATTGAAGATAACTATTGCAATTTTAGAAAAATAATTGAAAAAAATACAGAATATATGTGAAGTTAAAGAAAGTGCCTAATTACAAAATGATTTCAAGAATTTTAAAGTAAGGAAAATAATTTAAATAATACATAGAAATAATCTAAAATTAAAGCAAATAATGGAAATTTAAGATAAATAATTGAAATTTTTGGAATTAATCAACAAGTAATTAAAATAATATAAAATTTGTGAAAATCATTGGAAATTAAGAAAAGAAATTAAAAATTGACAAACGTAATTAAAATTTGAGAAAAATAATTGGAGAATGATTAAAACATTAAAAAGAGGATACAATAACTTAGATTTGAGATAATAAATAAAAATTCTAGAAATTAATTGAAAAATAATTAATATATTTAATTAAAAGGTGGAGAAAATAATTGCAAAAGGATGAAAGAAAATGAAAGTTGAAAAAATACTTGTACTCTATGAGGAAGCAATAGAAGAAATTAATTGCAAAATGATAAGAGTAGTAATTGAAAAAAATTGAAGACAATTATTAAAATTTGAGAGAAATATTTTTAAATCTAGGAAATTAATTGGAGATTAGTGAAAATAATAAAAAATTCGAGAAAATATTTGCAAAGTAATAAAAATAATTAAACATTGAAGAAAATAATTTAAATATGTAAAAAATAATTGAAAAAATTACAACATATATTTGTAATAAAAGAAAATAATTGAAGAATGATAAAAATAATTGTGAATTGAAAAAATAACTAGAATTTGAGATAAATAATTTAAAAAATTAGAAAAATAATTGTAAAATAATTAAAAATGACAAAAAGTAATAATTGAAAAATAATGTAAATAATTTGAAAATTGGAGAAAATTAATCAAATTTGAAAAAAACATATATTCAACATATATTTGTAATAAAAGAAAATAATTGAAGAATGATAAAAATAACTGGAATTTGAGATAAATCATTTAAAAAAATTAGAAAATTAATAAAAAAATAATTAAAAATGACAAACAGTAATAACTGAAATTAGGTGAAAATTATGTCAATTTCATGGACATTTAGCTTCCAAGTAAGCAAAATAATTTGCTTTATTATTGATGAAGCAATAAATTAATAATATATATAAGTTAATTAGGGAAGTTATTAAAAAAAAAGAATTTTAAATGCAAAAAAATGAAAAAAACATGAATTATTTTACGAATTTTTGATCAATTATAAACTTTGAATAAGTGAATCGATTCGGTTTTAGATATGGAATCTGATTTTTATATTCCTTAAGTTGTATTTTTGGCCTGGAAATAAATTTTTGCAAAAAACGATTTTTATCCATGAAAAAGGTGCTCAAAAAAATTTGATCAGGTGTTTTCAAAAATCCCCGTTTTCAAATTTAGATATTCATTTTGATTAATAAGTCATCCAAATTTTATTGAAATCTGTTGAAGCATTCTCGAGATATCTTGGCGACAATAAACGCTATACACACATACATAAACACACATATCTGAACATTTGCATAAAAATTTACGCTTTTTAGATGAAAATGAGTCGCTTTAGATTATTTTTGTAAAATCGAAAATCTTAACAATCACAAAGCTTCCTCTATGAGAAAGAAAAATAATGGAAATAATTGAAAATTAAAAAAAAATGATTAAAATTTGGGAGAAATATTTTAAAATCTAGGAAATTAATTGAAGAATCATGAAAATAATAAAAAAATTCGAGAAAATTAATGAAAATAATTAGAAATTGAAGCAAATTTTTGAAAAATGATGGAAATACTTTAAATAGTTGAAATAATAATAAAATAGAATTGTTAAAAATTAAAGAAATTTTAAAATAATTTCAAATTTACTATGTTCAAAGCTTGGATTATTTAAATTTTTAATCAATGAAAGTTCAAATTAATTGAAGTTCGAAGAAATTAACATTGTTATAAGTTATAAACTTGACAAAATTTTACGTAGGTGGTAAATGATTTGAAATTTGAAAGAAAAAAACATCTAGTAACAAACTTCAGGTGTGGACAGAATGAATGAATGGAAGAAGCTTGTAAATTATAATATATAATTTTAAATTCATTTATCCACATTCTTATTAAGAAATTTATTTTTTGTTTGTAATTTTGACATCTGAGTTCTTTTATACTTTTTAGTTTCGGGATTTTATCTTAATCACTTAATTTATTTTCAGGAAGCTCCACAAATTCCAGGACTTTTGCAACTATTGTGCCTTTACGGCTACTCTTTGTCAATTTATGTGCCAGTCGCTTTTCTCTGGACGATACCAAACCATTGGTTACAGTGGTTCCTAGCACTTGCTGCTACAATATTATCTGGTGGTGTGTTACTTAGATCACTTCTTCCTGTTATTTCTGGTAATTATGAAGCAGAACTTTAACTAAAAACTAGTCTTAAAAATTAAATAAAATTAATCTTCTGTCAATTTTTTCAACTTCTAGGAAAATATATTCAAATTTTTTTCATTTTCAGGAAAACATAAGTATATTTACATCCTCATAATCTTGGGCTTGCATCTTCTATTATCAGCAGGTTTTATGCTGTACTTCTTTTACACACCATCGAGCACTGTACCTGTAAATGTGACAGAATCTACAAAATTAATAACTAAAGCAACAAAAGTAATTACTACACCAACTAACTCGATTCATTGAAAAAATAGATAAATTTCTTTAAGGCTGACTAGTCTACTTTAAGAATCTTCAACTCAAAGGCATAAAACTCAATCGGAGTTTTTAAATTATATGATAATTATATGATAAAAAGTTTTCTTTTTTTTTCAATTAAACTAAAATTAAACTTTCTATCGGAATTTTAAGGAGGCTATTTCGCAATTTCAGCTAATATTATCATTTTCCTGATTTAGTTTTTTTAAACCCAATGAGTCGAACATTCTTAAAAGTTTGCAAAGACTTACGATTCAAGTGTTTGCATTATTCTGCAATAATTATAGTATAATTTGTACTTTCATTTAGAATATAAATAAAGTCTTATATTATTTACTAATTATTTAAAAAATGCGTTTTGTTTGCAAGGAAGTGCTTTTTCATACAAACAAAAAATAGAAGAAAATTAAATTTTTTTCAACATCCAAATAAATTTTACCAAACTTTTTTTTGAGATCTAATTCAGGATGCCACAAATATTTTATTACAATTTTTCCTGACCTTTTTTGAGTTCTTAAAACTAATTTTTTGTATGTTTACTATAAAATTGCAGACTGCCCCTAAAAGTCCCCCATTTTGAAAATTTGCCCCTAACATCCTCTACTTTTCACGAAAACTAAGAATTTGTAATGGAAACCTTAAAAAACTTCTGATCCCAAACTTTAATTTATTCAAATTTTTAAATTACAATTATTTCAATTATTATTTCTCCCCAAATAAAAATATTCAAATTAATTTTATCAAATTTTGAAAGATCCAGTCTTACATTTTTCAGAAAAAAATAGGTTGAGCTAGAATTTTTTGTCAAATAATAATTTAACATTTCATGTTTTTATTTAAATTTAATAAACAAATGCAATTTTTATCCAATTCTGACAAATAATAGCTCATTTTTCTAAATGATGCATTCTTTACAATTTTATTTGTTAGATTTTATGAAATTCTGTTTAAAACATACATAAAGAACAATATTTATTTGTTTAATAACTTTTAAACAAAATATTATTTAACAAAACCCAACAATTAAAATTGTAGAGAATGTTGAAACAGGAAAAATGAGCTATTAATTATCAGAATTGGATGGAAATTGCATTTGTCCATTAAATTTAAAGAAAAAACATAAAATGTTGAATAATTATTATTTTACAACAAATTTTAGCTAAACCAAATTTTTTTCTGTAAATGTACATTCTGGATCTTTCAAAATTTGGTGAAATTAATTTTAAGAATAGTTTTATTTGCTGGGAACAGTCATTTTTTAGTTTGAAGTTGTGTCAATGAAGAGAACCTCCTTAATTTAAATCTTTACGATATTTTGAAAATTGTCTAACTTTATTATAAATTCTTTCCTTCCTTGATAATTTTGTTTTGTCATTGTTTGACTTATTAATAATAAATTTTTTAATTTATTAATCATGTTTCTATTTCTTTAAAATTTGAAATATGTACCTACATCATTTTATCAAAAAATTCTAATTTTCTTATAATTTCTTATTCTTTAAAAAAGTGTCAGTATTTTATTATTATTATTTTTATACAATTTCTTAATGCTAATCACTTTTTGAAGATTTTTATTTTATTTTTGCTTTTAATATATTTTTTTTTGTGTTTTAAAACTTCGTTTTACGCAAAGTATTTTAGATTATTTGATATAATTTTGATTTTATAACATTAATTCGTGTTTATAACATTTCGTAGAATTTGTTAATTTTTCTATTGATTTCTTTATTTAATATGACAATTTAAGGGGGAGGGGTGTACAATTTTGTTTTCACTTATCTGATTATTCTTAGATTAACACAAAATTTTGCGATTTTAAGATTTATTAAACAAATTTTTGTTGTTAAAATTGTCTCTTCTATTTTGTAAATTTGCTTACATATTCGTTTTTAAATTTTCTTCAATTTGTAAATAATTTTCTAAATTTCGTCATTTTTAAAGGAATTTGTCATTCCGTTTATACAATTTTTACATTTTCTTATTTTATTCCTACTATTTTTTATTTTTTAGTTCATTTTTCGCTATTTTTATATATATATATATTTTTTTTTCATAGTTTGTTAAACTTTTTTTTGTAGATTTTCTTCCATTGATCAATATATTGCTTTGTTTCTTTTTCTCTTTTTTTATTTTATCTCTTCAAATATTATTCGATTCAAATTTACTAATAATCCAGTCTTAAATTTATCAGAATTTCAATCTATTAAAATTTTATTATTGGAAGAAATATCGTAACTTTTTAAAATTTGGACAAGTAAATGTTTTTATCTTGCAAATTAATTAGGATATATAATTTATTTATCTTTATTTATTAACTTTCTAAAGTACCCTAAAAGTCGCTTATTTTTATATATTCAATCCCCTATTTCCCCCAAAAATATTCTTCATTGTCACTGTGAAGCCTGAAATTGTGAAAGATAAATCTTTTTCACATTGCAAACATTAATTATTTTTAGAAATGTTTAAAATATGACTTCCAAAAATTTATTTAGTAAATTATATTTTGTAAATTTCAGAAAATTATAATTTTTCATCGATTTTAGAGATTCTTTGCATTTTTCCAGAATTTTTTATGAAAATCCCTGACTTCCCTGACCTATTTCAGTTTCCCTGATTTTCCTGACCTATGGCAACCCAGTAATTTAAATATTGACAACTTAATTACAATTAAAGGTAATAAAAAACACCAATTTCTCGTTCAAACGTATCAAGAACCAACTTGTGATTGGCACTTTCACGTTTCAATTTATTATAGCGCACTTTTTTTCTGATTTTCATCCTTTTTAAATATATATATAATTGTGTATTTCATGACTTCGAAAATATCACGCATCCCGAAGCTTTATTGATCACCTTAAGCATTAGTCTTTAGTGTTTGATTATATACTACAATAATATACAGAAAACCGTGGTACAACAATCGATGTGCAATTCGTTGCATCAATTAAAAATTTCTCGTCTCTTACATTTCATCATCATCATCATCAGTATTACATCCTTCAATCATCGACGAGCTGCACATCGACGAAATAATCAATCAATAACATTACAAATACGCTAAATGTATAATAATCAGCCCATTGGTATACTAAAATATAAATATCAAATAGACTTTATCCCCGTGCGATATCCATGAACAAATTCAAACATTTTTAAGTAAATCGTCACCAATCTTTTCCAAAATTTCAATCTCGTTTTAGCGAATCAAAAAGAAAAAAAAGACCTAGAATTATTAAATTTTTCAAAATAATACGAATCTTTAAAAATCCACCAAGAAACCACAAAAGTTTTATTTTTCAATAAACTGGAACTATTATAAAAATGAAATTGAATATTTTAATCTTTCTGATATATTCACTCATTTTTGTTACAATACATATATACAACTTATATTCCAATAGAAAATGTTTCTCAGTCAATTTTCAAAAAAAAAAAAATCCGTTCACAATTCAATTTTTCTTTTTCTTTCTTATAATTTCGTTACAATTCGGTGACGCCGCTTTTGTCGATCGTAACTAAACTATTTCCGAGATCAAACTAATTCTACTCTTTGTACTCTGATCGATCTCTGGAATAATTTAATGTAGGCCAACTTGCGGATCTTGATATTAGTTATGAAACGTTATTACAATTTTTATCGTTATCTGTACTCCTAATTTATTATTCATATGTATAGAAATAATACCGAGCCCCGTATATAAATGTTTGAGAGTGTGTTTTTTATACTCACGTTGAGGAAAGCGCAATTTTTTACGCACGGAACACGCTCTACGAACGTAATACTTCCAACTAATCCGTTAAATTATAGTCGTTCATTGTTTTTTTTTTTTTTCATTTCTTTTGATATCGTCATTCTTTTTCGCTTATTACGACGTGGTCGAATCTCGTGCGTAGATTTACATGACACGAAAATTTAACAACAATCGACATCCAAGATTTAAACGATGAAATAGAATTCTCAACACTTAATCCATTCACATAATCTCAAATTAAGTGCACATGTTTAAAAAAAAAATATATAAATTTACATTACCGAATTTTCATAATTACTTATTTTTAATTCATTAAACTGACTCACATTTAAACTAAATAAATTTCAAGTTAAGTTAAAAGCAGTGAATCAAAATTTTTTTATAGTGTTTCTTTTTCTCAAAGTTCTAGTGGAACTTTTAAGATTTTATTTCAATAATACGTTTTTGAATTGAGAAATTCTATTTCAAAGATGGTAATAATCGCTAGATCATCTTATATTATACGCAGTACCAGTCTCCAATTTATATTCAAGATAAAGTCTCGCATTATAAGCAAAGTTTATGATAACGATAATCTTCCAGAGAAAGAGGCACTAACATTTTTAAAAATCGAAAAAATTCTCTATGTAAATAAAGTACAATCTTAAAAGAAGCTAATCAAAAAATTACAATCTTAAAAAAGTCTAAACAAAAAAAGTACAATCTTAAAAAAATTCTAATGAAAATAATTACATTCCTAAAAGAAAACTGATCTAAAAAATAATAATCATCTTAATAACGAATTATATTTTAAAAATTACCATCCTTATCATCTAAAACATGCCTTTAAAAATTGAAAAAGATTTGAAGAATTACTATTCCTTAAGGGAATAACTAATTAATTAAAAACAAAAAAAACTAAATCAATTAAAAAAAATGTTAGTTCTCATTTTTCCGGGAACGACTCTAATGCCTAAATAAGCGACGAAAATGTACAAAGACAAAATTACTTGAAATCTTAGAACGATTTAACGTACATTGTCTATTAAATTGCAGATAAAAGGTGACTCACTAAATTCCAATGATATAAAAATTCAGTGAACAAAACTAATAATAACGACAGGAGAGTAATAACTAATCGACTAAAGTAATAATAATAATAATAATAATAATATAATATATATATGTATATAATGAATATTATACAAGTACTTATAAATTAATAACTGTATACGCGAATATGTTACATATGCTTGTATAATCGTATAGCGTAGTTTTTAGTCCTACAAATGTATATGTATAAAACACCAGTCAGAAAGCTTTGCATTCTTGTTTTTTTTTATATCGTTATTAACTTTGCTGTTATACAGATTTAGTTTGTCTAACTTTATAAATCTAAACGAGTACTGTTTGCTAGGTCCTCTAGAAAAAAAGTCGCAAGATTCCTTCGCGAGGTATCTTTTGAAGTACACTGAAGCTTCACTTATTTTATCCCGGTCTACGCAAATCCATGACAAAAGTCGCACTTATTTTAACTTCCAAGTACTTATACAGAACTTCTCAGATTGGCTGATCCAATTCGCACCAACCAATAAAAATGTTGCTTTTGATTGGTCGACGAGTTAAAATAAGTGAGACTTCGAACTGTTAAAATAAATGCGACTTCAAATAAGCGAGATTTTAAATAAGTGAAGTTGCAGTGTAATTGGAAAAATTCACTAGTTTACAAATGAAGAGAAATCAATTTCATAAATTAAGAAAATTCAATTTTACAAATTGAAACAAAAACGTATTATGCATTACTGTTTATAAATAAATTCGAATCTAGTACTGCTTCTCCAATCAAACTTTGATTTATTAAGCGTTTTAAAATTTTGCGTTCGATTAGAGAAGTCTGAATTAAACTATCATTTTTTATACACAGAAGAAATCTAAAATTTTAAACTCAGTTAAATTTTAAATTCCATTGATTTAGAAACGAATCCTGCGCCTTCATTTCTTTCGATTAATTATGCTATTTTTGACTCAACGGTTAAATCAGTCAACTTCCTTAGCTTGTGGATTAGAATTTTTATCGAAAAATCGTAATTTTTATCGAAAAATCGTAATTTTTACCTCAACTTTCAAGAGTAAACAAATGATAATAAAAACAAAACGAAAAAAAATAGGAAAATTTTTAAAAGAAAGCTGATTGATTTTTCGCCTCTTTAATGGGATTATAAGGGGCCTATAGAAAAAAAAAAGAATTCTAACACGCTAAGTGTAACGTTAACGATTACCAAATATAATTCTAGGATTTGTATTCATAAAATCCTACTTGCGCTGTTAATCACGGCATTACAATTTGACAATAAACGTTGATAACACTGAGAAAACAGTCAGATGATATTATACCAAGCAATTGTTTAATTCTTGCTTGAACCAGGCCGCGCGCACAAATTCAAGTCTCAAAATATCATTTGTTTTTGTGTTTTCTTTTTCTTTCCTGCGACAGACGAGTCATAAAATACATATTTTACAAGTAGGACGCACACGCAAATGTAATTTCGTTTACGTTACATGGACGGTAAGCACATTTACCGAATTTTTAGACATTCATTTAGACATAGAAAGATCCTTGGTTCGCAGTCTACTCAAAGACCAAAAACTTTCTGCCACTACTTTCTGATCATCAGTCTTAAACAATCAGAGCTAGATGACATTACTTTTTATTTAAACTAGTCAACGAAACATTTTAATTTGAAATTTATTTATTATTATTTTTTTTTATCGAAACGGCATTGAATTCGAAACGAAAATTAATTAAAATTCTATTCACGAAGACAAAACTGATCTGATGAAATTTGTGATTTAAGATGTAACTGGTTTGAGGATGCCAACCAGCGGCATTTTAATTGAAGAAAATTTTTCTTTTAAGTGAGGATCGCACAAATATACAACGTCTGGCCCGATTCTCACAAGTAATTCAAGTTTTAATCAAAAACCTATCCTCAATCTAGTTCTATGAAAACGCACGGAATACGTATTGTACCCTAATAAATCCAAAAATATGTTTATTTCTCTATATGTCCTTTCCTCTCTGATACTGGATACACCTAACTCCCTTAATACATTTTACAATAATGCAATATTAATATACAAGCTATTCGTACAATATTATGAATAATAAATCCCACTAGTGATTTTAGTTCCTTTTGATGCATAGCTGTTAACCGTCTTCATCATTTGCTGAGAATCTCAAAGGATTTTACAGAAAGGAACTTCTTAAAAACAAACGTGTGAAATTTGATTAGAAACAGATTGGAATTTAGCGGAATTTGTTTCCAAATAAACAAAAAACCGGTTCACATTTCTTTATTTTTTGTTAAAAAATATCTTTGATTATTTGGTACTTGGTTACAAATCTTCAAGATCTCAGCAAAGTTAAAGCCAAAGAATCTCATTCGCAATATAAGGAAAATTCAATTTTGAACAAAGTGGAAAAAATCTGTTATAAAAATTACTATTTATTGTTATTTAGAATACAATAAAAAATTATACACGTAATTTTTCAGTTTTGATTACATGCTTGGTATGAAATGAATCAAAAAAAAATTAAAATTCCCTTAAATTGTGTGCGAGATTCTTGAGTTTTTCTACACACACCATTTTTTTACTTTTTTTTTTCTTCTTTTTTCTAAATCTATACACAGTTTCGAATTTATGACATCCCAATCTGATCTAAAAATCCTACAAGATTAACCTCAGCGAGAACAATCTTTCTTTATTGAGAATGATTTCTCATTATTGAGAAAAATCTCTTAACGTGAATGATTTCTTATTGAGAAGAATTCTTCTACAATCTCTTATCGAACCAATAGACAATGTCTCCAAAAAAAATTGTGCTTTCAAAACAAATAGTACATAAATTCGGATAATGAGGTGACCTTCCAAATTGTTTTAATGGAATGTTAGTATATTAACGAATCTTTAAATAATCACACGCAAGAAATAATTATTGTTATAACCATGAAAAAAAAGTAAACTATTCTATTCACAGACAATTTAAAAATAAATATTTAAAATTACATTGAATTAAACACCAATTAAAAGTATCCTTCGATTTCTACTTCACTCCCTCTATAATTAGTGATTTATTTTCATTTATAAATCTACTTGAAAAAGTGTGTGCCCAAACCCGTGAGATTATATTTTATAAAGAATTTTTTGAGCAGATATTAACGCTGTCATTATCGAATCTATTCTATCAATATCTCATACCGTTCACGTACACTCTAAGGCTTTATGATTAAGGTATATTTTGTTGTTTTTTTTTTCTTCTTTTAATCATCAATTATTCACTCCTGCTCGATTTACCAAAAAATTTACAAACATTACTCCCACTTAACGACGTTATTCTTAGTAAAATATCACAACTAGAACCAACAATACGGTTACAGTACTTTAATTATTATACACAGAGCATTATTAGCTTCATTTAATATTAATTAATTCATTAATTAGGTGTGTACTTTATAGTATCTCGTTATTATGTATCGCAAATAATTTACGTGTGACTGAGATGATAAACTCACATTGTCTGGCGTTCTTTTTTTTTCGATTCATAATTAATAGAAAATCAATTGAAAATCGTTTGAAAAATCTTGTAGAAAAAATGATAAATCGATAAAAATTCACATGCAAATCTTGTCATCCAAACAAAATAATTTGGATATTAATCGAAAAAAAATTGATTTTAGGATATATCACATTTTGATAAAAATAAGAGAAAATAGAAAAAACAACGCCAGTCAACAGGAGACTTTTAAAACTAAAGTTAATCAACTAATTGATTAATATAATAATCTACCGGTACCTTTGCGCGAAATTTATGATCAAAAACACTAATTACACTAAACAATAACATTTTAAGAAGAAAATATTAAAGCAACATATTTAAGAAGAATCTATCGATATGACTAATGGTAAGAATGTTCACTCTTCCTATGTATTATGGACATATGTGGAAGCATACGTGTAAAATGTGGGTGTTATGTACGTACCGAACACGAAAAACGTGATTTCTTGATAACACGTAACACTTACATTGATTGTAACGTTTTTTTTTTCATTGAACTTATTACCGATATCAATAAAAGACCTTTTAGCATTTTCTGCAAGTTACATTAAATGTTTATGTTATTTCATACATAATACGATTACTTGTTAAACAGGCACATCGACTTGGTTAGATATCATAATTGTAATAATGTGTTAATACACGTCTGATGTCAACATAAATACTTCGCCAATCTTGACAATTTTCATGCACAAATTTCGCCTTTTTATTTTCTCGTCTCTACAGAATTTTTGGAAAATTTTAGCCTATTCAAAAATAAAAAAAAGACGTGAAAAGAAAAAAAATGGGGAAAAGAATTTACAATATTAATCACTGATAAAAACTGAAATATTTCTCTTAATGGTATTCGACCCACTGACATAATCTTGATTTAAAAACCGGGTTTTCAGAACAAAAAATCCAATTTGTCAAAAATAACAAACTTTTATTGGTAGTTTGATAAATTTTACTTTAATTGTAACAATTAAGAAATTTCTGATAAAAAAATATTTAATAATAATTAGAGACAATACAGAAAGTTAGTAATAAATAGCATTTTGTATTTTAATCAAAAATATGTTATCTATTAATAACATTATGTTTCAATTAACAAAGTACTATTTATTAATAACCAATGATTGGTCGCCAAGTTAAAATAAGTAAGATTTCGAACTGTTAAAATAAATGCGACTTCAAATAAGCGAGATTTTAAATAAGTGAAGTTGCAGTATATTTATATTTATCAGTTAACAAATATTTTTCAACCAAAAAGAATGTTTTAATCAACGTAATATTTTTTATTAACCCTACGATCATTCTATTTATTATTATCAGTCTGTTAATTTATTATGCACATTATTATGAATTATAAATCATAAATCATTATATACAAATTATTTTTGAAAATAATCTTTCTTCAAGTCAGTGGATTAAATACCATAAAAACAAAATAATAAAATGCGTCAAATTTAGAGACGAGAAAGCTGCGAATAAAATTTACGCAATAGGTTTGGAAGATTGAGAATTTTATAATCGTACAACTAACGTTGAGGCATTATCCTTAATTATTTTATTATCAAGAGATGGGATTTCTTAGAACGTGTAATTTCCTACGTAACGTATCTAAAATTTTGTAATGTCTTACAATAATTTTATACACAAAACGCATTCATCTAATATTTTGGACGCGTATCACTATATAATTAATGTATCGTCAATGCCGTCCATTATAATCTATTTCACTTTTATATAATATATATAATTTGTTTTCATATATTTCAAATATTTAGCAAACAATATCTAAGCGTCATTCTGTTAAAAACTTTGAATCGATGCGCTTGCAAAACATCGACAAAGAAGAAGAAGAAGAATAAGAATAAGAAGAAGGAGAAGAAGAAGAAGATCAAAAACTACTAACAGAGAATTAAAAATAATTCTCAAAGAATTCTATATACAAATCAATTCTACAGAATGTGTTCGGAATCAGTGGGGAAGAACAAGATTCAAATAGAAGAATTATTGTTAAAACGTAATCACAAAAATATCTATTTACAAATAGGAACACTAGTCCCTTCGTTGCAACATGTGAGAATTATTGAAACGATTTTTTATCCCAGTGAATATTTTCTACCTTTCTTTGAAAGGAGTTTAAAAGCATATAAGCAAAAACAAAAAAAAAAAGAACAAAACAAAAACAGAAAGACCAAAAAAGACACAAAAAAATAATAAAAAAAGAAAAACAAACTAATTTTAAGGAAAAGTATTCCTTTCGTGATTTTGATAGTGGTAAGCGGCTCATAATAATATCAATAATAAAGACAATAAAATTGACAATTACTCACGGTCTTTCGCGATCCTACTTTTATAACCGTTTATATCCAACAGTTTTTTAGGACGCGGTAATCGACACTACAAAAAGTGAGGATTAGATTCTCTACAATGTGCGCAAAATGAAAATACTTCATTTTTGCGCGCGTAGCCTCAAACAAAACGAAATTCTGGTATTGGTCGAGTAAATTGTAAGTAAGAACTAGATCCCGTTAAATGTGTAAGAGTGCATCAAATAGAAAACTATTCAAATCTTCTGGCAATATAATCGCTTCCTCCTATTTACAAGAAAAAAATAATCTAAAGATAATTGAAACAGGCCTAAAACTATAACATGATGAAGATTAAAGATGATTTTACATATTTTCACAGATGTGCAATCAAAAAACTTCCCAAGAACATTCATTATATTTGATTAAAAAAATTACGAATAATGAAATATATTTTCAAGGGCAATTTTGAAAGCAAACTTTCTGATTGTTTATAATGATTAGATGCGAGTTAATAATAAATTAAAGTGGCTGTTTTCTTAAAAATTCACAGCATTTTACACAAATTTTTCGCTTTTACAATCAACATGACTGAAACTAGTTTTGTCTTAAGAATTTTTGTACAACAGAATAAAGATCGAACTACGTGCACGTTCACTTCTTTATTTCTTTCTTCTGGTCTACTGAATAGCTTAAGCAAAACGAACATATCGTTAAAACTTCTAATACTCTTTTTGCTAATCGCGCGCATTTGGTAGCGCCTACTAGGGCGGTCACTAAAAATACCTTAATTTCCACGTTAAAACGGAAAACGTGTTTTTCTTTAAAAAGACTTAGAAACTAAAGCACTATACCTGACTGGTAGAACTTAAGCCGCTACTGGCCCAAAATTGAAAACGGATTATAATCTTGCCAACTTAAGTAGCTAAGATTCCGTTTAATGAAGAGTAAAAAAAAAAAAGGAAACAACACTTGTGATACGCACCAAACGTCTTATTAGAAATGCAACTAATACGTTGTCTCAATTATAATTATGTGAACGGCTAAATCGTTCCGCAAGGTGCACCATAAATGTTGTAGATAATTTAATATTTCACCAGTATGCTTGTCGCATTTACAAAGAACGCGTACTAAAATTTCGTAGTCTCTTGTCAAACTTGATTCTCACAAATTAAAAGAAAATCAACATATTTTACGTAAAATCAAAACGGGCATTTACTCTGACTGAAGAAAGCCCTGTTTTTTAAAATCTGATTTAACTCAGCGATTGATTCAGTCCTTTTTTTCTATCCAACGATAGCATTATCCAACTCCTCGATTTTACAGGATTTATTCTTCAATACTCAACTCTTTTTGAATCCTCACTCTTTCTCTTGTTTTCTATTTTTCTATTATTTTTCCTTCCTTTAGAGCGTTTCTATTCCTTTTATTATCGTTTCAGTTATCTGTCAATCAACGTCTAGTTCTTTTCCAATCAAGTTACAGTTCTTTTTCAGTCAAATTCGAGTTTATCTTCAGTTTTTGTCAGCGTGAGAAGCAAAGAAAAATTCCAGATCAATTAGAAAAGGGCACAATTAAATTTTTGTAAAGATTGTGAGACAATTATGAAGCAGGCAGTCCAAGTGGGATAGTCGTTGCTTAGGACGGATTAATGTTAAACACTTAATGCTTGGATTGATAATATTTAAGGAGGATTCGATAAATAAAAAATTGTAGAGTTGGTGCATCGAATAATCCCCCTGGTATGATGATAATTACTTTCAAATTTGAAATATGTCTTTTAAAATTTGTTTCTACTTCTCGCTGATTTAATTGGCAGAGAACTGTGCTTGATGGAAAAACGTTAAAATCGTTATTTTCTTCACTATCAGGGTTTCAACACCTACTCGGTGAACCACAAACCGGATGGTTGATAATGCTGTTTTGCTGGAGAAAGAGGAGCCAAACCATAGACTGCGGTTGGTTGCATATGTGCGGGTAGAGGATGTGCCGCATGACTTGCCAGTAATGGTCTGGCTGAGCTGTGATGTGCTGGAGGTGGTAATGCACGACTAGAATCATACAACGTTAATGGAGACGAGCTGTAAAAAAGGGTTAAAATTCATTAGAAATTGTCATCAAAGTTCTAAAAAGTAAAAATATCATTATTCTTATTTTCTAACTAATCTAAAGGATATTTGAGCTAATTGAAAATCTGAGAAAATTCAGGATCTTTGATCAGTTGACGTGACATTTCATCGACAGAAATTATATGGACACTAGTGTGGTCCTTAAAAATGAAATTTTCGAATTTTATAATTCGTACTCCCTGCGATTTTGTTGCACAGAAAAAAAAAAGAGACACGTATTTTTTTATTTCACTGATTAATGGTGCCCTCATCGAGCATGAAACTTCCCATGTATTTTGCATGGGAAAAAAAAGGTTTTTCGTAGATTTGCAATAAAATAATGAAAAAACAACATTATTTTATAGGATTACTCTGTTTCTCTTAGAATATTTACAAAGAGATTTTTTTGGAAATTAATTTTTTTTTAAGAGCCCACAAAAAACACCATAAATTGAAAAATCAGGAAAAAATAGTTGAAAAATATTTATTATTATCTTTTTGACATTTTTTGTACAATTTTCAATAAATAACATAAATATAAACTTTTAACAGTTATTTCATGTAATTGATAATTTGTTTAAACAAATTCTTATTATTAATTCATAGGAATTTATCAATCACTCCGAGTCAATAAAACACACATATGTTTTTTTACGTTTCGGCAGCTATGCTGTCCTCATCAGAAACTAAAAATTTTTTTTATTAATAAAATTATAAACAAAGTATACAAAAAATACGAAGAATTTTTAACTTAAAAAAATTAGTTTGTAAGAGTAAAATTACCATTAACAGATTTGTTAAAAATATATATATATAAAGTACAATCATTATGAAGTCAATAAATTTTAAATATAGATATTGTAGACAAGTTGCCACAACGGCACAAGGCTATCAACTGACAATAATATTAAAGTCACAATACTCTTCGATAAATTAAAAATCAAAACATCATTAACAACGGAAACAGAACAAATTGTAATATTAATATAAAATCGCAAAATCAAATGCTTGACCATTATTTTATATTTTATCTATTAATTTCAAAAAGAGAAAAATTTGTTCATTTAATTAAAAATAATTTTCATTTTATTTTTAATGGGGTGACAAAATATATTAAAATAAAAAATAATCATTTAAAACTATCAATTAAAAAAATAAATAAAAAAATAAATAAAAAATAAATAAATAAATAACACAAAACTTCAAAAAGTAAAAATAATGCAATTTTTAAACATAAGACTGAATATAACTATGATTTTGATTATGACAACTTTTTTATCCTAGATGTAGAACCAGTTGAAAATAAACGTTTGACTTCCGAAATGATACACATAAAGTTGGAAGAATATCCGATTAATAGAAAAGATGACGTTATGAATCTTAGTAATATTTATTCCCATTTTCTCTTAGATTTAAAATCTTGGACATGATGTTTTTTATTTCCCTATGGAAGTAGGATTATTTGTACTGTTTTGTTTTCGATCCTTTGATTTTTTATTTCTTTATTTCATTTATTTATTTATTATTTTGGCATTGTTTTATTAACATTTTTGACTTTCATATAATGTCTATTTTGTTTTAAACATTATTTATTTATTTATTTTATTTTTATTTCTATTTTTATTTCTATTTTTATTTATTTATTTTATTTTTTTTATTTTTTTAATTGATAGTTTTAAATGATTATTTTTGATTTTAATATATTTTGTCACCCCATTAAAAATAAAATGAAGTAAATAAAATGAAAATTATTTTTAATTAAATGAACAAATTTTTCTCTTTTTGAAATTAATAGATAAAATATAAAATAATGGTCAAGCATTTGATTTTGCGATTTTATATTAATATTACAATTTGTTCTGTTTCCGTTGTTAATGATGTTTTGATTTTTAATTTATCGAAGAGTATTGTGACTTTAATATTATTGTCAGTTGATAGCCTTGTGCCGTTGTGGCAACTTGTCTACAATATCTATATTTAAAATTTATTGACTTCATAATGATTGTACTTTATATATTTTTTTTTAACAAATCTGTTAATGGTAACTTCACTCTTACAAACTAATTTTTTAAAGTTAAAAATTATTCGTATTTTTTGTATACTTTGTTTATAATTTTATTAATAAAAAAATTTTTTAGTTTCTGATGAGGACAGCATAGCTGCCGAAACGTAAAAAAACATATGTGTGTTTTATTGACTCGGAGTGATCGATAAATTCCTATGAATTAATAACTTCACCGAGTGATAAATTCTTTTAAAATAAATTCTTATTATTATTGTTTATTTACAGCTTTTTATCAAATTAAGCTAGAGAGTTGCAACCTTATCCTCAATTTTACAACTTTTTAAGATATTTTTTTTTTCTATTTATCAAATTAAGCTACAGAGTTGAAATTTTCTCTTAATTTGTCAACTTTTTAAGATGAATGATACCAATTACTAATAATAAACTAAAAAATAACAATTCCACCTCTCTAAAAATAAAAACATGTCAAATTAAACAAATTGCAAATTTGTATCTTAATTTGATAAGAAGTTGAAATTAAACAATGATAATTTGTTTCAAAATATGGTAGTATTGTTTTTTTTTTAGTTTGTTATTAGTAATTGGTATCATTCAGCTTAAAAAGTTGCAAAATTGAAAGAAAATTTTAACTCTGCAGCTTAATTTGATAAAAAGATGATATTACACAGTAACAATTTGTTTAAACAATGGATATAATTGATATTGATATAATTGATATGGATATAATGGATATAATTGTATAGTTTTTTCTTAGTTATTGGTATCATTCAGCTTGAAAAGTTGTAAAACTGGAAAAAAGTTGAAACTCTGTAGCATAAATTGATAAAAAGTAGAAATTAAAGAATAATAATTTGTTTAAACAATTGGTAGAATTGTTATTTTAATAGTTTAATGTTAATAACTGGTTACATTTGTCTTAAAAAGTTGTAAAATTGAGAATAAGGTTGCAACCTTTCAGCTTAATTTGATAAACAATTGTGAATAAACGATAATATTTTGTTTAAACAAATTAGCAATAACATGAAATAATTGTTTAAAGTCTATAATTATGGTATTTACTGGAAATGGTACAGAAAATGTCAAAAACATAATAATAAATATGTTTGTATGTGTGACCGTATAATATATATACGACGACTTGAGATAAATGGCTTTTCGGTCAATAATAATAATAATAATAAATATTTTTTAACTATTTTCCCCTGATTTTTGAATTTATGGTGTTTTTTGGAACTTTTTAAAAAAAAAGTTATTTTCAAAAAATGTCTAAAAAGAATTGTTAGAGGTCACTCTTTGCACATATTTCAAGAGAAACAGAATAGTCATATAAAATAATGTTATTTTTTCATGACTTTATTGTAAATCTACGAAAAATTGTTTTTTTTTTTCATGCAAAATACATGAGAAATTTTATGGTTGGTGAAGCACCGTTAAACATTGAAATAGAAATAAAATAATCCGTGTCTTTTCTTTTTTAATGTGCAACAAAATGAGAGGTTACGAACTCTAAAATTCGAGAATTTCATTTTTAGGACCAACTTAATGAACGTGTACTTTTGTATCATTAAAAAAAACATATATTTATTTTTTAAAAGGTACTTTTTTCTTTCCACAATTTAAAACACATTTTTTTGATACTATGTAAAATTATCTATTGAACAAATGCAAAAAGGCAGCAAAATGATAAATACTTCAGAAATATTGTCAATTGAGAATTTAACTACATTTGTGAAAATTTATTTGACGAGAAATGGTATGTATAGACAGTCTGATAAAAAGTTAGTCCAAAATTATAAACGTTAAATTTTCAACAAATTGCAGTTTTTAATTACTCTTTTTGTAAAAAATATAATTGTTCACACTTCCACTGAAGAATATTATTTTTCTATTTAAAAAATCAAAATAATGCATTTGGACTAACTTTTTTCCGATTATGTGTATCATTCCTCGTTAAGGAGGTTCTCTGCATTTACATAACCTTAAAGTAGAAAGTTGTTTTTCACGTTTTTTACCCCAAATAAAAATATTATTGAAATCAATTTCATAAAATTTTGAAAGATCCAGTTGTACATTTTTCAGAAAAAATTAGGTAGAGCTATAATTTGTTGTTAAATAATGTTTAAACATCTTTTGCTTTTTCTTTAAATCTAGTTCAAATTTGTAATTTTCATCCAAGTTTAACAAATAATAGCTCATTTTTTTCGTTGAAACATTCTCTAAAATTTTGTTTGTTGAGTTTTTTTTAAATAATATTTTGTTTAAAAGTTATTAGACAAATAGAATTTGTTTTTTACGTATTGTTTAAACAAAATAATACTTAACAAAATCTAACAAATAAAATTGCAGAGAATGTTTTAACGAGAAAAATGCGCTATTCTTTGTCAAAATTGGATGAAAATTACAGATTTTAACTGGATTGAAAGAAAAAATATAAAATGTTAAATAATTATTATCTAAGAACAAATTTTAGATCAACCAACTTTTTTCTAAAAAATGTACAACTGGATCTTTCAAAATTTTGTGAAATTGATTTCAAAAATATTTTTATTTGGGATAAAAAACTACTTTTTAGTTTGAGGTTATGTGAATGGAGAGAGCCTCCTTAAAAACTAAATCAACCTTTTTACTTACTAACTCATTTTTTTGTGGATCCTTAACTAATTAGAATTAAATTAGAAAAAAAATGTTTACAAATTTGACAAGAAATCTAAATATTCTTAATTTGTAATATAATAATTTTTTGTATTTATAAAAACAGGTGTTCACGTAATTTCTAACGATGAAGTATTCGAAATTAAAGAAAAGATTGTAAGAGCAGGAAAAATAGAGTTAAAATGAATTTCAACAAATTTCAAAACAATCATCAGTGAAATTATAAAATATAAGTGAATTTCTTGAGCTTCAACAAAGTTTTGAATTTTATAATAAAACTCACTCAAAGAAAAATTACTAAAATTTAGAAATAACAGCAAAATTATAATTTTTAAAATAATTCATGGATCAAGAAACGTCCTTTATTTTTATTTCATTTTTTTAATTAAAATATTAAAGTTCGATTCTAAGAAATTCAAATAAAATTTGTATTTCAGATTAATATTTAAGAAAAAAAGGAAAATACCAAAGTAAAAAAACCAAAACGAGTTGAAATTTCATACATTAGTTATATTTTTTAGCTCTTATAAATCGATCTTTAGATTTAAAGGATGTCGACGAATCGAAGATTTTTAAATCACAACCTTAAAAGTTAAAAATTATTTTCATTATTTTGACTTATTTACAATTAAAAAGTAGAACTACTAAAAAAAGATAAGATAAATCGCAAAATAAACAATAATTATTGATGGATATACCTTTAATTAATTATACCTTTGGTTAAATGAATAATTATGTAAATTACGTTCTAAAAGTAGAAATTGAAACAAGTTATCATAATTTCACAAAATTCAGACTTCAAGGATGTGATTTATTTAAAGAACTAAACGTGCGAATTGGTAACTAGAGAATAATTAATTTAAATTTTCAATGAGAATCGAAAATATTGGTACAAAAATTCTAAGTTTTATGTAGCTTCAATGAAATGAGACGATCAGCATGCCTAGTTTTTTTTAAGTCAATTTTCCGAACTTACAAAATTTCAATTAAAAAAATTAATACAAATTTCATGCAATCGATGTTCACTTATTTCAAAATTCTTTGCAGTAACAAAACGATTTTTTTAAATTTCTATATTTCAAAATATAAAATATTCCTTTAGCAATACAAAAATATAAATAAATTACTTTACAAATTGAATTTGAAAAAAGAAAGATTAAGGTTGCATTGAAATTTTACAAAAGTTTTCCTAAACATGCCAAAAGACTCGTTCAGAGAAGTCTGTAAAGCGATCTACAAATTTTTACAGATCTAAATTTATTAGACATCAATGATCCTAAATTTAATAAATCTCTCAACGATCTAAATTCAGAAAACAAAAATCTACAGACAATAAAAATAAAATACGCAATAAAATTGTTACAAAAAACTAGAAAGCTTAAAATTTTTTCACCAACACTACAAAATTCTCTATTTAATGAGAAAGCAATAAATAAAAAAAGACAAATTGAGACAAATTTTGATAGTAAACTTATGAAAAAAATATTTGTACTTGTTACGCCGTCTACCTTAAAATACTTTTGAAAAAACACGTTTAGATAGGTTATCTTATGTTACTGCGTCTGCGCAAAAGTTCGTTGTCATGGCAACGAATTTCTGCGCAGGCGCAAATGTAAGGAAAAAGCCTATCATAAGGCGCTTTCTCGAAATTTCCGTATCATAAAGTAGACAGTGTAATTAGCCTCAAATACTGATAAAAAGAATCAGAGACAGGTCTGATGGTAAAATTCTAAAGGACCTTATACTAAAATCTATTGTAATCTACTAAAATTAAAATTGACTACTAAACTAGAATAGGTAATATAATAAATGATACACACATGCATGCATCAACTAGGTGTCTAGGTACCCACCCGGGTGTAAATCCCTGAAAGGTGGGCACTTGTTGTTGCTGGATAGCAGATGGAGCCTGTGAAGGCGCAGCAGTTACATAAACTGGGGGAGGCACAGGGTGGGCCCTTGAGCGCACATGAGTGTACTCTTGGTACAAAGGTTGTCCCAGATGTTGGGCACTTCCAACAACGGGACCTCCAGTGGGACTTCGGCCTCCACCTCCACCCCCAGGACTCAGATGAGCTGGATGCCCATGATGACTGTGACTATGACTTGGATGGGCCGACGAACCCACCACCTGGCTCTGCCTACAAATCCCAACAAACAAAACCGTTCCCGATTATCCACTTTTCATGCTTTCTCTATTTCATCTCTCGATAAATTCAGTCTTGTTTCCTTTTAAATTCACAATTTAACTCCTTTAACCTCAAACTCATCAAAAGTTCATCTAAGAATTTTAATAATTGAAAGTTCAGGGCGTCTAGCGAATGATAATTTTCAAATTCCCAGATTTCTTATAAATAAATTAAAAAAATTAAATAATGAAAAATTGAATAAAAAAATGATTAAAAATTGAGATAAATAATTTAAAAATGAAAAAAAATAATTAAAATTTGAGAAAATAATTGAAAAAACTGCTCTATATATTTTAAATAAAGAAAAGTTAAAGAAAATTGCAGAAAAATACTTCAAACTTTCAGAAGTGAATTGAAAAGATAAGAAAATAATTAAAAAAATAGTGAAAATAAATGAAAAAAAGATAAACATAATTTAAGATTGAAGAGAATAATTTTTGGAAAACTTTTTGGAAAATTATTTAAAAAGAACGAAAGTACCTAACTAACTAATTGAAATGTCAGATAAATAGTTTAAAATTTTAGAAATTATAAACAAAATTGAAAATTAAAAGAAATACATTTTGTAAAATATTTGAAAAATAATTTTAAAATTTGAATTTTGAAGAAAATAATTGGAATATTATACAAACAATGATAAGATGTAAAAAATAACTGACATTTGAGTGAAATAATTAAAAAAAATTACAGAATTTTTTGAAATAAAAAAAATAATTGAAATTTTAGAAAAATACATGAAGATCTTAGAAATCAATTGAAATAAATGAGAAAAATTAAAAAAAAATAGAAAAATTAATTGATGAAAGCTAAAAATAATTGAAATTTACGATAAATAATTAAAAAAAATTTTGGAAATCATGAAAACAAATGAAAATATTTAAAAATTGAAGAAAATAATTGAAATTTTAGAAAAATCTTGGAAAATAATTTTAACTACTTCCTCTATGAGAAAGCAATTGAAAATAATAATTAACAATCAAGGAAAATAATTGAAAAATGATAAAATTAATACAAAATGGAAAAAAATTTAAATATGCTTAAAATGATTTTAGATTAAAAAATAAAATTGGAATATGATGAAAATAATTTAAATATGACAAATTGAAAACAGTCAATAAAATTTGAGAGAAGTAATTGTTTTCAATTTTTTTACTTTTAAAATTTTAATTAAATAGAATATTTAAAAAAAGAGAAAAATAATCGAAAATTGATGAAAATAATTGAAATTTTGGATAATTAATTAAAAAATTACAGAGTTTATTTTTAATTATATTTGAAAGTTCAGGAAATGAATTCGGAAATTATGAAAATGATTAAAAATTGTAGATAATAATTGCGAAATAACAAAAATAATAATAAATTAAAAATATTAATTGAAATTTGCGATGGATAACATAAAATTTAGGTTTAAATAATTAAATTAATTAAATGTCGAGAAAACAAAATTTTAATTTAAATAGTGATTGAGAAAACTAAACAAAAGAAATGAAATTTAAAGGTAAATTTAAGATTCAGGAAAACAATTTAAAATTAGTTAAAAATTGCAAAAAATAATTGAAAAATTATCAAAATAGTGCAAAGTTTTACTTTTAGTTATTGAAAGCATAGATGAAAACAATTATTAAAAATTGAAGAAATTTTTAAATCACTTCAAATTTAGTATATTTGAAACGATTAATTGAACTTTTAATCAATGCAAGTTAACATTGACTGAAATTTGAAGAAATTTAAATTCCTATAAATTTAAAATTTGAGAACATTTTAAAAAGGTGAAATAATAATTCAAGAAGTCTTAAGAGAGAATCTGAAACTAAAAAATAGCTTTTTACACCAAATAAAAATATCATTAAAATTAATTTCACCAAATTTTGAAAGATCCACACTTTAAAAAAAATTAGGTTTAGCTAAAATTTGTTGTCAAATAATAATATTATTCAATATTTTTTTTATTAAATCTAGTTAAAATCTGTAATTCTCATCCAATTTTGACAAATAATAGTTTATTTTGCTCTTCGAAACATTTTTTACAATTTTATTTGTTGGGTTGTGTTTAAGAATAGTTTCTTTAAAAGTTAAACAGATAATATTTGTTTTTTACTTATAGTTTAAACAAAACATTATTTAAAAAAAGCCAACAAATAAAATTGTAGAAAATGTTTTAAAGAGAAAGATGAGCTATTATTTGTCAAATGATAAATATAAAACTTGATCTTTCAAAGTTTGTAAATTCCATTTTAATATATTTATTTGGGGTGAAAAACCACTTTCCAGTTTGAGATTATGTCAATGGAGAGAATTTCCTTCAGAAATAAGAAGAATGAGAGCATTTAATAAAAAATAATGACAAACGGAGAAAACGTTCTATCAAAATCAAACAAATTATGAATAAAAATAAGAAAATAACCCAAATAAAATCCTTATGAATGCAAAAATAAGAAAATTGGGAAAATATAAAAATATAGAACAAAATATAAAAGTGTAAAATTACCTACAAGAAAACAGTCTAGAAAAGAAATTTCTCTAAAGTTACAAGTTACGACTTTCATTCAAAAAAAGAAAAAAAAATTAAAAGCGACATAAGAATGACAAAAAATATATAAACAATTGGAAACACCTTTCAAAATTAGAAAATCAATGACAAATTTTTCAACTTTAACTAAAAAGAATATTTTTTAAAAAATTAGAATTATTAGGAAATTAGTTTTGAAAATCATAAAATGATTATAACAGAAAAGAGAAAAAAACTACTTTTAACAAAATTCATCAGCTTCGAAAAATTAAAATTTGAATTTATAAGAATTAACAGAAAAATGATTATTGTGAATATGCAAAATAATTAATTTTTCACTATTGAAATTCTCGAGATTCATTTACGAACTTCTGGTATTTTTTGCAAGTTTCCTGATTTTTTTTACAAACTTCCGTCAACTTTCCGGATCGTTAGACACCCTGCAAAAGGATCACAGTATTTCACTTTATTTATATTTATTTGTTAAAAATAAAATGATAAAATTAAAAAAATATATAACTATAAAATCAGAATTTTGTAGAAGATAGATTATCCATTTATAATAAATTAGAATTTGAATAAATTTATAATTTATTGCCAAGTAAACCGATAAATGATTTAACTATTAAAATTAAGAATAGTGTCAGGTTAAATAAATAAATAAATAAATAAATAAAGATGAAAAATTATCAGAACAGGAGAAATGAATGATTACATTTCAAATAAAGATAAAAAAATGAAATTCTATGATCTCTATAATTGCAAAAAAGTCGAAACAAAAAAATATTCATTGAAAAAATGTCTCTTTCATGAAAATTCAAAAGAATAACAATACTCTTTTATTTATTAAAGTTTCCCTGTTACTGAAACTTTTTTTAAAACAAACTCCAATTAATTATCTTTCGGTTCAATAGTCAAAGTGTTAATCAAACTGTTGAATAATTTCTAATTTCTACCCTTCACTCATGCAATAACTACGTTGGAAACAAGTCTGACTAATTATCTTACAGTAGCAATTAAATCTAATTTATCAATCTTTCTCTAATTTATAATAACTATATACACTACCGTCGGGAATTATCAATACGGACTTTTTTCCTTGACTGCAAAAGGTCGGTTATTTTTTAAAATATATTTAATAAAATTTTTTCTTTTTAAGCAGGGACTGACACGAAAACCGAATTCTGTATCTGTTTTGAATTGTTGTGACGAAACAAAAATGTACAATCAATATTGTTTTGTATTGAGCCTGAAACGAAAAGGCTCTGAATTTCGTTTTCGTCTCCTGCAAGAAAAGAATTGTGTTTAAAATTGTTTTTGTGAAATTTAGAGCCTTTTTTATGAGAAACGAAAACGGAATTCGGAGCGGATTTTCGTTTCGGGCATGAAACGAAAACAAAATTCGAAGTCTTTTCGTTTCGGGCATGGAGACGAAAACGTAATTCAGAGCCTTTTCGTTTCAGGTTCAACACAAAACAAAATTAAATTTATATTTTGTTTCAGTTTTTCAAAACCGAAACGAAACAAAAATAAAATATATTTTGTTTCGGTTTTCGTGTCAGTCCCTGTTTTTAAGTAGTTAATACCTTTTAAAGTTCTGCAAATAATTATCTCTAAAGGAAAGGATTGGTTCAGTTTTTAAATAAAATATCACAAAATAGTTAAATTTTCAATGTTTTTTTAAAGTTAATATTATTTCTGTAGTAATTAATATTTCTTCACGTTCTTGGCTTTATTTTACAGGACATATACAATTGTATAAAAGTATATATACTATATACAATTAAAATAACTTTTTGCCATTAATGTGAATTTTTTTTCTTTGAAAATGCAGAGAAATTATTTGGGTATTGCGCACTTTGTTTGACAATCTGCATTTTCAAGGGAAAAATTTTCACATTAAAGGCAATAAGTTATTTTAATTATAAATAAGCCCAAGAACGTGGAAAAATATTAATGTAAAATAATATTAATTGTAAGAAAACATTGAAAATGTAACTATTTTGTGATATTTTATTTAAAAACTGAACCAATCCTTGCCTTTAGAGATAATTATTTGCAGAACTTTAACAGGTATTAACTACTTAAAAAGAAAATTTTTTATTAAATATATTTTAAAAAATAACCGACTTTTTGCAGTCAAGGAAAAATGGGCCGTACCGACAATCCCCGACGGTAGTGTAACAAAAAAAATCCTTTTAAATAGAAATTTGATACTAATTTTCAAAATACAAAACTCTAGAAATGCAAGGCAAAAGAAAAAATAACAAGTGCCATGGACCACGAAATCATTAAATCTGGCACTTAAAATTGATAAATAAATGATAAATCTAGGTAGAAGACTAATTCAAATCTGTAGAACACGCCATGCTTTCGATAAATCAATATAATAATAAAAAATTCTTCTACGAATTGTAATAAAATGATTAGCATTGAATTACTTCTCACCTGTATTGGTGCACTGAATTAGCCACCGCCCATTTTTGGTGCTCCCTTGAGTGCGCAACCGGTGGCTGAACATACTCGTGTTTATATTCTGATCTCTTAGTAGGCCAGGACACTCGCTTATCAGCGCCGGTGGTATAAACGATATGCTGTTCCTGCAGATGAGGATGAGCGCCGCTCGTGGTCACATACTGCAAGAAGTAGTCATGTTTATCATAGGCATCATCCTACAAAAACAGTACCCACCCAAAAATTACTACTAATTCTACAAAAACCAAACTTTCAAAATCCAATCTGTTGATTTGAAAAAATATCTTTTTTCTGATTATTTATTGTTTTTCTTATCAATTTTCTAGCATACCTGATAGGTCGGTGGTTCTTTGCAAGCAGGTGCGTGACAAGGATGAGGAGCTATGTACTCAACACCAGGTTCTGGCTTCGTTGCTACATTTATCATGTTGCATTCAGACTGCACTTTTGCTAATAAACGCTTTTTCTGTGATTGTGAAGAGTAGCCAGAACTAGAGCAGAAACGACTCATTAATAAACAGAAAGCTACAAAAATGAGAGCAAGGAAATGTAAGAAAGAAAGGCAAAGAGCAAGAGAGGGTAGAAATATAAAAAGATTTTAAAGATGTGAAAAATAAAAGAGGTAAAAGAAATAGGGGAAAAATAAAAGGTAAAAAAAGATAAGAGGAAAAACAAAAGGTAAAAAAGAAAGAAGAAAATAATTAATGAAGCTGAAGCCGCTATTTTATTAACTAATTATTAGAAAAATAGTTTTATGTTGTTTTAGTTATTTCAGGGATAACAGTACCTTCTTTCCGTTAAATACATGAAAAGGTGAATCATTTTACAAAAAGGTGACACAAAAATTGGATAAAATAATGTAATAACTAAAATAACAGGAATTTTGATCTATTAATATTTGTATTGATTAAAGTTTATATTATGTTTTGGTCGGATTCAATTTATAATGAACTTGTATTAAAATTAATTGATGAAAAACCTCTTAAAGTTTTCAGAACTAAGAGTTGAGGATTAAATTTGAGATGGAAAAATAAAATCAAAATTTATATCGCTTCAATTTCTAATGAATTAAAAGAGGAAACGATTCAAAATTGGATAAATGAAATTTGTAACTGATTAAATAAAAAATGATTAGAATTTACAGTTTGATTAAAATTCGAATAAATTAAACTTAAAATCTATTGAAACTTTCAGCAATAAAAATACGAATTAAATTCGAAACAAATTAAATTGATATTACTTGAACTTTTAATCGATTATAATTTAGATATATTGAAATCTGAATCAATTGAATTTGAGGTTAATTAAAAATAGGCTGATCTTTTAAATTTGTTTAAAATTAATTTTTACTGTTTAAAATTTTTTGGAAGTAAATACAGAAAGAATAAAAATTTTAATAAATTGGGATTTTCGAGATAATTAAATATATATAAATTAAAATTTAAATCTAATTAAAATTTCAAAGAATTATATTTAATTTTATTTATCAGAATCGATTTATATTTATACCAATAAAAATTACAATTTACTGAAAATTGTTTCATTTAAAATTTGCGTAGATTGAATTTGAGGTTAATTAAAAAAGAAAAAATTGAAATTTATATCCTTTAAAATTTGCCAGCAAATCTTTTTGACTGTTTACAATTGTAAGATCTTAAACTGTTTAAATTTCGAGTTGATTAAAATTTTGATTATAATGATTCTTTAACAAATTAAAATTACAAATTTTAAATTTTAATTAAAATTTATTGAAATTTATATTTATTAAAATTTGGACAAATTGAATTTGGGGGCTGAATAAGTTTACAATGAATTGAAATTTAAGTTTTTTATTAAAATCTCAATGAATTAAGTTTATAATCTATTGAAATTTTCACCAAAAAAATTATTATTGACTGAAATTCATAAGAGATAAAACTATTGTATATTTAAAATTGGATTAATTGAAATTTTGAATCTGGTTACATTTTTAATGAACTAGAATAATCAAAATCTGATTAAACTTTCGAGGAATTATATTTGTAATCGATTTAAATTTTCACCAATAAAAATGATAAATTTGGTTCGTTTAAAATTTGAATGTATTAAAAATAAAATCAAGTGCAATTTAGATGCTTTAAAATTTGAGTGAAATTAATTTTGACTATTTATGGATAAATTAAATTTCAAGTTGATTTAAAGTTTAATTATAATTAACATTTGGACAAATTAAAACGAAGATTGATTGAAACCTAGATTAATTAAAATTTTGATAAATTCAAGTTTGGATTAAAAAAACTATGAAAAGATAAAAAATAGAAATAGGTGGCTAATTAACGAAATAGGTGAAAAAGGTGAATTGAAAAAAGATAAAAAAGATGGCATTCTGTAATTTCTGTTATTATTTTATTTAGATTCGAAAATTGTATTAAAAATGTGAATATTTAAAATTTTCAAAAAATACCGGCTAATTTCAGCTTCATGGTAAAAAATGAATAGAAAAAGTAAAAGGGAGCAGAGTATAAAAAAAAAGCAGAAGCTTCAGAGATAAATTTTTCAAAGGCACTAAATTTTGTTTACCTAATGTGATGTTGTGGTTGAGGTTCATGTTTGATGTGTTGTGTGGACTGTGGATGATGATGCTGATGCAAATGTTGATATAAATGAGCATTGGCTCGACCTGGACTGCCTTCTCCATCGCTATCTCCCACTGTCACACAGCTGATAACATTTTTACGTAGCGCCCGTTGTGACGACGAAGAGTGTAAACCGTTGCTGTGGCCGTTGATATGCAAATGACTCGTCAAGTGAGTTGGTTGAGAACTCTGTACAATTCTTGGTGTTGATTGTGTGCTGCACATTGAAATAAAATCAAATTTATCAATAAAAATAGAAAATTGCGTGACGAAATTTCCCAAAAACAGAAAAACATTCAAGACTTTCGAATGCGACAGACTGCTACAACAATGATTGACATTTAATATATAAATATATATTTAAATAAACAACATGTAATTAATTTAACAACATTAAATTATTTAATTAAAATTAACTTGCGACATTTATTCTGAAAATGTAAAACAAATAACAGGATTGCTACAATTTTCAAGTGGAAAAAAAAACATTTTTGGTAAAATTAGGATTATTTTTGTAAATTAAAAATCTTAAAGTTTTATTAATTACTGCTTCTTTATAGAGGGAGTATTTTAATTATTTATCAAAGTGTCTAGCGAATTGAAAGATTTACGGAAATATTGTTTTTCAATTATGAAAATAAAGAAAATGAATTGTAAATGAGTAAAGAGATTAAGATAAAGGAAAAAAATACTGAATGTAGTTTAAAACTTTTTTAATTCATTAATAAAAGTTTATTTTCTTCAAACTTAAAATGTGGAGCACATATCAGTAAAAACGATTCTATATATCAAATCGTCTAATGGTTCAGAGTTCCTTTTTTTTAATCTAGCATGTTTAAGTACGATAGTATTTATTTTTAAAAAATGCTCTCGATGGTTAACATGCAATTTTGTAAAAATACCGAAAAATAAATAAATAAAATACAAAAATACCACTAAAAACAAATTGATTTAATTTTTATTTCATTAAAATTAAAACGATTGCAGGAATTGCAGAATTTTTTTTATCATTGAATATTGTGTATTTATTATGAATTTATTTAAAGATACAAGATCCTAGATTTATTTTCAATCAATTGAAATCCGAAAATTTAAATCAATAAAAATTTGAATTACATGGAAGCTTCACTTATTTTAACCCGGTCTACGCAAATCCATGACAAAAGTCGCACGTATTTTAACTTCCATGTACTTATAGAGAACTTCTCTGATTGGCTGATCCAATTCGCAGCAACCAATCAAAAAGGTTGGTTAGTTTTGATTGGTCGACAAGTTAAAATAAATGCGATTTCAAATAAGCGAGACTTTAAATAAGTGAAGTTGCAGTGTAATTGACTTGGGGTGTTGTTTAAAATGTAAATAATTGAGTTGAAATTATTAAAGTTTAAATAAAAAGAAGACGAAGACAAGTTTTCTATTAACCCAATATTTAAAATTACCAGAACACAAGACTGAAATTAATTTTTATTCTTTCAATTTTATACGAATTCCCGGTTCTAAATTAAAAAAAAAATTCCTGGATCTTTTTTCAAATTTCCCGTTTTTTAACAATCGCTAGACACTGTAATTATTATATAAATATTATTCACTACATTAACATTGTATAATACATAATAAAGTGTAAATGTCCCAATTACCCACAGTAAATAAAGCAAGCATTTATATTTTGCTCAATTAATCTAAAACAATCAACGATTATTGGGACATTTACCCAAATTGTAAAAATCCTGAAACAATCACATCGCTGTAGAATTGTCGCAAACGATCTGATAAGGCAATGCTTGAAAAAAAGGGTTAATTAAATTGTTAGTCTGGTGATTAATTCTCACGCCAAGCTCCACAACCAGAAAACCTAATCAAGCAACGACATTAATGAGCTTTTTTTTGCATCCTGCGAAGAATTATCAGTGAGTAAAAAAGGTCTGCTCAGAAAAAGAATGATCGGTTATTGACTTGAGGTGAAGGTGAAATTGTTAAATTTGCGAGTGGAGAGTTACATAGAAAACATTTATGTGTTTAATGCGTGTTTATCAAGAGTCCGGGGCTGCGTTTGAGCAGACCTTACAAAAAACAATGAACCAAGATGTGCTTAGTGTGCTTCCGGTTATTGTTTTAATGTACCTTCGAATGACTTCCTCGCGGACAGGACGTCCATCGCCAGACAGGCGAGGTGCCAAACTTTGACAGGCTCCGCACTGGCGATCTCCGCAGCTGTCAATGATATATTTACGAATGATTCGAGTAGTATTTCAAAGCCGAAATTGCATCAATTTTATCTCTCTTTTTTTATAATTGTGTATATTATAAAACTGGAGACAAAAAGTTTCAGTAAAAGTTGAAACAAAAAGTTTCATTTTTCAGACTTACTGATACTTTTTGACTCGATAAAGTTAAATTATAAAAAAAAAATTGCACAGAATAATATAAATGAATGAATTAATAATAGCTTCAGTTGCAAAATTTGATATGTATTAATTCATTCTTAATTCGAGATAACAAAAAAAAATAGATTCTTATGGGTCAAACTATTATATTTCACACAAGTTGGTCGCGCCGTATTTTTTGGAAATTTTTATTTTGAATATATATTAAAAAGTAATGTTTTAAGAACTTATTTCTACAATTTATTCTTAAATTCATTTTTTAATAGTTTAATTAAAAATTAATTTTGTATCTTTGAAGGTTCAGAAAAATGTAACTTTTATGCAGATTAAAATTGATTGGAATATGAGAAAATTAAATTTAATTTACACGGAAATGTTAAAAGTTAATTAAATTTTTATTTTCGATTAATAAAAGTAACTTTAATAATAATTAAATGAGTAAAGAAAACCTTATTTAAAAAAGAAGGTAAAACAGGGTGTCTACTAATTTCGTCTCACAAAATTCCCGGTCACTTCCCGGTTTTTCCCGGTTTTTGTTCCTATTTTTCCCGGTTTTTTCTCTTGTAAACTTAAAATATATTTTAAGCATAAAATAAATTCAATTACATTTGATAATTGAAGAAAATAATTGAAATTCAAAAAAAATAATTGAGATTTGAAGAATTAAATATTAAACTTTACAAAAAATAATAATTAAGAATTAAAAGAAACAATTAATAATGGAAAGAAATAATTGAACAATGACAAAGATATTTGATAATTAGAAACAAAATTTAAAAGAAAGGAAATATTAATCGTCAATTGAGTAATAATTGAAAAAATTAAACAATGGTTATTAAATTCAATGAATATAATTGAAAATTGGTCAACTAGATCGAAAATCCAAAAAAATAATTTAAAACTGAAGAAATAAATTGAAAATTAAATAATGAGATTGAAATCGGAAAAACACAGAATTATTTAATATTAAAAAAAAAACAATTGAAAATTGAGAAATAAAATTGAAATTCGAATACAATAATTGAGAATTAAAGAAAATTACTGAACAATTGGATTGAAAAAAGAAGAAAATAATTTATAATTAAAAAAAATGGAAAATGCCAGGAATTATTTAATATTGAAGAAAACATTAAAAATTGAAGAATAGAATTGTTATTTAAAGAAATTAATTGAGAATTGAAAAAATAATTGAACAATTGAACAATTAAATTGAAAATAGAAGAAAATTATTGAAAATTGAAGGAGGTTTTGAAAAATGAAATAAATAACTGGTAATTGAAAAAAAATAATTGAAAAAAGTCGAGATTACTGAATATTGAAACAAACAATTAAAAATTGAACAAAATAATTAAAAATTAAAGATAATAATTGAAAATTGAAGAAAGTACTTAAAAATTTAAGACAATATTTGAAAACAACAGAAAAATTTAGAAATCGACTGAAAGAATTGCGAATTGGTGAAAATAATTTAAAAATTATCAATTTACATTAAAAGAAATTGAAAGAAAAACATAATTTAAAAAAGCTGAAAATTGTTGGATATTTAAGAAAATTGAGAAATTGAAAGAAATATGACAAAATAATTGGAAATTGAAGAAAATAATTGAAATTTAAGAAAATAATTGAAATTTAAGAAAAAAATTGGAAATTGAAGAAAATAATTGAGAATTGGAGGAGTTATTGAAATGTGAAATAAATAAATAATAATTGAAAAGAATAGTTGAAAAAGTCGAGAATTATTGAATATTGAAATAAGTAATTAAAAATTGAAGGGAATAATTGAGATCTGAAGAAAATAATTGAAAATTGAATCAAATAATTGACAATTGAAAAAAGAATTTAGAGTTGAAGAAAGAAATTAAAAATTGATTAAAATAATTGGCAGTTGAAGAAAATATTAGAAAATAATTCAGAAATGAAGAAATAATTTGAAATTAATGAAAATAATTCAAAATGGAAGAAAATAATTGTAAATTAATGAAAATAATTGGAAATTTAACAAAATAATTGAGAGTTGAAGAAATTATTGAAAATTGAATATAATAATTGTGAATTTCTGAAAATAGTTGAATAACTGAAGAATTGAATAATATATTGATATATTATTTTTCAATTTTTAATGTGTTTTTTATTTTTCAATTGCATAATTGTCGCATAATTACACAAAATTAAAACGCATAATCAAATTGGTTCAAAATGCATAAAGTTACCATCTTTATTTATAAAACAAATTTATATATTAGTCAAATTTATTAGCCCAGAAAGAAAATTCCCGGTTTGACAGAAAATTCCTGGTTAATTCCCGGTTTTTCCCGGTCAATTTTGATTCCCGGTTATTTCCCGGTTTTCCCGGTTAGTAGACACCAAAAAATGAGAATTTTTCGACATTTTAAAAATACACAAGCTGTTTTGTGTATTCCACAAACTGATTTGTAAATCCCACAAAATGATTTATGCATTCCACAAACTGATTTGTAAATTCCACAAGCTGTTTTGTGCATTCCATAAACTGATTTATAAATTCCACTATTCATATTCTAATTAATTTTAATCTATAGTAAAAAAAAAAATATATATACATAATATGTTTCTGAACCTTTAAAGATAAAAAAATAATTTTTGATTAAACTAATAAATATTTTTAAAAATAAATTTTAGAAATATGTTCTTAGAATATTACTTTTTAATATATTTCAAAAATATATTTCATAAAAATGTTCAAAAAATAGGGCGCGATCGACTCGAGTGAAGTATAATGTTTTGATAATGAACATTTAAAATTATTGAGTTTTAAAAAAAGGCGTTTCTTACCATTTACCAGGAGATTCGTCTTCGCTGTCACTGATTGTAATAACAGAAACAGCAGGCGAAGGGGTGTCGTGAATGGTGATAGTTTGCTGTCTGGCATAGGAAACTTGTTGGTGTTCGTTGATGTGATTACCGTTGTGTTTTCCCGAATAGTGATGGGATTGTAAAATTGGTTGTTGTTGCCAGTGGCCATTCGTTGGAGAATGACGTCTCATATTACTCGGGGGAGTGCTCTCCTTCACTCTCTTTTTCACAGGACTCAACTGTTGTGTCTCTTTCTTGTGCTCATGTCTGTGCTGAGTCTGTTGTGGCACTGCCAAGTGATGTTGATGATGCTTTGTCACACTGCGCTTTCCCCAATTTTGTGATGGATGCTCCACTAAAGTACTAGTGTTGTAAACTTCAGTTACGGGGAACACTGGCCTCTGATCCTTCCCCAAAACAAGAGAGATTAATTCCGATTGCATTTGACAAATTTGTAAAATCTAACTATCATTAAGAATTGCATAATAGGAAAATAGATTAATAAGAAATAATACTTGTGAAAAAAACTGTAACTACTTGATTCAGGAAAAGGAAGGAATGAAAAACGAATCAGGATTCTTGTTTAAAAGCAAATTCTTCAGAAATCGTTTAGAACTCGGAGTTGGAAATCTTCTTTTCGCCTTAGGGATAAATGTGAACATTTATTAAATTTGTTAGGAATGTGGGAAAAGATTTTTGTTGAAGTTATTAAAAATTAAATTAGTAATAAATATGAAAACAAATGACAATATTTTTACACGGTTTCAGATTTGCACAAACTAATCGAGTGGAATTTTGAATAATTGAACGAATCAAAATCATTTGGGATAGAAACTTGTATAAATGCAACAATAAGAATAACTTTATACAAGTTTATTTTATCTTTATTCGAATAAGTTCAAATATTATAGAATATTTTATATTAAATAAATCAAAAATAAATATTTAAAACAAAAGTTGATTACAGGTAAGTTTAAAAATTAGATCCGAAAGCAAAGTTTAAAAAAGTTCATCCAATTAAGTTTAAGAAGTAAGTTCTTGAAATTGAAATTTATTTTTTTTAAACTTGAAATGTAGAACACATATCAGTAAAAACGATTTTAGAAATCAAACCGTCTAATGGTTCAGAGTTCCTATCTTTAATCTAGCATGTGTCAATTGCGACAGTACTTATTTAACAAAGATACTTTCGAATGTTAACATGCAAAATTTTAAAAAGGCTTCAAAATGTTTATTTATACAATTCCAGTTTTTTGTGTAAATTTAATGAGTATTTTTTAAGGGAAAAGACGGATCTTCGATTAGGAAAAAATAGAAATTTACAGGAAAATTTAAATTAAATCAAGCCGGAAAAGGAAATATTAATATATAAAATATTTGCAATTATTTTATAATTAAGGAAAGTACCAATAACAAAGATTTTAAAAATTTTACCGATCAAAATTAGGATTGATTGATTTAGTTGGCTTCAAATTAATTACATTTAAAATTGATTTAAATTTCTATTCCTAAAGTATCATTATTTTAACAATTTGATTGTTGTCGTCTATTCTAATATCTATGTAAAAAACTGTCTTTTGTTTCATATTTATTACGAATTTTATTACAAGGACGCTGAAGATTTTATTAAATGCATAGAAAATTGGTTCAATAAAATAATTTAAAATTAAATAAAAGAATTTCAAGTAACCGTACCTGTAAAATAGCTGAACTATCAACAATAAGAGGTCTTCCCCAGTCTCCAGCATCACTGAGAAGAGGTTGTTGAATAGTTGCATGTTGAGGTGGTAATTGTTGCCAAGATGGCACAATCGCAGCCATTTGTCTACTACCTCCAGGCCAAGATGTCTGCACAGCATTCTGAAATTCCAGAAAATAAATTGACCATTATTTCTCGATAAAATATAATTAAAATATAATTAGTATTTTTATTATATTTTTGTTCAACATGGTAGTCACTAAAAACGGACAAAAAAGTTCCTGATTTTTCTTTTAAATCAATATGAAAGTATTCATAAATTGACTAATAAATAAATAATTCATTCGAAAATCAAGTCTTTAATAGTTCAAAAATACTGGATCATAAACATACACATTTTTCTGAACTTTTTGAATTCTTAGTCCATTTATAAAACAAAAGTTCCTTATTTTCCTATATTGACGATTTTATCAGACCAATTACAGAAATCTTTTTTCTTTTTAATTCTAAAATAAAATTTTTTCTTAGTAATTGGTTCAAAACTAACTAAATTCTGAATAAAATGAGCCCAGGATTGTTTAGTTCACTTTAGAAAAATTGCACTGTAAAAAAAGTGTAAATTGCAGGGTTTTTAAAATTTTAAATACGTTTTGAAATAATAGCCATTTTTTCATGTTCTTGGTGTGATTTTAAAGATAATTTTCAAAAGAAATAAAAAGTCATCAAGATTGTTGCACAATTTTTTTCTTCGATTTTTTCTGAAGGCAAATTGAGAACAAAAAAATTTAAATAATATAATTAGTGAGAAAAATATATTTTAAAATTAGAATTTAAAATTTTAAAGTTTTTGCAAAAATCTTTTATAAATCTTTTTCATTACAATTTTGAAAAATATTTTTCTCACTAATTATATATAATATTTAATTTTTTTTGCACTCACTTTACCTTTAGGAAAAATTTAAGAAAAAATTTTTGCAACAATCATGATGGATTTTTTTAAATTCTATAGAAAATTATCTTTAAAAGCACACCAAGAACATAAAAAATTTCTATTATTTTCTAGGTTATTTAAAATTGGAAAAAACAATGCAATTTACACTTTTATTACAATAAGTTTTTCTAAAATGGACAGGACGAATCCATCCTCGGTTCATTTTATTCAGAATTTAGATAGTTTTAAATCAATTACAGAGAAACAAATTATTTTAGAATTAAATAGAAAAAAATAAATTAATCTGAATTACTAAAAACAGGTGTCAATATTCTACTATACGGTATTGGAAAGTTCCTAAAGTTTTATTAACTACTTGTTTAACAAAGTGTCTAGCGAATTAAAAGATTTACAGAAATATTTGTTTTCAATTATGAAAAGTTAGAAAATGAATTTTAAATGAATAAATAAGTTAAAGTGGAAAAAATACTGAATACATTTTTAAAAAAATGTATTTCTTACGAAAACTGTATTTTCTTCAAACTTAAAATGTGGAACACATATCAGTAAAAACAATTTTATAAATCAAATCGTCTAATGGTTCAGAGTTCCTTTTTTTTAATCTAGCATGTTTAAGTACGATAGTATTTATTTTTAAAAAATGCTCTCGATGGTTAACATGCAAATTTGTAAAAAATACCGAAAAATAAATAAATAAAATACAAAAATACCACTAAAAACAAATTGATTAAATTTTTATTAAAATTATTTTCTATATTCCTATATTGACGATTTAGATGTGCGAATCGGCATTTTTAGACCACGAATCGAATTGAATCTCATAAAAATTTGTCAAATTGAATCAAATACGAATCGACTTCGAACGAACTTGCATTGAAATAAAGTGTTTGATTCTAATTCAAACTATGCTTGATTCCAAATCTTCGAATAGTTCGAATTCAAACCTTTGCAATGTAAATTCGAATCGAATTTTGCAGATTTGATTCGATACGAATTCGAACTAGTCGCACATCTGTAGATTTTACCAGACCAATTACAGAAATTTTGTCTTTTCCATGATCGTTATTTTTTCCGCCGATTTTCCCCTGTCTTCCAGGTTTCCTCTGATCACTGACCATCATGTTAAATAATTTAACACTTACGGTTAGTAACATTTGTCGACCGGTTTCCACCATTGAAACAGGAACAGCAGCATATTGTTGTGTAGCAGCAGCTGCAGCAGCGGCGGCAACCGCTTGCTGAGAAATAATTGAAGGCTGAATTTGAAGAGGCGCTTGTTGTGCTTGTGGTGGCTAAAAAAAGAACCATAAATTAATACAGATATTTTTTAAAAATAATTTCAAAATTAAAAAAAAAACAGTACCTGAGCAACAACAACATGTTTCGCTGGACTCGGCATTGTTTGATAACCAGGAGGTGGACAAAGAATTCCCGAAACCAGCTGATGAGGGAAATCGTGAACACCACTTCTGCCGCCATTCGATCCGCTCGACGAACCACTGTATTGAGTTGCACGTCGGCTGCTGTTGCTGTATATTTGATACTGAAAAACAAATCAAATTTAATTATTTTGCAAAAAAAAAATTATATTAAGAGATCGTTTCTAAAAGCTGACGCATTAAAATATAGGTGAAAAAAAGGTTAACTACCAAATTATCGTATCCAGTCTGTGCAGTACGATGTTCTCTAACCAGCCTCTGAACTTGATTTGTCAATTGATTGTTGAAGGTTAAGGTGACAGCGCTGCCATTTGTCGTTGGCACAAAGTTTGCAACCAAAGAAGTTGGAGGTGGTGGCTGTGGTGCAGGTGGAGCTTGATGATGTGCTGGACTCGCTGTAAAATCACCAGCTCGCCTGCAAACTTCCATCATTTGAACCGATGCTTTTACATTATTGCAGTGCGCATAATCCATCAAGTGTGCCAGAGTGACAAACGCATGATTCAGTGCCTCTCCAGGTGTTATTCGTCGCTCCTAAAACAATCAGTAAGTTACATTAATTGTTACTAATAATAGTTTTTTTTTCACACCAAAAGAAGTGCAGGGCTGCCAGCGGACTTGTAGATTGTAAATAGTGGAAAAATGAGTAAATAGTAAGTTTTTAATTGAAAAAAAAAGTGAGTAAGAAATAAGGAGTTGGAAATTACTGATATTAATTTAGGTCCCGCCAGCAGAAAAAACTATTTTAATCTAAAGAAAATAATTCTAAAATAGCTAAAGTAATAAAAAATGAAAAAAATAATTCAAATTTGAAAACAAATTTGAGACTAGAGTAAAAATTTAAATTTTGAGTACAATAAATGAGATATTGACGAAATAATTAGAATGTAAAGAAAGTAATTGAGTAATGACATAAATAATTAAAAGCTGGTGTAAAAAATAAACTTTTTAGACAAAAGTTGAAAAATTGACAAAATAATTTAAAAATGTCAAACAAAATTTCTATATGTTGGAAACAGTTGTAAAATGACAAAAATAACTGAAAGTTGGAAAAAAATTAATGAAAAATGAGAAATATAATTTAAAAATGGAGAAAAAATAAAAAACTTAATATATTAATTGAAAAATTAACGATAAATTGAAATGTGAAGAAACTAATTGAATTATGACATAAATAATGGTGTAAAAGTTCATAAATTCATGACAATAATAAAAAGATTGAAGAAAATGACATTTAAAGAAATTAAATCTACAAAATTTAAAGAAAATAATTCCAAAATGTCAAAAATATTTGAAAATTGACAAAAATAATTGTAATTAAAAAAAAATAATTGAGAAATGACAAAATTCATTGATAACTGGTGTAAAAATTCGAAGACAAAACTTGAAAAATTGACGAAACAATAGAAATGTTAAGAAACTGACTGAATAATGACATAAATCATTGAAAGCTGGTGTAAGAATAAAAAAATTATAGACAATAATTGAAAAAAAATGAGAAGCTTGAAAAAAATAATTCAAAGTTGAAGAAATTAATTAAAGTTTAAGAAAAATAATTTAAATTTGAAAAGAATAATTCAAAAATGTCAAAAAAATTTTAATTTGAAGAAAATAATTGAATTTTGTAGAAAATAATGAAATTTGTAGAAAATAATTGAAAAAGGTGTAAAAAATTAAAAATTTATAACAATAATAAAAAGAATGAAGAAAATTATTGAAATTTGAAGAAAATAATTGAAAACTGATGTAAGAAATTTAAAGGTTCATGACAATTAAAAAAATTGAATAAAATAATTAAAATTTGTAGAAAATAATTCTAAAATGGCAAAAATAATAGAAATGTGAAGAAAATAATTAAAAAATGACAAAAATACTTGAATCATGACATAAATAATTTAAAGCTGGTGCAAAAATTAATAGACAATAATTGAAAAAAAGAATAGAAGCTTGAGGAAAATAATTTAAATTTGAAGAAAGTAATTAAAGTTTGTAGAAACTAATAGAAAAAGGTATAAAAAAATTAATAAATTCATGACAATAATAAAAAGAATGAAGAAAATGATTGAAATTTAAAGAACATAATTGAAAACTAATGTAAGAAATTAAAAAATTTATGACAATTCATAAAATTGAATAAAATAATTAACATTTGTAGGAAACAATTTTAAAATTGCAAAAATAAGAGAAATATGAAGAAAATTATTAGAAAATGACAAAAATACTTGAATAATGACATAAATAATTCAAAGCTGGTGAAAAAATTAAAAATGCATATACAATAATTGAAGAATTAAAAAAAATATTAGAAGAATGAGAAAAATAATTTAAAGTTGAAGAAATTAATTAAAGTTTGAGGAAAATAATTGAAATTTGAAAATAATAATTCAAAAATGGCAAATAACTTTAAATTTGAAGAAAGTAATTAATGTTTGTAGAAAATAATTGAAAACGGTGTAAAAAAATTAATAAATTCAGGACAATAATAAAAAGAATGAAGAAAATTATTGAAATTTGAAGAAAATAATTGAAAACTGATGTAAGAAATTTAAAAATTTATGACAATTAATAAAATTGAATAAAATAATTAACATTTGTAGGAAATAATTCTAAAATGGCAACAATTATAGAAATACGACAAAAGAAATGAAAACTTGTCAAATAAACAGTAGTAGTGAAACATTACTTTTAATCGGACTTAGCCTAAATTGTTAGCAATGAAAAAATAAAAAAGAGATCCCACGCCCCAAAATTTCATTTTAGAGCTAAAAAACAGTTTTTTTACAGTTTTTGTTTAAAATAATATTTATGTTTAAAATTTTTGATCCGATTTCAAAATTTTTTTTATTTTAAAGCTGAGAAACGAGGCTTTAACATAATAGAGGTTTTATATTTTAAATAAAATTTATGGTAGAAAAAGAGAAAAAATTTCGAGAATTAGCAATTTTTTTTCGATATTTGTCAACTTTGTCAATGATTTACTGCCCAATTTTATTTAGAATGTTTTTTTGTCCTGAATTATTTAAAGTGCATTTAATTCTGCATCGAGTGTGCTTTTTTTAAATTAAATTGGCGAAAAATTGGCTGAGTTATTGCATTTTTTGTCTTTATAATCCAGTAATTTTCGGGAAAATCAATTTTCAAAAATCTTGGTGCCATTCTTAATTTTCAAAAATTAATCGAAATTTACTAAAATAAATTAAAAAAAGTTATTAGATGATGATAAGTACCACTTGCAACAATTAAAAAAAGCAAAAAGAAGTAAGTACTATTTTTACTTAAATAAAATATTGAGATTTTTAAAACAAAAAATACAATAACTCAGCCAGTTTTTCACCAATTTAATTTTAAAAAAGCTCATTCGACGCAGAATTAAACACTTTAAACAATTCAGCTCAGAAAAAAACATTCTAAATAAAATTGGACTGTATATCATTGCCAAAGTTGAAAAAATTCAAAAAAATTGACAATTTTCATAATTTTTACTCTTTTTTTACAGTATTTTTTAATTGAAGCAAAAAACCTCTATTAGGTATAGAAAGTCTTGTTTTTCCTCTTTAAATTAAAAAAAAAAAATCAAATCGGACCAAAAATGACGAATTAACAGTATATTTTATACAAAAACTGCAGAAAAACTAATTTTTATCTCTAAAATGAAATTGTAGAAAATGTAAAAATTTGTAGACTGCAATTAAAAAAAGAAAATCGTATAAAATTGTAATTCGAATATGAACAAAATAATTGATTTATAAGGTAAATTATCTATTAATTAGGAACCTATTATCAAAACATCCGCTCTCCAATATACATTTTATTAAGAAACTGAGAAGTGAATTTTTTTTTAAAAAAAGTGAGTAATAGTGAGCGATTTAAAAAAAGCGATTTAAAGTGAGTCACTGGCAGCCCTGAATGTGTCTCTTTTGAACTGGTTTTAAAATCCAAATTAGTGTCTTTTAAAATCAATTCAAAAGAAGCATTTCATTCAAATTGGTGTAAAATTTCCAAAATGATCAAACTGTGAAAAATAAACAGAATGAATTAGGTATTACTACCTGGTCCATAGTAAGCATCCTCTTCAAAAGATCAATGAATTCTCTCCTATCAGCCTTCTCAGCAAGAAGTTCACCACCTTCCAAATCAGTCGGTACATTCACCTGTCCAATATCGTCAAGACAATTGAAGATATACTTTCTAGCTTCCTTTGATTTAATTCCCGTTTCCGCCTCATGTTCTTCCGGTGTTTTTAAACGCCAGAACGGATACGTACCTGAAATAAAACAAATTAGAGTTTTTAATCTTTAATTAGTTGCAAATCAATGCCAGTTTCACTGATTTCTGGATAATTTTTTCTACTACTTTAAACAAAAATCTACGCCTCCCGTTCATATAATGCTTATTGAAATTATGATACATTATGATTTTTATTCAAAACTCCGTGAAATAAAAGTCTTATTCACAATTCAGTGCAATACAAGTCTAATTCAAAATTGAAGAAGAACAAGTTTTTTTTTTACATTTTATATTTAAAATTGATTTTTTTCAACTTCTTAATGACCAGAAAATTGTTCTTTCTTAAAATATAGCGTTCGCAATATATGAGATTAAAAATATCGAACGTTATTTTTGAAAATTTTAAAATGTCGAGAAATGAAAATGTTTTAATACATTTAATACATTTTAAACAAAGGGTGCTTTCGTTGTTCCTTCTCTAGAATTTTGACACTTTTTTTTTAGTATTTCACAAAAACTCCAAAATATTTTATCAAGCTGTTTTTGAAAAATCGTGTTATGAGGTTAAAATACTAAATTTTTTGTTTTTTATAAGAAAAATTTAGCAGTATAACTTCAAGAATTATAGTAGCTATAAATGGTATTTATGGTATTACAAAAACAGCTACGGAGATTTTAGGTTAAAACAAATGGCTACAAATTTTAAATAATTTTTTTTTTTTTAATTTGGTAGCAGATTCTGAAAGGGCGATTTTCAAAATGCGTAAGAAACAGTAATCCTAAATTGGTTTACGTTTCTAATATAGTAGTGTAAATTAAGGTTCAAAATAATTGTACAAATGTGTCTATACTAATATTAAAAAAATGATTTTGAATAAAACATTTATTGCGCATAATTTTGAATAAGACTTGTATTGCACTGAATTGTGAATAAGACTTTTGTTGCACGGAATATTGAATAAGACTTATGTTGCATGAAATTGTGAATAAGATTTTTATTGCACTGAATTTTGAATAAGAATCATATTGCATTGGAATTTCAATAAGCATTATATGAACTTGAGGCGTCGCAATGATTGCCAGATGATATGACAGATACTTACTTTCCTGGTCCCTGTAGAAGAATTTAATCGTTTTGCTAGCGTTCGTAAGCATATGTTCAGTTGGTAGGCCTTGTGTTTGACTGATGTAGCGAATTTGATCATACTCCGAACTACCTGGATATAAAGGCCATCCCAAAAATAATTCTGCCACGACACAACCGAGCGACCACATATCTATCGCTTCACAAAATGGAAGTCCAAGAATGATTTCGGGCGCGCGGTAATATCGTGATTGAAGGTAAGTATTACAAATGGCTTTAGAAACGTGAGAAGCAGAGCCAAAATCAATTACTTTCACGCGATAAGGCTGTCGTACTGGGTCTACTAACATGATGTTTTCCGGTTTGAGGTCAGCGTGTATTAAACCCAATTGCTGAAAGAAAAGAATAAACATTAATTCAACAAAATAGAGACTAAATTGTGTCATTGCTTTCACAAAACAGAAACAAATAATGCCTACCTTGAGCTTGAGCAATGCAGTAAGAACTTGTTGAAGAATTGGCCTGATGTATTTTAGTGGTAAAGGGGAAAATTTGTTTTGTTTGAGAAAATCATAGAGGTTCTGCTCTAACATTTCAAATACCAAACAAGTGTGCGACTTGTGCTGAAAACATTCATAGGCACGCACAAAGTTGAACTCATCCGCATTTTCCTGACTCAGTCGTGACAGGATGGAGACCTGGAAAAATTCAAAATAAAATTTGATTAATTATTTTTCCTATAAAATTACAGAATTTTTAACAGATCATTAACAAATTTCCGAATTGTAAACTACAATTTTCCCGGATTCTTTCCTTCTGTGATTAATAACTGATTATTTAAATATTAATCGGTTTAAAAAGAATATTCAGTAGAGGAGTTTCGAAAATTTAATACACGTCATTTTTATTTAGAAAAATATTTACATAAACTTAGTTCCAAAATGAAGTACAAAACAGAAGAAAATACATTTTTTTTTAATATCAGAAAGTCTAAAAAAATAAATAAATAAATCTTAACGAAAAATGAATGTTTAAAAACATATAAAAAAGTTTTAGGGAATAAGAAATAATGAAAGCATTTCATATAAGAGGTAATAGGAGTAGGCAAAAATTTGTAATAAAATTTTAAAAAGACTGGAAAGTCTACAAAAAAAAATGACAAAATGAGAAAGTTTAGTACAAAATTAAAATTAAGGTAGTTCTCTCGGAAAATTTTTTTCTTTGAATATTTTTCTAATTAAAGTATCATATAATAGAACATTTAAGGAATACAATGATATTTTTTTAAATGTAGGAAGCGGTGCTACTTATTGAGATTTGAGAATGAAATTGGATCTTTTAACATGGAAGAATGTAAAACACATAGTTGAAAAATACAATTTTACTAACCACGCAATGAATTTTCTTTAGGTTTAAAAATAAAAACTACTAATTAATATTTTAAAGTATAAGGAATCAGATTCTTTTTTGCAAAATGTGGCTTGCGGTAATAAATTTCGAAAAATAGTATTTTGATATCCATATTTTGACGTCTTATTCATTTTTTTAAATAAATACAAAAGAGAGAGACTCTATACTTTGAAGTTGGCGCTATTTATTAAACATCAAAAAACAAGTAAAAAATGATCAAATTTGAGTTGAGAACCACTAAACCAAGAAGGAAAACAATAATAAAAAATATTATGGAAGCTAAAAAATGAAATAAAAAGGAAGAAAATTTAAAGAAAGTCAAAACATTTAAAGGAATAAGAAAAACGAAGAAAATCAAATAAACAATATTTGAAAAAATTTTGAGAAACGGAGAAAACCTTTTATAAACATCTAACAAACTAGGAAAAAATTACAAACAATATAAAATATTGTAAGAAACTACTAGAAAATAAGATATTTGAAAAATAAAATGTCTACAAAAGAAATGAAAAAATCCTTTAAAAATAATAAAAAGTTTCGGAAAATTACCTAAACCAAAAAAGTATTACTCAGATTAGACAAATTTTTAAAACATGATAAATGATGAAATAATAAATAAATTAATAAAACAATCCTGACAACTTTAGAAAAATCAAGAAAAACTAACACTTTTATAAAAAATTAAGTAAGTTTGCAAAACAAATAGACAAAATGTAAATACAAATTGAATACATTTACAAAAAATGATCGAGTCTAGAGGAAATCAAATAATTTTAGAAAATATTTTACATCCTGCTTTAGAGCAAATAAAAATAAACCGTGTTCTAATTAAGAAAGAATAATGATTTAAAGCTTTCTTAGGAATTAAAAAATTTGTTTTAAAAAGAGAAAAATTGAAAAAAAGGTTTAAAAACACAATTGTATGAAATTATTAAATAATTTGCTTCAAAAAAGGAAAATTAAGAGCAAATCTTAAAATCTTAAAGTTTGAATAAATTAAAACAAAGAATATGAGTTCACGTTTGGGATTTGTTTAAATTATAATCACTTGAAGATATTAAAATTTAATATTATTTTGACCTTGTTTCTACCTAAAATTTGTAGACAATATTATAACCAAATTTAAATCTAACATTCTGCAAATTCTCGGATTTTTTTTACAAATTTAATGGACTTACATTCAAATCAACAAAATTTCTGTTTTATCTTTTACTAAATTATTCCGATTTGACCTAAAATGATATTCTAAATACTAAAAAATTAATTTTTATGTTATAACAATTGAATTTTTTTCCATTTTTTGCTGTAAAAGTTTTTATATAAAAATATTTCGACAAAAGCAAAATATTTCGTTCAAATGAACGTTCAGAACTCCAGAAACATCATATTCCCGATTTTTTTCATTCTGTATAAAAAATTCCCGTCAATTTCCACGATCGCTAGATTTCCTGAAAATTTTATTGAATTAAAAATCTCACCTCAATTTGACCTTGGCGCGCATAGGAAGGATGATTTTTTAGAATTTTGATTGCAACTATTTCATTTGTTCCTTTCTTCCAACATTTCACGACCTGTAAACAAAAGAATCAAGTTTAGAAGACAAGTAGTTTTAAATTTTTTATTTATCTAATTGATTAACGTGAAAAAAAAACCTTTTCACAGAACATTTGTAGAACACTTATCAGTAAAAACGGTTTTATAAACCCAACCGTCTAATGGTTCAGAGTTCTTAAATTCAATCTTGCATGGGTTAAATAATTAACAAGTGAATATTTATGTAAAAAATATCCTCAGGTCTCAACATGCTATCAATTTTTCTTTAATTTAATTTAAATTCAATTCTTTTACATTCTTATTTCAGAATAAGAAGAAATCAAAGGCCATGTCCAAGATTCAGATTTTTCGTTAAACATCCGTGTTTTTAAAGTACTTAAGCCTAAATCTATAAAGATACCGATTAAGAATTTTGGGAATAGTTTTAGAAAATCATAGAATATGTCCTGAATCACTGAATTCTTGTTTTATTAATAATATTGAATTATATGTTTTGTTAACAAATAAGGAGTAAGTTTTTAACGGTTGATAAATGCCTATTTTGCTATTTAGAGAAAATTAAACAAATGCCGCTTTATACGTAACCCTTAAAGTTGATTATTATTTTTTTATATATATATATATTTTGTTAATTTTATAGTTCATAATTTATTTTCATAAAACTTTGTACGAAAGGGCAAATTTTTTTTCTTTGTAAGCCCGTTAACGAACAAATAAATAAATGAATAAAGTAGAATAATTATAAGAAATTATTTTTATAAAAATGTTTTTTGGACTCAAGATGACTTCAGGAGCACTTAATCAAATGTTGATAATTCCATTTTCCAAAAAAGTAGGGATAATCACAAATTTAACATGGACCTGACAAAGATGATTTCAAATTCAAGAAGATTTTTTTCTCCTAGTAAAAATTACAAAAACCTTTAAATTCCCTAATTATTGATTTAAATAAAAAGAACTTCACAAATTATTTTCCATATTCACAATAATTATTGTTTTAATTCTTACAAGAATTGTAAGAAATTGTACTTTTTCGAACTTGTTTAATTTTTATCTTTTAATTTTTAATTTTTACAAAATTTGTAGATTTTTTCTTCTTTTTTTGCTTTTGATATTTTTTTTGTATTTGTCTTTTTATTTTAAGATTTTCTTTAATTTTCTTTATTTTATGCAAATTATTTAATATTATGTTACACAATTTTGTTATTATAATATTCACTAAATTTTTTATATCGTTGATTTTCTTAATTATTTTCATACATTGAAAAGTAAATACCCTAATTTTTTTTGTAAATTTATTCAATTTGTTTTCACATGCTGTCTGTTCTTTGTATTCTTACTTATTCTTTCTTAAAATTTTTAGATTTTCTATATTTCTATAAATTTATTGTTGAACTTGTATTAAGTGTAATATAAAAATAAGTTTAGATTAATTTTCCTAAACTTTTTTATTTTTAAACGATTTTTAAATTTATTTTGTGAAATTTTTATTTGTGTTATATACATTTTTTATTTGATTTTTATTAATTCTAATTTTTTAGTATATTCTTAGCAAATTTGTTTCTTTTTGTACTTTTTACATTTTTGTTACAGTTTATTGCCAAATTAAAGAAAAAAAAAACAATTCTCAATTTTCTTCCTATTTAATTTTCTTGTCGTTTTACAATTTTCTTAGTCTTTCCTAGTATTTTAATTAATTCTTTAAATTTTTCTTATCATATTTATATTTCTTAGAAACGTTTTTACTTCTCTAAAATTGTTTAGTTTTTATCTTGTAATTACGAAATTTGGAAACATTTATTCGATGCTTTTATCTACAATTTTTAAATATCTCATTTTTTTACCTTTTTGAAGTTTTTTATTCTTTTATTTTACATTATGTTAATTTAATCTTTTACTAAATATTCTCATTTTAAAATCATTCTTTTTCTTCAATTCTTTGTAATAATAATTCTCTAACGTTTCTAATTTAAAATTTTTGTATTTATCTTCTTATTAATTTTTTTAATATAAAAAAAAATGTCCGTAAATATAACATTTTTATGTCACCATCCTCGTGTTGTTTTTATTTTAATTTTTCTTCATTTCTTTAATAATGTCCATAACGTCTTTTATTTAAAAGAATTTTCTCATTTTTTTTTTAATAGACTGTTTTCTTATCTTTTTACGTTTTTTTTTAATTTATTATTCTTTCATTGCTTTTATCTAATTTTCTTAATTTTGCAATTATATGAATTTGAAAATATTTGTTTGGAATATTCTCATTTATTCGACGTAATTTGATTTTTTTATTAAATGTTTTATTCTTCATTATTTCTTTTTAAATTTCTCAGTTTAAAAAATAAACTACTTACAAATAAACATTTGGAAATTTTATACCTACTGATTATCTTTAAAAAAAATCAACGTTTGATTTAAATCCAAAAAATCCTATTACAATATCTAGGATTTTTTAAAAATATTTTTAAAAAATCATGATTTTTATCAGCCCCGACTCTAGGGGTCAGGTGCAAAACTGCATTTGTTCAATTTTCTCGAATGTGGATTTATCAACTTTTGACAAAGCGCTCCTCATTTGTTTTTAATTAAAGTCTATAAAAATTAGGTAATTTAAATTTAATTTAATTAGGGATTTTGTAATTTTTGCTATTAAAACAAAATTAAAATGATAAATCTTTGCGGTTGAGTCCAGATGTTTAAAAATTGAAAATTCTTTAATGTATTTTTTTTAATTTAAATTATCTGCATTTTGATACGGAAATTTCGAAAAAGCACCTTACGACTCTCTTCTTTCTTATGTTGGCGTCTGCGCAGAAGTTCGTCGCCATGACAACGAACTTCTGCGCAGACCCAGTAACATAAGTTACCTTATCATACAGTCCTTTTTCGAAAGTTCCGTATTTTAAGGTCGACGACAACGACAGATTTTTCAGATTCTTAATACGGAAAATTTGTAATTCACTCGACTAATTTGAAAAATGGATTAACTTGCTCCTCAGTTTAAATACAGGGAGAAAAGTACAAATCTATATTTTAGTCCATGATCTTGAACATGGTCTTAAATTCTTTTATATCTATTCTTCTTTTAATTGTCGTTAATTAAGGAGGCAGATGTTAGAGACTCACTTGGCCAAACGTGCCTCTACCAAGGAATTCGAGGACTTCGTACTGGTTGGTTATGGAATAAAGAACCTCGTGCTGCACCAGTTGATAATCTCCATCCCCTTGAGGATTGCTGCCTCCTCCGCCATTTCCTGTATTTGTCACTTGTTTATTGTGTGACGTCATCGTGCTCGGCTGTTTATGCTGCGGCTGTTGTTGCTGCTGCAGCTGCTGTTGTTGCTGTTGAGTGTGATGCTGAGAGACTACAGTGTTACCTGTTGTGTTGTTTGTGTTGGCGGTATGAACCGCCAGGTCTTCACCATTACCCTCCCTTGACCAAGATTTCCTCTAAAAAAGAAAAAACAATTTATTAATAAAACAGAAAATACATTTTATAGAGCTACATACAACAAAGAAAAGAAACAATTACAATCTGATCTCAAGTTGAGAAAATTCTTCAAATGAATCGTAAATGCTGTTCATTGTCTTCCTTTTTGACTAAATATCAAGAGAGGAATTATTTCGGGAAACTCAAAAGAGAAAATCATCGATGAAGTTGGAATATCAATTAAAAATTTGAAGTGAGAGTATCAAGTCAGAATTTGAGGTGAGTTAAGCAAGAATTCCAAGTTAACAGATCAGCAACAAGTTGAAATAAAAAAGATCAGCAGAAAGATTAAATTAAAAGATCAGCGTGTACTTTAAGTGGGAAATTCAGCGTTATTCGCACAGGTCTTCGGCAACAGACTGACACTATGAACTTCCGGGAATCATGTATTGTGCAATAAAAATCCCTGAGCATCAAACTGTATCTGAGTATGAAATATGAAAACGAAGCCTTGAATGAAATCAATAATCTGATACTATAACAACTGTAAGTCTTATCTAGGCTCATAAGTGTAGATATCAGTCTCTAGGATATCTGCAATTTACCTTTGCACTCGAAAACCTCTAGGTTTTATAAATTTCGATAAATTGACTTTTTTTTTAAAAAAAAAGTTCAACTATACATAGTTCATGTATTCCCTCTTAAGAGTTAACTTTTTAATCGTCTTTGAATTTAGAACCTTTTCCAAATATCATATTATCCAAAGCAATTTTTCATAAAAATTATGTTAAACTTTTCTAACAGTTCAAGTGGAAATTTTCGCTTAAGGAAACATGATGAAATTGAAAATGATTTTAAACTACTTTCTGAATCAATGAAATATTAAAAAAATTACTGAAAAATAAGAAAATGTTACAATAAATTATGAAAGCGTAAAAAGATAGTAAAAAGTCAACAAAAGAAATGATCAGATTGTTTAAAATTTTAAATAATGATTTTGAAAGAATAAAACAATCTGAAACTGCTAGAAAGTCTATAAAAAAATGAGCTAATTAACAAAAAGAAATATTAAAAATCTTATTATCAGTGCACAAATAAAAAATCGGGAATTATTTATCGAAAATGGAAAAGTTTTAAAATATCTTAATAAAGCATAGAAAGGAAACTTTAAAAATTATCAAAAAAATAAATAAATTCTTTAAAAATAAAGAAGTTAAGCAAATTATTAAAAAAAAATAACATTTTGAAAATATATTTATAGTATCTTAAAATATTCTAAAGTTCAGTAAAAATTTAGTTTAATTAAAATTGAAATTTTTTTTCACACAAAAAAAATACATAAAAATTAAAAAAAAAAGATTTACGCAAATTTAAATACAAATTATGAAAATAAATAGGAAAATGAATGAAAAACGTAATTTTACAAAAGAAATTTTTTTATAAATTTTAAATAATTAAGCAATTATGAGAAAAAAAAGAATTGAAAATGATTTTCAACTACTTTCTGAATCAATGAAAAATAAAAAAAATGGTGGAATAACAACAATTTTGTTTAAACCTAAAATTAATAAAATTAGTTTGAAAACATTTTTAAGAAATCCAGAAAAATTATTATAAGATTTAAAAATATTACTATGTCTATAAAAAAATGGAAAACTTTCTACGAAATTAAATGAAGTTAAAATCCTATTACAGAGTAAAAAAATGAGAACATTTTTAATTTTAATAAAGCAAAAATAATAATAAAATGGAGAAAATAGAAAGTGAAACAAATTATAAATAAATGAAAAAATAACAAAAAGTATTTAAAAACTTATGAATTAAAAATAAGAAAATTGGGGAAAACTATTGAAAAATAAGAAAACTGGGGAAAATTACTAAAAAATAAGAAAATGCTACAATAAATTATGAAAGTGTAAAAAGATGGTAAAAAGCCAACAAAAGAAATAATTAGATTGTTTAAAATTTTAAATAATGATTTTGAAAGAATAAAACAATCTGAAACTATTAGAAAGTCTGTAAAAAATGAACAAATTACCAAAAAAGAATATTAAATAAAAAAAAAATCTTATTATGAATGCAAAAATAAAAAAATCAGGAATAATTTACCCAAAATGGAAAAGTTTAAAAATATCTTAATAAAACGTAGAAAGGAAACTTTCAAAATTACCAAAAAAATCAATTCTTTAAAGTTAAAAAAGTTAAGAAAATTATTAAGGGGGAAAGAGCAGATTACCTAAAAGAAATATTAAAAATCTTATTATGAATGCAAAAATAAAAAAATCGGGAATAAATTACCAAAAATGGAAAAGTTTAAAAATATATTAATAAAACGTAGAAAGGAAACTTTAAAAATGATCAAAAAATAAATAAATTCTTTAAAAATAAAAAAATTAAGAAAATTATTAAAACAGGGGTAAATTTTGAAAACATGTTAATAATATCTTAAAATATTAGAAAGTTTCGCAAAAATTTAGTTTCAATCAAAATTAAATTTTCTTTCCCATAAAAAAATTACACAAACAACTTTAAAATCTAAAACAAAAAAGATTTACTCAAACTTAATCAAAAAATATAAAAACAAAAAAATAAAAATAAAAAAATGAAAAACTTAATTTTCGAAAAGTAAAAATCTTAAAAATTTGAATATAATTAGGTAATTATAATAAAAAAGTAATGAATACATTTTTAATGAGAAATTAAAAGCATGTTTAATTTCAAGAATAGATTTTAAACTAAAGTGGAAGTGGAATTTCAAGCGGAAATTTTCGCTTCATGATAGCTGATAAACTTGAAAATAATTTCAAACAAAACGTCGATGAAGTTCACAACTTTTATGATCAACGGTTGAATGAAAAATTATTTTTTCACGCGGAAAATAATAAAAATCCTTTACCAAAAATGTTTCATCTAAAAATTGTTGTTCGATGAACATTTGAAAAAGAAAAAAAATTTATAATAAAATATATAAAAATACCTTTTCTTTGAAATTGCTGATCATAAAAGTTGTGAATGTTAAATTAAGGGATGATTCACTTCAAATATAAAAAATACATTTTCAGTTTCGCGACTAAATTACGATTTTGAAAAAGAGTTGTAAAATCAAAAATTAATATTCTAAAGTAATAAATACGCTGGGACAAAAAGCTGTGAAATGATAAATGGAATTTTTATCATTTACGATCATTTTTAGAAAATAGTTAAGTGAAGCAGTTGAAACTGGAATGTAAAATTCGAGTAAAATTTCTTATCTTTCTCGCTAATTTCTTGGATAAAAACACTCTTAATGTGCGCCTGTAAGTGCTGCTAAAATAGCTTATCCTTGAAAAATTAAAACAAATGGATAACAATAACTAAAAGTTATACATATCTCTTTGTTTCTTAATACAAAAATGTCTAGTTTCGCAATTTGAAGAATGTTTCTTTTCGTAATTAAAAACGTTAAGTTTCCTAATTTAAAAAAGTTCAGTTTCAAAACTGTAAATCCATTAAAGAAATTTAGTTTTCCTCTTAAATTAAAAATCTATAGTTTCATAATTTACAATTTGGTTAAGTAACTTTCTTAAATTCAAAAAGTGTAATTTCTTAATTTCACATCACTGTTATTTTGACAATAATTGTAAAATCCTTTACAAAGTCCAAAAATGAAACCAAAGTTAACATAAATTTATTTTTTATCAATAAGATTTGATTTTTTGATACGATAAAATTGTATATTGGTCGATTAGAAACGTTATTCGATAATTTGGCCCCGAAAAAGACAAATTTAAATTGTAAACTCCAGTTTCCCGAACTTAACGTCTAATTTCAAATAAACAAAGTTTTACCCAGATTTGATTAATAGTAGATTAGAAGCCTTAAAAGAACTTAACTAGTTCAAGTCACGTAAGCATTTTCGAGAAATTCAAACAACTTCTTTAAATCATCAATTATGAAACTAATCCACAAAACTTTATTTTACCTAGAATGGCTTTTCAGTTTCCAATGAGGTTAAACATTCTAAGAATATCTAATTCTATTTCTAAAAATGTAGACGTTATTATTGAATTTTTAAGGAAAGAAAAAAAGAAAAGGAAAATGATTAGATGAAAAGTAAACACTTTAATCTTTCTCTTTTCTTGAAAAAGTCTTTTTTTTTTACATTGAAGTGGATTTCTTTCTACATTCCAAGTGCTTCTCTTTCCATCTTTTTTTATCTTGTTTAGAGGAGCTAACAAAAATGGAACATCAACATCAAATATAGGATGAACGTAACGATTGGAGAGGGTCAATCTGTAGCTGAGCTCATTGTATGTAAACGTAAGTAAAGGTCGCTCAGTTTAAGTTTGAGCAGTTCTCTATGACCTTGTATAATCAGAAACACGTATTTCTATTCAGTAATACTGCAATAATCATGACGTTATACTAAAGACGTCATTACTTATTTCATGTATTACTAAATAAATAAACTTTTATTTCAGGCATTGCCTGAATATAGATTTTAATTGCATTAAATCCGCAGTATTTGCATCATTTGATTCTCCAAATATCAGCAATCATTTCATATTTCCTCTATTTCAGTTACCAATTTTCCTTATTTTAAAGAAAATTAGGTAAGACATTTTTTTAAATTAAAAAAATAAATAAGAAGATAATTAAAAAATTATTTTAATTAGAAAAAAATTAGAGAATTATTTACAAAGAATTAAAGAAAACAAAATGAATGAAATTTTGGAAAATTTTGAAAACTAACAAATAAAAAAAAATTGTATGAAATAGAAGAGCGATTTTAAAATGAGAATATTTAGTACAAGATTAAATTTGAATAATTTGAAATAAAAGAATAAAAGTCTTAAAAAATGTAGAAAAATGAGAAATTTAAAAAATGTTGATAAAGGCCTAGAATAAATGTCTTCAAAAATTCGTAATTACAAAATAAAAACTAGACAATTAAAAGAAGGAAAATGTTTCTGAGAAATAGGAAAATGATGACTGAAATTAAAGATCTAATTAAAATGCAAGGAAGGACTAAAAAAATTGTAAAACAACAAGAAAATTAAATAAATAGGAAGAAATTTGAGAATTGTTTTTTTCTTAATTTGGCAAACTGTAAAAAAATGTGAAAAGTACAAAAAATAAAAAAAAATTGGTAAGAATCTAATAAAAAATTAGAATTAATAAAAATAAAATAAAAAACTTAAAATAAAGATGAATAAAAATTCCACAAAAGAAATTTAAAATCCTAGAAAAATAAAAAAAGTTTAGGAAAATTAAACCAAAATTATTTTTATAATATTAATTATTACACTTAAAATAAGTACAACAATAAATTTAGAAAAATATAGGAAAACTAAAAATTTTATGAAAGAATAAGTAAGTTTGCAAAAAGTAGACAAGATGTAAAAATAACAAAATTGGGTTAAATAATCTTGAATGATTTTCATAAAAAGAAGAAAATTAATGAAAATCGTAAAATAAAATAACAAATAAAAATAAAAAATATGAAAATTAAAATAAGAAAAAATCTTAAATTTTTGATAAAATAAGAAATTATAAGTTTCGAAAAAGTGAAATCTCTTAGAAATCTTGCAAGAATTAAAAAAGGAAAATGAAAAATAATTAATACCTATTATTTAATTATTATGTATTAATTAAAATGCATTTAAATTTTAATTAATTGAAATTTCAAAGTTTGAATAAATTGGTATATGACTTAACTGATGTTTAGAATTTATTTAAATTATAATAACTTGAAGATATAAAAATTTAACACGTTTTTTTTGTTATCTTCATACTAATGTCTAGATCGTATGTATTTTGATCGTCTGTATTAGCACAATTTTTTTAAATTTTATAAAGAATAAAATATTAAAATTGAAATTTTCAAGATTTATCCACAAATTTTTTTTCTGTTTGCGATTTTTTATATCCAGTATTTAGACATCCGGAGAATTATAAAGTTTTTTTTTTTATTTAAAGAATGATTTTAATAGTGATTTAAATAAATTACAGACCTGCTTATTTTACTTATTTAAAAGAAATTTATTTTCCAAATAATTTGAAACCTTAATTTAAGAAAAAACTGTTTAATAATTAAAAAAATAAATTTTTTAAATAACTTTTAAATTTAAAATACTTAAATTTAAAATACTTAAATTTAAACTCTGAAAGAATAATCTGTTCATGAAAGTGATTTTAAATTTATTTCCTCGTAATGTAGAACACATATCAGTAAAAACGATTTTAGAAATCAAACCGTCTAATGGTTCAGAGTTCCTATTTTTAATCTAGCATGTTTTAAGTACGACAGTATTTATTTTTCAAAAATACTCTCGATTGTCAACACGCAAGTTTTTAAAAATCCGACAATTTTTTTTAAATTATGTTTTATTTATATATAAATTATAAACAGGTTGAAAACAATTTTTTACCTATTCGTACATGTAGAAAGGAAAAATAAGGTCGAATAGAATAAGTTACAAATGCAGCGCAACTTAATAACGAGTTTTCGTTGAAGTTAATATTCATAACAAAAAGAATACTGAGCAAACTATTGACAAAAGTGTTAAGATTAAGTTTCCAAGCCGCCACTTACGTGTGGAAAAATTTATACAACCTACAAACGTCGTTGAAGTTCTATTTAAAACCAATTAATTAATTTTATTTTTTAATTATTTTATTTTGTTTGTACTATTACTTTCGATTGTTTTTATCTTAATTTATCCTAGTAGATTTATTTTCTTTATTACTTTATTTAAAACAAATTAATTGTTTATTTTATAATTCTCCTTCTTATTATTTCTTCATGTTTTTATCTTATTTTCATAAAAATATTATTAAAACAAAACATCAAGCTGAATAAAAGGCGATATCTGACAATAAAAAATAAAAAAAATAAAATAAAAATCTGGCAATTTTTTCCTCTAAAAATTTTCATTCATTTTTGCTACTCAGGTCTTTTTCAACTGGAATTAAATATAATATTTCTTTTTATCCGGTATTTAAAATACAATATTTAACATTATTTTGTTAGCATTTCAATTTCAACATTGCTTTTAAAAAAATGTTGATATTTAGTAACTTCTTTTTAAATGTTTAAGGTTATGTATCTTTTAAAATATGTATTTTTTCTTGATTGCAAAATTATTTTCACGTGTTTGTGTTATTAATTAATATTGTTAATATAAATTTACCTAAGAAACTCTCTTTTCTTTTCGATTATCGTGGAGAAAATACTATTTTTATTTATTTTGTTGCCAAAACCCACATAAAATGTCAAATTCTGCCTACTAATGTAGCTTGATAATCTTGCCACCAGGTGGCGTTTTTAACCGAAAATATTTCAACCCAGTTAAACAATCAATTTCTTAATCAATCACTCTCCCTAAAATCGATTTTTAAAAAATCGTCCAACAAATGCGAATTCAAATGTGTCACAATATGAAGAAAGGGTCCTAATAAGGAAACAATTTTAGGTTATGTTGAATGATAGCTTTCCCCCTATTTATGCTAAATGAATTTTAGGTTACTGAGATTTAGGTCAAATGGTTTTTAGATTAAATGGGATTTATGCCAAATGAGTTTTAGGACCAATGCGTTTTAGATCAAATAGATTTCAGGCTAAATGGGATTTATGCTAAATTAATTTAAGGTTAAATGAGTTTTAGACTAAATGAGCTTTAGGCCAAATGATTTTTAGGTTAAATGGGATTTATGCAAAATGAGTTTTAGGCCAAATGGGTTTCAGGCTAAATTCATAAAAATGAATTTTAGGTTTAATCAGTTTAAGACTAAATGAACAGGTCTAATGGATTTTAGGTTAAGTGGGATTTATGCCAAATGAATTTTAGGCTAAATGGGTTTTAGGCCACACTGATTTTAGGGATTTTTTACCCTCCTTCGAGGATTTTCGAGTTTCTCAGCATAATCTAACCCTAACTCAATTTTTTTCTTTGTATCAGGCTTCGAAGCGTAGTAAGAGACTAAGAAAAGTATAAAAAAGTAGCCTCAAAATTGAATAAAAGTATCAAAAAAGTATGGTTTTTTAAGTGAAGTAAAATTAGTTTTTAAGTTTAATTTTAAAGGGAAAATAATTTTTTTCTAATAATAAAGGAAAAATAAATGAAAATATTAACTCACAAATTTTACAATAGAGATTCAAACCTAATCATTTATAAAATAAATTTTACATATAATAAAAAGTAATTGTTAATAACGCTTATATTACAGATCTTCCATAAAAAGTTTTATTTTAACAACGCTTTCTTTTGCTTAATGATAAATTCTGTAATTTTTCTATTGTTTTCTCCAATTTCTAATTACTTTTATTATTTTTGCATAATTTTCAAAAAATTGCAATTGTTTATCTGAAATTTTAATTATTTCCATTCTATTCCAATTATTTTAAAAATTTTTTAATTATTTTGTTGAATATTAATTTCTTTTTATCATTTTGCAATTTTTTCTTTATCTTTTAATTATTTTTCAATTATTTCATAAATTTTCAGTTATTATCGCATATTTAGATTATTGTCTTCAATTTTTCAATTTTCTTTTCTTTTTTTTTTAATAAATTCTGTAATTTACATATCTATAATTATTTTCTTCAGTTTCTAATTACTGTCATTCTTTTGTCATAATTTTCACGAATTTCAATTATTTATCTTAAATTTTAGTTGTTATTATCATATTTTTCAACTGCTTCCATTAATTTTTAAATATAATTCCAATTTTGTAAAATTTTTCTGAAATTTCAATTATTTTTTTTTAATTTTCTCAATAACTTTTACAATTTGAATTATTCTCTCTTTGAAAATACAACAATTCCATTATTTTTTTGCTAAATGTTATATTATTCATCGCAATTTTAAATTAATTTTCTTAATTTACTATTCTTAATAATTAAAATTTTTTTAATTATTATCTTCAATTTCTAATCATTTTCATTATTTCTGAATTAATATCATGAACTTTCACTTACATATCACAATAGTTTCAATTATTTTGTTCAATATTAATTTCTTTTCATCCTTTTGCAATTATTTTCTCCATCTCTCAATTATTTTAATTATTTTTTAATAAATTTCCTAAATTTTCAGTTTTTATCTTAAATTCAGATTATTGTCTTCAACTTTCAATTTTTTAATCGATTTTTCAATTATTTTCTTTTGCTTAAAAATAATTTCTGTAATTTTTCTATTATTTTCTCCATTTTCTAATTATTTTAATTCTTTTTGCATAATTTTCAATAATTTCAGTTATTTATCTAAAATTTTAATTATTTTCATCATATTTCAATGATTTTTTCAAAATTTAAATTATTTTCATCATATTTAAATTATTTCTTTAAATTCTTAGGCATAATTCTCATTTTGTAAAATTATTCATAAATGATTTTAAGTATTTTTCTCAAATTTCAATTATTTTCTTCAATTTTCAATTACTTACGTTCTTTTTCATAGTTTCAAAATTTTTTTTAATTATTTGTCTGGAATTTTCATTTTTCTACTTAATTTTCAATTACATCTACGATTTTCTTGTATTTTATATATACCTATATTCTATATTTTTTGTAATTTTTTGTAATTTTCCTCAAATTAAAAATCATTTATTTTCTTTAATTTTCAAATATTTTTATTTTTTATTATTATATTGTACTTTACTTTATTATATTGTATAATATAAGTTGCGGTGTTTCAATCTTTTAGTTTTTAGGAGTACATTTGTACAAAAGGGCTGGTCCCGTATATGTATTAAATAAATAGAATAAATAAATTTCCTTTTTACTTTTAGGTACAATGAACTTCTAAAAGCTTCAAGTATTTACCTGCAATTTTCTTTAATTTTCCTTCATTTAAAATATATTATATAATTTTTTTTTCAATTATTTTCTTAAAGTTTAATTATTTTCTTGAATTTTAAATTATTTATTGTACTTTTTCTTCATTTGCTTAAAATATTAATCATTATCATAATTTTTTATTTAATTTTCTAAACTTTTAATGATTTATCTCAATTTCAATCATTTTTTTTCAATTTCCAATTATTTTCTCCAATTTTTCATTATTCTAGCTTTTTTAAATTTATTTCTAAGATTTTGCAGTTTTTTTTCTCAAATTTCAATTATTTTCTTCAATTTTCAATTACTTCCGTTCTTTTTCATAGTTTCAAAATTTTTTTTAATTATTTGTCTGAAATTTTAATTTTTCTACTTAATTTTCAATTACATCTACGATTTTTTTGTATTTTATATATACCTATATTCTATATTTTTTGTGATTATTTCCCTTAAGGGCATGTGATGGATTATGACGTCACTAATATAGGCAAAATTTGTCCGTAACTTTTCTCTTAAAATCTTGAATATTTTTTCATGAAACTTGGTAGAATTACTTAAAATGTCATTATGAAGGTCTCTCAGACCCAAATTTGTTTAAATTTTGGCCCAAACTTAATTTTGGGAAAATTTCGAAAAATTGCAAAATTTTTTAAAAATCAATTTTGAGACAAAACTCAAACAAACTCGGGTCTGAGAGACTTTCCGAATGACATTTTAAGTAATTCTACCAAGTTTCATGAAAAAATATTCAATATTTTAAGAGAAAAGTTGCGGACAAATTTTGCCTATAACAGTGACGTCATAATCCATCACATGCCCTTAAATTAAAAATAATTTTTTTCTTTAATTTTTAAATATTTCCTTTTTACTTTTAGGTACAATAAACTTCTAAAAGCTTCAAGTATTTACCTGCAATTTTCTTTAATTTTCCTTCATTTAAAATATGTTTTTCTCAAATTTAATTATTTTCTTCAATTTTAAATTATTTATTGTACTTTTTCATTATTTGCTTAAAATATTAATCATTATCATCATTTTTTAATTAATTTTCTAAACTTTTAATGATTTATCTCAGTTTCAATCATTTTTTTCAATTTCCAATTATTTTCTCCAATACATAAATATGTAGCATCAATGAAATTAAATAATTAATGTTTAACAATTGAAAAATTAATTTCTCCAATTTTTCATTATTCTAGCTTTTTTAAATTTATTTCTAAGATTTTGCAGTTTTTTTTCTCAAATTTAAATGGTTTTCTTTAGTTTTAAAACACTTCTATGACTTCTTAAATTACTTTTGACAATTTTAATCGTTTTCATTATTTTTTTTTTTTTCAATTAATTTGTCAAATGTGCCATTATTTTTTTTTAAATATTATAGTTAATATATTTACAATTGTTGATAACTTGGATATAAGAAATCACAATTTTTATAATTTATATAAAACGCTGTTCATAATTCTCCGGAAGGAGAATATTCTCGGTTTACGTGACACTTGGCGGGCTTTTAGAAACTAAAAAATTGACTAAAAAACTGAAATTCTTGAATTCTGTTAATCTTTTTACATTATTCTTAAAAAAAAAAGTAGCATTTAGTAGCTTTAGTCCAAAATTAGTAGTAAAAAAGTAGCCTTGACCAAAAAAAGTACATATCAAAAAAGTAAAAAAAAAATGTCACTGTTTTTTTTTCTGAGCAATAAGCAGACAATATTTTTTCATTTGAAGAATTTTCTAGTTTTTTTTTAGAATTTCCGATTTTTAATTGGGACGTACCTTCTGACCGCAACGTTGGTACGAATCTAGAAGTTTGATCGTAGAAGTGCGCACCAAGGATTGTTGGATGGGACTGCTCTTCTGCAGCGCATTATTGTGCAGCGAATTAAAAGCGGTGTTGGTACCGCTTACGGAATATCGTTGCAAACCAGGATTGTCCAATTGGTAGTCGCTGGTCGATTGGACCAATGCGTGTTGGATAACTGGTTGGCTCACGTTGTAATCCAACTTGCGCTTTTTGCTGTGGTGGTGAGCAATGTTGCTGGCGCTGCTGCTGTTGACGCTGCTCGTCTGTTGAGTTTGGATGAACATGTCACACATTCCCTGCAAAAGAATGAAAAAAATTACATTAGATACTTTTTCATAAAATTCATTTTTTTAATAGTAGAAAAATAATTTCTTCAATTCTTGACGTTACAACATTTATTTATAAGATTAATTATCAGGTGTAATAAGATATATTTATTTCCAGATATTTGAAAATTTCTAACTGGACAGAACATTAATTTGCAGGCACAAAAATAATAATTTCCAGAATTAATATTTAATTCCAGACATAAGAACATTTATTTCCAAATGCAACATTAATTTCCCGACTCGAAAAACAACGGCATTAATAATCCAGAAACAGTATTCATTTTCAGACAAACCAACATTTATTTCCTAGAATTCAACTATAATAAAACGCAAATTTTAAAAAAATGTAGCTTCTAAATAAAGTGCATCCCTCCTAAAAGCTCTATATCATTCAAAGTGACTTTTCGTTTTAAAAATGAGAGACCAAAAAGTTTATTGTAAAATCACGCGTCCGATAAATGCATCCTATAGATAGTGAGGACAATGGCAGCTTTATTCGTTATTAGCCATATGAAAATGTACTCACTTCCTGAGAGACAGAGAGCAATATATGCACATAATTTCAATTGGCATTTAACACCCTACTGAACTTTCTACAATTTTTTTTTTCCAAAACGAAAATGGATTTTTCAGACTGTTTATTAATTTTAATCAACTAATTTTCCAGTTATTTCCCGATATTTTTTTATTTTCGCATTTTAATCAAGTTTTTCTTTTTTGGAAAAAACTAAATCATTTCAATGAATTCAAAGTTGAAACGATTAAAAAATATTTAAACTTCTTTTCTGAAAATATACCAATTTCATTTATGTAGTTATAATAGAATTATTGGTAAATTTTAAAAACCGTTCCATTTTAAATGTATTTTTAATGTTTTCGATAAATATTAATCTCTTCAAAACTAAAGATATTTTTAAATATTTATCTAATTATTTTAAAGGCGCTTTTTAATAGAATTATTAAAGCGTGAATTTACCTCATGTTTATAATTTTTCCTATTAGTTTCTTACTGAAAAATTTTAATGAAAAAGCTATACAAAAATTGTAAATACTAAATGAAAAATATATTTTGACACACTGATTTTCTGATCCTCGTCAATTTTATAGATCCAGATAAATTTTTTATCCAATTTATCATTTAAAGTTCAAGGATTGAAAACTTTTTACTATTATTATTATTATTTTTTTTTTTGGTCTGAAAAATTATTTTTCTCTCGAGGTTAGCAAATCCCTCCTGAATAAATCCCTGGTAGGAGATATGAAGGAAGTTCAATCTACCTTGACGGAGATGAGCACTGCAGTGCTTAATGAAGTTACAAGATTAGCGTCTGCCGGAAAAGTGCTAGATGGTACATTAATAATTCGAAAGCAGAAAAAAGGTATCACTTATAACTCGGGGAAATAACATTCTTTATCTAAATGTCCCGAAAAATTAGATATTCGTTTCTTTGAAAATAAATAAAACAAAAAAATTTCGGAGAACGTTTTTCTCTGAAATAAACCATCAAAAAATACAAATCCACTTATTATTAAATTTATATTTAACTGATTTTGAAAAAAAGTCAATCCACCCACACAGAAAAAAATGTATTCTGAAATTAAGAATTGAAGCTTGGTATTGATTTTAGAATATTGTATATATTTCAATTTAGAATCTGCTAATCTTAAAATAAGATATATACTAAGAATTTAGAATTTATACTAAATACTTAAAATATATTCTTAATGTTGACTATGTTATTAAATAATATAAATTAAAGAGTTTCTTAATTAACGTAATTATTTTAACGCTAAAGTTAACAATCTTATTTGGTTTCGAGTAATAACTTCATTTATAATTATTTATAAGTAGATTTTAAAACGCGCGCAAACTATTAATTTCTACAGCTTGTGTTATCAATAATTATAAATATTTTAAATACAACACTTAAAGATAAATAAAACAAGATTCATTTGTATAGCACAAAGTTTATAAAATTTTAAAATTGAAAATAATAAAAAAAAATAATTGAAGTTTGAGAAAAAAAATACTTCAAATTTTTAGAAATTGATGGATAAAAATGAAAATAATTAAAATTGAGTGAAATAATTAAAAAATGAGAAAAATAATTTTAAAAAAACAGAATATATGTTTAGTAAAAGAAAGTACCTAATTACAAAAAAGATTTCAAGAATTTTAAATTGCAAAAAATAATTAAAACATTATAGAAATAATCGGAAACTGAAGAAAATAATTAAAACTTGGAGAAAATAATTGAAATTTTCGAAATTAATCAACAAGCAATCAAAATAATATCAAATTTGTGAAAATTATTTCCAATTAAAAAAAATTAAAAATTGACGAACGTAATTGAAATTTGAGAAAAATAATTAAAGAATGATTAAAACCTTGAAATTGATTGCAAAATGATGACAATAATAATTGTAAATTAGAGAAATTTATTAAAATTTGAGAAAAATATTTTAAAATCTAGGAAATTAATTGAAGAATAATGAAAATAATAAAAAATTCACGAAAATATTTGCAAAGTAGTAAAAATAATTAAAATTGAAGACAAAAACTTTAATTCTTGAAAAATAATTTTAAAAATTTCAACATATATTTGTAATAAAAGAAAATAATTGCAGAATGATAAAAATAATTGTAAATTTAAAAAATAACTGGAATTTGAGATAAATAATAAAAAAAAATTAGAAAATTAATTAAAAAGTAATTTAAAATGACAATAAGTAATCGAAAAAAGATAGATATAACTAAAAACTGAAGAAAACAATAGAAATTTGATATAATTTATTAAAATTTTCGGAATTAATCAACAAGAAATCAAAATAATATAAAGTTTGTGAAAATCATTGCAAATTAAAACAAAATAATTTAAAAATGACGAACGTAATTGAAATTTGCAAGAAATAATTGAAGAATGATTAAAACATTAAAAAGTGGATAAAATAACTTAGATTTGAGATAATAAATGAAAATTTAGAAAATTAATTGAAACGTAATTGATATGTCTAATTAAAAGATGAAGAAAATAATTTCAAAAAGATAAAAGAAAATGAAAATTAAAAAGAATAATTGAAAAATGAGAAAAATATTTGAAAATTTAGGAATTTAATTGAGGAATAGTAAAAATATTTAAAAATTGAAGAAATTGATTGCAAAATGATAACAATAATAATTGAAAATTAAAGAAAATTTTTAAAAAATAATAAAAATATTTTAAAATCTGGGAAATTAATTAAAGAATAATGAAAATTGAATAAAATAATTGAAAATTTAGAAATTTAATTGAGGAATAGTAAAAATAATTAAAAATTGAAGAAAATTATTAAAATTTGAGAAAAATATTTCCAAATCTAGGAAATTAATTGAAGAATATTGAAAATAATAAAAAATTCAAGAAAATATTTGCAAAGTAATAAAAATAATTAAAAATTTAAGCAAATACTTTTAATTTGGGAATAATAATTTATTTATTTATTTATTTCAATGTAAACGGGCCATATACAAAAAGACCCTTTAGTACATAAGTACTCAGGTTACAAATAATGAATATAAGGAATAAAAAGAAAAATAATTGAAGAATAATTGAAAAAATTACAACATATATTTGTAATAAAAGAAAATAATTGCAGAATGATAAAAATAATTGTAAATTGGAGAAATAAATGGAATTTGAGATAAATAATGAAAAAATAGAAAATTAATTAAAGAAGATAAAAAGTAATTTAAAAATGATTGAAATAATTAAAACTTGAAGAAAATAATTTCAAATTACAAAAAAAGATTAAAAATTGATAAACGTAGTTTAAATTTGAGAAAAATAATTAAAGAATGATTAAAACATTGAAAAGTGAAATAATTAAAACTTGAAAAAAATAATTTCAAATTACAAAAAATGATTAAAAATTGATAAACGTAATTTAAATTTGAGAAAAATAATTAAAGAATCATTAAAACATTGAAAAGTGGATACAATAACTTTTTGAAATAAGTCATTGAAAATTTAGAAATTTATTGAGGAATAGTAAAAACAATTAAAAATTGTAGAAATTGATTGCAAAATGATAAAAATAATAATTGAAAATTGAAGAAAATTATTAAAATTTGAGAAAAATATTTCCGAATCTAGGAAATTAATTGAAGAATAATGAAAATAATAAAAAATTCGAGAAAATATTTGCAATGTAATAAAAATAACTAAAAGTTGAAGGAAATAATTTTAATTTGTGAATAATAATTGAAAAAATTACAACATACATTTGTAATAAAAGAAAATAATTGCAGAATAATAAAAATAATTGTAAATTGGAAAAATAACTGTAATTTGAGATAAATAATAAAAAAATTAGAAAATTGATTAAAAAATAATTAACAATGAGATAAAGTACCTGATTAAAAAATGATAAAAGTAATTGAAAGTTAAAGAAAATAATAAAAATTTGTACAAAATAATTGACAAAATTACAGAATATGTTTGAGATTAACAAGACTACTTAAAATTGATGAAGCATGAAACATGTTTTTTAGTATTTAAAAATATTTGAAAAATAATTATGGAAATTGATGAAAATAGTGAAATTAATAATTAAATTAATAAATTTGATCAGTTATGTCCTCCCATTATTTAACTAACACTAATGAATCAATATTGAAGAAACTAATTGTAATTTGAGAGAAAAAATTAAAATTTGAAAAACAAAAAACATATTTTGTAAAAATAATTGAAAAATGATGAAAGAAATTGAAAATTAATTAATAAATAATTAAATTAATTTGATATTGAAAGAAATACATAAAACTGAAAAAGTTTTATTAGAAAAAATTGAAAAATAATGAAAATAATTAGAAATTGAAGAACATTTTTGAAAAAGGATAAAAATACTTGAAAATTGGAGCAAATAATACATTGAAATCATAATAGAAAAGAGTTGTTAAAAATTATTAGAGAAATTTTATTTATATTTCTGTTATAATTTTATTATAACCAAATTTTGAAAGAATTTCAAATTCACTATTCTCAAAACGTGGAATAATATAAATTTTTAATCAATGAAAGTTCAAATTAATTGAAGTTTGAAGAAATTAAAATTATTATAAGTTACAAACTTGACAAAATTTAACGTAGGTGGTAAATGATTTAAAATTTAAAAGAAAAAATATCTAGTAACAAACTTCAGGTGAGGACAGAATGAATGAATGAAATTTTTAAATTATAATTATTATCCAATTATTTTTTCAATTATCTTTATCATTCTGCAATTATTTTCTTTTATTACAAAAATATGTTGTAATTTTTTAAAATTATTTTTCACAAATTGAAATTATTTTCTTCAATTTTTAAAATTATTCTTAGTATTTCTTAATTGAATTCCACAATTTTCAATAATTTTTTTTTTGTGCCCCATGGAATATTGCCGACTCCAAGTCCTGCAATATTCCATAAAATAAGTGCCAACTAAATATTCTTAATTTTCAAATGAATTTTTTTCCTATGGCATTATAAGATATTCCAATAGAATATCCTCTCATGTTTATTCAGAGTATAATAAATTCAGTTAAGATAAGAAGATTAATATAGTTTTTTATTTATTTTTTATTTTAAAGACTGTCTGCAGTAAAACATTAATAAGCTTCAGTTTCAAACTTGAAAGCCAGCTTATGCTAAAAGCCTCTTTCATTAAGTATCAAGATTTGAGTCTTTGTTCAACTACACAATTCCGTGGAAGGTTCCATTCGATGTTTCGATAAATTTTCGTCTGGACAAACTTGGTAAATGTCTTATGCGATAGCGTGAAAAGCAAAGGAATTCAGCAAACTGACTTGGCCTAAAATGTGCCTCGACATGCGAGAAATAAGCTCCATCTTGACTATAAATCGATAATTTTCAAACAGATGGAATTTAGATTGATCGCGCGAGTTTATTATATTTCTTTTATCGCAAATACTTGACTTTTGTGCAGATAAAATTAAAATGTCATCGATTATGCAAAACACGAGAGTCAAAAATATCCTGTATCTTCAAGAAAAACAATTTTTTTTTTTTTTTTCTTAAAGTTATCACTCTTCGCCTCATAAATAAATGCAGACTTGCATGACCTGCTCTAATTATACTCTCCTCGTCAGAAATAGTGCATTGACGATCTACTTGCTGTAAATTACGACTTTTGACGCCCAAACATAACACCTCAATGCTCATTAAGAAAAAAAAAAAAAAAAAATCTTGCGTAATTTAACTCAGTCTGACGATTAATTTAGCGAAGAAATCGCCTTTTCCTGTAACCTTATATACAATTCTAAAATTACTTTTATTATCTTTCAGACGATATGTTATTTATGAAAGAATATTAAATGAAAAAAATAAATTAACTTTTGGATCTTCGGAATGTTTGTAATTGTTAATTACAAAAGTAGAATTAGTAAGAACAAATCTACCCAAGTTAAATAGTCATTTGTATTACATTAAAAAAAATTAAATAGAGCCTGTTTACACAGGCGGCGTAAAAACAGATTTCTGCTTTAGAGTTGCAAAATTCTCGGTAATTTAAAATCCGGTTACATTTTACAAAATATAACCGAGAATATTCTCCTTCGAGAGAATTAGTAAGAATTTTTCTATGCTTGAATGAGCTCCACTATTTTGAAACACAAACAATTTATTGAAATAAAAATGGATAAATAACAAAATAATTATCATTATGAATTAATTATAAGTTAGTTTAGTGTAAAAATTATTATTAAATATAACAATTATGAAGTGTTCTATATAAATTATAAAAATTGTATTTTCTTTTACCTAACTAAATTAAACAACTAGATTAGTTTCTACATCTTGTGTTTTCAACAATTGAAAATAATTTAAATATAATATTTCAAAAAGTAATATTAAATTTTGCAAATTAATTAAAAAAAATGATGAAAACAATTAAAATTGTCGAAAGTAATTTAAAAAATCGTAGAAATGTTTTAAAATTCAAGAAAATAATTTTAATCTGGGACAAATACTTCAAAATCTTAGAAATAAGTTGAAAAAAACTAGACTAATCAAAAATTGGAAAAAATAATTGAAAATTGAAAAAAATGCTTAAAATTGAGATGAATAATTAAAAATTTAGAGAATTAATTCAGAAATGATGGGATTAAATAAAAATGTAAGAAAATAATTAAAATTTGAGAAAATAATGGAAAAAGTTAAATAATATATTTTAAATAAAGGAAAATTAAAGAAAATTTTAGAAAAACGATTAAAAACTTTTTGAAATTATGAAAAAGAACGTAAGTAATTGAAAACTAGAAGAAAACACTTGAAATATGATAAAAACAATGATAAGTAGAAAAAAATTAATGAAATAAATAATTGAAAAATTTGGAGAATTTTTTTCAAATTTTTAAATCATCCTTTTGTTGGTTTCAAAGATTAAATTTTTGATACATGTAACCTTATTAATAAAATGTTATGAAATAAATAAAAATAAATAATTAAAATAGACAAAAATTGAAATTTGAGAAAAATACTAGAAAATATGAGAATTTAATAGAAAAAAAATGAGAATTAAAAATTGAAGAAAACAATTAAAGAAGGCTACAAATAATTGATAAACAATTAATAATTGTCAATTAAGACAATTAATAAAAAATTTTGTAAATAATGAAAACAAATGAAAATAATTTAAAATTTTGATAAATAATAGAAATAACAAATGAAAATAATTGAAATTTGAGAAATATACATAAATATCTTGAAATATAATTTTACAAAATGAGAGTAAAATAAAATAATTAAGAAAAATAAAATAAAATAAATAAAATTTTTAATAATTAAGAATTTAGGGAAATAAATTAAAGAGCTATAAAAATAATTTAAAATTGAAAAAATAATTGAAATATGATGAAAATAATTTAAAATTTTGAAAAATAATAGAAGTATGATGTAAATAATTAAAATTTCAGATAAATAATTGAAATTTTTTAAAGAAAATTGCCAAAATATGACAAAAGAATGAAAATAATAAGAAATTGAAGAAAATAATAGAAAAATTACAGAATTTATTTTTATGCAAAAGAAAACAATTGAAAAATCATACAAAAAGTTGAAAACAATAATCTATATTTGAGATAATAACCGAAAATTTATGAAATTAATTGAAAAATAATTAAAAGATGGAGAAAATAATTGCAAAATAATAAAAAGAAATGAATATTGAACAAAATAATTGAAAATTGAGATATATATTTGAAAGTCCAAGATATTAAGGAGGTTTATCCCAAAAATCTTTTTTCTACAGATTCGTATAAAATTTTAATGACACATTAAATACATTATTTTACATGTATGGTCACAATTTTATTGAAATTTACCGTTCTGTTTTTAAGATACAAATTTATGAAGTTGGAACTTTTACATGGAAACAGTAAAAAAACGCGCAAAATTACTATATTTTAATTAATTAAAGAAAAACGGCACTACGAATTTAAACAAAAAATTATATATTTTAAACTATAATATAATACAACTTTTACAACAATATTAAATTGATTTACCGTACTGTTATTAAGAAAATGTTATTCAAGGTTAGTAATTCTTCTATTTTTGTGAAATAACTATGAAAGATAAATTTTAAAGCTTGAAATTCTCAACGAAAAAAAATGTTTTTTTACAAAATTCGTTTATGTAATGATTTTAACGATAAAATACTATTTAGAAACCAAATTATAAGAAGAAATGAAATTAAAAAGATGTTAAAAATCAGGTCCGATATAATGAGAACCACTTGAGGGTATAAACGTCCTTAATTCAGAAATAATGAAAATGATTAAAAATTGAAGATAATAATTACAAAATGAAAAAAAATAATGGTAAATTAAACAAACTAATTTTATTCTGCGATAAATAATATGAAATTTAGTAATAAAAAATTAAAAAAGTGATTGAAAAAATAACTAAAATTTACGGAAGGTAGGTATTATATGTAATTCTTAATTTTAATTTTGAAATTCAAATTATTACTAATTAGAATGACACTAGAGATTCTATTTTCGTACATTGATTGAGAAAATTTGACTTAATTTGATAAATAAATAAAAAACCAAAATTCTCATAATAACCGGAGCTATTAAAACAGGCTCACAGTTTTTCGGTACGTTCGTCGATTTTAAAATAAAAAATATTATTTTAACTTTTAAAAAACAGTATACTTTATTTGTAACATTAATTAAATTCAACCTGAGAGCGTGAAGATTTTCAAAAGACTAAAAAAATGTACAGGAAATGGAATTATCGAGTCGAAAGAAGCATCCAACTGAAAAATTACTTTGCAAAAGATTCACTGAGCTCAATGAGAACGCATGAAGAACCTTCGCTCGATGGTGTGAAAGACTCTTAATCGCGAATTTCACTTCTTATCTACATAAATCACACTTATTTTACGAGAAGCAACTATTGCGATTCAAGACGATTCTTCCCACATGTTTTGCAATCTCTCTATACGTATGATTCACTCGTTTGGCGAAAAATTGGTTTTATTTCTATTTTCTAGTTAAATGCAATATAAATAAGACAAATAATAAAATATTTTTTATTATTACTCTCATTTACGGCTTATTTTCCTCTTTATTGAACTTCATTTATTTATTAAAACGTTATTGCAACATTTTATTTATACCATGAACAAATTTTATTATACTTTGAATTAGTAAACCAAAACCAATTTTAAATTTCCATTGAATGATTCAATCAAAAATGAAATGACGAATTTTTATTCGATTTAGAAAATTTTTTAGTTCTTTTTTCAGCATCAGATTTGTAATTTTAGTCTCGAAAAAGCCTCTAAAAAACTTTTCGACTTGAGAATTTCACAAAATAAAAAATGCAATTTTCATTAAGCTTTTGCAACTTTTTATGATTGTCAAAGCGTTAATCAATTTTTAGGAATGATCAAATTGAAATCTTTCACGAATTTTCAAAATATCAAAACGAATCACAAAATAATCGTTTGATATTTTTATAAAAGAAAGAGAATTATAAAAATACAAAATGAATATTTCAAAATATTTTTATGACATATAAAAACCAAATTCGTTTATTTTTCAAAAATATTTTACACCGAATTTTTTAACATTTATTGGGACTTCAACAATTTGCATAGTGCTGGAAAAAAACTATTACATTTCTAGCAAACAGATAATTTGATTGAATATAAAAACAGCCCAAGACCACAAAAATACGTTAATTATTTTACGAAAATAAATAATTCAAAACTTTTTGGAAACTATATTTTTGGTAAGAATTCAGTTCTTAGTCAAATTTTAATTCTTTTCTAGTTATTTATTTGACTAATAATTAGTTATTTCTAACTAATGCAGATTTAGAGAGTGCTTTAAAAAATAACCAAATCATTTCGTACAAATCTTATTTTTTGCGGAATTTTAATAACTTTGAATGTCTTAACGTAAACAAATTTTAGTCAGTATATAATAGAAAATAAAAGATCTTTTTTTTACTAGTTAAAAAAGTAACGTTCACACAATCTGCGTCGGTATTGTATACAATTCATCATAGACTATTTTTTTTCCAAATTTAATAAAATTGGTTCTAGTGGTTGAGGAAATATGAAATTATAGTTAATTAGAAATTCTATCGACAACTTTTCCATCGGCTTAGACTGTAGGAAGGTAAAATAACCTATAGAATGTTGAGTGACTCAGAACGGACGTTTAATCGATGAATAGAATGCAACAGACCATATTATATGTGGATGTGAAGAAATGCTATGAGGCAAATTTCATTGTATTTCACTCTTGTAAAAAAATTCTAATTCTTCAACAATGCATCACTTAATGGGAAAAAGTACAGTTTCTTTAAACTGGAAACAAAAAGCACAAAACTAAGAATGGAACATTAAAGAATTAAATAAAAATTATTTCATATCCGGTAAAATATCTCATTCGATTATAAATTAGTTAATATTGTATTATAATGTGTAGTTGTAAAAATATTGCTATTAAAATATTGATATTAAGATATTGTTATTAAAACCTTGTTATTAATGTTAAGCTATTAGTAACCAATATTCTACCACTGAAAGATAATTATTTTTATTGCCAGATTTGTTTATTTTTCGAAATTTCCCGTTATTGTCAGTTTTGTCCTCGAATTTCAGAACTGTGTAAACTTTAAATTAAAATTTATTTTCCAAGAAGCAAATTCAACTATATTTTCAGAATATCCTTCTTGATTTTCCTCTCTGATAGTCACGTGGAATTTAGTAGTAATGACATGTGGTTTAAGGCAACCATAAAAAAAAAAATTATAATAGCGTTTGTTATTTAAAATAGCACGAGGTGCACTTTCAATAATAGAATACGAACGTTCACTAAAATAGTTACGAGGACATTCGACAAAATTTTATTTTTTGCAACCATCATTCGCGAGATAATTCACATATTAAAGTTTTATTTTCTTTCGAATTTCCTTCCAATTCGTTTCGAATTGAATAATATTTACTACATTTTCTCCATAAATAAATAAATAAATAAATAAAATAAAAAATAAATAAATAACACTTTCAAACAATTTACTTCTACTTTCTAGTATTCTTCACATTTTAATAATATCTAAATTGTTTATTAAACCTAATTTGACAAAAATGCATACAAACAGGAATTATTTTACCATTTTCGCTACATCATTATTCAATAAACCAGCGGCTAGAAAGTAGTGGTTGGCTTCATCTTCATAATAATTTCACTTTATAACCAACTAATTTTGCAAGAATCATTACAACAATTTCTACAAAATCACCAAAAGCTATTTCTCCAATGTTCACAGGGTATATTAACAAATTGTAAAATCGACTAAAAACAAAACGTTTACTCACACTAGTTTGTGAAATATCCATTATATTCTCCGAAAAATCACTGTTTGGGAAAAAATCACTCAAACTTAACGACATCCACGAACATTTCTTTTTATCATCTGAAGAATTTGGTACAAGTGTATCATTGAAAAAAGTGTTAAGACTTGAATCAGAACACAGAGATTCATTAAGCATCTCCATAGTTTTGATTTGAGGAGAGCACAAACAAAACCGAACTGCTCTCAACGAGAGTGAAAATATGTCTAATCTTGAGGGCCCTTTCTGAGGGCACTGAGGTGAGCTCAGTACCTTAGGACCCGAGCAAATGACACCAATAAAGTGTTAAGAAAGAATAGGGGACTAAATGCCCAAATCAAAATCCATCATTTCTGTTTGGAAGGGGAAACGAAATTTTGCGCTTTAAAACCTTGCCATAAAGTAATTTGTTACTGTCCATTAAGGACTGTGGATTAGACCAAAAAAATTACGACTCTCGAAATATTGATTTTAAGTGGCTCCGGTATCCAGTGGATTTGATTTCATTCTTTCAAGGTAAGAGCTGTTTTTAGTCAGGATTCTCTTACTGATGGGAAATTCCTGTTGAAAAGACACAGGTATAGTATTTATTCATATTGGCCCAACCTTTGATGCACAAAGGTTCATTGTCAAATCATCTTTCAAGACATTGCAAACGCCTCTTTCTCAAAATTTGTGTGTAAAGCCGATTATTGGAAAGTTGGGGAAAAATTGAAAATTTCTAGATAGCAGTTTATACAATCTTGAATTCCGGGAACTGTGGTCAAATAATAATAATAATGTAATAGCAATAAATTACTTGACACGATTATCAACATATTTGGACCTCCTACCCTAGGTTATTATATGATTAAAATAAATTTTCTGTGAATTTTTGCTGGAAACTTGAAATGTAATTTTAATTATTATTTAACGAGGAAATTGTAAATTATGAGTTATCTAAAGCAGGGTCTTTTGTCTTAAAATTTTCTTAATGTTCCCTAATTTCTCTGACCACAAGATTTTTTTCTTCATTTTTTATAAGTGTTAATTTGCGATCAGATAGTAAAATAAGAAAAAAAAGGGCCACTAATAAGAGCGAATTTAAACTAAAAAGTTTTTAAAAATAAGAAATATTAAGAATATTTAATAACACACACTGAAAAGAAATTGTAAAAACAGAGAAAACGTTTTTAAAAAACTAGCAAATTGTGAAAAAATAAGAAAGCTTCGAAAATTACATTTGAAACTTTATGAATAAATGAAAGAATAAGAAAATTGGGGAAACTACTTAAAAAATATGCAAATATAAATACAAAAAGAGAAGTAGAAACTTTAGAAACAAAAATTATGAAATTGTCTAAAAATAAAACAGTTAAAGAAATTATTAAAAAAAGTGAGGAAATAAAAAAAATTAAAAAAAACTTTAAAAAAATAAAAACAAAATTTACAAAATTTAAGAAGAAATCGAGGAAGAAATCCTAAACATCTAGAATAAAAAAAAAGAGTCAAAAAACCTTTTCCATTATAAAAGAAAAAAGATAAAAACTTAAAGGACGCATAAAAATGCTTGAAAATTTGAAAAAATAAAAAAAATTTGAAGAAGAATGTATAAAAAAAACACTCTTTTAGTTCGAATTCGTTAAAAATATAACTAAAAAATATTTAAAAATTGAAAACTTTGAACTATTTCAGATTTAGAGATCAAGAAAATTCTTAAAATGAATCAAACCAAATATGAAAATATAAGAAAATTTTTTAAAAAATATCTACAACTCTATAAATGAATCAAAAAATAAGAAATTAGAAGAATATTTACAGGAAATTGTAAAACTGCCAAAAGATAAGTTAAAAATTTATAAAACACATAAAGAAATTCGTTAAAAACGAGACAGTTTTGTCAAAAAATGAGGAAATACAAAAAATACGATTATAGAACTTTTAAATAACTTTTAAAGAACGAAAAAATGCAAAAAATTTACAAAATTTAGAAATAAATCCTGATAATCCAAATTGAAAAAATACAGTCAAGAAACCGTTTAATAATATTTTAAGAAAATATAAACAACTTGAGAAAATGTTAAAAAATTAAGTAAAATAAATATGGAAAATAGAAGAAACTTCGTTTAAAACAAAAACAGTTTTTTCTTTAAAAAAAGGGAAATCTTCAAATATAAAATTTATGAAAAAAAATTCAAAATTTAAAAACGACAAATGTGGAAATTAGAAAAAATATTTGAAATATCGTAAGTGAATGCAAAACTAAGAAAACTAGAGAAAATATGTACTATAAAAGTGAGAAAAAGTAAAAAATATATAAGAAACGACAACAAAAAGAAACAATGAAATTCGTTAAAAATAAAGAAGGTTAGAGAATTATTTTTAAAATGTTCAAATTAAAAAAAAAACGATATTTACAGAATTTTAAAAGAACGAAAGAATCATGAAAACTCGCAAGAAACATTAGAAAATAAAAAGAAAAAATTTGAAAATCTTGCTCTTTCTAAGTAATAAGAAAAGCAAATTTTTAAAAATATTTACAAAACATTTTACATTAAAAAAAAAAAAAAAAAAAACCAAAGTCAAGAAAACATAGTGAATTTTTTTTTAATTGTTATAAAAACAAACAATCTTTGAACATATGAAACTATTTTACGCAAAAATGAGAAAAGTATAGAACATTTCTCAAAAAATAAACTTCTTAAAACTTAACACAAAACTTAAGAAATGATAAAAAATATCTGATGTTAAAATTCGTTAAAATCTCTGAGTATTACTTTTCTCTCTAAATCTGAATTAGTAGTTTTCTACTATTTATTAGTCAAATTCATGGCTCATTTTTCTCTAATTCATATAGTAGAAAACTACTAATTCTTAGTGGAAAACTACTAATTCTTAGTAAAAACTACTAATTGCAATAGTGAAACTTTACTTTTAAAAAAGTAGATTTTTTTACTAATTTAATTAGTAGTTTTCTACTAAGAATTAGTAAAATTCTTACTATTTTAATAGTAGCTCACTTTTCGCTAATTCATTAGTAGAAAACCACTAATTCAGATTTAGAGAGTTGAAATCATTGCTTTTTTGCTATCTGTGTTTTTGATAAATTAATTTTTTATTTACAATTATTTTCTTATTAGTATTGTAACATAAAAATGAAATTTACTCCTCTTATTTCTTTGTAATTTAAGAATATTATCTTCTTTTTTTTTTAATAAACGCCGAGTTATTCTCAAGTATTAAAAGAAAACAAAAGTAAACTTGAAATTTTCAAGATGCTTCTACGAATTCCTCGAATTTTAAAAAAATTCTTGGATCTTTTTGCTAATTCCGAGTTTTTTTCCAATTTTTTTTTTTTCATATTATCGCAAAATTAAGGAAATTAGGTGAAAGCAACGAAAAAATAATAAATAATAAAAGAAAAAACAGAAAAACGTAAAAAAATAAGAAAACAGTCTATTAAAAAAATGAGAAAATTCTTTTAAATAAAAAATTCCATGAACAATATTTAAGAAATAAAGAAAAAGTTTTAAAAAAACACCACGAAAATGAAACAGTGACATAAAAATATATAAAAAAAGTAGAAACGCTTTTTAAAAAGAATTAATAAAACTTTGTCAAATTTAAATACATTTTAAAAGAAAAAAATATTTTTATGGAATTGAAAAATGATGCCAAAAATTAAAGAATTAATTAAAATGTAACGAAGGACTAAAATAATTGTGTAACATCAGGAAAATTAAATAAATAGGAAGAAAATGGAAAAATGTTTTTTTTTTTTAATCTAACAAATTGTAAAAAAAATGCAAAAAGTATAGAAAAAAAAAATTGGTAAGAATTTATTTAAAAATTAGAATTATTAAAAATAAAATCAAAAAATGTATATACCCTATGGGAAATGACAATCGGCTAGAGCTTGGCCCAAGCTTGGCCAATATTAGACCAATATTAGCCCAAGCTTGGGCCGATCTTGAGCATCGGCAAATTTCCCATAGGGTATTATATAAAGATAAATAAAAAGTCCACAAAAGAAATTTAAAATTCTTTTAAAGATAAAAAAGTATAGGGAAATTGAACCAAAAATATTTTTATAATACTAAACTTAAAACAAGTATAAATTAAGAAAAATTCAAAAAATCTAAAAATTCTGTGAAAGAATAAGTAAGTTTGCAATAAATAGACAAGATGTGAAAACACATTAAATAAATTAAGGTGAAAAGAAAAAATTATTATAAGGTAAAAATTAAACAGTTTCGAAAAAGTGAAATTTCTTAGAAATATTATAAGAATTAAAAAAAGATTGCGAATATGGAAAATAATAATATTATTTAATTATTATGCATTAATTAATATGCATTTACATTTAATTTAATTCAAATTTAAAAGTTTGAACAAATTGGAATATGAGTTAATTGACTTTTGGAATTTTTTTAAATTATAATGACTTAAAGATATACTATTTTTCGAGCTATTTTTTAATATCATTCTTACCAAAAATTTGTAGATCGTAGGTATTTTGGTCATCTGTATTAGCACAATTTTTTAAATTTTATACAGAATAAATTATTAAAAATGAAATTTTCCAGATTTATCCGAAAATTTCTGGGCTTCTTTAATGTTTGCGATTTTTTACACGCAGTATCAGACATTCAGAGAATTGTTAAGTTTTTTTTTTTATTTAAATCATGATTTTAATTTAAATTTCCCAATGATTTAAATAAAAGTGTTTTAAATCAATAACATCCCTAATATATTTTTTTAAAATCACCTGTAAAATCCAATTAAATACCAATTTTGATTCAAATAATTTGTTGTTATTTGTCACCTCAAACTTAATTTCTAGAACAAACTTTTTGTTGGGACAGTCCCGTGCCAAATAAAGTAACCAATTGTCAAGTTTCATTAAATGAATTTTAATTATAAATTTATCTATAGTGACAGTTGTAGAGAAAATCAGCGGTAGTTAAGATGTTAAGAAATTAATGAATTTAAAGCCCTGCTTTTCGCGTGGAAAGAGTGGTGAGGATCAGGAGGGTAAAAAGTGACCCTGTTTTCCAAGAACGGAAATCGAGGTCGAGCGAAACGACAGAATCGACTTGAGGACTTTTCTCAAGGAAGGCACTTAGAAGAAGCTTCAACGAAGCGCGAAAAGCAGAACGAATGCGTTTCCACAAACTTTAGAAAAGAACATTTATTTACCATGAAGAGCAATAATTCACTTATTTCAAATTTTATAAGATTACAATAAACAAGATTTTCCTCTTACAATTAAATAATGAAAAGTTCAAACCTTTTTATACACAAATAAATAAATAACAATAGTAACATTAAATAATGTAGATTTTCAAATAAAAGGATTATTTCTGAATAAAAGTCAAGGTTTGAGATTCTCTATTGTCAATTTAATATTGATCAACAACAATATTAATATATATTGTGAGTAAAGCTAAATCATGCAAATGACGTAAGCACCACAAAACAAGAGTGCTTCATCTTGACAAACTAATCACGTAGTAAACTTTGTATTAATCATACGTTTTAAGTTCACTTCATTAATTGCGACTTGACTTTAGCATCAGAAATTTTAATGAGTTGATATTATCTTGACAAGTAAGAAAAAAAAAATACAGATGATAATTGAAAATCGTGTACAAATTTTAAATGGGTTAAAAAGAGGGATAAAGTGAAAAGAAATAAAAATTACCAAAAAACCTCGCTAGAGACTGAAATTAATTAGAAAATAATGTAAGAAGAAAAAAAAAGTAAGGAGCGAAAGTAGAAAGTAAATTAAAGTAGAACAAAATTGAGATTAAAAAGAAATAAAGAATCAAAAAAACTAAAATTTGGAAAAATCAAAAACAATTGATTAAAAAAATTAAAAGTTCAAGAGCAGTAAATAATTTTAGTTTGTTTAAGGTTACAGTCGCACGACAGTTACAATAAAAAGTTAATGCCATCATTGAATTTACATAATACATATCTATGCAAATTTTGATTTATTACATCTATTATTCAATGTTTTTTGGTATCATCTCAAAGTGGTAAGCTTAAATAATTATTTTACTTAAAAACAACATTAAGCATAAGACCTTTTATTAATTTTTCTTGTAACATAAAGTAGGTTACAAAAAGAAATTTACTGCCTAGATATACTTATTTTTTTCGAAGAATGATGAAACTATGAATAACTTTTATCAATAACTTTAAATCATGAGTTGTATTATAGCTTATGATTTCTTCTCGGATTTCTTTAAGAATCAGTGCACCTTAAAATAAAATATAATTATTTTTCAAGAGTACGTAACATCTTATGTAATTCAAATAGCTTGTTCATTACATTAAATAAAAAATGCAAGAATGATTCAGAGGCTGTATTGATTGTTCTCATCAACGTCGCAAAATTCTGTGTCGCTGACATTTCCAACATAAAAGCGATTCAGGTGTTCGGTCTCGTTGATAATAATACTGAGAGAAACTATTCAAATCAGTTCAATCGGAAACTTTATTTCCTTGATAAACTGATTTTAAAAAGCAATTATTTTAGAGATTGGTTTTTTCGATTAACCAATGCTGGAGAAATGATCGTCGGAGAATTCAAGTAGTTTTTGTAATCATCTGAGTTATTTACTCAGCAATATGATAGTTATGAAAAACAAATTCAAACATGGAAGCGAATATAAATTGGGATTGATTTTTAATTAAAAAAAAAAGGATATAACAAAATATACTACAGTTTTGAAAGGTCGAATCGAAATTTTGAAAATTAACTTCGGAGAAAGAATGGATGTATAATTGGATTGTAAAGAATTCAAAATTAGATCCAATTGAATTCGAAAGTATAAAAAAAGAATCGCAATCAGAAACGGGAAGTTTTAAGATTGGATAATCAATTATTGAATTCGGAAGCATTAAAAACTTGATATAATTGAATTTAGAAGTATTTGAAATTAGGAGACATCGAATTCAAAAGTTTTTAAAATGGTTGCAAATGAATTCCAAAGTGTAAAACATTAATTGCAAACGGATTCAGAAAGAATTAATATTGGATTCTTAATTGAATTCTGAAGCATTTAAAAATTCGAAAGTAAAGAAAGTTGGCTGCAATTGAATTCGAAGGCATTAAAAACTAATTACAATTAGATTCGAAAAGATCTTAAATTGTATACTCAATTGAATTCTGGAGAATTAAAATTAGACATAATTAAATTCTAAGATAATTCAGAAAAAATCTGATTCAAAAGTATAAATAAATGCTTCTAACAAAATTCTGAAATATCTAGAATTGAATTCGAAAGAATTAAAATTTTTTTGGAATAGAATTAAAAACTATTTAAACAAATTAGGTGTGATCGAATTCAGAAGCATTAAAATTGGACGAAATTGAATTCCAAAGTATTCAAAATTAGATGTAATCGAATATGAATTACTCAAAATTTCAATCAGATTCGAAAGCCTTAAAATTTGGATACAATGGAATTCGAAATGATTAAAAATTAGTTGTAATTGAATTCAAAAGTACTGAAAATTAATTGCATCCGGATTTGAAGATCTAAAATTTGCTGCTCAATTAAATTCGGAAACATTAAAAATTAAATGTAATTGAATTCTAAGGTATTTACAATTAGATGCGATCGGATTCGGAAGTATTGAAATTTGGCAACATGAGAATTCTGAGGTATTGAAAATTGATTGCACTCAGATTTAGAAATATCTAAATAAATTGAATACGGAAGAATTCAAAATTGGATGCAATTGAATTTGAATCACTCAAAATTGCAATCGGATTCGGAAGCATTAAAAATTGGATCCAATTGAATTCGAAATTATTAAGAATTGGATATACTTTAATTCAAAAGAAATAAAAATTAATTGCAATAGTATTTGAAAAGATGTACAATTTGCTACTCAATTGAATTCGGAAGCATTCAAAATGCTATAAAAAGGAATTAAAAACTATTTAAACATATTAGGCGCAATCAATAATTGAATTCAAAAGTATACAAAATTGGATGCAATCGAATATGAATCACTTAAAATAATTGCAATCGGAATCGGAGGCATTAAAAATTGGATACAATTGAATTCGAAATTATTAGAAATTGGTTGTACTTGAATTCAAAAGAATTAAAAATTAATTGCAATCGTATTTGAAAAGATGTACAATTTGTTACTCAACTGAATTCGGAAGCATTCAAAATTTTAGAAAACAGAATTAAAAATATTAGGCGCAATCGGATCAGAAGCATTAAAATTGAACCTAATTGAATTCAAAAGTATTCAAAATTGATGCAATTGAATATGAATCACTCAAAATTGCAATCGGATTCGGAAGCTTTAAATTTTTGATCCAATTGAATTAGAAATTATTAAAAATTGGGTTTAGTACTAGAATTCAAAAGTAGGTTGAAAATTAGATACAATCGGATTTGGAAGAATTAAAATTTTTCAGCATTTGAATTCTAAAAATGATTTGTATTCGGATTCAGAAAGATATAAAATTGAATTCGTAAGCATTAGATATTGGACGCAACTAAATTCGAAAGTATTAAAAATCTGGCGTAATGGGATTCACAAGTATTAATAATTAAACCCAATTAGATTTGAGGGTATTCAAAATTCGGTGCAATCGAATATGAGTCACTCAAAATTATAATCGGATTCAAAAGCATTTAAATTCGGATCCAATTGAATTCGAAATTATTCAATATTGGGTACACTTGAATTCAAAAGTATTGAAAACTAGATACAATCGAATTTGGAAGTATTAAAATTTGGCATTATTTGAATCTTAAAAATTAATTACATTCGGATTCAGAAAGGCCTAAAATTGAATTCACAAGCATTAGAAACTGGGCGCAACTAAATTCGAAAGTATTTAAAATCTGGCGTAATCGGATTCAGAAGTATTAATTTAAATTAGACCCAATTGAATTAGAAAGTAGTTAAAATTGAATGCAATCGGATCTGGAATCATTAAAAAATTGTATCCGATTAAATTTGAAAATATTTAAAATTGATTGCAATTGAATTCCAAAGTATTAAAAAATGCTACCACTTAAATTCGAAAGAATAAAACATTAATTGCAATCGGATTCTAAACGATCTCGAAAGCGTTAAAACTGAATTTTTTTAGTATTGAAAAAGATAAGAATAGAACTTTAAAACGCATTTAAATCTGGAAAAGTTGAACTTTAGATACATTAAAATTAAATCTTGAGAGCATTGAAATCAGGGTGTATTTAATCTTGAAAGAAATTTAAATATTTTTCTTGAAATATCCTACCGTACTTTTTAAAGAAAAACACTATCTACATAGGGTAGATAGTGCCTTTTTAAAAAAATACGTCACTGTGTATTAAATGTTGAAAATGCCAGGGAACAGCTTGCTATAATAAGTAAATCTTGAGAAAATGAATCCTGTCGTTAAGAAAAGCAGGTGAAAACAGAAATCTTTTTTGATGGCTGACTTTGCAGAAAAAAAAAGAAAAAGATAAAAGGTTTTCGTTTTTACTTTCATCAAAGAGGGTAGACCTTTTACGGCAGGAGAATTTCGAGCACTGCCTGATATCTGGATGCTGGATTTCTGAAGAAAACCAGCAGGTCAAAACATGAGTGGAAAAATAGAAGAATATGAAAAGAAAGGGCGCGAGAGAGAGAGAGAGGGCAGAATAGCGTCAAGAGGGTTTCGTGGATACAGAAGATGCTCCAGGAGTTCCTAGAAGTGGTGCTCAACTCGAGTTCTTTTTTTGTTTCCTCAAACTTTAAAAGGAAATTTAAAACGTTTTGCCAGTTTGCGAACGAAACCTGTCAACGTTTTATGCAAAAAAAAAAAATATCTTGAAAATTGAGAGGAAAAACGATAATTACTTAAAAGAAATATGATTTTCCTTATTTTGTTGTGAGCGTCGTTACTTCAAGTTAAAATTTTAAAAGGAGAGTCACTGGTCATTTTTGACTTATCTACATAAAAGAATTACCTTCCTTTCAAAGTATGAAAAATATGAACATACTTCTATGATCAATAATAATGGAAGTAATAAATCAAGGTTACCCTTCATATTTTTCCTTGTCCGTGGACAGACACAAATCGATAATTTACGTGTCGTTGCAATAAATATATTGTAACTAGAAAAATCGAGAGTCATTTTACGTCAATTCTGTCTTCAATATATAGAAGCTAATTACAATTCAGTTTTTATTTAAACAGCAAGTGACAGAAATCTTTTATGCTAACTGAATAGAAAGTTATTCATTCTCGGAAATATTTTCAACAATTTTCTTTGTAATTTCACTTGATACTTGAAAAGTTAGACTTGAAATTAAACGATTGAAAATAGAAACTTGAAAAACAAATTGCACGCCTAGAGTTGCATAGCGAGCGAGAAATTCTCGTTTTTTTGTTTAAAAAAAAAAAAAAGATATTTAACGATACTAATTATTGTCATTTGTCAATGCATTCGACTGCATTCATATTACTTATTCTCGGACGTCAATTTTACAAACTGAGAAATTGAAAAAAAAATACTGAAAATAGGAAAAGGAAAAAGTAGAAAATTGTTTTTTGAAAATGAACAGCAGAAAAATAGTATTTTAATTTTGTTTAATAATTTAATAATTGGTACTTCTTTTATTTACTGAACGCGTTTACATCGCGATAAAAAGAGAATGGTTGCCAGCAGACTTGTAGATTGAAGATAGTAAAAAAAGTAAGTAAACATTGAGTTTTTAAGTGAAAAATTTGAAGATATTAATTCGAAAATGGCACAAATAATTGACATATGAAGAAAATAATTGAAAAATGACAAAAATAATTGAAATTTGAAAAAAAATTGTGAAATGATAAAACTAATTAAAAATTGCATGAAAATCAAAAAATTAAACAAAAATTGAAATTTGAAGAAAATAATTGAAAAGTTTAAAAAATAATTGAAATTACAAGAAAATAATTGAAGAATGCCAAAAATAAATAAAAATTGAAAAAAATTAATTTGAGACTGGTGTAAAGTTTTCAATTTTTAACACAATAATTGAGATAATGACGAAATAATTGAAATGTGAAGAAACTAATTATATTATGAAATAATTAATTTGAATGCTGGTGTAAAAATTAAACTTTTTAGACAATAGTTGAGAAATTGACAAAAATAATAGAAGTTTCAAGAAAATAATTGAACAGTTGAAGAAAATAATAATTAACAAATGTAAAAAAATGATATATGTAGAAAACAGTTGAAAAATGACAAAAATAACTGAAATTTGGGAAAATATTAATGAAAAATGAGAAATATAGGGGAAAGTCGGGCAGCCCTGGCCCCTTAAGCTTTTTTGTCAATTAATTGTGTAAATATTTGAAGAACAATAATTAAATTGTTTCATGTTGAAGACAAACTATTTATCAAGACTTAAAATGCTTCCAATAATAAAATAAACATATTAATTAAGAGAAACATAAGGATAAATATGAGGAGTAAAATACTGACCCTCAAAAGTTCATCGGGTAACTCCGGCCACAGGAAAAGAAACTTTTTATTTTAATTGTATAACTCAGTAAAGTAACAAAAAATTATGTCTTAAATAATCGTCAGAGAATAATTTATGGATATCAATAAAAATATAAATTCAATAGTGTCGGAAATTACAAATATAATAACATTTTTATATGACGTTCAATGCGACACTCATTTTTTAAATTGTCTGAACACTTTAAGGTTACATTTACAGAATAGTAGTTTTTTATAAAAAAGAAATGAAATAATGGAATCACTATACTAAAAAAATTAGTTCAATTAAATTATACGCCATTTCTAATTTGTTTCAATGATAAAAATACGGTATTATACATGAAATGAACAGTGGCCGCGGCTACCCGATGGCCGGTGCTACCCGACTTTCCCCTAATTAAAAAATGGAGTAAAATATTAAAAATTGAATACATTAATTGAAAAATTGTAGAAAATAATTGAAAAATTAAAGATATAATTGAAATGAGAAGAAATTTATTCAATAATGACATAAATAATTGAAAGCTGGTGTAAAAGTTGATAAATTCATGACAATAATAAAAAGATTAAGAAAAATGACATTTAAAGAAAATAATTCTAAAATGTCAAAAATATTTAAATAATAACAAAAATAATTGTAATTTGAGAAAATAATTGAAAAATAACAAAAATAATTGACAATTAGTAATAAAAATTGAAAATTTGAAGACAATATTTGAAAAATTGACATAACAATTGAAATGTTAAGAAATTAATTGAATAATGACATGAATAATTGAAAGCTGATGTAAAAATAAAAAATTTATAGACAACAATAAAATTGTAAAATTGAAAAAAAAAATATTAGAAGTTTGTAGAAAATAATTTAAAGTTGAAGAAATTAATCGAAGTTTGGAAAGAATAATTGAAAATTGAGGAGAATAATTCAAAATCATAAAAATTACAATATGAAGGGAGTAATTAAAGTTTGAAGAAAATAATTGAAATTTGTAGAAAATAATTGAACAAAGTTTAAGAAATTAATAAATTCGTGATAATAAGAAGAATGAAGAATAAATAATTGAAATTTGAAGAAAATAATTAACAACTTGTGTAAAAAATAAAAAATTTGAAAACAATATTTGAAAAATTGACGAAACCATTGAAATGTTAAGAAACTAATTGAAGAATGACATAAATTATTGAAAGCAAGTGAAAAAAAAATTTATAGACAATAATTGAAAAAAATATTAGAAGTTAGAGGAAAATAATTCAAAGTAGAAGAAATAAGAAAATAATTGAAATCAGGTGTAAAAAATTAAAAATTTGAAGACAATACTTGAAAAATTTACGAAACAATCGAAATCTGGTGTAAAAATAAAAAATTTAAAGTAAATAATTGAAGGACTGGAAAACAAATTAGAAGTTAGATGAAACTAATTTAAAGATAAAGAAATTAATTGAAGTTTGCAGAAAATTATTAAAATTGAAGAGAATAATTTAAAGTCAAAAATATTTAAATATGAAGAAAATAATTAATTTTTGAATAATTGAAATTTGTAGAAAATAACTCTCAAAAAGACCAAAATAATAGAAATATGCAAAAAATAATTAGAAAATGACAAAAAAATTGAAATTTAAAGAAAATAATTGAAAAATAACAAAAGTATATTGAAACTTGTGTAGAAACTTTAAATATTCCTGACAATAATTTAAAATTTGAAAAACATAATTGACATTTTAAGAAAATGATTAAAAAAAGTGTTAAAAATAATAAATAAATTTGTGACAATAATAAGAAGAATGAATAAAAAGATTAAAATTTCAAGAAATTAATTGAAAACTGATGTAAGAAATTTAAAAATTCATTAAAATAAAAAAAATTGAATCAAATAATTGAAATTTGTAGAAAATAATTCTCAAAAAGACCAAAATATTAGAAAAATAATAGACCAAATAACCAAAATAATAGAAATATGCAAAAAATAATTAGAAAATGACAAAAAAAAATTGAATGACAAAAGTAATTGAAATTTGAAGAAAATAATTGAAAAATAACAAAAGTATATTGAAACTTGTGTAGAAACTTTAAATATTCCTGACAATAAATTAAAGATTGAAAAACAAAATTGAAATTTTAAGAAAATAATTGAAAGAGTTAAAAATAAATAAATTCGTGTCACTGAAAAAAAATCCCGGTTAGGTTATATTTAACATTTCATTCTGGTTGTTTAACCAGAACACAATGTTAAATTAACCCTTACCAGACTGTTTTTTGAGTTTGACAATACTAAAAAAATGAATAAAAAAATTGAAATTTGAAAAAAATAATTGAAAACTGATGCAAGAAATTTAAAGATTCATGTCAATAAAAAAAATTGAATAAAACAATTGAAGTTTGTAGAAAATAATTGTAAAATGGCAAAAATAATAGAAATTTATGAAAACAATAATTGGAAAATGACAAAAATACTTGAATAATGAAAAAAGTAACTGAAATTTGAAAAAAAATTGAAAAATAATAAAAGTAAATTGAAATTTGTGTAGAAACTTTAAATATTCCTGATAATAAATTAAATATTGAAAAACATAATTAAAGTTTTAAGAAAATGATTGAAAAAAGTGTTAAAAATAATAAATAAATTCGTGACAATAAGATTTTTTTTTTTTTTTTTTTTTTAAATAAAAAGATTAAAATTTCAAGAAAATAATTGAAAACTGATGTAAAAAATTTAAAAATCCATTAAAATAAAAAAAATTGAATAAAATATTTGAAATTTGTACAAAATAATTTTAAAAAAATCAAAAATAATAGAAATATGCAAAAAATAATTAGAAAATGACAAAAAAAAATTGAATGTCAAAAATAATTGAAAGTTGAAGAAAATAATTGAAAAATAACAAAAGTATATTGAAACTTGTGTAGAAACTTTAAATATTCCTGACAATAATTTAAAGATTGAAAAACGTAATTGAAATTTTAAGAAAATAATTGAAAGAAGAGTTAAAAATAAATAAATTCTTGACAAAACTAAAAAGAATGAATAAAAAAATTAAAATTTGAAAAAAAAAATTGAAAATTGATGTAAGGAATTTAAAAATTTTGTACAATATAAAATTGAATAAAATAATTGAAATTTTGTAGAGAATAATTCAAATATCTAGAAAATAATTCTAATATGTCAAAAATTCTTGAATATTGACAAAAATAATTGAATTGTGAAGCAAATAATAGAAAAATAACAAAAGTAAATTGAAACTTGTGCGTAGAAACGTTAAATATTCCTAATAATAATTTAAAGATTGAAGAACATAATTGAAATTTTGAGAAAGTAATTGAAATATGACAAAAGTAAATAAAAACTTTGTGTAATAAATTTAAATATTCATGACAATAATTTTAATACTGAAGAAAATAATTGATATTTAAAAAAATTAAATTCAAAATCGCAAAAATACTTGAAAATTGACAAAAAATACTTTAGTTGACAAAAGTACTTCAAAATGCCAAAAATAATTGAAAAGAGGTGTAGAAATTAAATATTTGTAGACTGTAATTAAAAAATTAACGATGTAATTGGAATATAAACAAACTAATTGATTTATATGGTAAATTATTAATCAGACACCCAATAGTTAATCATTTACTAAAAAAGTGAGTGAATTGAGAAAAGTTAGTCACTGTCAGCCCTGCACTGAAAAAACGGTATTCTTACTTTAAGAATTATTCTTGGCGCATATTTAAGAATAAAATATTCTCCAAATAAGAAGAGTTTTCTTAATATAAGAACCGTATTCTTAAATTAAGAATATTTTCTTACGCCATAAGAATATATACTTCTTAATTTAAGAATGTGTTTCTTATTTTAAGAATATTATATCAATAATACAAAGATATTGTATTCTTAAATAGGCGCCAAGAATAATTCTTTAAGTAAAAATACCGATTTTTTTTTAGTGTGAAAGCTTAACATAACTAAACTCTTCCCAGTGCAAATACGCTCATTTTAATATCTCGTTCGATTCAATTTTCGTTTAGGAACTTTCAATTCACTTTTTTTGCAAGAATTAATGCATATAAATGTCGACAAAGTGAACACCGTGTATTTTTCGCCCGTTTTGCTCGCTCTAAAATGCAAATAATACCGATAGACTCACAAATTTCTAAACGAAATTGTAAAGCAATTCACGTCATTTAAATCAGATGATTATTTCCAGCAAATTCAAAATCGTCACACATCGTTAAAATTGTCGTTCATTTTGCCTTCTGACAGTGCATTTCGAAATGTTGTGCATCTGCACGAATATCAGGTTACCGTCAGCCTGGACGGAAAATAACACGAGAGGGGCGTCGACCAGAGCTTCAAAATGCTCCAAATTATATTCCCACGTTTGTAATGTCAAGCCCAAGTTTCTATTTTCAAATTCATGGATTTTCGATTAAAAAGGAAAAAAAAAAGAATCGTAAAACAATAAAATAAAAGCCGTAAAATAATCCCCTCTCCCTGAATTTTAATCTAAACATTTTTTAAATTAAAGGCCCCATTTCTCAAGATTACAATTCCCGTTGAAACTGATTTCACCTTTATGTTGAATCTAAAAAAAATATATCCTCTATTGTTTTATCCAGGTAATTGCAATAGAACGATTCAAATTCCTAATAAAGTTCAATTTTCTAGAAGGCGGTATTGTCCTGCTCATGTTTTATGCTTTCATGACTGAGAGAAACACGTAAAGTTCAACATGAAACAATATTCTCTTGAAACGATTGGGAACTCGACTTTGAATTTTTCCACGACTCGAATCAAAGTACAGTCTAATGCAAAAAGTAAATGGCAATTGCAGTTAGGTGGATTCTTCGTAATTCTTCGAGAGTGAAAGCTAAACTCACAAGAAAGGTGGTTTATTTGTCGTATGATGAACAACAGTTGTCGCAAAAATCTTTCGTTATAAATTAAATAAACAATTTCCTCTGGAAAAAGAATTTATTTTTTATTTTTTTTCGGGGGAAAAAAAAACAAGCCTTTGACATCGATCTGCTTCATAAGCGCGACTCTCCAGTCTCCTATTGTTTGAAAATTCAATACAATCTGTCTTTGTAAATGTTCAGGAATCAATTCAGTCATTTCCATACTTCGCTTTCAGTTTGTCACAAATAAATATAGAAATAACAATTTTTTTTTAAAAAAAACTTGAATTTAAAATATTGTGATATACTTTTTACATTTTCACGCAAAAAAGTTAATAGTGGCAAATTATTTAAATTTCGGAAAAATTTAAATCTGTCAAAATTTGTTTAGGTTTAATTTAATTATCATCTGTAAAAAAAAAGGTAAATTTAACACATTTCAACTTTTAATGAATAAAAATAATAAGATTGAAAAAATTGATATATTATTAAAACAAACTAATAAATTTGTATAAAAACTTGATATTTCTTTTCGTGTTTTATATCAAAGTAAATTTCTAATTTTTCCAAAAGTGCAATACACCAAAAAAATTATTCTGGATTTTAGTTTACATGGTTTTGTTTCTTTTTACGAGCCACTATTATCAAGAATGTCAGATATAAAGTGTTGAAAGGAGTGATTCACATTCATGATACTTTTACTAGATTCACAGACTCCTTTTTACGCCCACACACAAAAGATACACTTTTAGAAAATACTTGAAAATTCAATTATTGTTCAGTTACGTTAATAAATAAATTTGCGAAAAAATATTAAAAAAAAAAAACATTGGAGAAAATTGTCAAAAAACAAGCGAGTTTAAAAAAAAGTCGATAAAATGAAAATCTCATCCATTTCTCGAAAAAATGGTAAAATTGAAAAAAAAAACAATAGTAAATAATTAAAAATACGTAAGAATGACAAAAAGTAAGAAAATAAAAAAAATGTACGAAAAACACACAATCCAAGAAATTGAGATAAAAAATAAGTAAACTAAAAAATCTTATAAATAACAAAAAACCAAATAAATATATTGTTAAATAATAAAACAAAATTGAAGAAACATATAGTATTAAATTCAAGTATTCCAATTTAGAAAATAATATATTCTGGCGTAAAATAATGTTTGGAAATTTTTCCATTATAATAGCGTATCATCAGCAAGTTGTTCAAATAATCTTTCTCAATTTGTTTGTGTGTTATTGCGTCAGTCCCGTGGGTCATTTGAGCCACGTGTATTTTTTTTCTGAATCACGTATATCGCAATTATTATTATTTTATTTTCCTTCTTTTTTTTTCTATAAAAAAAAAAAAAAAACAAATTTGCGTGCTCTTTATATTTAAAGAAAAGGAACGTTTTTTTTCGAAAGGATTGCGAGAAATTAAAAAAGATAACAAATTTCACCTAATGGAATCTTACCGCGGTTTTTGTAGGCCGGTCAAAGGTCCGGTCAGTTTCGGTCACTATCTATCCTTTTTCAACTTTAATTCCGTCCTTGTTTTTTAGACTGTCTGAGGCGAGCCTAAAACTGTTTCTCTGCTATGATCTTCTCTTCTGAAAAAATCGAGTCCACAAAATATGTGCATCAATAACGGGAAAGTTCTTATAATCGAAAAGATAATAAATTCTCTACTCAGAGGAGCGATATTTTGGAAAAAACGAATATCTTCTTAAACTGAAACTTTTTTTAAACTACATCTTCTTTTCTCAAAGAATCTTTTCTTGAAACCGAGTTTTCAAGTTAAATTATTTAAACTTTTTGACAGCAATATTCATGTGAGAAAATCAATTTCACGATATTGAATCAAAAATATTACGAAAAAAAAAAGAAAATTCCAATTTGGTTTCATAGAAATGAATAAATAATTAACTGGTATTATTTCAAATTTTCTTCAATTACTGTTTTTTTTTATTTTGTAAAAATGTTATTATATTATTGCAAAAAGTTTAAATTTTATTTTAAAGATTGCAAAGTTTTTGGAAGCAGGTGACAATCCAAACTTACAGAATAAAAAACAAGACTTGTTTTTCAAAGATTATTTTTTTCAAAAGACAAATTATTCTCATTAGATTATGATTTGGAGGCAAAAAAAAGTTTTGAGTTCGCTTTTTCCAAGTTTTCGCAATTCTAATTGTTGTTCATGTCAGAAATGCAGAGAATAACTAACTACAGACTACAGCGCATGAGCACTCGTTCGAAGATCCTGTTTCGCTAGGCGACATCATTCTCCTTATCCAAGTTCTACTTTTACAAGCTTACTTTCAACAGTAGCTTACGACTTTACTTAGAAAAAGAGACAGAGAAATAGTAATAGTAAGCAGTCAATTCTAAAATCGTGCATAAATCATTGAGTTTACAATCAATAAGAGATTCAGTATACATATCAGTTAAAACTTTTCCCCTTATATCAAAAGTTTTCAAGAAGTGACTTAAAAGAAATGGAATTTGAGAATACGTTTCATCATGCGGATTAATCCAGTTTTGTGTAATAATAATTCAATCAATTTTTATCTTTTAAGACACATGCTTTTTTTATAGAGGTTATGTTATAGATTAATTCTGAGAAACGGTCTTCTCTTCAAATCTAATAATCGTCTATTAATTAAAATATGACTTCGGATATGTAGATTTTTGAATGGATTTATGAATCATCAAAATGTTTATAACTTGATAAACAGAAACGTGTTTCTTTTAATAATTAGCATGGCGGTTAAATTCTAAAACATGCAACATTTTTTTTATATGACAAGAGCGAAAATTTATTGAGACTATAGCTACCACAGATAAGTTTATATTTTCAAGCAAATCACACATTATCCGTAAACATAAAAGTTTTTACAAAGAATTATTGAAAAATTATTAATTGTTAGTAAAAAACTAGAAATTCATAGTAAAAATTACAAATTCACAATAGTAAAATTGTTAATTGAAGTTTGGAAATAAAATAAAAATAAATAAGAAGTAATAAAATATTCCCAAAAAATGATTTCAAATTGAAATCAACTATTGAATTGAAGCCTTGTCTAATTTTTCGAAAACGTAATGACCATCCAATTTTCAAAAGACAGATAAAGTCTGACATTTATAAATCTTTCTTTCGCGAACTTTTGAATTATTTTGCTGCTCTGAATCTTAAAGTTCTTTTTTTTTCAAATGAATTTCTTTGTTCAAAGTTCAAGGTTTAGTTAAGAAGTTTTTATTCAGAGAAATCAAGTCTTTAATTCAATAAAGGCGGCAAGTTCGTGAGACTTTAGTTTGGCAAGATTCTGTAACGAGATTTGCTGTCCTTCCAAAACTTCCAAGAGGTAGAATTCACTCCGTCTATTTAAACTAAACTAAATTAAATTTTATCTATTCTAATCCACAAATAAAATATTTACATTTTTAAAGGTAATTTCCCAAGATCGCAAACATACGATTATTTTGAAACTTTAATTAGACTTTTTCATTTTATATACGTATATCCACGTTTTCTGATATAGATTCAACACACTACAAAACACCGATTATCTTATCTTATTTGAATTCTATTAAAATTGATCTGAAATGGCGCATTTTAGAAAAATAAAAGAAAAAAATAGAAGACGCTGTAAAAAGTTTAAGAGCATTTTTAGAAAAATAAACTAAACAATATTTTAAGGATTGATAATAATTTATGTAAAGTGTAGGCATGGTTTTAAACAGTTTTTTTTTACATTTTATGATATTTCTAAGAAAAAATTATTTATTTAACGTCTCATAATACGCACTTTATTCTTGTCGTTTAATTATTTTAAACGTTTTTAAAAAATGCAAAATATTCCGATCTATTTGGACATTAATTTAACAGTTGTGTAACAAGTTTTATAAAAAGTCAAATTAAATTAAATGAGGGAGTGGAGCATACAGTGGGACAGACATAGTTGAAAGATTTCATTTTTCTGAGAAATTATTTAACAAATGTTGTAAAATATAGATATAAATGACGTTTGTCTAACACACTGAGCTTATATCTAGGTTGTGGAAGATTTTTTAAAATCTTTTCTCAGAAAAATGTAACGTACTATTAAATTTATCCACTGTATGTCTCACTCCCCTATTCGAACAAATTTACCACAGATAAACTGGCCTACTGAATTATCTTAACTTTACTATTAATTTATTCCACATTTCATAAATCAGGTCTCAGACTAATAAATTAATGTCATCTTTTCGCGTCCCCCTTTTTAATTTCAAATGTTTAACATGTTTAAAAAAAATCATTAAATAATTCCCGCCTAAATAACAATATTCTTAATTAAATGTTTACCGTTTCTAGTCAAATTTGTCTTTTTCTACTTACAGGCTTCATAGTGACAATGTAGAATATTTTAGGGGAAATTGGGGACTGAAATCATAAAAATAGGAGACTTTTAGGATATTTTAAAAAGTTTACAAACAAAAAATAAAATTTATAAATAAATTATATATTATAATAATTAATTTGCAAGACAAAAACATTTTCTAGTCCAATTTTTAAGAGTTACGATATTTCTTCTAAATTCTAATATTAATAAATTATTAACTTTTGTAATAAAAAACATTTTATTTATAAATACGTAGGTATTTCTTATTTCATAAAAGAGAAAAACAATTTTCAAAGAGAATGGCAATTTGGATCGACTAAAATGTGAATATATTGAAAATTTGATTAATTTAAGTTCTGATTATTAGAAAATTCAAACCAATTAAAATTTAAAGAGATAAATATAAAATAAAATAAAAATAAAGCATTACATTGAAAAATACAGAACATCTTCAAAAAGAATTAAAAAATACAAAAATAGTGGATAATAAATTACAAAATAAAAAACAATTAGAATAAAATAAGAAAACGTGAAAAGATGAGTAAAAATTATATAAAAGAAATGACAAATTCCTTTAAAAATGAAAAAGTCAAGGTAATTATTCATAAAATGAAGAGAATTTAAACAGAATATGTAAATAATAATTAAACAAAATAAAAGAACACACATTTTTAAACATTGGATACATTATTAAAACTGTTTTTAAAACTATTTTTAAAACAATATTTCAAACAATAATTTAAAAAACAAATATTGTTAAAAAGTCATAAAATCTAGAAATTTTATCAAAGAGTAAATAAATTTGCTAACAAATACACAAAATGTAAAAAAATTGAATAAATTTACAAAAAAAATGAGATAATGTAAAAACAATCAGGTAAATGAAGAAAAAAATTAAACTCCTCCGCTCCCTTAATTTATCAAAATAGAAGAGAAAATCAATGAAAAAATAAATAAATTTTTCAAAACGTTATAAAAACAAAATGATATAAAAGAAACTGAAATAATTTGCGTAAAAAAAAGAAAATATACAACAACAAAAAATTTTAGAATTAAAAGAAATAAAAATCTTCAAAAAATGATCAAATTTAAGGAATTGTGTAAAAATACCGAGAAAAAACAAAATTCTGAAAACATGTTTTGAAGAATAAAAAATTAGAAGAAAAAACTTGAATTGTTCGAAAAAGTTTTAGTTCTTAAAAATCCCAAAGAAATAGAAATATGATTGTTACATTACAAAATTCATTAAAAAATCGATGAATGATAAAAGACAATTGTCAAGGAAGGAAAAAATTTATAATTCATAATTTATAATTTATATTTATAAATATTGTATTATATAAATATTATAAATATTTATAATTTATAATGTTAGAAAATTTAACCCCTTCGCAGTGTAGTAAACATTAAGTTTTTGTGGCAAAAATAAATAGAATTTTTTTTTTTTTATTAAATATCATGATATAGTATCATTTTGGAGTCGTTGAATCCAAATTTGTAGTCAAAATTTAAAAATTCAAAATGGCGGTTTAAAAATAGCGACTAAAAACCTTATAATTTGACAAATCTGGCTAAAAATACTTACTTAGGGATTTTTTAAGGCGCTGAATCCGAATCTATAGTCGAAATTGCAAAATTGAAATTTTAATTGGTCACCATTTTGAATTTTGAATTTTTTACTGTAGATTTAGATTCTGGGAGCCCAAAAAACCCCGAGTAATCATTTTCAGCCAAATTAGTTAACTTTAAAGTTTGTTTGCACGCCATTTTGAAGCCGCCATTTTGAATTTTAACATTTTGATTCCGCGATCTCAAAAACCCCCGAGTAACCATTTTTAAGTCATTTAGTATTGAGTAAAGTTTTTTTTAGAGATGGCCCTATACGACCATACACAACGACTTTTTTTTACGGTATAGAGGTCAGTCACAGTAAAGGGGTAAAAAATATGTGGTAAATATTTAAATTAAGTCAAAATGAAACATAAAGTAATCAACTTTTGACTGTGGTATTTTGAAATAATTGTGCTTTAAAAGTTTCAACAAATTGAAGTTTGATTCAACTCGAGTTTGGAATTTATTTAAATTATAAATAGTTACTAAATTGAACATGAAATTATTAAGATCTAATAATTTTGACTTTCTTTTTACCCAAAAGTTTTAGATCGTACTCTCAACCATGTTAAATTCAAATTTTCAAGTTATTAAAGAATACAAGATTATAAAATTAAATTTTTCTATCGTTTTACAAATTCTTGAGTTTTTATCTTGATGCACTAAATTGACATACATTTTTCGAATCACTATTTATCGTCCACATGAAAAGGGCCCACTTTTTCGATTTTATTTTCCGAGATATTCGCATTTTTCTAATGGAGGTTAAAATTTTCGAATTTTTTTTTTATTGTTGAAAAACAAACTGCGTATAAAATGTCCCTCGTAGAATCATGCTATCTAAATCTGAATTAGTAGTTTTCTACTATGAATTAGTAGTTTTCTACTATGAATTAGTCAAATTCATGGCTCATTTTTCTCTAATTCATATAGTAGAAAACTACTAATTGAAATAGTGAAATTTTACTTTTCAAAAAAGTAGATTTTTTTACTAATTTAATTAGTAGTTTTCTACTAATTCTTAGTAGTTTTCTACTAAAAATTAGTAAAATTCTTACTATTTTAATAGTAGCTCACTTTTCGCTAATTCATTAGTAGAAAAAAGTAAAAAGTAACGTTTCACTATTTCAATTAGTAGTTACCTACTAAGAATTAGTAGTCTTCTACTATATGAATTAGAGAAAAATGAGCCAAGAATTTTACTAATTTTTTAGTAGAAAACTACTAATTGATATAGTGATATAGTGAAACTTTAATTTTAATATAAGTAGATTTTTTTACTAATTTAATTAGTAGTTTTCTACTAAAAAATAGTAAAATTCTTTCTATTTATTAGTAGCTCACTTTTTGCTAATTCATTAGAAAATTGCTAATTTAGATTTACTCTCTAAATCTGAATTAGTAGTTTTCTACTAATGAATTAGCAAAAAGTGAGCTACTATTAAAATACTAAGAATTTTACTAATTCTTAGTAGAAAACTACTAATTTTGTAGTAGAAAACTACTAATTAAGTTAGTAAAAAAATCTACTTTTTTAAAAAGTAAAGTTTCACTATTTCAATTAGTAGTTACCTACTAAGAATTAGTAGTCTTCTACTATATGAATTAGAGAAAAATGAGCCATGAATTTGACTAATTCATAGTAGAAAACTACTAATTCAGATTTAGAGGGTGCGTTGATCATAACTTTATCGTAATTAAAAACACAAAATAATATTTTTTTTAATTTTAAAAATGCATGGGCGCTAATGGTAATCTTGAAGTTTAAACTCTATTTTCTCAAAACTACTCTCTAAATCTGAATTAGTGGTTTTCTACTAATGAATTAGCGAAAAGTGAGCTACTATTAAAATAGTAAGAATTTTACTAATTTTTAGTAAAAAACTACTAAGAATTAGTAGAAAACTACTAATCTTGTAGTAGAAAACTACTAATTAAATTAGTAAAAAAATCTACTTTTTTGAAAAGTAAAATTTCACTATTTCAATTAGTAGTTTTCTACTATATGAATTAGAGAAAAATGAGCCATGAATTTGACTAATTCATAGTAGAAAACTACTAATTCTTAGTAGAAAACTACTAATTCAGATTTAGAGAGTACGGTTTTGACACATCTAACTTTGAATGCTTGTAACTTTGTGGATTTTTCATCTAAAAGGTTCCAAAACCTCTCAAAATGTTCGAAATTTAATGAAAATTATGATTATTCAGATAAACCCAATAGTTCTCTTCATCCGGACGTACATATAGGACTTTAAATAGATTTCCGTGAAAAATAGGGAACATTAGGGGTAAATTTTTCAAATAGAGGACTTTTAGGAAAAAATGGCGTAATCTCGCGTAAAGTTAATTTTTTCCCAGCAGAGTTGAGATGCTATTAAAATAGGGTCCTTCAAGATATTCTAATCAAGTGAGTCAGAGAGTTGAGGATCAAAAGTTAAAGTTAATGGTCTGTTCACGTTGAACAGTTGACTTTTGCAAGATACCGTTAAAAATTATTCTCAAACTGTGGGGACGATTATGCTCAAGGCATAAAAACAAGCTCGACAAGTAATTTTCTGTCGTCCAAGAATCGATTCGAGACGAGGTTTCGTGAATGTTTCCCCCGACCTTTTGCCGCATGGCGATCTTCGCGTGATGACATAGCTCCAATTTCTAATTGTAATCCCGGCCGGTTAAGTTCATCGACTCTCTCTCTCTCTCTCTCTCTCTCTCTCTCTCTCTCTCTCTCTCTCTCTCTCTCTCTCTCTCGTGAAATTTTGCCAGAGAGAAGAAAAGTTTGTCAAAGGTTTTGCTTGGGAAAATATCCCAGCGAAAAGGGGTAGCTGGCAAAAGAGGGGCTGAGTTACAATGAAAATAAAAAAATCGATGGAAGGGAAGCTAGGGTTTTAGTTTCGAGAGAAACCTCTTTAGAGCGGTCGTGCCACGTTACGCATTCAAAAGCCAAGCATACTTTTACATGGAGGTTAAACCTTAGCCTTATAGTTGAACAGGTCGCAGCTGCCAGCGGGCTTTGCAAATTTATAAAAGCATTCTCGCTTCATACGTGACTGTACCGGCGAAAGTGCAGACGAGTAAAGAAGTATGATGCGTTAAGCACAATACACAGAGACAGCACGAGACAGGAAGACGGAGATAAACGGCAATAGAGAGAGACAGAGAAAGAGAGAGATAGAGAGATTTCAGAACAGGAACTGAAGATAGCGGAAAAAGATCTGAAATCATCGAAACTTCCCGAAGTCCTCCTCTCAAAGAGGCCTTTATCTTGCGTGAAAACGAGCCATAAAATCCTAATCACTCTACCAGTTCGTCTCGTTTCGAATTATCTGTTAATAACTTTCCAGAATAATATTCTTGAAAGCATAATATTCTCAAAGTTCTAAACGTTCATTTGAATGATTCTTGTTTCTAATTAGCCAGTTTTATAAATGACAGGGATCACAGTGGTTTTTTTCTTCAATTTTAGGTGAAAAGGCGATTTTGTTTCTTAAAAAGAGAAGTTATTAAAAAAATACAAGGATCATACACGCTGAGAAAAAAATGTGTTTGAATAAAACATAATATGTTTGAATTAAAATTTAGTTAGGGATTTTTTACGAGGCATTATATCGAATTTTGCACCTCAAATAATTTGGTTAGTTTTTATTTATTTGACAACATGCCTCATCAGATCATAACTAAGAATATGTTCTATTAAAATTTTTCAATGAAAGATGAATAGAAATCTCAGGGCTGTTATTGATTTAAATCATTGGAGAATTTGCATTAAAATCACGATTTAAATCAAAAAAAACTTTACAATTCTCCACAAGCTTAAAACTGCATGTAAAACATGGAAAACCATAAACAAAACCCAAAAATTTGTGGATAAATCTTAAAAATTTCAATTTTAATATTTTAAGGAGGTTCTATCGTAAAGAGAATTAACATGACCATTTTCATTAAATTTGGTTCACAGATAGAAAAAGGTTTTATAATGATGCAGTTAAAATTTTGAGACTTCAATGTACTTGTGAAAAAAGTTATAAGCGTTTTTGTTTTTTAATATTTTTGAACATTTAGCATTGAGTCTTATGGGAAATCAGTAGTTTTTCATATATATTTATTTGCCACAAAGTATTTAGCATTACCAAATTAATGAAACTTTTTTTAATACATCACAGATGTATAAGGATTAAATATCTGATGAAAAAAGTGTCATTATGTACCTGTGAGAGTTGCAATAAATTAATTTGTACAAATATTTTACGTTTTACACGATACAGTTCAGACGTTCTGACATTTTAAAATGATGATTTTGATCGCACATGAAAAATAGTCATTTTTAAAAAGTAAATAATGTAAATAAAGTTAATGAATACAATTGTTTAATTATATATTCGTAAAATTAAATTTAAACCTAACCTCAAAATAATGGTCTCTGTTTTGACTAGTACCGTCATACCATAGAACCTCCTTAATCTTTAAAAAATTTTAAAAATTGTGCTAATACAGATGATCAAAATACCTACGATTTACAAAGTTTTTGTATGAAGATAGCAAAAAATAGTATTACATTTTTATATCTTCAAGTCATTATAATTATATAAATTCCAAACGTCAATTAAATCATTTTTCAATTTTTTCTAACTTTTAAGTTTTAATTAATTCAAATTTAAATGCATATATATTAATACAAAATAATGAAATAATATTAAATATTTTTCATATTCACAATAATCTTTTTTTTTTAATATTCTTACAAGATTTCCAAGAAATTTCAATTTTTCGAAACTGTTTAATTTTTATCTTATAATTTCTTATTTTTACAAAATTTTAAGTTTTTTTTTTCTCTTTTTACTTTTGATATTTTTTATTCTTTTTTATTTATCTTTTTATTTTTGGACTTTCATTAATTTTCCTTTTTTTGTGCAAATTATTTAATATTATTTTAAACAATTTCGTTTTTCTAACATTCACTAAACTTTTTATTTCATTAATTTTCATAATTGTTTCCATATTTTTAAAAATAAATACTCCCATTTTTTTTGGAAATTTATTTAATTTTTTTCACATGTTGTCTATCTTTTGAGAGATTTTTCGCAAATTTACTTATTCTTCAAGTTTTAGGTTTTCTTTATTTTTATAAATTTATTGTTAGACCTATTTTAAGTGTAATATTAAAAAAATGTGTTGAGTTTAAGTTGCCTAAACTTTTTTATTTTTATATGACTTTAAATTTCTTTTGTGGACTTTCTTTTTATTTATCTTGAAATGTACATTTTTTAATTTTTTGTTGTTGTACTTTTTACATTTTTTTAGTTTGATAGGTTAAGGATAAAATTAATTTATTTAATTTTTTTGATGTTTCACTATTTTTTTAGTTTTTCTTGCGTTTTAATTAATTCTTTCATTTTTGTTATCATTTTTTCATTTCTAAGAAGGAAGCATTTTTCCTTCTTTTTCCTTCTTTTTAATTGTTTAGCTTTTATCTTATAATTACGAATTTTTGAAAACATTGATTTGGTGCTTTTATCTACATTTTAAAAATTTTTCATTTTTCTACTTTTTTGAAAGCTTTTATTCCTTTATTTTATATTATGTGAATTTAATTTTTAATCTTGTACTAAATATTCTCATTTAAACATCGTTCTTGTACTTCATAGAATTTCTTTTCTTTAAATTTTTTTTAAATTTCACAAAATTTAATTGATTCTATTTTTATTCAATTTATAAAAGTATTCTCTAATTTTTCTAATTTTTAAATTTTGTTCTCTTTAGTAATATATTTTAACGTTATTTTTAATTATCTTCTTATTTATTATTTTAATTAACAAAAATGTCAGTAAATAGTTTAATTTTTTTTAATATAATTATGCCACTGTTTCATGCTTGTGTTGTTTTTTGAATTTTTTCTTCATTTCTTTAATAAACTAGGTACTTACAAATAAACATTTGGAAATTTTAAATACTGGTTATATTTTTAAAAAAATCAATTCTTGATTTAAATAAAAATCATGATTTTTATTAGCCCTGAGAAATCTGTAATATAATATATCATTAAGAATTAAATTAAAAGTTTACCGTAAAGGTTTTATATTAAAAATTAAATAAAAGGTTTTACACGATGAAAAATTATATATAAGTATAACATTTTTACCACCTAAAAGGAGACTTCTGTGTAGGTAAGTAAAAAAATTACATAGTGAAAATTGTAACAATTAATAAAGCAAAAGCGTATGACATTTTGAGGTTATCTTCAAGCGAAATCGAGATCGAATATAAATTAAAATCAAAATCAATTCAAAATCGAAGCAAATCAAATTTAAAATAAGTTTTTCATATTTAATAGTCGAAATTAATTCAAAGGTCATTAATATTTAATCAATTTTAAAGTCGAAATCAAAATCAAAATCTACCAGTTTGAATTAAATAAAAATAAGCTTGACTCAATTTATTTATATCTGTATTAAGATTAACTGTAGAATTAATGTTTTTTTATATATAAATCATTTCTAAATGTTGTCTTTTGTAATCATTATTTTTGTAATTTAAAGCTTTAATATTAATAAAATCAAATTTATGTGTAAACAGGGCTGTTACTGATTTAAATCATTGGAAAATTTGCATTAAAATCATGATTTTAATCAAAAAAACTTAAAAATTCTCCAGATGTCTAATACTGCATGTAAAACATGGGAAACCATAAACAAAACCCAAAAATTTGTGGATAAATCTTCAAAATTTCAATTTTAATATTTTAATCTTTATAAAATTTAAAAAATTGTGCTAATACAGTTGATCAAAATACCTACGATTTACAAATTTTTGGTATGAAGATAGCAAAAAATAGTATTACATTTTTATATCTTTAAGTCATTATAATTATATAAATTTCAAACGTCAATTAAGTAAAATTCCAATTTGTTTCTTTTAAATTTCAATTAATTCATATTTAAATGCATAGGTATTATTTAATGCAAAATAATTCAATAATATTTATTATTTTCCATATTCACAATAATCCTTTTTTTTAATATTCTTACAAGATTTCTAAGAGATTTTAATTTCTCAAAACTGTTTAATTTATATCTTATAATTTCTTATTTTTACAAAATTTTAAGTTTTTTTCTGCTTTTACTTTAGATATTTTTTCTTCTTTTTTTTATTTGTCCTTTTACTTCAAGATTCTCTTTAATTTTCCTCTTTTTATGCAAATTATTTATTTATTTATTTATTTACATACGGGATAGACCCTTTCGTACAATAGTACTCCTAATACTAAGATTATTGAAGATTTATTGAATATTATTTTACACAATTTCTTTATTATAACATTCACTAAACTTTTTATTTCGTTGATTTTCATAATTATTTACATATTTTTAAAAATAAATACTCTCATTTTTTTGTAAGTTAAATTCTTTTCATATCTTGTCTATTTTTTGCGAACTTGCTTATTCTTCCATAAAGTTATTATATTTTCTTTATTTTTCTAAATTTATTGTTGGACTTATTTTAAGTGTAATATTATAAAAATGTGTTTGGTTTAATTTGCTTAAACTTTATTATTTTTAAAGGATTTTTAAGTAGGTAAAAAACATTTCTCTATTTTCTTTCTATAATATATTTCCATATATTCCAAATTTTGATTCAAAATTATATAATATATTTTTAATGGTACTAATTTAATTGCATTTTAGTCTTTTCAGTTGATGAACCTCTACAAAAAAAACATTTTTTTATGATCAGAAAGATTAGTTCTATTTTTACAAAAAAATAATTTAATTTATCAAGTTCCATGTATGAATTATAATATGTCTTATACTGGTCAAACAAAAAGACATTTGCTAGAAAGAATTAATGAACATGAACGTGATTCAGAAAATAAACTTATAAATTTGATTTTACTAATATTAAAGCTTTAAATTTCAAAAATAATTAATACAAAAGACGGCATTTAGAAATGATTTAAATACAAAAAACATTAATTCTACAGTTAATTTTAATACTTCTTTGCTCAAATAAGTTTGCATAGTTTCAAATGTAAAATGTTTAAACAATAAAAAAAAAATATTCTAAGCAAAAAAAATTTTGTATGGAAATGTCACGTGGAATGCTTTATATTTAGTGTTTTGGGATTTATCTCGTAATGCTATGATTTTATTAAACCTAAATATTAACACTAAATTTTCTAACCTCAAACGTATTACCATTTAAATTGCAAAATTACTAACTAAATTTTACGTTTTAAAATTATATTAATAATTAAATATAATAACCACTATAAACATTTCACTTATTTTATTTTATAAAACACTTTTCTTCGAAAGTAAATTAAAATTTCAATTAAATATTACAAAATTACAAAATAAAAAGAGAATAACTAACTAATAAGGTCAAACCTCATTTTTAAATTACGGTCAACTTAATTAAAATTATTATAATTTTAAATTCCCAAAATAATAAAATGTCATGTAAAATAAATTTAAAATTAAATTTTAATATTTTATTATAAAAATTATTATGAAAATCAGAGAGTCGAAATCGTAAACTATCGAATATATCAATTGGCCAATAAAAAGTCACGAAAGATTGTTACACGTCTGAAGTCAATCACAACGTCTGATCTTTTTAGAGTAGGACAACCTATTATCTTAATAATATTGTAAAAATTATCACCTTTTAATAGTGTTTTTAATTGACTTACTGTTAATGTTACCAAATACAAAAAATAAATATTTCATAATATTATAACAGTGTTTTTCATAAAAATATTTTAAAAAATGAATATAATTTTTCGAAGATAGGTGATAAAAAAGTATCAAAAATTAAAATGTTAAAACATAAAATAACATTAAAAATTACAGACAACTTGTATTTAGGGGAAGGTGGGGCAAAACCGCTAGGTTTAAGTTTACTGATGCACAAATTTTTAACTATACATTCAATTGGAGTCATTTTTGTTTGTGACACGACTAAAACTAACCAGTAACAGATTTTAATAGTCGTTATTACATTTATCATAATCATAATTACATTATTTAATTGTATTTAAAAAGATTCAAATTAGCGGCTTTGCCCCAACTGTTGGGGCAAAGACGTTTTTGCTAATATTATTATTGCAAATATAATAAATGATCTAAAATATACTTTAAATAACATTTATTGGTGCAATAATTATAAAACATAAATATTTTACAGATTTTTTAAGAGATTTAATCGATTTTATTGAAAATAATGACGACTTGTATTTTTAACCTCATATTTTAAATTTAATTGTTTTTTATTTTGTTTCAAAATCTACTTTATCGACTTTTCAAAAATAGAATGTTTTTGAAATAACCATGCGAAAATATAATTAAATAATAATGCTTATTTAATATTCAAAATTCATAATTTTTTTTAAATTAGTAGTAAACGCTAATAAATAACTTAATGATTAAATAATAATAATAATAACAATAAATTAAACAGACAAAAATACTTATTTGTTTTGATGAAAAAATGCAGGTTAACAGTTGATTAGCATGAAATTTGCATCATTTAAAATTACATGCTAATGCAGTCTTTAATATTCAATTGTTTTTTATGAAATATTTTCCAAGCGTCTTTGCCCCAAACGACAAACCTTTTTTTAATTTTAAATTTTATATATTTAGATTGAAAATTAAACCTGGATTCCACAGAGATTGTGTAGATAAATGATTACTCTATTAGAACGTGACATTTAAAAATTTTTAAAATTCACATTTAGATTCAAAATTTACTAGTTTTGATCAATAAAATTTTCATCTCATACTTGTAAAAACGATTTTTTTGGTATATTTGCTAAAGCATTTTATATTTTCAAGATTTTTTTTTATAAAACAATGGCTCCAGTTGCAATTATGATAAACTTTAAACATAAGTTGAAACGGTCTAGAAATAAGGGAGATATTTTGAAAAACGTCTTTGCCCCGCTTAGCGGTTTTGCCCCACTTTCCCCTACTGTTTTATTTATTAAAATTATAATAAAATTTCATTAAAATTTAAAAAAAATTGGGATTAAGTAAATTTATAATTAATGGAAAGAAATAAATGTAAATTAAACTTGAATAAATTAAATTTAAAATGGATCAAACTTTCCATCAATATAAGTTTTTAAAATTAAGAATAAATATTAGGAATGATTGAAATTTGGATAGACTAATATTTGGATGGATAATCATACCATGGATTGAAATTTGGATAAATTAAAATTTGGATTGATACAAATTTTAATTAGTTAAAATTCTAATCGATTATAATTTGAAAGATATAAAATTTGATAAATTGAAACTTGCAGCGTTTTAAATTTGAGTTGAAATAAAATTTTAATGGATGATTAAATTTTGATAGAATAACTGAATATTTAAATATGATTCGCTTTAAACTTGAATGAATTGAACATAGAATAATAAATAAAAATTAATGAACGAATCGACTCTATTTCATTATAGGCAGAAAAGAATAATTCACAATAAGAGATTATAATAAATTTCAATGAAAATCAAATGAAATTTGATGAAACAAAGTTTAAAATTGATCAAAATTTCCTTTTATTATCTGATTGCTTATAAAAAAATTGATTGAAATTTGGATAACTTAAATTTTAAATAGAATAAAACTCGAATAGATTAATATTTTGGATTGATTGATGCAAATGTAGGTTAATTTGAATTAGAATGAATTTAAATTTATAATCTAGTTGCATATATTAAAGTTATTTTTTGACTAAAAAATACTCTCGAAAGTTGAATAAGTACAAAAATTACTATTACTAATTGCAAAGAAACCAGTGAATGAGTTTTCTCTATTCCAATTAGTAAAAATTATATTAGTATGGAAGACTACTAATTATTTTACTTGAAAAATAAAAAAGCATTAATATATACCTATTTATATTAAATTTTATATAGTACGTAAATCGTTATTAAATGTTTAAATTAGCGAAAAAAAACCCGGTTTAATGATCAGCCACCCTGAATTCTTGCACAATCAATGCATCTCTTAACAAACAATAAATCTCAATAAATATTGACAAATTATAAACATTTTACTTTGAACTGTCCAAGCGCAACAAAAATTTGTTTTTTTCCTCTTTCGCAAGGTTTTTTTGCTTTAAACAACAAAAAACAATTTCTTTTGTTGATAAAAAATAACGTAAATAGTTATTTATACATTTTTAAAAATTCTCCACTTTGAATATACTTTTATTTAAAAAAAAGTGAAATTGAAGTGTCTGTCATTCGAAAATTAATTATTATCTATGTTTGAAATGAACATATTCGAATTTAGGACACAATTTAATAAAATCGACAAACAGATAAAATTCAGTGAGCTAAAAAAAAGTTCGTAAATTTTATTCAGACATTTCTGCTTTTTATTAAAAATTCAACTACAATCTACATAGTATTAATACATATTTGTCTAGGTGGATAAAACACGTTTTTTATAAGAAACCAAGAAGATTGTCGATAACTTAAAAAAATGTTTTTCAAGTGAATTAAATGTTAAACTAGAGTGTTTATCGACATATTCAGCCGAGCCTATAATATTTTTAACAAAGCTTTGACAATGATAAGTAGCCTTTAAATTATTATTGTCATCATCAATCATTGACAGTAGAGCTTCGTTCCAATTAAGGAGCCAGCTTATGGAAGGGATGTTATTTCTGACGAATGAGCTTTTCTGGATCCCTTTCAAACTCCCCCTTCTTTCGCAAGCAAGTAATTTTATAACATTTGAAAATTTACGAACGCAGTTAAAACCGAAATTACCCGGATTTTATTATTTCTAGGTTAAGAATAGGAATTAAAATCATCCAATGAAAATTTGAGCGGCACTTTCTGTCTAATTAGAGATTCTAAATTCAATTTCAAAAGATTAACGGCAAATTTATTGCAGGTGAAAGTTTAAGTTTAATTAAAATTTAATTTACAATAACCACAAGTCAAATATATTAATTCAAGTGAAATTGAAATATGATTATTGAAAATTGAAGCAGATCAGTATAAGGTTAGATAGATTTTCAATTTGTAGATTTTTTAACAAATCTCTTTTTTTGTTCCACAGATATTAAACAATTTCAAAATCAGCCAATCAAATACATTTTAATTAGAAATATTTTTAGAATCAATAACTTTATTTCAAACATTTTTAATTAATTCACTAACCTCGGGATTATTAAAATTAAAACCTTCGCCAATTATTTTAATAGAAGGTTTAAAGTTTATAGTTTCACCTCCAACAATCGATGAATAACAATAAAAGCTAAATTCAATAATTTTTATTTAATTTCCTATTTTCTAATTCTTCTAAAAGAAACTATTTTTCTATTTTGCAATCGCTAATCGATTGAAATATTTCCTCAATAAAGAAGCAATAATTGAAATTATATTAGAAAACACTAAATCTATAAATTAATTTCAATAAAAGTCTAATAAAAAACTAAATTACGAAAATTCGAAATTCATGGCACAAACATATTTTCATGAATTTCTTAAAAAATTGCAAAATGTCAAGATCCGTGCATTTAGAACATACATTTACACAAAATATAGTCGAGCCGCTTGAAAACGAACTTGAAGTAAAAAGAGTTAGGTTTAAAATAATTTTATTGACAGTTGTTGGGTAACTACGACGAAGGTAAAAATTGAGTGTATAATTTTCCAAGTTATGAAATAATAAACTACGATACTCTAGTTTTTCAAGTTGAGCACAAGTCGACCGAAATAATTTTAATTTCAGCTTTCACTTATCTCCTGATACATCGAGAGAAAAAAAAAACGAAAAAAGATTTTGGTTACGAGGAAACACGAGTCAAAAATAACAGTATTTATAATCCCTCATTTTTAAACAACAGCTGTCCAGAATTATTAGAACCATCATCAAAATTGGAGCATCATTATCCTCGTTTCTTTCAAGTTAAAGAAAACTTTCTAGACTCAGCTTAACAATACTCTTTTTTGTATTCAGAGCAGTTTTTCGCAATAAATCAAGTCGCGTATTTGAATCAGACAATTTTTAACTGCCAAGTTTTTCAGACAAAACCGGCTCTTGTATTGCCAAGTTTTGTTTTTGTGTATTTGTGGCCCATATACAGGCCAGTGACATCAAGAGTTGAGCGAGTGTTAGTGCCAGCTTTTATAATGACTCGCGTGATTTGAAGATGGAAATATTTTTTATTTTAGAAAGGAAATTTTCTTTTAAAAGAGAATTAAAAAAGTATTTTAAAGAAGGAATAATAAAAAAAAAGTATTGTAAAATAAGGAATTAAAAAAGCTTTTCAACAAGATACTCAAATAAACGAAATTTGTATTTTTTTCTAAACTTAACATTGTCTGGTATAAAGCTTTACATAACAAAATGGATTTCATTGTTAAAAACAATTGAATTTATTTTCCTTTGCAAGTAAAACAAAACAAAAGAAAAATTCAGTTTATATGAACGGTCATAATTTCAGGAACATGTAAATTCTGACAGCTGTCAAAGTACGAATCAATTATTTAACATCACGGAATACAAATTAAAGAACCCTCTGCATAAATTAAATGAAAGAATACAGTGACATTTAAACTTTTAATTGAAGTGGTCGATTAACTATTGATTCGCTTTTAAATAGCAATTGAATGGTTCGGAATAACGGTACCAGGTTCTAGACAATTCCGATTTTATAAAAAAAAAAAAAAAACTGAAGATAATAAAAAATAAACATTCTCTTAATAAAACTTTTGGCATTAGAGTGCCGACTATCAGATGAATTTAGAATATTAATAAAGTGATCCTAACCTTAAAACAATGCTACTGATTCTATCTACACTAACCTAAAAATGTCAAATTCAATGACTCACGATTGTTCTCAAAACAAAAGGCAATCATCCAACAAACGTTGATCTGTCGTCGAAAGTCGGCACAATATGCTCCGAGTTGCATTCTATTTCAAGAGACAAGTCGACAGTGAGCATGCAGCCCGGAGGATGCAAATTTGAATTACAACCTATCATAAAAGATGTCTAATTACGAAATAACGTGCATGATAAATTCTGTCAATGCATCGTTGCCTTGGTGAACGAGACAAATCTTTTTCAAAAAGAGCAACTTCGGACCAGGATTTAAAGTCTGGATAATAAATTACCTCTCGCTCCTTGGCCAGGGTCTCTTGTCTTCACGTTTGAGTCTGTTGCTGTGGCACAATCATGATACTTTTCCGGACTTTTGCAGCTTCCAATTGAGCCGCGAATTCATCCGTTGCACGCCGCCTGATTTCAACGACACCCAGCCATCTTGTGCCGCCTGGTTTTTCGACTGGTCGACCTGATAATGCCGCGTCTCACAGTTTTCGCCACTTTTCATGCACCACACGACCATGCATCCCGAAGACACACATTTCACACTTGCATTATTGCGGAGCCACAGTTTCCCAAAGGGTAAACACGAGTATTTACCCTCGATTTGGCGATACTTTAAACATTTCTTGTAACTCCTCGCGCCACGCACGTCCGCAATCGAGGAATCGCTCGAGCTCGACTGGCTGCCATTCGGAAAATACTCGGCCACCTTCGGTCACCTCTAACTGCGCATGCGCGGCACTCTTTAACCACCAGGACCGTCATCTCGAGGGGGATTAAAAAACAAATTAGAAAAAAAGGATTTTGATTATGATTGGCAGCCCGTAGGGCATGGAATTTCGGTGCCGGAGAAGATACATGGTGGGTCCGCCTGGGACTCGAGATAGTCGAGCAGCAAACGAATTTTGGTATTGGAAATCCAGGAGGAGCAATCTTGTTATATATATCACGGATATCGCGTTATTGAAGTTGTAAATGGATTTTCAGAGAATTGTATTTATCACCCGGAAATATTTTGTTTAATAGTCATTTAGTTTATCATAAATGCATTTTAAGCATAAACTATTCATTTGTTTATATTAAACTCGTTTCTTGTAAGATTTTCTTCAAAGAATTGACATTTTTGTGACAAAACGAAACTTTAGAGAAAAGAAGAATGTAAAAATGTTGCAATAAAATAAGTGTTTTTTGGTGGGAGAAATTTTACGAAACTGAGGATTGATTAACGGCGCTCAAAGACCTTGACAATGAAACCTTAACAAAAACCAGTGACCTTTAAAGGGGAACAAACAATTAATGTGTGGAATACGTCGCTTGTATTTTCTTGGAAAATTCCGACTTTTTTGGTTTTAATATTAACAGTTACGTTGAATAGTTAACGCCCTTCGTTCTGCCAAGAGACAATGAAACAGTCCACATTGAATTCCGCCCACATTGGCAAATTTCAGGGGTAATTAGTTTCCTCTAATTAGACCTACACTGTGAATATAAAAATGATTTATTTCAAAATAATTATGTAGGGATAATAGTGATTTTAATTAACAGTAAATAAAATAATAAGTTTCTAGGAATATTTATTAAATGATTTATTAAATGAATAATTAAATTACGTTTAGGATCAAACGTAACGTCATATTGGATACGCCATTTTGAATTTTGAAAACCAGAATTCAGATTCGAAATTAGCGACCCCAAAAACTCCCCAGTAACAAGTTTCAAGCAAATTTAAGACTTTAAAAAATTCGTCCGTTATATTTTATCCGACATTTTTGGATTTTTAAAATCAGACTTTAGATTCGTAATCAGAAACCCCAGGAATTTTTAAAAATTCGTCCGCTATTTTGAATTTTTAAAAAGGCGCTTCGGGTTCGTAATCAACGACCCCAAATACATTTTAAAAAATGTGTTTACATTTATTAAAATTTTAATTTAAAAATATCAGTTGAAATAATTTTAATTTCATTATTAATAAATCTATAATTTTTCCTACAATTGCCAACAGTTTTCAAACTACAATTATTCTTCTTAAATTTTGTAATTAATCTTTAATTTTTTAAATTATTTTGTTCTATTGTGGATTACTCTCGTCAGTTTTAGAATTTTTTTCTCAAGATTGTCAATTATGTTCCTCATTTCTAAATTATTTTTTTTAACATTCAATTCTTTTCGTCATTTTGTGATCTTCATTCCAATTATCCTTTACCTATTTTCTTAATATTTAAATTTAATTTTTTAATCTTCAGTTTATTTTTTTTTTAATTTTTAATTTCTTTCGTCAATTTTCAATTATTTTCCTTAATTTTTAGTTTTTAATTATTTATTCAATATTCAATAATTCTCGCCTCTTTTCATTTATCAATATTATTTTATTGAAATTTTAATACATTTCTAAAATTTCCTGTTGATTTGTTTAATTTTGATTTCTTTCCTACTATTTTTTCTTTGATTATCTACAGTTTTCAATTGATAATTTATTATTATCCATGAATTTTATAGTTGTTTTTTAATCTTTAAAATTATTTTTTTCTGATGCCCATTAATCTCGCCAATTATCGAATTTTTCATCAATTGACAATTATTTTCAATAATATTTAATTATTTTCGTCATTTTGTAATTTTTCTTACAATTATCAATTATTATCATACAGATTCAATTAAATTCTTCAATTTTCAATTTATTTCTACAATTTTAATCATTTCCGTCAATTTTAAATTATTTCCTTTTTTTGAAAAATTTTTATCGATTATTATTATCAATAAATTCCACAATATTTAATAATTCTCGGATTTTTTCAATTATTTTTTTCAATCATAAAATTGTTTTAAATTTTCAATTTAAGTTTTTCATTTTACAACTATTTTCTTAAATTCTCAATTACACTTTCAAATATTTCCTTCAATTCTCAATATTTTTTTAAAATTTAGTAATTTCATTTTTCAGTTACATTCAATAATTTTCGGGTTTTATCAATAACTTTTTCAATTTTTAGTTATATTCTTCTAATTTTAATTACATTCTTCAATTTTCAATTATTTGTTAGATTTGTAACTAACTCTTCAATATTAAAAAATTCTCGTCTATTTCAATTAATTATTCCAATCATAAGAATTGTTTTAAAATTTCGTTTCAACAATTTTCGTTAATTTTCTTCTTTCTTCAATTCCTCATTATTCTCTTAAAATTTCAATTATATTTTTTAATTTTCATTTATTTCCCTTAACAATAAAAAATTCTCGACTTATATCAATTATTTTTCTTTATATCAAAAAATTTCTTTAATTCTAGATACAGTTGTTCAATTATATTCTACAAATTTTAATCCTATTCTTCAATTCCATTCTTCAAATTTAAATTATTTTCTTCAATTTTCATTTTTTTAAATTTTTAATTAATTCTTCAATATTCAATACTTATCTGATTTTTAAAATTTTTTTAACAATCATAATAATTGTTTTAAATTATCAATTCAATTGTTTAACAACGGTTTTTTTAAATGCTTAATTATTTTTTTAATTTTCAATACAATTTTTCAGTTTTTAATTATTTTCTTCTGTATTTAATAATTATGTGCTTTTTTAAATGACTTTTTAAACTTTTTTACTATATTTTTTAAATTCCAATTGCATTCTTCAATTATCAATTATTTTCATCAAAATCAATTTTTTTTCCTTTTTCAATTCAGTTGTTCATTTTAAATAATTCCTATAATTTTCCTTATTTTTCAAATATTTAGTTTAAATCTGATGTTTATTGTTTAATTTTTTAAATTATTTTTTCAAATTGTCTATTATTTTAGCCATTTTTTGAATTTTGTTTTCAAGTGTCTATTATTTTTTGTCAGTTTTCCATATTTTATTCCATTTTGCAATTGCTATTTTTCAATTATTTCTTTCAATTATTTCCTACAATTTTTTCTATTATCATTTTTTCTCTTAAAATTTTAGAATTATTCTTTAATTTTTTTTAGTTATTTTACTCTCTTGTCTATTATTTCTGCCTTTTTTGCGAATTTTTTACGATTGGAAATTATTTTCGTCATTTTGAATGTTTTTTCAATTATTTTTCTAAAATGGTAAATTACTTTAAAAATAATTATTTAATTTTTAATTATTTTCATTAATATTTTTAAATTCTCGTATTTTGTTAATTTTTTTTCGATTATTAATAAGTTTCTTTAATTTTAAATTCAATTCTTTAAATATTTTCTGCAATTGTCAATTTTTTTTTAAATTTTAATTCCATTTCTCAGTTTTGAATAAAATAATTCTCTTTTATATTCAATAATTATCGTCTTTTTCCAGTTACTTTTTTCAATCTTGTAATATATTCTATAAACTTCAATTCCATTCTTCAACTTTTAATTATTTTTTTAAAATTTTGATTGTTTTCTTTAATTTTCAATTATTTTTTTCGATTTCAGTTTTTTTCTACTTTTATTCTAGTCGTTCAATTTACAATTATTAAAAAATTATGCCTATAATTTTTTTAATTTTTCTTTTTGCAATTATTTTATTGAAAATTAATTTTTATTGTTTTATTTAAAAAAGTTTTTTTAGTTGTGTATTAATCTAGCCATTTTTCGAATTTTTTTTACAATTGTCAATTATTTTCGCATTTGTTTTTGTAATTTTTTTTCAATTATTAATTATTTTTTCAAATTTCAATTTAATTTTTAAATTTTCAATTTATTTTCTCATTTTTTTATTACTTTTTTCAATTATCAATTATTTTCTTCAATTTCAATTATTTTCTTTGATTTTCAATCCAGTCTTTTAATTTTCAATTTTCCACACGATTATTCTTATAATTTTCTTAATTTTTAAATTATTTTATTTCGATTTAATATTTATTGTTTAATAATTGTTCAATTTAATTTTCAATTCTGTAATTTTCTAGCCATTTTTCGAATTTCATTTACAAATTGTCAATTTTCTATTATTTTGCGAACTTTTTTAAATTTTAACTCCAACAATTTTTATATTAATTAAAAATTTTTTTCACTTATTTATATAATTTTTCGTTTACTGAATAAATGAAACCACTATAAACTGCTAATAATTGTTTTATAAAAATTATATTTTCATAAAAATAATAATTTTTAAACTTCCAAATATTGGTATTTTTAATTAATTCTTAATTGAGAACATAATTTGATGTTCCACTAATCTAATTTGTTAATATAATTATCTAATAATTAACTCAAAAAATTTTGATAAGTAGTATAGTTAATAAGAAATTGCGAGCGATAACGAAAATGAAAGTAAAAACATAATTAAAAATTAGATAAAACCGTGCGATTAACATAATGAAGATACAAAGGTTTTATAAAAAAAAAAACTGATTTACATAATTGTACAGACGCAATGTTTGCGTTTATGAATAAATTTTTGGAACATTGATAGTTGCTTTTTATAAAATATAAAAATAGCGTCCGTCTGAATTTTTCCGTTGAGGTGACTCTCGGCACGTAGACTCAGATAAAATTTGAAAATAGCACGTAACGCTCAAAACAAAAACATTAAATATTTTCTAGGTTATTATTGACGACGGTCAATTTTTGTAAAACACAACTAAAATTATAATTTTGATTTTAAAACACAAGTTGAAAAATTGTTGAGCAAAGCATCATTTCAAAACCGTCATAATTGCTGTTCTCAGCTTATAATTTATAATAATTAAAAGCCGCGATTAAATCTTGACAACAATTAGTTTTAATTCGCTTGCAAAAATACGAATAATTATTATTAGTTTTACAAGTGAAACGAATCAATATCAGCTGTGAAAGGTAAGAGAAATCGCGCAATATATATACACAAGCTTTGGGTAAGATTGTGCAATTTTATACAATTGAGGAAATTAACAATTTCAGTTGAAAAATAATTAACAACATTAGAATTATTATTCTAATCTATAATTAAAATAAATGACTGGGGTAACCATTATTATTTCTATAGAAGGATTGTAAATTGAGGTTTAGAAATGAGATACACGAAGATTTCATCACACAAAAGTGCTGCATTAAAATTAGATACGTGTCTGAAGAAAAAGAGTTAATCAATTTTTAAAAACCGAACCTAATTTGGCTTCTATTTATCAATATTTATAAAAAAAATAGACGTCTAATCTAGATAAATAAATTATCGGTAAAATGATTTTTTTCACTTTTGCAGAGAATTTATATGAGCATCAAATTAAATATTATGCAAAGTGTTTCAAGTTTGCACAATATTGAACAACGAATCTCGATTTTTATGTGAATTAAAAAAGAATCGTTTTTGGCATTGTGATAATATTTTTACGGAAGGTGAATTTAAATTCAATATTGTGTTTATTTTTAAACGGACTTTCCGGTCACTTTATTATTTAAATTAAAAACTGCTTTTGTTAATCATTTTGAAAAAATGACTCATACGTATCAGATATTTTTAGAAAAATTTTTATACAATTTATCGAGCAATTTATTAATTATTTTTGGGATTTCTAGATAAAGGGTGATAAAGGGTCGAATGAATAAATATATTAGTGGGTAAGATTTTCAAGAATTAATTACTATTCTGAACTTATTCCTGATATAAAAGGTCAAAACGATAAAAATTGTTTTATTTGCAGACTTCACAGTGACAATGAAGAATATTTTAGGGGAAATAGGGGTCTGAATATATAAAAATAGGAGTCTTTTTGGGTACTTAAAAAAGATAATAAATAATAAATAAATTATATATCCTAATTAATTTGCAAGACAAAAACATTTTCCAGTTCAAATTTTAAAAGAGTTACGATTTTTCTTCTAATATTATAAAATTATTAACTTTTATGATAAAAAATATTTTATTTATAAATACGTACATGAAACAATTTAAGACTACAAAGTCAGAATTGTGGGACTACTTATTATGAAATGAATAAAAAAATCTTTAAAAGTATAAGAAGTATGGAAACTGATTTTTTTTAAATTTCTTAAAAGCAATAAACAATTCTCAAAAGAATTAAAATTTGAATCAGATAATATTTAAAGAGATAAATTAAAAAAATAAGCAAAGCAATATATTAAAAAATGGGTGAAAATTTTCAAAAAAAAGTTGAACAAAAAAATGAAAAAATTAGAAATAAATATAAGAATATAGTAAGAAATAAACTACAAAATAAAAAATAGTAAGAATAAATTATGAAAATATAAAAATTGTATAAACAGAATGACAAATTCCTTTGAAATTGAAAAAATTTAGAAAATTATTTATAAATTATTGAAGAATATTTAAAGAGGAATAAGTAAATAAATTTAAAAAATAAAAGAAACACATTTTTAAACAATTCTAACAACAAAAATTTGTTTAAAAAAATCTTAGAATCTAAAAATTGTATATAAGGGTAAATAAATTCGCGAAAAAATAGACAAAATTAGAAGAAAATTGAATAAATTTAGGTAAAAAACGAGTTGATATGAAAATAACCAGATAAATGAAAAAAAAATATACTCCCCTCCCACGTTAAACTATCAAAGTAAATAAAACAGTCAATAAAAATACTAATAAATTTTTTGAAATGTTATAAAATCAAAATTATATAAAATAACCTGAAATGCTTTGCGTATAAGAAGAAGAAAATCTACAACACAAACAAAATATTAGAAGCAAGTAAAAGGAAAATTTTGAAAAACTGATTGACATTAAAAAATTGTATAAAAATACAAAAGAAATAATAATAATAAAATACTGACATTGTTTTCTTTTAAAAACAAGATAGTATAAAAAGAAAATGATATTTTTCGATAAAATGATATAAGTATGCCAAAGAAATAGGAACATGATTATTAATTATTAAATTAGAAAATGTATTATTAGGGGGAGGCACCACCCCTTCTTTTGACCCCCCTAAATTTTCAACACCTCAGTAAGCTATATTTTTTTTTGCATTTTTTGGGTCCAAAAAAAGAATGATCAAAAATACAACATCTCAATTTTTGCTAATTTTAGAATTTTCATTTTTTGAAAAAAAAAAAAATTTTTTAGATTCTATACGAGAAAGTCGAAAGAAACATTAAAAAAGCGTATAAAAAAATTAGCATTGAAAAATAATGAAAATGGTAAAAGAAGTTGAATATTCAAGAAGAGAGACCCATGAAAAATCAACACACTTTTCAGAGATGACAATTTTTTTTAACATAATTTTACATCTAAAATTATACTACATCATCAAAAAATTAAGAAAAAAAATATTTGACCATTTTAGAATTTTCAAAGTTAAAAAAAAACAAGTTTTTTTTCTTAAACTTTTTAGATATATTGTAAAAAATAATGTATTCGCTAAAAAACTACATAAAAAATTGAATTTAAGCCTAAAATGTGACTTTTCTCAAAGCCGAAATTATTTTCCATAGAGCAAAAAATTCGCCCTATGGAATTCCATATGGCAAAATTACTGACAAAAAACAAATTTCTTAATAAGAATGTGGATAAAAGAATTTACAAATTGAAGAAGATGATTAAAATTTTAAAAAAACCATATTTTGTAAAAATAATTGAAAAATGACTAAAGAAGTTAAAAATTAATTAATAAATAATTTAACTAATTTGATATTGAAGGAAATAATTAAAACTGAAAAAAGTTTTATTTGAAAAAATTAATGAAAAGAATTGAAACTTGCGGAAATTGAATTTAAAAATTAGGGGAGAAATTGAAAAATAATAATGGAAATATCTAGAAAATGAAGAAAATTTTTGGAAAATGATAAAAATAGTTGACAATTGTAGCAAGTAATTAAAAGAATTATTAAAAATTTAATAAATTTTTAAATAATTTTAAATTTACTATTCTCAAAGATTAAAGAAAAAAATTGAAACTTAAGAAATTAAATTTACATATGAGGGAAAAAAATACTGAAAATAAAATTGAAGAAAAATGATAAAAATAGTTGAGAATTGTAGCAAATATAATTAAAATCATTTAAAAAAAATTCTTAAAAATTAAAGAAATTTTTAAATAATTTTAAATTTACTATTCTTAAAGAGTGTATTAATTAAAATTTTAATCAATGAAATTTCAAATTAATTAAGGTTTGAAGAATTATAATATATAATATTGTAATTGTAGTCTTATTTATCTCAAATATAGTCTGCAATTTTTTAAATTATTTTTTACAAATGTTGATTATTTTCTTTAATATACAATTATTTCTATCAATTACTTTATTATTAAATTTATTTTTCAATTAATTTTCAATTCCTTTTTCCCATTTCCAATTATATCTTTATTAATTTTCTAATTTTTTTATTATTTATCTCAAATTTTAGTTATTTTTTCAATAAACAATTATTTTTACCATTCTTCAATTATTTTCTTATATTACAAATATATATTAAAATTTTTTCAATTATTTTTCAGAAACTATAATTATTTTTTTCAATTTTAAACTATTTTTATTACTTTACAAATAATTTCTCCAATTTTATATTATTTCCATTATTCTTCAATTAATATCTTAGATTTTAAAATATTTTTCTCAAATTTTAATAATTTTCTTTAATTTCAAATATTATTATTATCATTTTGCAATCAATTTTCCCAATTTTCATTCATTTATCTCATTTTTCAAACATTTTTTTCAATTTTCATTTTCTTTTATATTTTTCAATTACTTTTTCTCATATTCAATTATTTTTTGATTAATTTTGAGATTTTTTTATAATTTATCACAACTTGCACTTATTTTTTAAATATACATACATTTAAAATATACATTTTAAATATACATATATATTCTTAAAATATACACTTTAATTATCATTCTGAAATTATTTTCTTTTATTACAAATATATGTTGCAATTTTTTAAATTATTTCTTAAAAAATAAAATTATTTTCTTCAATTTCTAATTATTTTTATTACTTTGCAAATGAGGAGCACTTTTTCAAAAGTTGATAAATCCATTTTTCAAATAAGTTGAGATAATTACATATTTAAATTAACATATTAGGAACCTTACAAATCGATCTGTCACTGTTGAATTCAAGAAAAAAATTTGTTACCAAAAAATTTTCAATTTAAAAAAAACTTGGACTTAACCAAGATGATTTAAAATTTTAATGTTTTTCCTAGAATAAATTACAAAAACCTTTAAATTCCTTTATTACTATAAACTTTAATTAAAAATAAATCTCCTTAAGTGCAAAAAACATTCGTATATAAATAATTTCATATATTTTTTCTACTTTATAATTAACTCTAGGGGTTAGGTGCGAAACTGCATTTGTTTAATTTTCTCGAAATAACAAAATCTGGATTTATCAACTTTTGAAAAAGTACTCCTCAAATATTGTCTCGAGTTTTTTACTATTTTTAATACTCTTTAACTAATTTCCTAGATTTTAAAGCATATTTCTCAAATTTTAATAATTTTCTTCAATTTTCAATTGTTAATATTATTATTTTGTAATTAATTTCTTCAATTTTTAATTATTGTTATTACTTTGCAAATATTGTCTCGAATTTTTGATTATTTTCATTACTTTTTACTTATATTTCCTAGATTTTGAAAGATATTTCTCAAATTTTAATTATTTTTTTCAATTTTTAATTAGTTTTATTACTTTGCAAGTATTGTTTCGAATTTCTCATTAGTTTCAGTACTCTTAAATTAATTTTCTAGACTTAAAGTATTTTTCTCACATTTTAATAATTTTCTTCAATTTTCAATTGTTAATATTATTATTTTGTAATTATTTCCTTAAATTTCTAATTATTTTTATTACTTTGCAAATATTGTCTTGAATTTTTTATTATTTTTTTACTTTTCAATTAATTTCCTAGATTTTGAAACATGTTTCTCAAATTTTAATAATTTTCTTTAATTTCCAATTATTTATCTCACTTATCAATTGGTTTTTTCAAATTTATTTTCTTTTATCTTTTTGCAATTATGTTCTCCACCTTTTAACTAGATATATGAATTATTTTTCAATTAATTCTCTTAATTTTTATTTATTATCTCAAATCTAAGTTACAGTATATCCACATTTTAATTCTTTAATCATTCTTCAATTTTTTTTCTCATATTCCAAATACTTTCGACAATTTTTGATTATTTTTTTGTTAATTTGCAATGATTTTTACAAATTTTATATTACTTTGATTATTTGTTGATTAATTCCGAAAATTTCCATTATTTCTCTCAAATTTCCATTATTTTCTTGAATTTACGATTATTTCTATAATGTTGTAATTATTTTTCTAAGTTCAATTGTTTTCGACATTTTTCAATTATTTTAAAAAATATGATTTTTGTTCTTCAAATTTTCAATGTTTTAATCATTTTTCAATTATTTTTCTCAAATTTTAATTAAGTTCGTCAATTTTTGATTTTTTTAACTTGTAATGATTTGATCACAAATTTTATATTATCTTGATTATTTGGTTATTATTTCTGAAAATGTACTCAAAATCAAATAAAATTGTCAACTTTTGAGGTACAAAAATTACGCTAATTAAGAAACTCTTTAATTTATTATGGTTTTATTTCTCTCCACCCCCCCCCCCCCCCTCGGTCAATATTAAGTTTGCAGATGGCAAAAATTTACAAGTCGCCGCCCGAGCCCTGATAATAGTAACTTAAAATAAAAATTCTAACACTATATGGGTGATTCTTCACTGAGTGGTTATTTTTACTTCCCTACTTAATAACTTTTAACCTTATATAAATAAATATTTAATTCTTTGTACAGTTATTCTTTATTATTATGTTTATTAATATCATGATTGAAAAATATTTTTTTTTAACATCAAAGGACATGAAATGGTTAAAAATGCCTCAAATCTGCACTTTTTTAGGTTCTCCACATAGGACTCGTGAGATTTAATACATTTTTTTTTAAATAAAACATATTTTTAAAATATTTTTATCTGTTCTAATCGACAGTTTATCTCAAAAGCTTCGTTTTTTGTGTATTGTTTTCCAGTTTTTATTAATAACTTTTGCGAAAATAATTTTTAAATACTTTCTCCACCCTTTTGTTATTTGGAACAGGAGTTTACATGTTCATTGTTTTTCAGTAATTTTAATCATTTTTATATTGAATTTTCACTGAATATTAATGTTATTGAGGTAAAAAATTTGATTTAAGTCCAACTTAGTTGAAGAAATAGGATATTTAGTTTTATAATTTCAAAAATTAATATTAATTTCCTGCGTATTTTAATGACATGTAAACTCCGGTTCTTCAAAAATAATTGAATTGTTTATATTTAAAATAAAATAAAAATAATAGTGATATAAAGTAGTAAAATCTATGCAGTATTCTGCAAAGACCTTTATATTTTATTAAGTTTTTCTGCTATAATAATTTATTTTCTTTGATTCGTAAACTCCGGTTTCTGTAAACTCCGGTTTATAAAATTCGAAATGCATAGGAATAGTGTTTTGTTTTTTATAAGAATATCATTAACCTGAGTTTTTAATCAAAATATTGATTAATTTCTGTATAATTATTTACGTAATTATACTTTTTTTAATTCGTGATCAAGTGTTTCAAGAATTTTCTTTGATGTCCTGCAAACATCCTCTAAATAAGCTAACATCCTTAGGATATTCGTTTAAGGTAAAAAATTAAATATTTTAAAAAAATGTTTGTAACCTTTAAAATTTTAAACTTAAAATTTTTTATATAAGACTAAGGGTGTTAATATAAGCTCAAAAATTTTTTAAATTATATTTTAAAATAATTGTTTATAAATTGTACATAAGAAATATTTAAGAAAAAATATTTTTTACTTATAAATGTAATGTTATCAAAAAATACCACTTTGTGGAGAATCACCCATATAAAGAAACGTTGTTTGATGAGCAAAAATTTAAATTTGGGTTCATTCCGCAAAACACTACATTCGTAATGTAACAAACAAAATACAATGATGCAACCTGTTCAAAATCTTTGTTAATTAATAGTAACCTAAATGGTTCAGCTTGGCGTGAAACAACTCTAACAATAAGTTGAAATTAAACGTTTTATGCTTGAATCTCATTTTAAATGCCAAATTTAAATATTAATTTTTTTCCCTGCACCCTCTCTTATCTTCAAATTTGACGTAATTTATGGATAATGCCATCACAATATTTTACAAAACTAAACAAAAAAGAATCTTAGTTCTTGAACCTATTCAAAATTCTTATTTACGAGACGAATATTGTTGTATTTGTTACGTCCCTGACAACAGAACATTAGTGACCAGAGACGGAAAAAGACGGCAGTTCTCGGCTGATTTTATAATTCAAATCAGGAAACAACAATGTATTACGGTACCATCAGGTCGCTGACTGGAACTATGGTCTGGCATCTGGTCGCAGGATGTGTCCAGTTTATACATTTACACTTTACCAGTTTTACCTTCAATAATTTACAGGCTCAACTCAACAAGTTACGAAAAGAGGGTGCATTATAAATACAAGGACCTACAACCTACAGTCCTACAATAATCCCTTGACCATTTGTTAAGCTTCAACTTGAAGCAAAAGCTTTCGTTGAAAATTTCTAGTTTTTCGTTCTCTTCAAGGATATGGAAATGCTTTCGGGTGTCATTATAGGATTTAAAAATATATCCTTAGAAAAATGTCTCTTTTTCATCCAGAATAGTCTGATGTCTGAATTATTCACATCTCGAAAATTTATGAGACTTTCTATTGTAATCCACTAATGATTAATTTCACACTATGATCATTTTATGCATTGATTTTTACAAAATTGTTGATTATGCACAGATCATGCACATTTTTGGGGCGCATATTTTTGAATACTCATTAGCAAAAATTTTTATTTCTAGAAATGAATTATAGCATTTCACAGACAGATTTTTCTTTTAGCCGAAACCAAGTTTTTATTCGATTGAACTTTAATTAACCGAATTTTAATTTATTAGAATTATTGTTAAACAGAATTTCAAGTCAATTTTAAAATTGACCAATGACAATTTTCTTGGTAATTTTTTATAGGTCGATTTTGAAATTCCCGATGAAATCCTTCTCTCGAATTTGGCTATTTGCCATATCGGTTCAATGGATTTCTAGAAAGGGATAAACAGCTAAGAAAAATGTCAAGAATATAAATAAAAAATAATAGAAAGTTGTTTTTTTAATTCGAGAAAAATAACTAGAAAATGAATTTTATAATAAAATTAAAACAATTACTAGACTAATATATCTGGATATTAAAAAATAAGGTGAGAAATATGATTAGAATCTGAATAAATATAATAAAATTTTTCACTTAAAAGACAGAAAGCAGTAAAAACAATGAAAAATATTTTTAAGGAATGAGTTCAAAATATTAAATATTCTAAAAAAAAATACTGAGAATAGGAAAGAAATACTAGAATTTCAACTAAACTATTCTATAATTAAAAAATGTTACAATAATGTGAAAAACTAAATTTTTAATCTTAGAAGTAACTGAAAATTCAACAATTTTTTGAAAGTGCTGATAAATAATGAAAAATTACTAGAAAATGTAGAAAAATTGCTGAATTTTTTTTTTTTTAATTAGAAGTAAGTAAAAAAGTAACTAGAAAAAAATAACTAGAAAATGAAGAAAATAAATGAAAATTGATGAAGAGATTAGAAATTTAAAAGAATTATTAAAAAATAGAGAAAAATCACTAGTAAGTCAATAAATAATTACGATTGAAGATAAATAACAATATTGAAAAAAATGTTGTATATTTCTTTTAAGAATATTTCTACGATTCTATTAAAGAATAAAATATTCTTGATATTATTAATAATATTATTATTATTTTAAGAATTTAATATTCTTGAGACAAGAAGCAAGTTCTTAAATGAAAAATGTTGTATCATGTTCTTAAGAATAAAGCTTTAACTCAAGAATATTCTGTTCTAAAAAATAATAATATATAATAATTTTAAATTTTCCCAGAATTTTTTATTTCAAACTTATCTTCCAACTACAAGTAAGCCCTTCACATTTCAATTTGAAAAAATACCTTCTATAATAATATTCTTCTGAAATATTGATTTAAAGAATATGATATTCTTAAAATAAGAATAATAAAAAAAAAATTTTATTCATAATTAGGAATCTAGAAATATTCTTAAAAGAACAATATATTTTTTCTGTGTAGAAACTAATGAAAAACATCTAGAAAGTGAAAAAAAATTACAATATAGTATTTGCAGGTTAAAGTATTTAGATTTCAAAAAAAAGAAAACTACATACAGAAAGTATGAAATGTGAGAAGAATATGAGAAATAATTGAATTTATGAACAAAAAAAAAAGATGCGAAAAAATTTCTAAAAGGAATGAAATAAACAAGAAAAAAATAGAACCAGAAAATAAAAAAAATTACTGTGAAGCAAAAATATTCGGAATATTAAAGAGGTAACTCCAAAGTGAAAAAAAAAGTTTTAAGAATATATCGAGAAATTAAAGGGGAAAAAAAACTTGAAAAAATAACACTTTGACGCAAAATAAAACTAATTAGAAAATAAAACAAGAGTTATTTGAAACTAAAGTAATCCAAAGTGAAGTTAGTCCCTGCTTTTTCAATTATTTTCTACAAATTTCAATCATTTTCTTTATTCTTTTTATTATTGTCATAACATTATAAAATTTGTACTTTTTTTCAATCAATTTCAAGAAATTTCAATTATTTTCTTCAAACTTCAATTATTCTCTATAAATTTTTTATTTATACGCCAGCTTTCAATTATTTATGTCATTATTCAATCAGTTTCTTAAGATTTCAATTGTTTGGTCAATTTTTCAAGTATTGTATTTAAATTTTTAATTTTATGTACCAGTTATCAATTATTTTTTTTAAATTACAATTATTTTTGTTATTGTTCAATTATCTTCTTGTGATTTCAATTATTTTTGAAACTTTTCAATTATTTTTTTTAAATTTCAATTGTGTTCTTTAATCTTCAAATTATTGTCAGGAATATTCAAATTTTCTACACAAGTTTAATTCACTTTCGTTATTTTTCAATTATTTTCTTCAAATTTCAATTACTTTTGTCATTAATCAATTATTTTTGTTATTTTACAATTATTTTTGTGATTTTTGCCATTTTAGAATTATTTTTTACAAATTGCAATTATTTTATTCAATTTTTTTTATTGTAATGAACTTTTAAATTTCTTACACCTGTTTTCAATTATTTTCATCGTTATTTTTATTATTGTTACGAATTTATTAATTTTTTTACACTTCTTTCAATTATTTTTTTTAAACTTTAATTATTTTCTTCATATTTGAATTTTTTTTGCTATTTTTAGGGTTTCGTGGTTCGGGACCGAAACCCTTATAGTGAGACTTTGTCGTCCGTCCGTCCGTCGCTCACAGCCAATAGCAGTCAATTTTAGGTTGTGCGCGAGAGAGAGGGTGATAGTGAGAGACAGAGACGGAAACACACGAACCAATAGCTGTCAATTTTAGGTTGTGTGCGAGAGAGAGGGTGATAGTGAGAGACAGAGACGGAAACACACGAACCAATAGGTGTCAATTTTAGGTTGTGTGCGAGGGAGAGGGTGATAGTGAGAGACAGAGACGGAAACACACGAACCAATAGCTGTCAATTTTAGGTTGTGCGCGAGAGAGAGGGTGATAGTGAGAGACAGAGACGGAAACACACGAACCAATAGGTGTCAATTTTAGGTTGTGCGCGAGAGAGAGAGGGTGATAGTGAGAGACAGAGACGAAAACACACGAACCAATAGCTGTCATTTTAGGTTGTGTGCTAGAGGGAGTTCAACACATAATTAATGATTAAGTGGCAATTTTAAAGGGTGGTTTTTGATGCTGATATTGGTAAGGTAGATATACCTTAGATTTTTTTATTGAATCTGAGACCAAAATATCTTTGAAACCATTAACGTTTTTTTCTTTAATTATTGCTACCTTAAGACGTCTTTTAAATTGAATTCATAAATTAAGACGATATTTCACACACTGGATGGTTACGGATACACCCGAATGGTTCCGAAAACACCTAAAGGCTTCCGATAACACCCAAAGGGGTCCGGAAACTCCCGAATGATAACGGAAACCCTCAAGTGGTTACGCAAACAACCAAATGGTTCCGGAAACACCAGAATGGTAACGGAAACACTTGAGTGGTTCCGGAAACACCTGAGTGGTTCCGAATACACCCGAATGTTTACGGAAACACCCGAATGGTTCCGAAAATACCTGAATGGTAACGGAAACACCCGAGTGGTGACGGAAACACCCGAATGGTAACGGAAACACCCGAATGGTAACGGAAACACCCGAGTGGTTACGGAAACACCCGAGTGGTTACGGAAACACCCGAATGATTACGGAAACACCCGAGTGGTTACGGAAACACCCGAATGGTTCCGGAAACATCCGAGTGGTTACGGAAACACCCGAATGGTAACGGAAACACCCGAATGGTTACGAAAACACCCGAATGGTAACGGAAACACCCGAATGGTAACGGAAACACCCGAATGGTTACGAAAACACCCGAATGGTAACGGAAGCACCCGAGTGGTTCCCAATACACCCGAGTGGTTACGGAAACACCCGAGTGGTTACGGAAACACCCGAGTAGTTACGGAAACACCCGAATGATTACGGAAACACCCGAATGGTAACGGAAACACCCGAGTGGTTACGGAAACACCCGAGTAGTTCCGAATACACCCGAGTGGTTACGGAAACACCCGAGTGGTTACGGAAACACCCGAGTAGTTACGGAAACACCCGAATGATTACGGAAACACCCGAATGGTAACGGAAACACCCGAGTGGTTACGGAAACACCCGAGTAGTTACGGAAACACCCGAATGATTACGGAAACACCCGAATGGTAACGGAAACACCCGAGTGGTTACGGAAACACCCGAGTGGTTACGGAAACACCCGAATGGTTCCGAATACACCCGAGTGGTTACGGAAACACCCGAGTGGTTACGGAAACACCCGAATGGTAACGGAAACACCCGAAAGGTTCCGGAAACACGCTAATGATTACGGAAACACCCGAATGGTTCCGAAAATACCTGAATGGTAACGGAAACACCCGAGTGGTTACGGAAACACCCGAATGGTAACGGAAACACCCGGGTGGTTACGGAAACACCCGAATGGTAACGGAAGCACCCGAGTGGTTACGGAAACACCCGAATGATTACGGAAACACCCGAATGGTAACGGAAACACCCGAGTGAATACGGAAACACCCGAGTGGTTACGGAAACACCCGAATGGTAACGGAAACACCCGAGTGGTTACGGAAACACCCGAATGTCTCCGGAAACACCCGAATGTTTCCGGAAACACCCGAATGGTTCCGGAAACACCCGAATGGTTCCGGAAACACCCGATAGATTCCGGAAACACCTGAATGGTTCCGAATACACTTGAAAGGTTCCGGAAACACCCGAATGGTTACGGAAACACCCGAATGGTTCCGAAAATACCTGAAAGATTCCGAATACACTCGAAAGGTTACGGAAACACCCGAATAGTTCCGAAAAACACCCGAAAGGTTACGGAATTACCCGATTGGTTCTGGAAACAATTTTATTTAATACATTAATACCTTAGATTTTTGTATTGAATTTGAGACCATTTTCTGGGTGTGGGTAAGACTTGTTTGAAATCAATAATAAAAAGCCACGAAACCCTCAATTGTAGGCGCATTGCGCCTGCTTTTTGTACTGTTTATTTAATTATTCTCTTCAAATTGCAATTTTATTATTGTCTTCAAACTTTAATTAATTTCTTCAATTTTCAATTATTTTCCTCAAACTTATAATCTTTTTTTTTAACTTTACAATTATTGTCTATATTTTTTTTTAATTTTATGCACCAGTAATCAATTATTTTTTTCAAATTACAATTATTTCTGTTATTGTTCAATTATCTTCTTGTAATTTCAATTATTTTGGAAACTTTTCAATTATTTTCTTTTAATTTTAATTGTGTCCTTCTTTAAATTATTGTCAGGAATATCCAAATTGTCTATATACAAGTTCAATTCACTTTCGTTATTTTTCAATTATTTTCTTCAAATTTCAATTCCTTTTGTTCTTAATCAATTATTTTTCTCATATTTTTGTTATTTTTGCCATTTTAGAATTATTTTTTACAAATTGCAATTATTTTATTCAATTTTTTTTATTGTCATGAACTTTTAAATTTCTTACACCTGTTTTCAAATATTTTTTTCATTATTTTTATTGTTGTTACGAATTTATTAATTTTTTTACACTACTTCCAATTATTTTCTTCAAACTTTAATTATTTTTTTGATATTTGAATTTTTTGCCATTTTTGAATTATTCTCTTCAAATTGCATTTCTTGTCTTCAAATTTCAATTAATTTCTTCAACTTTTAATTATTTTCCTCAAAATTATAATTTTTCTTTTAACTTTACAATTATTGTCTATAATTTTTTAATTTTTACACCAGTTTTTAATTATTTATTTCAATATTTCAATTATTTTGTCAAGTTTTCAAGTATTTTCTTCAAACTTTTAATTTTTTTAAAATTATCAATTATTTTGGTCATTTCTCAATTATTTTTTCAAGTTTCAACTATTTTTGTCAATATTCAAATATTTTTGACATTTTGGAATTATTTTCTTTAGAATCTTTCTTTCTTCAATCTATTTATTATTGTCATGAATTTATTAACTTTTGAAGACCAGTTTTCAATTATTTATGTCATTATTCAATTAGTTTCTTCACATTTTAATTATATCGTTAATTTTTCAATTATTTTATACAATTTTGCAAATAATGTATTAAATTTTTTATTTTTTTACATCTTTTTCCAATATATTTCTCATTTTTCATTAATTTTTTTTCTAAATTTCAGTTATTTTTTTCATTATTCAACCATTTTCTACGATCTACACATATACATTTTTTGATAATTTTTAATTATTTTTTTTATATTTCAATTATTTTCTTGAAAATTCTATTATTTTTTTCCATTTTTCAACTATTGTCTTAAAAGTGTAATTTTTACGCAGCTTTTATAATTATTTATGTCATTATTCAATTAGTTTCTTCACATTTTGCTTATTTCTTTAATATCTCAATTATTGTGTGAAAATTTAAATTTTTTACACTAGTCTCAAACTTTTGTTTCAAGTTTTAATTACTTTTGTCATTCTTTAATTATTTTTTCGTAACTTCAATTATTTACTTCAAATTCCAATTATTTTGTTTCAATTTGTGTCATCATTTTTTGATTTTTAATCAATTTTTCAATTAGTTTTGTCATTTACAACTTTTTTTTCAAATTGAATTATTTTTGTCATTATTTTATTACTGTCTACATAGTTCAACTAGTTTTGCTATTTTCGAAATGTTTTTTTCAAATTTGAACTCTATATTACTTATTCACTTTTTTTTATTTAAAAACTTACTATTTAATACCTTTTTTATTTAAAATCTCCCTATTTACTCACTTTTTTCACTTAAAAACTCATTATTTAATCACTTTTTTAAATTAAAAAGTCTTTTTTGTACTATTTTCAATTCGCAAGTCCACTGGCAGCCCTCCTTATTAGATAAATATTATTCATCGATTTGTTTTATTTATTATTAAAGTTTAATTTCGAAAATAGATGGAAAACTAATCGCGCGTTATATTTTGCTAGTTCTCAAATAAAGAATACCGTTTTTTCAGTGGAGAGTAAATTCTAACGAAGACAAATTTGAAAAATGAAAATTCGCTGTTAAACGAAAAATGCACCTAATAAAAGTCTATGAAATAAAAATTCTAATTAAGGATTTTCAGGAAATAATGATGCGCCCCATATTTTTTCCACATGGGTAGTATGCAAAAATGTAATGAATTGAGTGAATAGATACTTCACAATGATCTAGGGTCAAGTTGATTCAATTTATTCAATTTAAATTTAGCAATGTGAAAGAAAATTTAAGAGAAAGGAAGGAAGGAAGGAGATGAGGTTGGTTGCCTTCTAATTTCAAACCTCTGCTCTTCCTGATTTTCAATTCAAGTGACAATGCGAATTTAATTTTAAAACTGATAAAATAGGTTTAAAAAAAGCTTCTTTTTGTCGCACGTGTATACATTAAATAAATAAATAATTAAACGATAAATCGATTTTACGAGAATCATGGTGCTATTTCTGCTTTAGTTAGATTATAGTCATAATAAAATGATTTATATTTACCGAAGCTAATTAAACGCAATTGCAAATTGTTAAATGTGAAATTCAGGTTAATCGTGATGTATAAAAGTAATTTAAAAAGTAGATATAGTATCCTTGAACTAATAAGATAATAATAATAATACATTATACTTTAAAGAGATAAAAAATGTAAAATTAAAAAAAAAAAGATAGATATTTTTTGTATAGATACACTAAATGAAAGTTCATCATTTAAAAAATAGTGTTTATTATCCGAAAATATTCATTTTGCCAACAGACCTATTTTTCCTACTTAAAAATCGATTACCTCAATATTGTAAAGAAGCTTATTTTCACGAAATGAGTCAGAGAAAATTCCCTAGCGTGACTCTAGTTCCTATCAACAAACTTTCTATCATGATCTTTATTCGAATGAAGCTTTTATATGACGCACGAGTGTTTCCGATATTCACTGGAAATTAGAGGCAAATATTAATCTCGAGAAATAAGTTTGGAAAATTTTCTAGAATTTACAGTCAGTAAACTAGCATTGTGGATTTGCTCACTAATCAGAATAAATAAATATGATTATTTTAAGAGATTATAGAGCACGGCAAACTCTAGGAGTGTATTGAACACGTGGGACTCGTTACAGTAGGACCATAAGCGGATTATTAAGAATTATTCCTAGCTGATAACACTGACAACTCTCCTTAATATTTGCTATCTCAAAAGCAATTATTTGAACTGTTTCTAACCTTTATTGTAAAATCAAGATTATTTTTTAATGATGATACATCCGGTGCATAAACTTGCAAAACTTCTTTCAATTCACCGCTATATAAAAAAAAAACGTCCAGGAAACTTTGATTATTAATAGAAAAATATTAATAACATCAAAAATTGAGAATGAATTTTTATAAAATTTACTAATCGACAGTTTTTGTGGTCGCTGATTATAAATTGGAGGTTAGATTTTCAAAATTAAAAATGGTGGATTCAATATGGCGGGCAAAGTATGTAATTTTATAAAATTTTGGTAAAAATCGAAAATAACGTTAAGTGAAAAAAGTCAAGAACTGATTACCACTTTTAGTAACTTTTATGACTAATAGGAATAGAAAAATTTTGAAAACAAATATTTTTAACAAAATAAGATGCTAAGAAAATGCGAATTTTAAAAAAACGCAGCATTTTGTTAAATTTTGATATAAACTCAAAAAAATAACGACAAATTGGTAAGCATTCAATGTTTAATATTAGTACAAAACAATTGAATGCAGTTTTAAAATTAAGCTCTTTAAAAAAACAACGTTGACACGATAAACTAATAAATTGAAAATTAAAAATAAAATAAAATTTGAAAAACAAATAAGGATTATTTTTCACTCTTATTTTTATTTAAATAGTTTTTCATTTTGAAAGTTTATCATTCAAGTTTAGAAGATTCAAGATATTTTGAATATTTATATTGACTAAATCTAAATGTAGTTCTGATTATCTTTTCAACCAAAAGTTTCAACTTACCCCGGAACTAAGAACCTATTCACTTTTTCTGAATCGATCATGAGCTCAAGTGAATCTGCTTTTTTAAAAGGAAATTTCCAATTAACTCCGATTCAAATCATTTTCATTTTCCAAGTGTTTTTTTACATTTTAGAAATATATTCCACAAAAATTTTATATATTTGTTTAATTTTAAAAAGTAATATGAAATCTAACAGCCCTGCGCATAATTTATTTAATTATAGCTCAATTAATTAAAAATTCCAAATTTTGTCTAAAATGTTTAAGAAACTCTAGGAAGATAGATAAATCCTAAAAACTTCAATTTCAATCTTGTATTCTTTAATAATAATATAAAAAATTGAATTTAAAATGATCAGAATTTAAACTAAAAAAATTTTGATAGAAAGAATGTCGAAAACTATATTAAACTTAATTAATTACAAGCCATTATATAAATGCCAAACGTCAATTAACTCAAACTTTAATTTTTTCAAACTTATAAGTTTCAATTAATCAAAGTTTGCAATTATTACATGTATATAGTAAAATATTAATTAACAGCAACATTAATGAGAAACATTAATGAGAGCATTGCTGTTCGTCATTTAAAACTATAAATTTTTGGAAATGCAAATAATGAAAATTACGAGAATAATTACAAAATGGAAAAGAATATATATGAAAAATACCGAAAATAATTGACAATTAAAAACAAAATTCGAAAAATGGCTAGATAAATACACAATTGTTAAAAATAATCTAAAAATTAAACAATAATTAAAATTTAAAATAAAAAATTGAAAAATTAAGAAAATTATATTAGGAATAATTGCTGAAACCAATTGCAAATTGAACAACTGGATTGAAAATCAAAACAAAAAAATTGAAATTGAAAAAAATAATTGAAAGCTTTAGAAAATAATAAAAATTTGGAGAAAATAATAAAAACTAGAAGAAATAAATTTATAATTTGAAAATTAAACTGAAACTAAAAAAAATTGACAATAATGGATAAAAATTACAAAACGTGAACATAATTCACAATTGAAAACAAAATTCGAAAAATGGCGAGGTTAATACACAAACAAAAGAAAAAAATAATTGAAAAACTCAAAGAATCATTATAAAACTTTAAGAGCCTAATTGCAAATTGAAAAAATTGTAGGAAATAATTTCAAATTGCGAAAAATAGTTAATAATTGAAAAAATAATTGCAAAATGAGAATAATAAAAAAATTGAAGAAAATATCTACAAAATGACTAGATTAATAGACTACTGAAAAAAAATTGATAAAATATAGCAAAAACTTTAAATTTAAAGAAAATAATTAAAAAATGAAGAAAATTATAGGAATAATTGCTGAAACCAATTGCAAATTGAACGAATGGATTGAAAATCGACAAAAATAATCAAAACTGAATGAAATAATAATTGAAAATTGAAAATTTAAAGAATATAATTAAAAATTGAGAAAAGTATTTGAAAAAAGCCGAAAGTTATTAAATATAGAAGAAAACAATTAAAAACTAAAAAATGGAATTAAAATTTGAAGAAAAAAGTGTGAATTGAAGAAAATAAAAATGTGAAAATTAACGAATCTTATTGATAATGGAGAAAAATAATTGGCGAAAGGCGAGGATTTTAAAATATTAAAGAAAATAATTGACAATTGAACAAAAATAAAAAAATGACTAGAATAATGCACAACTGAAAAAAAAATTGAAAACGTTGAAAAATAATTCAAAAATTTTAAGAGAATAAATAAAAAAATTTAATATTGTAAGAAATAACTTAAAATTAAAGAAAATAGTTAATAAATGAAAAAAAAAATTGAAAAATTACAAGAATAATAGCAAAATTGAAAATTGAATTTCTGAAAAATGATGAAAATAATTGACGATTGAAAGAAAAATTCGAAAAATGGCTAGATTAATAGACAACTGGAAAAAATAATTTTAAAAATCAAACTATAAATATTTAATTTAAAAAATGATTGAAAAGTGAAAAGTGAAGAAAATTATAGAAATAATTGTTGAAAATAATTGCTAATTGAACAACTGGAGTGAAAAAAAAATTGAATAGAACAAAATAATTGAAATTGAGGAAAAAATTAAAAATTGAAGAATGGAAATGAAAGTTTTAAAACATAATTAGGAACTGAATAGAATAATTGAAAAAATGTACTTAAAATTAAAAAAGCATATCGATATTCGGAAAAATAATTGAAAATTGAAAAATGTGATTGAAATTTTAAGAAAATAATAAAAAATTGAAGAAATAAATTGTAATTTGAAATAATGGTTTATAATTGAAAAAAGTCAAGTTTTTTAGAATATTTAATAAACTTAATAGAAAATTGTAGAATGGAATTCACTTTAGAAAATAATTCATAATTTAAAAAAAAATTAGAAAATGACGAGATTAATTTAATATTAAAGAAAATAATTGAGAAATGCGCAAAATAATTGAGAATTGATAACGAAATTCGAAAACTGTCGAGAATAATCTACAACAGAACAAAATAATTAAAAAAAGTTAGAAAATCATTATAAAACTAAGGGAGAATAATTGTAAATTGAAAACGGTTGAAAATTATAGAAAAAATTGTAGACTTATTTACACACTAATTATTTATATCATTTTCTTGAAATATTTAATTATTCTTTCTTGCAATTATTTCTTTTTCAAACAATTTTTTTAGTATGTTATGTTTTATATTGCTATTCTGTCTAAAATCACTTAAGTAACTTTCACTTCTTTTCAAAAATTTTTCTTTTTTTATGCGTTTATTAATACTTTTTTATTTTTTTAGATTTTATTTAATTTTATTCTTTTTACAAAAATTACTTTAGTTAATTTTATACAGTTTTATTTTAACAATATTTAGAAAAATTGATTTACTTTTCCACTGATTAGTTTTATTTATTATTATAATTTGGAAGTTGTAAAAAAATTTTTTTTTCAATTTTATGATTTTTAAAATATTTATTTGGTTTTTTGTCATTTGTCATAACTTATTAATTTTAAAAATTTTTAAAGACTTTTCTTCTTTTATTTAATTTTTCGCAAATTTGATCTTATAATAAATTTTCTCATTTGATCAGAATTTCTCTATTTCTTATAGAAATATTGGTTTTTTACTTAAAATTGTTTAATTGTTTTTACTTAATTCTTCATTTAAAAAAAAGTATTGCTTTTTGCTTTATTTTGAAAACAAGTTTTTAAAGTATTTTTTTATCTTTAGTAACATTTTTCGTTTTTTACTGATTATCTTATTTATTTTCTAAATTTAAAAAAACATGTCAGCAAATATTTTAACTTTTTGAAAATCATTTTTTCCTCTCTTTTGTAATTTCAATTTTTTGTTTTAAAAACTTTTACTGCTTATTGCGTAGTATTTTGATTTTAAAAAAGCAATTTATTCAATCTTCCTTAAACTGTTTAAAATTTCATAACGCATTGTTACCATATTTCTTAATTTTCTTTTTTTCTACTTTCATTAATTTTTTAAACTTTTTTATTTTTGAAAAATTTATTTATTTTTTGCAGGTTTTTTAATTAGTACATTTTTTACATCTTTTGCATTAATTTTCCCATTTCAATATAAATTATCTGTTCATTCATAATACTGGTTTTAATAAAATTTTGTAATTTATGTAAAATTGCATTTTTTTTAGATTTTGTTAAGATTCTTTGAAAATTGTCACCATTGTTTAAATTATTATTCGCTAGACACTCTGGTAAGTTAAAAATGCAGAAACTTTTGTTTTCTTAAGAGGGCCCTGAAATCTTTTTGTGCTTCAGGCCCGTGATAGCCTGGATTCGGCCCTGAAAATATACATTAGGTAGGACTTTTTAGACAAGTGATTGTCTAATATGGCCAAAATATAAGTCTTTAATTTATCTTATTTTTCAAATATTTAACTGCTTCTTAATCGAATTTAATTGTATTTGTATACATACTACACTGAGAAAAAAGATTTCTTTTTACAGGAATAAAAATATGTTTACCTTGAGTGCATTGAATGTAATCGTTTTTATGCTTGTTCCAAGAATAAAATATTTGGCGTAAACTTTCGTCTGCTTCTGTCTGTTAACATAACCTCAAATTCTTGAGTCTGTAATATTTTGTACTAGGACCGATTATAAGCATAATTCATACTTGATCAAATGCATTTTTGCATTGGCACAAGAAAAGTTTTCTCCCAGTGTACCAATTAATTAAATATCTAAGTATATTTTAGTATACTTATTTATAATAGATTAAAGAAACAATATTTTCAATTAAATAAAATGAGTTACGTTAGGTAGGGTGTTTTAGAGACACACTTTCCCTATATAAGATAAATTGACTGTTTATTATTATTATTATTTTTTTTTTTAAATTTAAATTTATTTTTACAAAATTAATATAAAAAATAAGCTATAATACTCAAAATTCCCTCGTCTGTACAACTAGCCATAAATTACGTATTACTGTAATGTAAATTCAACAAAACTTGTATATTATTATTGTTATATATATAGTGAAAATTTTCCAACGTGCGGAGAGAAAACGTGATGCTATTTTACACTGAAAAAAATATGTTTGTCAAAATCAACTATTTGTCTATAGTTAAAGCCATTTTAGTTAAAATGACAAGGATTCCAAGTTAAGCTTGCAACCGAAGCGAAGTTAGTTCTAATATATCAAACTTGTTTGTTTGTAATTCTTAAAAACGGGGGAAAAAATTATCAATCAGCTAAAAATTTACAATTTTCTATAGTGCAAATGAGTTAAGTTGTATCACATAATCTTTAAAATAATACAAAAGTATACACTAAAATTTTAATAGTGTTTTTTGAAAATGTTAAATCAACATAACCTTCAAATATATGATGGCCACAACTAGGTCATTTACCGTAACCACTAATGGTTTAGAGATAGAAAATATTAATATTTTATAAAATAAAAGACTTTTTGAGTAATAAAATCAGTCGGTCCCACAATTTCTGATGTTCAATATAATATAATTTCTAATTTCTTAGACTGAAAATTATCCTTGTATTTTAACTAGGCTTCCCTAGTTGGCGCCTTAACTAACAAGGAAAAATGGTTGATTCCTTGTGTACGGGTGCAAGGGATTTTTTTCAGTGTAGAAGAAAAATAACTGTTCCGAGGAAGCAAAGGAAAGTGAGGATTCCTGCAATTTTCAAGGAATTCAAGGAGCTTCATAAATTCGTTCGTTTATTGTGCAAGGAATATATTTCTCAAGCTAGAATATTATAAACACCAAAGTGGGTGCACTGAAGGCAAATCGAGGGAGCGAAAAAGGGACGAAGATCCCGCAGAGAAAAGGGACGTACCACCCATTCGCGGTCACTAACTCTCAGCAATATAGTTATATTATATTACCGAGGAATGAAATATAAAAATATATATAGATATACAATGTATAGCATTGGAATGTACATTGCTGCTTTCATGGACATATAAGTAATTCCGAATCCACTGAATCATATGATACAAAGTTGTTATAAAGGGTCTTGTTCTCGATGGATATGGGCCTTAATTGTTGGAACGCTATATCCGTGGATTAAAATACAACCTTTTTCCCTTGTCAAAAAAAAAGCCTGTCGACAACCAGACCAACGTCTAAAACTGAATTAGGGTAGTGGAGGGTATATACTAAAAAGGGCAGATTCCTTTGTGTCTACAGTCGAAATAACTAAACTCAATTTTTAGAACCCAACCCATGGTCAAAATTTTTTATGAGTTGCTTTACCGAAAGTGTCATTTCATCTGTGACAATTGTTATTATTATTATATTGAAAATTGTAGCCTATACTTAGTTTGGTGTATAACTGGTAGATGTGGGAAAAAAAATTTTCTAAAAAATTATTTTGCGTCGATAAGGTCGCTTTGTATAGGACAAATTTAAAAACTTAATTATATAAACTTAAAACAGGATCATTTAAAAAATGACGGAAATAAATGACAATGGAAAACAAAATTCGAAAAATGTCAACATAATATTAATTACACAAGTGAAATAATAGATTAAGAAATTAAACAAAATAGTTAAAAATTATAGGAATAACTGTTGGAAATAATTGCAAATAGAGCAGCTGGATTGAAAATCGAAAAATATAATTGAAATTGAAGAAAATAATAAACAATTAAGGATATGAATTGAAAGATTAAGAATACATTAAAATTTGAAAAAATAATTTATAATTGAAGAAAAAAATTGCAAAATGACGAAAATAATTGACAATTGAAAACATAATTTAAAAAATGTCTAGATTAATACACAATCGAACAAAATAATTTAAAAATCGATAAATAGTTATAAATTTTAAAGATAATAATTGAAATTTAAAAAAATTGCAGGAAATAATTGAAAAATGCGGAATTTTATTTTGCAAAAAACGATTTTTTTCGATAAAAAAAGTGCTAAAAAAATTTGATTAGGTATTTTAAAAAATTCCTGTGTTCAAATTTAGATATTGATGAGCTTAATAAGTCATCTAAAGTTTGTTGCAATCCGTTGAAGCATTTTTGAGATATCTTGTACACAAAAAACGCTATATACACACACACATCTGGACATTTGCTTAAAAATGAAAATTTACGCTTTTTAAATGAAAATGAGTCGATTGAGACTATTTTTGGAAAATCGAAAATCTTAATGATCACAAAGCTTCTTCTATGAGAAAGCAAAAAATAATTGAAATTGAAGAAAATAATAAAAACTTAAAGAAAAAAATTAAAAATTTGAAAAATAAATTAAAAATTTAAGTATTAAATTAAAATTTAAAAAATAATTGATAATTGAAAAAAAAATTACAAAATGACGAAAATAATTTACAATTGAAAACAAAATTCAAAAAAAAGGCTAGATTAATGAACAATCGAACAAAATAATTAAAAAAAACAAAGAATAATTATAAAATGTTAAGATAATAATTAAAAACTGAAAAAATTGTAGAAAACGATTGAAAATTGCAGAAAGTAATTAATAATTGAAGGAAATAGTTGCAAATTGCCGAGAATGTTTGAAAAATTGAAAAAAATTTATGGAATATGACGAAAATAATTGTCAATTGAAAACAGAATTCGAAAGATGACTAGATTAATAGACCACTAAAAAAAATATATGAAAAAATTGAACAAGAAATATTACATTTAAAAAAAATAATTGCCAATTGAAAAATAAAGAAAATTATAGGAATAATTGTTGGAAATAATTGCACATTTAACAACTAGATTGAAAATCGAGAAAAAGATTTAAAATTTAAAAAAATAATCAAAAACTGAAGAAAGCAATTAAAATTTAAAGAATATACTTAAAAATTGAATAAAGCCGAGAATTAATTAATTTAAAAGAAAACAATACATTGAAAACTGAAGAATGGAATTAAAAATTTAAAAAAATAATTAAACAATTGTTTTTCAAATTAAAAAAATGTAATGATAATCGAAAAAAATGATAGAAAAAGGCGATAATTTTTTAATATTGAAGAGAATATATGAAAATTGGAATTTAAATTTGAAAAAGAAAACTGAAAATTGGAGCCAGTATCATTTTGACACATGACTTAATTTTAGATTGTTATATTGTACAGAATGGAAATGTTATTTTGTACAACTGTTAAATGTTATTTTGTACAGTTTTGAAAAATGAATTTGTTATTTTGTACAATTTTTTAAAAAAGCAATAAAACATTGGGAGTACAATATTTTAGCTTTTTTAAAAAATTGTACAAAATAACAAATTCATTATTCAAAATTGTACAAAATATCATTTAGCAGTTGTATAAAATAACATTTCCATTCTGTACAATATAACAATCTAAAATTAAGTCATGTGTCAAAATGATACTGGCTCGAAAATTGAAGAGAATATGTAGTAAGTTCTAGAATTGAATAATTGAATTGCAATTTTAAAACAATTTTTATAAGTGTAAAAAAATAATTGAAAAAATCCGAGAATTATTTAATATTGAGGAATTAATTGAAAATCGATCAAAATAATTGAAAATTAAAACAAATATTTGTGAAATGAATAAAAAAATTAAAAATTAAAGAAATAAGTTGAAAATTGAAGAATTAAATGGAAATTTCAAGAAAATAATTGATAACACTGTGTTACAAAAAATGAGAACAAAAAGTTACTTTTAATCATATCTAGCCTAAATTGTTCGTCATGAAAAACTAAAAAAAATGGTATTTATTAAATCCCCCCCCCCCCCCCCCCTACCACCAAAATTTCATTTCAGAGCTAAAAAAACAGTTTTTTTTGTAGTTTTTGTATAAAATAAATTGTTGCTTCGTCATTTTTGGTCCGATTTCAAATTTTTTTTTTTTTAATTTATAAGTGAAAAACAATGTTTTCTATACCTAATAAAGGTTTTATGTTCCAAGTAAAATTTACTTAGAAAAAAAGTAAAAAAGTATAAAAAAACAGTACTTTCTTTTTTTTGCTTTGTTTAATTGTTGCATCTGGTACTTATCATATTCTAACAAATATTTTATATTTATTTTAGCAAAATTTGGTAAAATTTTGAAAATAAAGAATGGCACCAAAATTTTTGAAAATTGATTTTCCCGAAAAATACTGATTATAAAGAGAAAAAACTCAGTCAGTTTTTCACCAATTTAATTCAAAAAAAGCTCATGGACGCAGATTTAAATAAACTTTAAATAATTCAGCAAAGAAAAAAAAATATAAATAAAATTGGGCCTTAAATCATTGCCAAAGTTGAAGAAATTCAAAAAAATGGTCAATTTTCAAATTTTATTACTCTTTTTCTACCTTTAATTTTATTTAAAACATAAAACCTTTATTAGGTATAGAAAGGCTTTTTTCCACTTTAAATTAAAAATTTTTAGCTCTAAAATGAAATTTTAAGGGTGGGGGAGGGGGGGGGGAATTGAATACACATTTTTATTCAGTTTTTGCTTCCTCATAGAGGAAGCGTTGTGATCGTTAAGATTTTCGATTTTCCAAAAATAGTGTAAATCGACTCAGTTTCATCTGAAAAGTTCAAATTTTCATTCCTGAGAAAATGTCCGGATGTGTGTGTGTGTGTGTGTATGTGTGTGTGTATGTGGTAAATTTTTTGTCGCCAGGATATCTCGAGAACGCTTCAACGGATTTTAATAAAATTTGGATGACCTATGAAGCTCACAAATATCTAACTTTGGACACAGGGATTTTTGAAAATACCCAATCAAATTTTGTTGAGCACCTTTTTTCATCGAAAATATCGTTTTTTGGCAAAAAAATTTTTCATGCTAAAAATTCAGACAAATGAATGGAAAAATCATATTCCTTGTTTCAAAACGAATCGATTGACCTATATAAAGTATATAATAGACCAAAAAATCAAGTAATAATTCATGATTTTTCAGTTTTTTTCATCAAAAAATCTCGTTTTTGGAAATTTTTTTCATGCTAAAAATTCAACCAAACGAATTACAAAATCATATTCCTTGTCTCAAAACGAATCGATTGACCTATATAAAGTATATAATTGACTAAAAACCCACGTAATAATTCATGATTTTTCATTTTTTTTCATCGAAAAATCTCGCGATTTGCCAAAAAAAAATTTCATGCTAAAAATCCAACCAAATGAATTACAAAATCATATTCCTTGTCTCAAAACAAATCGAGTGACCTATATAACTTTTATATTTGACTAAAAACTCACGTATTAATTCATAATTTTTAATTGTTTTTTATTGAAAAATCTCGTGTTTTGCCAAAAAAAAATGTTTTATATTATAATAAATTTATTGCTTCCTCTATGAGGAAGCAAATTATCTTGCTTCCTTAGAAGCGAAGTGTCCATGAAATGGACAGAATTCACACCTAGTTCATTTAAAATTAAAGAAATTTATTGATGTAGAAAAAAATAATTTATACCTATAAGTCGAGAATTATTTATTATTAAAAAAGAACATTTAAAAATTAAATTGAAATTTGAAAAGAATAATGAGAAATTGAAGAAAATAGTTGTAGAAAATTGAAGAAAGAAGAAAAATAACAAAAATTATTGAAACAAAATTTAAAATTACTTTTATGAATGAAAAAATTAATTAAAAAAGCCGATAATTTTTTAATATTGAAGAGTTAGTTGAAAATCGTACAAATAATTGAAAATTGAAGAATGTAATTGAAATTAGAAGAATATAATTAAAAATTGAAAAAGTTATTGATAGGATCCGAGAATTATTGCATGTAGAAGAAAAAGTTGAAAATTGAAAAAAAGAATAACTAAATTTAAAAAAAAAATTGAGAATTTATGGAAATATTTGAACATTTGAATTTAATATTAAACAAACTTATTGATAATTAATTTGAATTTGAAGATAGTAATTTATTGAGAATTGAAGAAAATAGTTGTAGAATTGAACAATTGAATTGAAATTTTAAAACAATGTTTATGAGTGAAAAAAATAATTCAAAATATTCGAGAACGATTAAATATTGTGAAATTAATTGATAATCGATGAAAATAATTGAATAAAAGAAAATAATTAAAAATTGAGGAAAGTAATTAAAACTGTAGTAATAAATTGAAAATTAAAGAATTAAATTGAAGCTGTATGATAATCTCTCTAAATCTGAATTAGTGGTTTTCTACTAATGAATTAGCGAAAAGTGAGCTACTATTAAAATAATAAGAATTTTACTAATTCTTAGTAGAAAACTACTAATTTTGTAGTTGAAAACTACTAATTAAATTAGTAAAAAAATCTACTTTTTTTAAAAGTAAAGTTTCACTATTTCAATTAGTAGTTTTCTACTAAGAATTAGTAGTTTTTTACTAAGAATTAGTAGTTTTCTACTATATGAATTAGAGAAAAATGAGCCATGAATTTGACTAATTTATAGTAGAAAACTGCTAATTCAGATTTAGAGAGATAATTGATAATTGTAGGAAAAATTACAAAATGACGAAAATAATCAAATCTTATGGAAAATAATTGTCACTTAATAAAAAATTTGATAAATGGCGAGATTAATTGGCATCTGAAATAATTTCAAGAAATAATTTTAACGATTAAAGAACAACTATAAAATTGAGGGATAATAATAAATTATCAATTGAAAACTGATGAAAATTATGGCAAAAATTGTAGAAAATAAATGAAAATTGAAGAATTATATTGAAATTTCAAGAAAATAATTGGTAATTGAGAAAATGCGAGAATAATTGAATATTGAATACAATAATATAGTTTTAAATGGCCAACAAAATTAATTGGTTTCTTTTATTTAAAAAAAAAAAAAAAAAAAATTGCCAATTCTTTTCGTATTAGAGAGTTTTTTTATACAGGGTGAGAAAAAAGGACTTTTGTTTTTTTTTCTTAGACACCCTTAAGGTACCGTGAAGTTTTTTAAATTCTTTCTCAAACGAGTCGCAAATTTGTGGAAGCTGGTCTGGACCAGACACGAATTCGATACACTTTTTGCGGTAATGTTCATATCAGGATCGCCAGGGCCGTCTGAAAAGGGAGCCTCCAAGCTGGAATAGTGAACTGTGAATAGTTTTAAAGACGTACTTTCACGTGGTACGACACGACACCAACAGACCGACAGGTTTGCCCCGAAAATGTACACGCCACGAGACAGACACGATCTGGTCGGCATTGAAACCAGGATCTAACTTCTAACATTTCTTGATGGATTTCGGCCTTCTTTGAAAATGCCACGTTCTCAAAAAGCGGATTTCTTTACAATTCATTCAGTGCAGAAAAATTGCCCTATAGACGTATGTTATGAAAGGTATAAAACGATTTTCAATGCGGCCCACCTTGCCAAATAGAATTCATCAATTTTCAGTCTCTCGCTTCTTAAATAAATTTTCCTTTATTCCTCTAAATCCTGGTTTTCAATTTCTCATTGAAAATGGTCCGTTTTTCGAAAAAAAAAAAATGGATTTTTAGTTTAGACTGGGGTGAAAGTAGTTTGTGTGGGAAAAAAGGAATTGAGCCAAATTTGCAAATGTATAGTTTCGAATGTAAAAATCGTATTAAATAAGTAAAAATCTTTTTTCTTTTTGTACATTTGCGTATATTTATATGTGTCCCTGAAAAAATTATATTCGCCGACAAAAAGTCTGCGGGGGATTTTAAACTAGAAAAAACTCCCAGTGAGACATTTGGTTATCATTGTATAAAGAAGTTTTCTGGAAAGTTTCAAATCGATTGTCTAAAAACTTTGGAAATTATTCCAGTTCAAAAAAAAAGAAAAACTGACACACTATTCTCCGCGATGAGAATTATGATTTTAACTAGCAACATTAACGCGCAACGAACTTTGCATTATTGTTGTTCATTTAAAACTACAAATTTTTGCAAATTCAAATAATGAAAATTATTAAATTGAAGAATATATTTGAAAAATGAAGAAAATAATTGACAGTTAAAAAAAATAGATTAGGAAATTAAACAATAAATGTTAAATTTAAACAAAATAGTTGGAAAATTATAGGAACAACTGTTAGAAATAAATGCAAATAGAACAATTTGATTGAAAATCGAAAAAATAATTGAAATTCAAGAAAATAATAAAAAATTAGGGAAATAATTGGAAAATTTAAGAATTACATTGGAAACTTAAGAAATAAATTAAAATTTGAAAAAATAATTAATAATTGAAAAAAAATTTCAAAATAATAAAAATAATTGACAATTGAAAACAAAAGTCAAAAAATGGATTGATTAATACACAACCGAACAAAATAAATTAAAAAATCAAAGAATAATACAATTTTAAGATAATAATTGAAAATTGAAAGAATTGTAAAAAATAATTTAAAATCGAGGAAAATAATTCATAATTGAAGAAAATAGTTGAAAAATGACGAGATAATTTGAAAATTTGAAGAAAATATGTAAAAAATGATGAAAATAATTGTTAATTGAAAACAAAATTCGAAAAATGACTAGATTAATAGACAACTGAAAAAAATAATTGAAAAAGGCCAAGAATTAATAAATATAGAAGAAAACAATTGAATTTACAATTAAAGAAACTTAATGATAATCGAAAAAAATAAAAGAAAATAGGCGATCATTTTTTAATATTCAAGAAAATAATTGAAAAGTAGAATTTAAATTTAAAGAAAACAACTGCGAATTGAAGAGAATAATTCTAGAATTGAATAATTGAATTATAATTTTAAAACAATTTTTATAAGTCGAAAAAAAATTGAAAAAATCCGAAAATTATTGAATATTGAGGAATTTATTGAAAATCGATGAAAATAATTGAAAAATAAAGAAAATATTTGAGAATTGAAAAAAATAATTAAAAATTTCAGAAATGAATTGGAAATTAAAGAATTAAATGGAAATTTCAAGAAAATAATTGCCAATTAAAAGAAAAATTACAATATGACGAAAATAATTAAATATTGATGAAACAATTAACTATTAAAAAAAAATATTAACAATTGAAAAAAAATCGAAAAATGGTGAGAATAATCCTGATGTGAACAAAAAAATGTGTAAAATTATTGAATAATAATAATAAAATTGACGGGGAATAATGAATTTGTCAATTGAATAATATACACAACCGAACAAAATAATTAAAATAAAACAAAGAATAATTATAAAATTTTAAGATAATAATTGAAAATTGAAAAAATTTGAGAAAATAATTAAAAATTACGGAAAATAATTAATAATTGTTGGGAATAGTTGAAAAATGCGAGAATAATTGAAAATTTAAAGAAACTGTAAAAAATGACGAAAATAATTGTCAATTATTGATAATAAAATTCTAAAAATGACTAGATTAATAGACAACTGAAAAAAATAATTGTAAAAATTAAACAAGAAGTATTAAGTTTGAAAAAAAATAATGTCAAATTTAAAAATTAAGAAAATTATAGGAATAATTGTTGCAAAATTTGTACATTTTAACATTCCTTTGGAATATTCCCAATGTTCTAACGGAATATTCCGTGCTATTTGGGTTAAAACCAAGAAAAGAAAACATTTTTTAACAGTAAAAATTTCCTTTCAAGAAAATTAAAGTCTACAATCAAAGGATAAGAATATTTTGTGGTTTTATTAGTAAATATAATATTAAAACATCAAATATTTGAAAAAGTATAGGGCCTTTTCACGTCAGAAATATCAGAGTTGTCAAAGGGTTCATCGATTTTCTTGAAACTTCGTGGTATTATACTGCTATATGAGAAACTTTTTCCCTCCAAATGATTTTTAAAAAAATTCAAAATTTTAGAAGATACGCCATTTTGAATATCAACATTAATTTAACAAAATTTTTAATATCTCGAAATCTTATAAATATATTTTGATGAAACTTACACATGTTTTAGTTAAAAATATGTACTTTTAAATTAAAATAATGTCAATGAAAAAAAAATTTTTTTCATGTAAAAAAATTAAAAAACCATTTTTAATTCAATTTTTTATTCACTTACTCCTCTCTGACAGAAATTTTATTAATATTTTTAAATTCCTTATGAATTTACCTTTAATTAAAAAAAAAAAAATTGATGGAGACTTTATTTGGTCCCGAGATATTAGACTTTTTGTACAATTTTTTCCTGTAAAAAAATTAAAAAACAAATTAAAAATTAAAAAACTTTATTAGGTCCCGAGATATAAACCAAGTACAAAAAGTCTAATATCTCGGGACCTAATAAAGTCACCATCAATTTTTTTTTTTTAAATTAAAGGTAAATTCATAAGGAATTTAAAAATATTAATAAAATTTCTGTCAGAGAGGAGTAAGTAAATAAAAAATTGAATTAAAAATGGTTTTTTAATTTTTTTACATGAAAAAATTTTTTTTTTTATTGACTTTATTTCCATTTAAAAGTACATATTTTTAACTAAAACATGTGTAAGTTTCATCAAAATATCTTTATAATATTTTGAGATATTAACAATATTGTTAAATTAATGTTGATATTCAAAATAGCGTATCTTCTAAAATTTTGAATTTTTTTAAAAATCATTTGGAGGGAAAAAGTTTCTCATATAGCAGTATAATACCACGAAGTTTCAAGAAAATCGATGAACCCTTTGACAACTCTGATATTTCTGACGTGAAAAGGCCCAACTGAAAAAAATAATTGTAAAAATTAAACAAGAAGTATTAAGTTTGAAAAAAAATAATGGCAAATTTAAAAATTAAGAAAATTATAGGAATAATTGTTGCAAAATTTGTACATTTTAACATTCCTTTGGAATATTCCCAATGTTCTAACGGAATATTCCGTGCTATTTGGGTTAAAACCAAGAAAAGAAAACATTTTTTTAACAGTAAAAATTTTCTTTCAAGAAAATTAAAGTCTACAATCAAAGGATAAGAATATTTTGTGATTTTATTAGTAAATAAAATAAAACATCAAATATTTGAAAAAGTATAGTAAAAAAGATAGTAAATAAAGTAAAACACAATATTTACAAAATAAATATCACCAGCATATAGATAATATAAAAATAATTGAACATAAAATGATTTTGAAATTTGACCTTCCCGGCAAAATATGGACATAGACATTATGAAAAGTCGCGGAATATGCGTTTATAAACGAAGGTTTTATATATCAGAATTTGTATCAAGGCCCACAGTCTTAGGAATCGAATATAACATGACGTGCTTCGAACAAGGTTGTCCGATGAACAAGTACATCGAACAATAATATTTGCAATTTGATATAGATAGCATAAAATTACACAGAGGGAATTGCAGTTTTATCCATTCATTTCAAAGGGAAAGGAAAGTCCTTTTCAGTATTAATCAAGCCTTCCATTTACTTCTTCATGCTTCTTGGTTAAATAATATAAATAAAAATACAAAACTAGTATTATTATAAAATAATGATTTATTTTCACTAAAAAAAAACAACTCTGTATTATTTGAACTTTCGCGAAGCCTTAGCTTAGATATTTGAGAGTACCCGCATATTGGAACAAATAGTCTTAAAAAAGTGACCAAAAAATCCTGCGGTTTATTCCCTTTGGAAATTCAATCTCTGTCTTATGGTTTCACAACGTCTAAAGATATTTAAATACGTTTGCATTTTTGTATTCTAATTGGATTTCAAACACGTATGTATTTCTTAGCAGAATACATAAACTTTACATTCCTGTTCGTCATTTAAAACTATAAATTTTTGGAAATGCCAATAATGAAAATTACGAGAATAATTACAAAATAGAAAAGAATATATATGAAAAATGACGAAAATAATTGACACTTAAAAACAAAATTCGAAAAATGGCTAGATAAATACACAATTGTTAAAAATAATCTAAAAAGTTAAACAATATACATTCAATTTACACCAAAAAATTGAAAAACTAAGAAAATTATAAGAATAATTGCTGTAACCAATAATTGCAAATTTAACAACTGGATTGAAAATCAAAATAAAAAAATTGAAATTGAAGAAAATAATTGAAAACTTTAGAAAAAAATAAAAATTTGGAAAAAATAATAAAAACTTGAAGAAATCAATTCATAATTTAGAAATTAAACTGAAATTTAAAAAAATTTGATAATAATGGAGAAAAATTACAAAACGTGAAAATAATTCACAATTGAAAACAAAATTCGAAAAATGGCTAGATTAATACACAACCAAAAAAAAAATTCAAAAACTCAAAGAATCATTATAAACTTTTAAGAGACTAATTAAAAATTGAAAAAATTGTAGGAAATAATTTCAAATTGCGAAAAACAGTTAAAATAATTAAAAGAAATAATTAAAAAATGAGAATAATTGAAAAATTGAAGAAAATATCTACAAAATGATTAATAGACTACTGAAAAAAAATTAATAAAATATAGCAAAAACTTTAAATTTAAAGAATATTATTGAAAAATGAAAAATGAAGAAAATTATACGAATAATTGTTAGAAATAATTATTGCGCGTTGAACGAATGGATTGAAAATCGACAAAAATAATTAAAACTGAATAAAATGATTGAAAATTTAAATTCAAATTTAAAGAATATAATTAAAAATTGAAAAAAGTATTTGAAAAAAGCCGAAAGTTATTAAATATAGAAGAAAACAATTAAAAACTAAAAAATGAAATTGAAATTTGAAGAAACAAGTGAGAATTGAAGAAAATAAAAATGTGAAATTAACAAATCTTATTGATAATGGAGAAAAATAATTGGCGAAAGGCGAAGATTTTAAAATATTAAAGAAAATAATTGACAATTGAAAAAAATGACTATAGAATAATGCACAACTGAAAAAAACAATTGAAAACGTTAAAAAATAATTCTAAAATTTTAAGAGAATAAATAAAAAATTTAAATATTGTAAAAAATGACTGAAAAATTAAAGAAAATAATTAATAAATGGAAAAAAATTGAAAAATTACAAGAATAATAGCAAAATTGAAGATAATTTTTAATTTCTAAATGAAATTGAGGAAAATAATTGATAATTGAAAACAAAATTCGTAAAATGGCTAGATTAATACACAACTGGAAAAAATAATTTAAAAAATCAAACTATAAATATTTAATTTAAAAAATAATTGAAAATTGAAAACAAAATTCGAAAAATGGCTAGATTAATACAGAACTGGAAAAAATAATTTAAAAAATCAAACTATAAATATTTAATTTAAAAAATAATTGAAAATTGAAAAATTAAGAAAATTACAGAAATAATTGTTGAAAATAATTTCTAATTGAACAACTGGATTAAAAAAAAAAAATGAATAGAACAAAATAATTGAAATTGAGAAAAAATTAAAAATGGAAGAATGGAAATTTAATTTTAAAAAATAATTAAGAACTGAAGTAAATAATTGAACAATTGTACTTAAAATTAAAAAGTATATTGATATTCAAAAAAGTAATTGAAAATCGAAAAATGTGATTGAAATTTGAAGAAAATAATAAAAAATTAAAGAAATAAATTGTAATTTGAAATAATGGTATATAATTGAAAAAATATAGTTTTTTGTAATATTGAATAAACTTAGTCAAAAATTGTAGAATTGAATCGACTTTAGAAAATAATTCATAATTTAAAGAAAATTACAAAATGACGAGAATAATTTAAAATTGAAGAAAATAATTAAGACATGCGCAAAATAATTGACAATTGAAAAAGAAATTTAAATACTGTCGAGAATAATCTATAACAGAACAAAATAATTAAAAAAGTTAAAGAATAATTATAAAATTTAAGGAGAATAATTGTAAATTGAAAACGGTTGAAAATTATAGAAAAAATTGTAGACTTATTTACACACTAATTTACATCACTTTCTTGGAATATTTAAATATTCTTTCTTGCAATTTTTTATTTTTTTGAGAACTTTTTTGATGGGTTATGTTTTATATTGCTTTTCTGTATTTTTAGAAAAGCACTTAGGTAACTTTAATTTCTTTTTAAAAATTTTACTGTTTTTATGCGTTGAATAATACTTTGTAATTTTTAAGATTTTTTTTAATTTTACTCTTTTTACAAAAATTACTTCAATTAATTTTATTCAGTTTTATTTTAACAATATTTAAAATAATGTATTTACTTTTCCAGTGATTAATTTTATTTATTATTATAATTTGGAGGTTGTAAAATATAATTTTTTTCAATTTTATGATTTTTAAAATATTTATTTGGTTTTTTGTGATTTGTCATAACTTATTAATTTTTAAAAATTTTAAAGACTTTTCTTCTTTTATTTAATTTTTCGTAAATTTGATCTTATAATAAATTTTCTCATTTGATTAGAATTTCTCCATTTCTTAGAAATATTGGTTTTTTTTCTTAAAATTGTTTAATTGTTTTTACTTAATTCTTCATTTAACAAAATTATTGCTTTTTCCTTGATTTTCAAAATAAGTTTTTAAAGTATTTTAACTTTTTGAAAATCAATTTTTTCCTCTCTTTTGTAATTTCAATTTTTTGTTTTAAAAACCATTACTGTTTATTGCGTAGTATTTTGATTTTAAAAAAGCAATTTAATCAATCTTTCTTAAACTGTTTAATATTTTATAATGCATTATTACCATATTTCTTTATTTTCTTTATTTTACTTTCATTGGTTTTTTAAACTTTTTATTTTTGAAGAATTTATTTATTTTTTGCAGGTTTTTTAATTAGTTTATTTTTTGCATCTTTTTGCTTTAATTTTCCCATTTCAATGTAAATTATCCTTAACTTTCTCATTTGTTAATTTTTAATTTATAATACTGGTTTTAATAAAATTTTGTAATTTTTGTAATTTATGTAAAATTTCATTTTTTTACATTTTGTTAAGATTCTTTGAACATTCCTCCATTGTTTAAACGATTATTCGCTAGACACTCTGATAAGATAAAAATACAGAAACTTTAGTTTTTTTAGGGGGGCCCTGAAATTTTTTTGTGCTTCAGGCCCGTGATAGCCTTGATTCGGCCCTGTTTCTCAGAGTTGCAAAAAAGTAATATTACCTGGGGGACGGTAATGAGAACGAGAATATAACCGGGAATATAACCGACTAAAATTCTAATCGAGAATTTACGAAAGTTTAAGGTTTTTATTTATCAAATTTAGTCAAATTTTCTCAATCAATGTACGAAAATAGAATCTCTATAGTGTCATTCTGATTAGTAATAATTTGAATTTCAATGTTAGAAGTAAGAATTATATTTATGTATAATAATTTACAAAATTATTTCATTCATTAATTCTTTTATTCTTTCCACACCTGAACTTTGACATTAGATATTTTTTTGGTTTCAATTTTTTACATAGTTCACTTTTTCAACATGTTCTCATATTTCAAATTTATATAGCAATTTTTATTTCTTCAAATTTCTGTTTATTTGAACTTGCATTTATTAAAAGTTTAATTAATCCACGATTCTATATATACTAAATTTGAAGTGGTTTAAAATTTCTGAAATTTTTAATAATTCTTTTCTCTTAATATAATTTCAATTACTTAAACTACAATTTTCAACTATTTCTATCATTTTTCAATTACTTCCTGAAAATTTTAATTATTTTCATTGTTTCTCACTTTTTTCCCTTAATCTTAAATCTACCTTCCGCAAATTTCAATTTTTTTTAAAAAAATTTTTCACTCAATTTTTCAATTTGAATTATTTTTTCTTCGGCAATAAAGGAATTTAATTATTTATTGCTGAACTTCTTAATATTTATCGCAAAATGAAATACATTTTTTTAATTCACCGTTATTATTTTCATTTAGCAATTATTCTCTTCAATTTTTAATCATTTTCATTATTTCTGAATTAATACTCTGCAATTTCACATATCTCAATTTTCAATTATTTTGTTCAATATTCATTTCTTTTTATCATTTTACAATTATTTTCTCCATCTTTCTATTATTTTTCATTGAAGTTCCTAATTTTTCATTTAAAACCTCATGTTTAATTTATTGTCTTCAATTTTTAACTTTTTAAACGATTTTTTAATTAATAACTTGAAATAAAAATTTTTCTATTATTTTCTTTTGCATAAAATAAATTCTGTAATTTTCCTATCATTTGCTCCAATTTCTAATTATTTTCATTCTTTCTGCATCATGTTCAAAATTTTCAATTATTATTTACCGGAAATTTTAATTACTTTCATATTTTAATTATTTTTTTCAATTTTAAATTATTTGTATCATTTTTCAATTATTTTCCTAAATTTTAAATTATTATCATCATTTTGTAAAATTATTTTTAAAGATTTTCAAGTATTATTCTCAATTTTTAATTATTTTCATTGGTTTTCATAATTTCCAAGAAATCTAATTAACTATCTTAAGTTTCAATTATTTTTAGCCTTCTTGAAATCTTTTCTTCAATTTTTAATGATTATCATTTTTTTCAATTAATTTATCAGATTTTCAAGTATTTTTCTCAAATAATTTCAAAAATTTTAAACTATTTATCTGATCTTTCAATTATTTAATTCAATTTTTAATTATTAATATTATTTGTTTATTGTTTTCTGCAATTTTCAACTATACTTACGTTTTTTTCATAAATTTCAAAGAGTTTTTAATTATTTATAGGAAATTTTCATTTAATATTCAATTTTCAATTAAATCTACGATTTTCTTGTATTTTATGTAGGTATATTCTGTATTTTTTGCAATTATTTTTCTTAAATTAAAAATTGTTCTTTTTAATTTTAAATTATGTTTATTTTTTTCATTTATTTTTTCTAATTTTTAATTATTTTTTTTTTTTTGCAATGAACTTCTAAAAGTTTCAAGTATTTTGTTGTTGTTGAAGTTTTCTTTAATTTTTCTTTATTCTAAAATAGATTATATAATTTTTTCAATTATTTTCTCAAATTTTAATTCTTTTCTTTAATAATTATACATTATTTTTCCATTATTTCCTTAAAATTTTAATCATTTTCATCATTTCTGAATTAATTTTATAATTTTTTATTTATTTATCTCAATTTCAATCATTTTTTTCAATTTTCAATTATTTTCTCCAGTTTTTCATTATTCTACTTTTTTTTTAAATCTATTTCCTAAGATTTTGAAGTATTTTTTTCAAGTTTAAATTATTTTCTTTATAATTTTAAAATATCCCTATGATTTTTTAAATTACTACTGACAATTTTAATCATTTTCATTATTTTTTTTCAGTTAATTTGCAAAATTTGCCATTATTTTTTTAAATGTTATAATTAAAATATTTACAATTGTTGATAAAATAAGGTGTATATATTAACTTATAGTTAATTTGTAGTGATAATTATTTTGTTATTTATCCATTTTTATTTCAATAAATTGTTTGTGTTTCAAAGTAGTGGAGCTCATTCAAACAGAGAAAATTCTCATAAATTCTCCGGAAGGAGAATATTCTCGGTTATATTCTCAAGAATGTAACCGGATTTTAAATTATCGAAAATTTTTCAACTCTAGTATTTCTAGAACCTATAACCTATATATTTTAGAAAATAAGTAAAAATATTGCAGAAAAATCGGAAAAATTTCCTAGAAAAAAATTCGTAAGATTATTTTTCTATGTGAGGATTGTTGATTCGTTGAATTCTGCTTAAAAGCAAGTTCGGAACTAAATCTGCAAAGTATAGGGTAACCCTGTTTTTGGTACTTTTCCATTCTTTGTGTTTACTCAAAATTCAATCATTGGGGATAATCTCTGTTTCCCTCGAATATATATGTATAGGTATAGATGGTGTCTTTTTTCTCTGTGTGGTGGTATATATTGGGTACCATCGTTTTTGTGATGGCTCACAGGACACGTGTACTTACACTCTCACAAAATAAGAGGTATCCAATGTTGATCCGTCGTTGTTGTTGCCTGATGTGCAAATTCCCACATTGAAAGCTGATTATTTTCATAAAAGACTTTGCTTACACACACGGTCGCATGTAAGTACCCATTTCTTTGAAAGTTGAAGCATCATTATTCTCGTTTATTGTACTGTTACGTATTATATAAAAAAAATACTTATTTTGCAAAAGTATCCCGATTTATAATGTTGTCGAAAATGGGTCGCCATAATTTTCTCCAAAACTGCATTGATAGAATCTCGAGTAGACGGAAATTTTTTTGTAAGAATTTTAAAGTTCTTGGATCTCCACACGGAAAGACTTTTGATTATATTATAGTATTTATTTTTACAAAATTTTGTTAGGAAACAAGGATAATAATGTTATATTTTCAGAATTTACTATTTTTAGTATTAAATCAAAACTACATTAAATAAATAAATAAATAATAATAATAATAGTGGACTTGGTACTTAAAAAAAAAAAAAATTTTTACAAATTTCGATGATAAATGTTAAAATAAAAATTGAATCGTTATTTTGTTGGCAAAATTGACATTTAGTTTTGGAATTAGTAAAATCGAGATTAAAGTAATTTCTATAAAAATATAAATAAACCGATCTTGATAATTATATTACTATAGGTTAATATTAAAAAACTAAATATTTAATTAAATATTAAATAATTAATAAATAAATAATAAAATAATTTTTGTAAAAAATTTTCGTTATTAAATTCCTTATCGATCCCTTAAGCCCGATTTTAAAATTTTTGTTTATTTATATTTATTTTGCAATAACAAAACATGGAAAAATCTAAGTTTTGCAAAAAACGAAGTTTTAAGTTATTAAAAATTGATGAAATGTTTCAGAAATCGTATTAGAATCAATTTAGAGTATTCGTGATATACAAAAGTTTGTATAATTACATTTCTATTAATTAAACAAAACCTCAATTAACTAATACATAGGAAGAAAAAAATAAATGAAAAAAATCAACTTAAGGTATATTTCATGTAGTCTTTTATTGCGATTTTAATAAACAATTAACATACAAATATTCAAAAATAGTTTCATGAAATTTTTAATTGCTCATACAATTTTTTATTGTTAATTGTAATTGTTCTCAACTTAACTCTACACAATTCGAGTTTTTACATTTTTCCACATTTAACGCCTTAAATAAATAAATATAAAAAGGAGAGACAACGTTTAATGTTTAACAATTTTTTAAACAATTGTTTGTTGTTAATTGTATTGATTCTTAATATAACCCTAAGAACAATTGTTTACTCAATTGTTTGTTGTTAATTGTAATTTTTTTTTTTAATATAACTCTAATGTATTCCAGTTTTTTTCAACATTTTACCAAATGTTATGCTTGAAATAATTAAATATAAAAAGAAGAAACAATGTTTAATGTTTAACAATTGTGTAAACAATTGCTTTTTATTAACTATTGTAATTTCTTTTCAATATAACCCTAAAAAATTCTATTTTTTTTACATTTAGACACATTTTACGCCTAAAATACATAAATATAAAATGAAGGAAAGACGTTTAATGTTAAACAATTGTTTGTTGGTAATAATAATTTTTTTTAAATAACCCTAAAAAATTCTAGTATCTTTACATTTTACCAGATTTTATGCCTGAAATAATTTTACGTCTAAAATAAATAAATACTCAACCAAGGGACAACGTTAATGTCTAACAATTGTTTGGTAATTTTTTTTTTAAATATAACCCTAATGTATTCCAGTTTTTTTTATATTTTACCAAATTTTATGCCCGAACTAATTTTACGCCTCAAATACATAAATTTGTAAAGAAGGAACAACGTTTAATGTTTAACAATTGTTTATACATTTGTTTGTTGTTAAAAGTAATTTTTTTATTTAAATATAACCCTAATGTATTCCAGTTTTTTTGCATTAGCAAATTTTATGCTTCAAATAATTAAATATAAAAAGAAGAAACAATGTTTAATGTTTAACAATTGTTAATTGTATTGTTTTTTAATATAACCCTAAAAAATTCTAGTTTCATTATATTTTACCAAATTTTGTTCCTGAAATAAGGAACAACGTTAATATCTAACATTTGTTTACACAATTGTTTATTGTTAATTGTAATTTTTTTTTTAATATAACCTAAATTAATATAACCTAAAACCTAATAACCTAATCTATGCCTAAATTACATAAATATAAAAAAAAGGACAATGTTTAATGTTTAAAAGTTGTTTAAACAATTGTTTGTTGGTAATTGTAATTTTTTTAATATAACCCTAATGTATTATAGTTTTTTTACATTTTACAAAATTTTATGCCTGAACTAATTTTACGCTTAAAATATATAAATATAAAAAGAGCGAACAAGGTTTAATGTTTAACAATTGTTTAAACAATTTTCTGTTAGTAATTGTAATTTTTTTAATATAACCCTAAAGAATTCTAATTTCTTAACATTTTACCAAATTTTTGCCTGAAATAATTTTACGCCTAAAATAAATAAATATAAAAAGAAGGGACAGCGTTTAATGTTTAACAATTGTTTGTTGTTAATTGTAATTTTTTTTTAATATAACCCTAATGTGTTCTAGTTTTTTTACATTTCACAAAATTTTATGTCTGAACTAATTTTACGCCTAAAATAAATAAATATAAAAAGAAGGGACAACGTTCAATATTTAACAATTGTTTATACAATTGTTTGTTGTTAATTGTAATATTTTTTTTAATATAACCGTAATGTATTCCAGTTGTTTCACAGTTAACCAAATTTTATGCTTGAAATAATTAAATATAAAAAGAAGAAACAATGTTTAATGTTTAACAATTGCTTAAACAATAGTTTGCTATTAATTATTCTAATTTTATTTTAATATAACCCTAAAGAATTCTAGTGTTTTTGCATTTTGACACATTTTACGTCTAAACTACATAAATATAATAAAAAGGGACAACGTTTAATGTTTAACAATTGTTTAAAAAAATTTTTTTTGATAATTGTATTTTTTTTAATATAAAAGAAAATAATTTTAGTTTTTTTACATTTTACAAAATTCTATGCCTCAACTAATGTTACGCCTAAAATAAATAAATTTAAAAAGTAGGGACAACGTTTAATGTTTAACAATTGTTTGTTTGTAATTGTAATTTTTTTCAATATAACCCTAAAGAATTCTAGTTTTTTTTACATTTTATCAAATTTTATCCCTGACATAATTTTGTGACCAAAATAAATCAATATAAAAAGAAGGGACAACGTTTAATGTTTAACAATTCTTTAAAAAAATTGTTTGTTGTTAATTGTAATTTTTTTTAATATAACCCTAAAGAGTTCTAGTTTTTTTTACATTTTACCAAAATTTATGCCTGAAATAATTAAATACAAAAAGCCAGAAAAAATATTCGTGATGTTAAAAGTTCTGACAAATGAAGATTCTAGAAATTAAAAATACTTACAATTGTAGATTCGGAAAGTCTAACATTCTGACAAATGAATTTCGGTCTATTGGAGATGTTTTCAATTGAGTTTTGGAGAAAATAATGTCGACCCTTGAAAATACTTGATTTAAAATTGTCAAAATTTTCAAAAATTCTGTTTTCTGATTCTAATTACGTTTCTTAAAATTCTGATGATATACGGTGTATAAACTATAAGTATTATTTTTCCACAGATAAGATTATATTTTGTAGAATATAATCAATGCATTATATTTCTGTATAGAAAAGATTCTATTCCATGGAAAATTACGACGAGTATCAAACTATAAATTATATTGTAAGAACGGTTAAGTCTCGGGTTCATTTATTCAAATTGAAGAAAGGAGGGAAACTTTAGAGCGAGGGAGGGTCTCCAATAAAAGAGAGACTTTGGGAGAGCGTTTGGCAAATGATTGGCATCAATTATGACGAAGCTAGTAAATTGTTATAGTCGTAATTGATAACAATTTGTTTTCTCATGTCGCCAATCGTCATTTATTGTGTGTCGGGGACACTGAACTGACTGTCAACGAAGGAACGAGAGTATCAAGAACCCTGTGAAATTAACTCCTAGATCATTAAATCTAGATTATCTTAGAATCCAATGATAAATTTATAAATTTCGTCTCAATAGTTCTATAAGTTTTAAAATTGAAAAATATAAGTTCTATAAGTTCTTCAATGGTTCTATAAGTTGTTGATAGCTTCTTGAGTCGAAAATAATCGCACCATTTTCTTAAAGTGCACTTTTTTTTTCATTTTAATTTAAAACAAAACACTTTTAAGCAAACTTGATACACTCAACTGTTAAATTTTTTAATTTGAATTCAAATTCGTGATGAGCGATCTTTCAAATCATTTTTAATTGGCACTTATAAATTTTTTTTTACTAATTAGACAGCTTAATATATTTTTTATATTTTCCATCGCCATGCTAGATTCGCCATTTTGAAATTTTAAAACACTTACCAAAATACAAAAATCTTTAGGTTTATTTTTCGTTGACATTTTATAAACAATTGATATTCATATTAATTTTTAATCTGAGCCAGATGAATGATAATTTCAACATTTTTTACATTTTATTTAAAGTTAATCAATTTTTCTTAAACTTAAAATAATTTAGCATGTTTGTATGTTGCAAGAAATGTTATTTTGAAACATCCATTATTGAAAATACATCAAAATAATGTGATTTCAAACATGTGATTTTTATGATGCAAATTGTTAGATAGATTTTTATTTTTTATTGGAGCCTAAATTTATAAATAAATTATTATTTAATAATTATTATAATTTTGATTTCATATTTAAAGATCCTATGATTTAAAATGGCTGTTACATTATTGAACATTCACTTACTAATAACATTTTAATGATTTTATTTTATTTTAACATTTTATTATTTCTATTTAACGGAAACGTCAAATTGCTTTCCGTTAAATGGAAGTTTGACTGTATATTTTTTTAAAACTTTAAATAATGATATTTTTACAAAATCCACTTGACGAATTATTATTAGGGATGTCAATGTATTTAATAAGTTTGGAAATAAATAAATAACTCAACTCATATAAAAAATATTGAATAATATTCAACAAACCAGAGGAATGACACGAAACCAGAAGACAAAATTCATTTTCCATTTATGGAAAATCTATAAAATCCATTTTATTTTTACTTTATACAAATATTCTACAATCTCTTAGCTTCTAGAAAATATATGTAAAGTACTGTTTTTGAAATATTAAATAGTTGTTTTACGTTTTAAAATAATGAAAAATTGGCATAGTATAGGTTAAACAGCTAAATTTTAATAGTTGAAATTACAAAAAAGTAGGTACCTTCCATTGTTAAAATAAATAAATTCTTTTGCAGAAAAAAATTAAAGAGTTTTTTAATTAAAGTAATTATTATTTTTTAAAGTAATTATAATTACTTTAACGCAAAAGTTAACAATCTTATTTGATTTCAAGTAATAAATTCATTTGTAATTATTTATAACTAGATTATGCAACGTTCGCGATTAAAAATAATGTATAGGACAAAATTTATAAAATTTTTGAATTGAAAAAAATAAAATAATTGAAGTTTTGAGAAAAAAATTCTTAAAATTTTTAGAAATTGATTGAATAAAAATGAGAATAATTAAATTTGGGTGAAACAATTGAAAAATGAGAACAAAAAAAATGAACAAATTGAAAAATGATTTTAAAAAATTTTAATTGAAGAGAATAATTAAAACATTCTAGAAATAATCGAAGATTGAAGAAAATAATGTAAATTTGAGATATATAATTGAAATTTTCGGAATTAATCAACAAATATTCAAAATAATATAAAATTTGTAAAAATTATTGCAAATGGAAAATAAGAATTAAAAATTGAAGAACGTAATTAAAATTTGAGAAAAATATTTTTAAATCTAGCAAATTAATTTAAAAGTAACGAAACTAATAAAAAATTTGAGATAATAAATGTAAATTTAGGAAATTAATTGAAAAATAATGAATATCTGTTATTATATTAAGACGAAACCTTTGTCGTCAACAGAAATTCGTCGTTCAGTCGTTCTTCCCCTTCCACTTGGTTCACTACTTTTCTTTATAAGCAACTTTTAATATCAATTTACTTAAAATCTTTTTGAGCTATTAACATTTTTATAACGTAGGCCCTTATACAATTAAGTGTAGTAGTGTGCCATGATAGTGACGCATGCGCAGTTGATCAAAATGGTCCATTTGTATGCGCAGTAAGTCAATATCATTAATTCTTATGCGCACTTGATCATTATGTTCATGACACATGCGCACTATATGTTTATGACAGTTACACATGCGCAGTAATGCTCTATGACATTAACACATGCGCAGTAATGGAGTGTGGGATCTAACTAAGCTTAGTAGTTGTTACCTTCTTTTTTAATTATGTCAGATAATTATATCAACCCCCCCCCCACTTATTTTGTAAAATTTGTAAACTTTGCTGAAATTTTATATTATTTTAATTAAATTTAAAAACATTTTAAAATTTGTAAAACATAATTTTTTTTTTCGTCTAACACGTATAAATTCTAATAAAATTGAACACAAATGTTTTGGAATGCTGATTCTTTACGTTCTTCTTAAAATTAAAGGGGGAGGTGTAAAAATTTATCAACATACTATCAGAATATTATCATGTCAATTAAAAAAAAAAAAATTTTTTACATTTCAAGGCGTAATTTCTTTATATACTTGACATATAATCTATGATAACCCACCGGTCTTTTCATACTTTTAAAAACCTTTTTCTTGGGGTACACGGGGGGTGGGTTAAAAATTAATCAACGTACTATTAGAAAATTTCATGTTAATCGTAGTGTAAAAAATTTTTTTTCAAACATTCACTTATTCGTTCAGAAAAAAGGGTTTTAAAATTTCTATGTAGTAATCTTCTATTATATTAATGCGATACCGAGAAAACTTCGTTCATCGTCGTACACACTTCAAAGTTCACCTACTTTTTCCAATAGGCAACTTACAATAATGTTCATTTTACCATGTTATTATAGTTTGTAACAATGCGCACTGGCACTATTCGTGTCAAGCATGTTAAACTGAACATTTTTTCATGCACAACATATTGTTGCACATGCGCAGTAGTGCACCACAGCTGTGTAAACGTGCGCACTACAAAACAAACATTTCACATGCGCAGTTGTTTTGTATTGCTGTTACACATGCGCAATGATGCACAGTGATAGTTACACATGTGCTCTAATTAAATTCAAAAATTACGCATGCGCAGTGTTTTTTTTTTTTTAAGTCCAACGAAAATTAAAATTTCGTTTTTTTCATGTGCTAAATGCTTTTTGTGCAATTTACTCTTTCAAATTATATGTTTTACGCAATATATTGAACTTTTTTGTTTACACGTTTTTCTATATTTTTTTATTTTAGAATAGTTAAAATGTCATTTATACTCCATATTTTTACAACTGCGCATGTCTTCTGTTCATAGAAAACTACTGCGCATGCGTAACTGCCATAGGAACCTATTGCGCATTAGTATATACTTTACGCAATGTATATAACTTTTTTGTTAACTTGTTTCTCCATTTGCTTTGACAATTAAATTTTTTTACAGTTATTTTTCTTTGTTATTGTAACAACTGCTTATGTGTATTGTCTATATGAAAGTACTGCGCATGCGTAACTGCCTTTTGGAGCGTTTGCGCATGTATAGGTGATCAACGATGTGTCTATTAAAGTAAAAAGTTTTTCTAATAATTTCTATTGCAATAATAAATATTTTTACATACAACATTATGAAATTAGTTAAAATATTTTTAAGTATTCCTGTCTGTGAGAAACTTGATTAAATTTGTTTAATTTAGTTTAAAATATTTAACATTATTTTAAATAATTCTATAAAATTCAAAATAAAAATTTATAACTATAATATTAATTACAAAAACAAATAAATAATTTCAAAAAATAACATAATAGATTAATTATAAATATATTAATTAATTATTTTTATAATTTATTATTAATTAATATTTAGTATTATTATCATTATTACTGACAATTTTTTTAAAAACAATATCTTTGAGAATACTAGATGTTATTTTTAAAATAAAAAAAATAAAATTTTAAAAATTAATTTTATATTTCTAATAAAAATTTATTATTAATTATAAAAAATTTTAAAAATATATATTATTATTACATAATATATATTATAATTTACTACATTTTAAATTATTCAATTATCATATTCTTCTAAAAATAGGCCGCAACGACTTAAGGTGAAATAGAATGTATTGACCTAAAAAAAATTATACATAAATAATAATTAGTTAATAGAAATAAAACAAAAGGAAAAAGTGTACTTAACATATTTATAGATTTATATATATTTTTAAGAATACACAAAGTAAAGAAATATATAAAAGAAATAAAAAAACGAGCGAGCGTTAGCGAGCGAGGGTTGTTACGCTATAGTATCTAATTAAAGGGTGGAGAAAATAATTGCAAAAAGATAAAAGAAAATAAAAATTGAAAAATGAGGTAAATAATTAAAAATTCAGGAATTTAATTGAAAAGGAGTAAAATAATTAAAAATTAAAGAAATTGATTGTAAAATGATAACAATAATAATTTAAAATTGAAGAATATCATTAAAATTTGAGATCAATATTTTAAAATCTAGGAAATCAATTGAAGAATAATTAAAATAATAAAAAATTTGAAAATATTTGCAAAGTAATAAAAATAATTAAAAATTAAAAAAAAAATTTGTATAAAATAGTTGAAAAAATTACAGAATATATTTGCGATAAACAAGACTATTTGAAAAATTATAAAAATAATTGGGAATTAAAGATAATTATTTAATAAAAATTGATGAAGCATGAAACATGTTTTTTAATATTGAAAAATATTTGGAAAATGATTATGGAAAACGATGAAAATAGTGAAACTGATAATTAAATTAACAAATTTGATGAGTTATGTTCTTTCATTATTTAAAATTACAAATTGCCATTAATAATTCGATATTGAAAAAATTATTTGTAAATTGAAGAAAAAAATTACAATTTGAAAAACAAAAATCATATTTTGTAAAAATAATTGAAAAATGACGAATCAAATTGAAAATTAAAAATAATTAATAAATAATGAGACTAATTTGATATTGAAAGAAATAATTAAGATTCAAAGAGTTTTATTTGAAAAAATTAAAGAAATTAATTGAAACTAGCGGAAATTGAATTTCAAAATTAGGGTAAAAATGGAAAAATAATAAAAATAATTAGAAATTGAAGAAACTTTTAAAAATTTCAAATTTACTATTCTCAAAGCGTGGTTTAATTACATTTTTAATCAATATAATAATAGCTTTTCTCTTCACATCAAATAAAAATGTTATTATAATTAAGTTCACCAAATTTTGAAATATACAAGTGTACATTTTTCATAAAAAATTTGGTTCAGCTAAAATTTTTTGTGATTTAATAATTATTTAACAATTGGTGTTTTTTTGTGTTAAATCTAGTTAGAATCTCATCCTATTTTGACAAATAATTGCTCATCTTACTTGTTAAAAATTTTTTTACAATTTTATTCATTGGATTTTTAAAAATATTTCATTCAAAAGTTATTGAATAAATAAAATTTCATTTAGATATATTTTTAGACAAAATGTTATTTAACAAAAGCCAACAAATAAAATTGTCAATAATATTTTAAAGAGAAAAATTAGCTATTATTTGTCAAGAATGGATAAAAGTTACATATTTCTACTATATTCAAAGAAAAAACATAAAATGTTAAATAATTATTATTTGACAACAAATTTTGACCCATACTAATTTTTTCTGAGAAAGTGAAACTCGATATTTCAAAATTTGGTGAAATTAACTTGATTATCTCTATTTAGATAAGAAACCACTTTTTAATTTGAATTTTTTAATGAAAAAAGTATAAAAATCTATAAAAAAAGTAAATTAAACAAAAAATGTGATACGCTTGAAATATAAACGCTTCTGATGAATTACACGTTTTCTGACAATTATTTGCATATTAGCATCCAAAAATACTGCAAAGTTTTCTAATAATTAGCTTTTTATCAAATTTTGACAAAATTAGTTAAAAACAACAACTTTTAATCAGGAAATTTTTTGATATATCTAGTATATTTTTTGAGAAAAATGAAACTTCCTTTTAAAGAAATAAAAAATAATGTTTTCTCTTCTATACCAAAATCGGGCAAAAGTTGAAATCTTATGAAAAATAACCTTTACTATTTCTACAATTTATAAAAAAAATTGCAACCAAAAAAATGTTGGGGTTTTTGAGTAATTGCAATTCCAAATTTTGTAATAAAACCGCCGCCATTTTGTTATTTAATAACATTTTTAAAAATTTTCAATGGATTTTTAAAGAGGACTAACAACTCTTTCAGGCAGTAAAAAAAGAATAAGATATCTTAATTAGTTAAAAAGTTATTACACTTATAAGGTTTTTTTTCCTTCAAATTTAAAGAAACGAGAGTTCCAACTTTACAGATTAAAATCTTTATAACTCCCTGAAAAATTTTTATTTAGCTAAACAAAAAAATACGTGGCGTCTAAAATTGTTTGAAATTTTGAAAAACAACTTTTTGGAGATAAAATTGATTTTCAGTTCCAATGATGTCCAGCCTGCCTAATTTGAAATGAATTTGGTCTACAGATTTAAACTCTACAATGTACGATATTCAATTTTTTATTTTTTTCAAAAATTCTTTTGTAAAAAAAAATAATTATTATAACCTTTATATTCAACTTAATATATTAAAAAAAATCGTATTCCTTGCTTTAAAAAAAGAATTATTAATAAGACTTTGTAAAATTTATATGTGTAGAATTTAATCAATTTATTGTGCAGAATTTTCAATTGTAAAGTTTAAATTTGCAGAATTTTCAATTGTAAAGTTTAAATTTGTAAAATTTTAAATTATGGAATTCAGCCATGCAGGATTTAATATTAAAGTTTTATAAAAAACTTACTGTAGAATTTTAATGATAGAATTTTAATGTTAAAGAATTGAACATTGCAGAGCTTAAATTTGTAGAGTTTTAAATTATAGAATTTAAGGGCATGTGTGATGAAGAATGTCTTCACGGATACAGGCAAAAATTGTCCGTAAACTTTCTCTTAAAATAATAAATATTTTGACACCAAACTTTGTGGAATTACTTAAAATATCATTAAGATGGTCTCTCGGATTCAAGTTTGTTTAAATTTTGCCTTAAAATTAACTTTTTTAATTCTCCGAAAATCAGCTAATTTTTTAAAAAGTTAACTTTGAGGCAAAATTTAAACAAAATTGGGTCAGAGAGACCTTATTTAATGATATTTTAAGTAATTCCACAAAGTTTGGTGTCAAAATATTTATTATTTTAAGGGAAAGTTTACGGTCAAATTTTGCCTGTACCAGTGACGTCATTCTCCATCATTTGCCCTTAAAGTTAACTTTTTAAAATAACCATGTAGGATTTAATATTACTGCTTTATAAAAAATCGTATATTGTAGAATTTTACTGCGTAGAATTTACATGTGTGTACACTGAGAAAATAAACCTCTAGCAAATTTCTAGGTTAAGGAACTCTGAACAAAACACACAAGATACCGGCGATCACAACCAAACTTCAAGGTTAACAGTAGCATTTAATCTGCTAATAATAATAATAATATAAAAAAGTTCAGAGTCCCTTAACCTAGAAATTGGCTAGAGACTTATTTTCTCAGTGTAGAGTTTAAATGTGCAGAATTAAACTGTGTAAGATTTATCATGTATAATTTATCATTGTAGACGTAGAGTTTAAATATGTAGAATTTGAATCGCTCCGCATTTTTCAGTTATTTTCTGATCAAAGCAATAATTCTTTTTGCGCATAAAAATTTAGTAATCGTGGAGTTGTATAAATTGAAAAAAAAAATGGAAATGAAAAAAGCAGAAGATTGGATATGTCATGGAGCCTCGTTTTGTGCTGGAAATAGCTTATCGGATCGAGGCAATACGTTGCTGAGTACGATAACTTATGAATTCTGGAGTCGAACACATGTGTGGGTCCCAAATCGTATACACCTCTCGGCGCTTACCAAGTATCTGCCGTTACGAGCTTCTATTCAGAATTCGAATGTCCCGAATATGCATAATTGTCAATGCATGTGCTGCCAGCACGCATACACATTCATTTACAAATACATAATTGATTTAGATGGAGACATACACAGGCTAAGAGAGACACATGTTACATGATAATGCACCCATTTTTACACACATCCCATGACTGTATACATCCCCTTGTATCTGTGTTCACACACACACACACACACACACCTACACACATGTACCAGACTTGCGGAAACAGTGACCCCACTTGGATTGTCATGACCGTAATCTCAAACTCATATACGTACATATATATACACACATACACGTACACAATATACAGGGTATGTACATTTATACAATGTTTTATCTGTTGTTTTATAACCAGTGATAAACCACCCGTGGCAAATTACCCTCAGGCAGATGTTTGTCTTTTCGTCGTTAAAAAATACGCTACCCTTTTTTTTATCCGTTTTTTAAATTAATATTGCAAATTCAGCGAATGTTCTGGAATCATAAAAAAATCTTCTGTGTGACGCAATGTAAAATAATTTGTGTCTCTCCGCGGCACGAATTCACGTGATAAAAAATTATAAAAGAGAATTTTATTTTTAAAAGAACACACAAAGATACACTTTTAATTAAATTAAATCATCAAGAATGGAAACATTTAGCTGAATGCAGAAATAGAAGTTAATTGAAAAATTCAAGTGGATAAACAAATGGAAAGAAATACAAATTTACTGGAAATTGAGTTGGAAATTAATTAAAAATAACACAAGCATTGAGTATGTAAAAAATAATTACAGAAAAACTAATTAACATTGAAAAAAAGTTGAATACAATATCAAGAGATTTACTGCTGTAATTGTTAAACTATTGTTGACAATCTGCAGCAATTATATGACTTTTTATATTTCTTGTAGACCTGTAATTGGTTTTAACTGTTGGGTTTTGTTACTTCAAATAAAAAAATAAATAAAAAAAGAGATAATAGTGATATTCCTTAGTACTGTAGTACAAGATAATTGACAAAAATAGAATATTTTTTGATTGCAAAACAAACGAAAAAACATTTTTCACAATTTGTTTAGTCTAAAACTTTACAAGAATTTTTAAAATTTGACAATTGAATAATTATTTTGCAAGTTTTTTTTTCTATAAAATCTCGTAATTCGGTCAATTTCAAGCTTTTTAGTTATGGACCGGTTCTTAAGAGTTTTCAACAGGTTTTAAATAGTACTATAATCATTTTAAACCATTTCTAAACAATTGTAATCTATTTCAAACTATTTATTAGCGGATTTCGAAAGTTTAAATTAACTTTTTGATATTCTTCAACTATAGTTCTTAAAAGTTTTGAAAACGCTAATACCAGTTTAAAACAGTTCTAACCGTTTTTAATCTATTTTAAACCTTTTTAACTAAGCTCCAAACTTTTTAAATAAATTATAAACATATTTAAACTAGTTCTTAACAATTTTAAATTGTTTCTAACTATTTAATCAAATTCTAAAAAAATTTAAGTAGTATTAAAAAGTTTTCCGAAGAGAATTAACAGTTACAAATACTTTTTAAGTATTTAAAACATGTTTTAACTAATTTTAATCAATTTTTACTAGTTCAGAACTGTTTTGAAGAATTTTTAATAACTCTAAAAATTTTTAACAATTTTGTATCTGTTTTAATTCATTTTAAATTACTTATAACTTTTGTTTGATTAGTTTCAAATCATTTAAAATAAGTTTTTAATTTATTTGAACTAGTTTAAACAATTTTAAATAGTGTAGAACTTTTATAATTTATAAATAGTTTGTAACTAGTTCTAAACAAGTAAAATCTCTTTTAAACTAAACAGTTTTAACTAGTTTTAAACTAGTTCTAAACAGTCTAAAACTAGTTTCAAATCAGTTTTAAACTAGTTCCAAACAGTTTTAAACTAGTTTTAAATTAGTTTTAAATTAGTTACAACAACTTTTAAACAGATTTGAACATGTTTTAAATAATTCTTAACTTTTAAATAGTTTTAATTAGTTTTTAACTAGTTCTAAACAATTATTATTTAATCTGAACTACTTCTAAAAAGTCTTCAATCAGTTTTAAACAGTAAAAAATAAGTTTTAAACTGATTTGAACAAGTTTAAAGAGTTTTAATAAATAGTTCGAAAAAATTGTGAAGATCTTAGAACAAGTTATAAACAATTTTAACTTTCTTTCAATACTTATAAACGATTTTAATCAGTTTCAATCAGTTTTAAATGAATTTTTAAACAAATTTGAACAAGTTCTAAACAGTTTTTAATAGTTCTAGTCAGTTTTCAAAAATTATAAACAGATTTAATATATTTTAAACTACTTTAAAACAGTTTTAAAACAGTTCCCATCAGATTAAAATAAGTTTTTGACAGAAAAAACTTCGAGAAAGTTTTAATCAGTGTTGAACTATAATTCTAAATAATTTTAATCTATTCTAAATTACTTATAAACAGTTTTAAACAAATTTGAACTAGTTTCAAGCAGTTTTACATAATTTTTAATAATTCCCTAATAGCTTTGAATTAGTTCTATACAGTTTCGTGCAGATTATAAAAAAATTTTAAGCATTTTTTAAACAATTAGACTAATTTTGAAGAGCGTTCATTTCAATAAAACTAAATATTTACAAACAAGCTTTAAACTATTTAAAGCTATTTATAGAGCTAGTTTCAAACAAAACTGTTTAGTTTAAATTTAAAAGAGATTTTAGTTGTTTAGAACTGGTTACAAGCTGTTTATAAATTATAAATCTTCTGCGCTATTCAAAATTGTTTAATTTAAACTATTCAAACATGTTAAAAACTTATTTTAAATTGTTTGGAAGTAATTAAACATTTTTTATCTATAATAATAATCCACAAGATTCATTTATTCTTTCATTCTGTCCACACCTGAAGTGGGAAACCTGAAATTCATTGAAAAAAAAACAAACACCATTTTTAAATGTCTTATAAGTGTCTTAAACACCTTTCTAAAATAATTTTTTCATTTTTTATTGTTAAAAATTTGTTTGTTTCAAGACTTCCAACGTTATTTTTATTTAAAAAACCTACTAAATTAAACTTCTTTAAATCAATGTTGTATTTTAGACCTCAAAATTTTTCTTTTTTATTGCATGCGCGAATTATTTAATTCCTAATTAATAAATACAAAATACTTAAAATGTTCATGCGTAGAAGTTTAAATGGATTGATATATTTAGCTCATTGGAAATCGAGATCTTTAAAATTTCGAAATAACGATTTATTAATGAAATCTAAATTAATAGTTAAGCATTGATATATTTAAGTTTTAATATCAATTTTTATTGGATTAGGCTTTAATTATCTAAATTTTAATCAATCCTTGTGTTTTTATAATCCTGAATATTATAATTAAACATTTCAACTATTCACAATTAAATTTTGTTTAAATCTAAATATCACTTATTTTCAAAGTTTGGACTGATTGATAAAAATTTTTATATACCTAATGGTTAATATTTAAAATAATGTAAATATGCAGTGTTAGATTTTGAAAATATTTAAAGTTTATAATTTAATTAAAATTTAAATTTAAATAAAAATTTTAAATAATTAAAATTTAAAGAATTAAAAATTTAAACACATGCCCTTAAGACTTTGAATATATAAAAATTTAAATTACTTAAAGTTAAAATAAATATGATTCAAAATTTCGTTGGAAGTATTTTAAGTTTGGAAAAATTAAAGTTTGTATTGATATAGAAATTTTGAAGAATAAAAATATAAATTAAGTAAAGTTTGTAATAATTGAAATTTGTATTGTTTAAATAAGAAATTCTGAAAAAACCAAGTGGACAACTTGCTTGCGACTGAAAAATGTTCGACGTCATAATTCTGGGAAAATTTGAATTTGAAATAAAAAAAAAAAAAAATTTCCTCAATAGAATTTTGGAATAATTGAAGTTCATATAAATTATAGAAGTTTGAATACATTTTGTCCAAAAAACTATTTTTTCAGTAAAAATATTTCAACTTTTTTTTAATAGCGCGCTTATTTTTCCTTTTCTAAATATAAAATTAGAAAATTCGTGATTTTTTAAAACACTTTTTATTTACTTGTACTTATTTCTCTACTTATTAAAATCGGCAGCGGTTTTACTTTACATACAATGAAAGTTATATTTATCTGAAGCATTCATTTTATTATAATTGAATAACAAATTTTATTAATTTATTTTTTTCTTATTTGCATTTGGAAAAATTTATAGTTGTAAATGACCAAAAACAATGCACGTTAATGTTACTAGTAAGTTATTTAAAATGAATTAAAATAGTTACAAAATTGTGAAATTCTTTAGAATTATTAAGAACTATTCAAAACAGTTCCGAACTAGTAAAAATAGATTAAAATTGGTTACAAAATTGATTATGTTTAAACCACTTAAAAAATATTTGTAACAAGCTTTCCAGTACTATTAAAAAATTATTAAGAACTAGTTTAGATGTTTAAATTTTGGTTTAAGCTGTTTGGAGCTGATTTCAAAAACTTTAGAATAGATTAAAACAGATTAAAAAGAACTATTTAAAACTGGCATTAGCGTTTTTCAAACTGTTAAGAACTAATTAACAGTTTTTAACAGTTTCCAAGTTTTTAAAACTTGTTTTTTTTTGCATTTTTCAACCAATTGCAAACAGTTGAAAACTTGCTCTAAACAGCAGTGGCGTAACTGAGAGAGCAAGGGCCCTGGGGCAAAAAGGAAAATGGGGCCCCAATTATATATTATTTTTTAAATAGATGTTTTTTCTTTTAAAATGTTAAATCATATTCCACCTTTTTAAAATGTTCTTAAATTTTAAATTTTATAGCAATCTTAATTTCTTCAAATTTCAGTTAAGATGAACTTGCATTGATTAAAAGTCCAATTAATCCACGTTTCAAAAATAGTAAAATACTAAATTTAAAGTGATTTAAACATTTCTTCAATTTTTAATAATTCTTTTCTATTATGATTTCAATAACTTAAAGTACAAATTTATACTATTTTTATCATTTTTCAACTATTTTCTATAATTCTTATTTATATCAATTGTTTTCAAATTGTTTCCCTAAATATTAAATTCACGTTCCTCAAATTTCAATTATTTTGTTTAGATTTCTCAATCACTTTTTTAATTTTAATTATTTTTGCCTTGACATTAAATCAATTTAAATGTTTATTCCTAAATTTTATATTATTCATCGCAAATTTAAATTAATTTTTTTAATTTACCATTATTTTTGTCAGTTTGCAATTATTGTTTTCAATTTTTAATCATTTTTATAATTTTTTAATTAATTTACTGATGTTTCAAATATATATCTCAATTTTCAATTATCATTATTTTTCAATTAATTCCCTAAGTTTTCAGTTATTATCTCAAATTTAGATTATTGTTTTCAATTTTTTTTAACGATTTTTCAATTATTTTCTTCTGCTTAAAAACAAATTCAGCAATTTTATATTATTTTCTCCGATTTTTAAAAATTTTCATTCTTTTGGAAAAATTTTCAAGATTTTCAATTCTTATTCTCATTAATTTTGGATTATTTCTGCTATTTTTTGAATTAATCTCTTTAATTAGAATTTTAAAGTAATTTTGTAATTATTTTCTTTTTTTAAACATATATTCTATTATTTTTTCAATTATTTCTCTTAAACTTTATTTATTGTTTTCAATCTTCCACATTTAATTTATTTTCAATATATTTCCATTATTTTTCTAAATCTTAAATTATTTTCAGCATATTTCAATTATTTTTTTCAATTATGAATCATTTGATCATTTTTCATTTTATTTTCCTCGATTGTTATTTTCTAAAATTTTTAAGTATTTTTTTAACATTTCAATTATTTTTTTCAATTTTTAATTATTTTCATTTGCTTTCATAAAATTATCCAATTTTTGTTAATTCATTATCGTAAATTTCATTTATTTTCAGCTTTCTTCATTCTTTTCTTCAATTTTTAGTTATTGTCATTTTTTTCAATTGAGTTCTAAGATCTTTATGTAATTTTCACAAATTTCAATTTCTTTTTTTTTTATTCATAAAAAATTCTGTAATTTTCTCAAATATTTCTCTCAAATGTCATTTATTTTTTACAACCTATCATTGTTTGTATCATATTTCAATTATTTTCTTCAAGATTCAAATGGTCAAATCATATTTTAATTATTTTCTAAAATTTATATTCTTTAATTTTCAATTTTTTTCATTTGTTTTATAATTTCCAAAATTTTAAACTATTTATCTAAGATTTCAATTATTTCATTCAATTTGTAATTACTTATATGATTTTTTATATTATTTTCTTAAATTTTCAATTACATTTGTTCTTTTTCGTAATTTCCATAAAGTTTATAATTATTTCTGTTTGATTAAAAATTATTCTTTTCAATTTTAAATTATGTTTATCTTGTTTAATTTATTTTCTGTAATTTTTAATTTTTTTCTTTTCTTTTCAATGAACTTCTGAAAATTTAAATTATTTTTCCGATATTTTCTTTAACTTTTCTTTATTGAAAATATGCATATTATATAATTTTTTCAATTATTTTCTCAAATTTCTATTATTTTGTTCAATTTTATATTATTTACCTCAATTTTCAATCATTTTATTTTCAATTTTAATTATTTTTCCTAATTTTCCTATTGTTTTCAATTAATTTTTAAGCTTTTCAAGTTATTTTCTCTATTTACAATTATTGTCTTTATTTTTAAAACGTTTCTATGATTTTTTAAATTACTTTCCCCAATTTTTAGTTGATTTCATTTTTTTTCAATTAATTTACAAAATTTGCAATTATTTTGTTTAATTTCAATTATTTTTTGCAATTTTTTATAATTGAGTAAGGATTCCTGAAGTGTGTCCATCATTTTCAAAAGGTATTCTGATTTTATTCAAATTTTATATTTTGATAGTGTATATTAAGATAATCAAAACCCTATAATATTATTAAAAAAAATGTTGTTATTTTAATAGTTATTAACAATTAAAGTTTTTTATAAACAATCCAATTGCTTCCGTTCTAATTAACAGAATATTATAAAAATTGGAACTATTACTTAAAAATAGGCGCTTGTCGAAATACTAAAAGTTTTCTTAAAAACGCATGCAATTTGTTTAAATAATCAACACATCTCTCAAAAATAAAATTTTGGGGCCCACATTGTAGGAATAAAATACTTTTAATTTTGTTGAAAGAAATACCGTTTAATTACTAGTGTGAAGTTTTCAACAACAATATACTATCTATATCTTTTGTTTTTTCTTTAAATATGCTGAATCGACAGAAACTTTTAAATTGAGAAAAGCAAAATACAAAAATTATATTAATTTTTCAAATAAATATTATGAACATATACCGTATACACATATGATAATTAAAAAGTTAGGTTATTAATGAATGTTTTATAAATGTTTAAAATCTTATTTTTAAAAATTTTAATTTCATGTTTCTTTAAAAATTAATTTGATAGATTAAAATATATTTGCTAAATATTTTACTATAACGATATTTTATATTTTACTATACTATATATTACTATATATATACTCTGTTTTTTTTTCAATAATAAAATGTTAAATCATATTTAAATAATATTATTTAATAATAATATTTTTACAATTTTAGAACACAATAAAACGAGATTATATATTAGTTCTGTTCAACAATTGTAAAAATGTTATTATTAAAAATTATTATTTAAATATATTTTAACATTTTATTATAGCAAATGCAAACATGGTATATGTATTACATAATATAGTAAAATATTTAGAAAATATATTTTAATCTATCAAATTCATTTTTAAAGAAACATGAAATTAAAAATGTTTAAAATATTTTTAAAATATTGTTATTGGGAGATGTGAACAATTGTATACAGAATAATATTGAAAAAGAACGAAGTCAATATCTCATTAAGAACAAGCTTAATTTTTAATTTGTTTATAACAAGTGTTGATTATTTAAACAAATTGCATGCGTTTTTTAAGAAAACTTTTAGTATTTCGACAAGCGCCTATTTTTAAGTAATAGTTCCAATGTTTATAACATTCTGTTAATTAGAACGGAAGCAATTGGATTGTTTATAAAAAACTTTGATTGTTAATAACTATTAAAATATCAACATTTTTTTAATAATATTATAGGGTTTTGTTTATCTTAATATTCACTATCAAAATATAAAATTTGAATAAAATCAGAATACCTTTTGAAAATGATGGACACACTGTAGGTATCCTTACTCAATTCTAAAATTTTATAAATTTTGTCCTAAAAAGTAAGACTGAGCCCAAGGGCTCCGGGTCACGGCTCCACTTTGCCCCTTAATAGTTACGCCACTGCTAAACAGTGCATTTTTTTAATAACAATTTTCTAAAAAATTGCTTGACATATCAAAAGAAAATAAGAACTAATAAAATACACAAAGTTTTGATCTGAGAAAAATTTTATTAAAGAAAAAAATATATTTGCAACCAAATTTAAGGAATTCAAGTGAAATCATAGAAATTTGAGAATATCTCGTGGAATATCTTGCAATATTACGTCTGCGGAGTTGAAGGTATTGATATGTACGAGCAATGTCAAATGTTGAGGTGCACACGCGTGTCCATGCCGGGTCCACGACCGGCAAGATATACGTATACGAGGTTATCGATTATCGATTCAAATGTAAATAGCAACGGATGATAAATTCATCGGAAACAGCGTGCCTCCTCACACAATCTATACAGTATATTATATTCTCCAATATCCTACAGTCCTGTTCTATATACTGGACCTGTATACGTATAATATATATATATATGTATAGTGTATATACGTGTGTATAGTTATATAGCTATATATTGTACAGAGTATACTGTTCAACATTATATGACCCTTTACAATTGCCAGTTTTTACATGCAACCTGGGAAATACGACACTTGTATAATTTCGTGTTCCTCGAATGTCTGTCATGGACGATACATCAAAATTTATGTGCATCGGAAAAAAATTTTACCGACAGTAACAAAATCAATTTGTTGATCAGTTTCATGCCGGGTGTAAAACAGTTATTGCTGTCACAAAATTATATTGCAGACCAGGTACGAAAATCGATGAAAAGATAACTTAAAAAATACGACTTTTCTGTAAACATGAAAAAAGAACTTACTTGAAATAAAATGAATGTAGTCTATAAATAATTTTCTATAGTTCCCACTTAATTAAAGACCCCGAAATTTCTCGAGTAACAAGTTTCAGGCGAATCTAAACGATTTTTCAATTTTTCTTTCGCCATATTGGATCCGCCATTTTGAATTTCGGAAAATTGATATCAGATTCGTAATCAGCTATCCCAAACAACCCCCGAGTAACAAGTTTTAGACGAATCTAATGAATTTTACAATTTTTCTTCCACCATATTGGATTTGTAAAAATGAACACCGGATCTGTAATCAGCGATCACAGAAATTTTCAAATAATAAGTTTCAGGCGAATTTAAACAGTTTTTCAATTTTTGTCCACCATATTGGATCCGTCATTTTGAATTTTGGAAAATTGATATTAGTTTCATAATCAGCGACCCCAAAAACATCCGAATAACAAGTTTCAGACGAATCTAATAAATTTTACAATTCTTCTTCCGCCATATTGGATCCGACATTTTGGATTTGTAAAAATTAACACCGGATCTGTAATCAGCGATCCCAAAATTCCCCGAGTAACAAGTTTCAGGCGAATCTAAACTGGTTTTCACTTTTTTGTCCACCATATTGGATCCGTCATTTTGAATTTTGGAAAATTGATATTAGTTTCATAATCAGCGACCCCAAAAACATCCGAATAACAAGTTTCAGACGAATCTAATAAATTTTACAATTTTTCTTCCACCATATTGGATCCGCCATTTTGGATTTGTAAAAATGAACACCGGATCTGTAATCAATGATCCCAAAAATTCCCGAGTAACAAGTTTCAGGCGAATCTAAACTGTTTTTCAATTTTTTTGTCCGCCATATTGGATCCGCCATTTTGAATTTTGGAAAATTGATATTAGTTTCATAATCAGCGATCCCAAAAATCCCCGAGTAACAAGTTTCAGGCGAATCTACATGATTTTTCAATTTTTTATCCGACATTTTGTATTCTTTAAACCTGACACCGGATTCGTAATTAGTGACCCCGAAAACCCCCGAGTAACAAATTTCGGGCGAATCTAAAAGATTTTGAAAATTCATAAATTTTAATAATTACACAACCCCACAAAGAAAAAAAGAATTTTTTGTCCGAGACACTGCACTAGTTTATTCATACGTATTTTTCTTCGCTGAATTCGAATCCGAAGTCAGAATTGTAAGATTATTTCTACTTTTGAAATAACCTCAAAAAAAATTTAAAACAAATCAAAACAAAATTTTTTTTTTTATCCAATACTATGGTAGTGAATTCCTACGTATTTCTTTCCGCTGAATCCGAATCAAACATCAAAATAATCAAATTGGCTAAACTTTTTGAGATATTCTCAAAAAACTGCTCAAAAAACCCAAAAAAATCTAGAAAAATGTTTTTTTTTTTGTCCGGGACAATATCCTAGTGTATTCCTACGTATTTCTCTCCGCTGAATCCAAATCCAAAATCAGAATAATCAAATTGGCTAAACTTTTTGAGATATTCTCAAAAAACTGCTAAAAAACCCAAAAAATCTAAAAAAAGGTTTTTTTTTGTCCGGGACAATATTCCAACATATTTTTCTCCGCTGAATCTGAATCCAAAGTTAGAATTGCCAAATTGGTTCAATTTTTTGAGATAATATCAAAAAACTGATAAAAAAAACACGAAAAAATCGCTTATTTGTGGTTATCTAAAAATTTTTAGCTAATCTGATCATTTTGACTTTGGATTCGGATTCATCAGAGAAAAATATGTAGAAGCACACCAGTGTATTGTCCAGGGCAAATTTTTTTTTTTGTGTTTTTAAGCAGTTTTTAAGATTATCTCAAAATTTTCAGCCTATCTGCTTAGTCTGACTCCAAATTCGGATTCCGGAGAAAAATACGTAAAAATACACTATCGTAGAGTCCCGCAAAAAAAGAAAAATATTTTTTTGCTCCTGATTTGTGTTTTTAAAAATTCTTTTAAAATTATCTCAAAAAGTTAAACCACTGTAGTAATTCTGACTTCAAATTCGGATTCAGTGAAAAAAAAATACATAGAAATATACCGGTGCCGTGTCTTGAACAAAAAATTTTTTTTGTGGGGCTGTATTATTTTTATATTTTTTTAAACAATAGAAAATTTTAGGCACAATCTAGTCTACATATTTTTAAAGCTCTGTTATTCCTGAAGAGAAAGCGCTAAGTTTAAATTAAAAATATTAATTTTCTTGGAAGATATATGTAGATATTAATTGCAACCTGTCTATAGTTTATTTACTGTTCTTAGGGTTATTTTAAAGGCTATTATAGCGCTTGTACTTTTTTCGAAAAAATAAAAATGTCTATAATTGTTATTAAAAAATAGAAAGCTAAAGCATATTTATTTTTTAATCTATTTGTTTTATATTAGATGATAAAAAAAACTTTAGTAAAAAAGCGTGTATTTTCTTTATGACTACAGAGTTTCAAGAAGATTTTTTTATAGCGACATAAAATATTTTACTACTGTAAAATAATTCTTTTGTTGAGTCAAGGAAAGTTATAATCGTCTGACTAAACAGTTTTCAGAGTTCCATTTTATTTTCAATGGGAACTGGAATTTCCAAGAACTTTGAAAGTCTTTGAAAGAAGATGAGAAATTTTATTGAACCCTTCGAAATATATTTAAATTAAAACTAAATTGCTCAAAAGACCTGGATGTTTGAAATGTGTTTTTTATTTTTTTAAAAGAGTAATATTTAACTCCGCAACTGGATAGTACAATTTTCTAATTTCACGTTGTAAAAAAACTTATAAATATTGTTTACCTTAGAAAAGATCCTCTCATAGTGAAAGGTATAATAAAACTGGAAACAGCTTGGTTGAGATTTGTGAAAATTTTCTCAGTTTCTGAGCAAGCGAATTTGCAAACTTGAAAATTTAAAGCGAAGAAGTCGTATATATAATCTGGATTTACAATACAGATCCATAAATTTCAATCCTTTGAATTTAAAAGATTGAAAATTTGAAGGCACCTTTTGAAACTAGAAGAATAACTATATAGTTGGGATTTAAAAAATATTTGCATCAATTTCTCGATTGTTATCAAATGTTTTAGAAAAAAGTTTTCTATAATAAAATAAAAGTAAGATTAGTATTTATTCTGAGTCGACTTTCTCTTAAGAAGAGTAACGATGCGTTTAACGTTATACAACCAACAATGCCTGTCACTAGTTATTCTTCAGTTTAGATAAATTACTGATTCACTGTTACAGATTAAAGATTATTTTATAGATAAACTATAGTCTATTAGAAATCTGTGCCATCTGATAAAACATAAAAGATGGAAATTGTACCTTTTCCAGTAATAAATATTTCTTGTAACTCAATATCAGTATTTGTTCTTATAAATATAAAAACTTTGTTGTGTATAGTGTTTGTGTAACATTTGTTAATAACTAAAATATATATATATAATACATAATTGTTAATATCCGCTTCTTTGTTAATATTTATTGGCTAATAATTCTTAATTTTTTACTAACTGAAACTTCAAATTTGGAAATACAAATTTTACACATTCTTTTATATATTTATGTATGTGTATTTAAAAATGGTTAATAAAACCTATAATTTATTTTATTTATAATTATATATTATATAAATGCTTTATTTATATATGTATGTTTAATGTATACGTATATATTTATATTTATAATCAAATCGAATTATAGAAATAGTTATAGAAATTTTTGCTTGTAAAGGAAAGTTAGAAATTGGGAAAATTCCTTTTTGTTTTTTAATAAAGTTTTACAAAGTTACGAAATAAAAAATTGATTTAAGAATTGTATCCAACAGTTGATAAGACCATATACAGTAAAAGTAGGAACCTTCCTAACTTACTGATTCATTTCAAATAGTTTCCCTCAACTACTACTGAGGCAGCACAGGACGACCTTTACCGACACTACGTTTTATTTTATTAGAATTATAAATTTTGTTCAAAATATTTCATCTATAAATTACAAATTTTACTTCGTTCATTATCAACTAATTATTAACAATTTTTTACTAAAACAGTTTCATATATTGCTAATTTTCAATTATACACTGTAACAAGAAACATCTTAAAATGCATTGTAGTCACTTTCAAGACGTTTAAAGTATCTTTTATTTAATCTTTTATCTTGAAAAACTAATGAATTTAAAGATACTTTTGCAAACTTTTCGAAAACAGTAATGAATTTTCGTTCATATATTAGAAAATAACAAAAAAATTATTGTTAAAAATTAATAATTTAATAATATTAATATTATTTAAAATTAAAAAATTAATTTAATAATTATAAGTAAGAATAATAATAATAATAAAATTAACAATGTTTTTTATACGTTATTTAAATTTTTTACAAAAAATCAAATATATATTCCACATAACAAAAAAGTACATTATGAAAAAATAATTTTATGTTCATTTCATAAACAGCGATTGTGCAGGTTTAACAATTAGTTGTATGTTGCTTCTCATTCAATATTCTTATCTGTTTCCATTAAAATAAATAGATAACATAATGTATTTGTTTCTAATACATTAATTGATTCACTAAAAAGAAAAGTTTTAAAAATAAAAGAGCACTTTAAAAATAATCTTTACGAAATTTACTTGATAAATAGTTCTACATTTTTGTAATTATAAAACAAATGAAAAAAAAAAATGAGAATTGAAGGAAATAAATATAGGAAAGTAATTGAAAAATAATTTTAAAATTTGAAACTTGAAGAAAATAATTGAAATATAATAGAAATAATGATATGTTGTAAAAAAATTACATTTAAGTGAAATAATTGAAAAAATTACAGAATTTTTTTTTAAATAAAAAAAAAATAATTGTTTGAGAAAAATACATGAAGATCTTAGAAATTAATTTAAAAAAATTAGAATAACTAAAAATAGTACAAAAGAATTGAACAAAGCTAAAAATAACTGAAATTTACGATAATGAATCAAATTTTTTGGAAATTATGAAAATAAATTAAAATATCTAAAAATTAAAGAAAATAATGGAAATTTTAGAAAAATACTTAAAAATCTTAAAAAATAGTTTTAACAAATGAGAGTAATAAAAATTGGTGAAAAAGTTGAAAAATTATTTAATTTAATTTTTAATTTATTTAAATACCAATTAAACTTTGAAATTTGATGAAAATAATTGAAATATAATAGAAACAATGATAAGTTGAAAATATAAATGGAATTTGAAATAAATAATTTAAAAAATTAAAGAAACTTTTTTTTAAATTAAAACAAAATAATTTGAATTCAAGAAAAGTACTTGAAAATCTAAAAAAATTAATTTTAAAAAATGAAAATAATTGATAATTAAATAAAAGAAATGTAAAAAGCTAAAAGTAATTGAAATTTAAGATAATTAATAAAATTTTTTTGGAAATTATGAAAAAAAAACGTAAGTAATTGAAAATTGAATAAAATAATAAAAAATAATTTAATAATTGGAAATTAAAGTAAATACAAAATTATAATATCAGATAATCGTTAAAAATTTTCGAAATTATGAACAAAATTAAAAGTAATTAAAAGTTGTAGAAAATACTGGGTAATTTCAGAAAAATATTTAATAATCTTAGTAAATAGTTTTAAAAAATAATTATAATTAAAAATTTGGGGAACAAATTGAAAAACTATATTAAACTTTGAAACTTGAGGAAAATAATTGAAATATAATAAAAGCAACAATAAGTTGAAAAACATAAATGACATTTGAAATAAATTATTGAAAAATTGCAGATTTTTTTTAATTACAAAAAAATAATTGGAATTCAAGAAAAAAGCTTGAAAATCTGAGAAATTAAATGAAAAAAAAATGAGAATAACTAAAAATTGTAGAAAAGAATTGAAGAAAGCTAAAAATAATTGAAATTTACGTTAATTAATACAATTTTTTTTGGAAATTATGAAAGCAAATGAAAATTATTAAAAATTAAAGAAAATAATTGAAATTTTAGAAAAATACTCAAAAATGTTAGAAAATGAGAATAATAATTAACAGTTGAGGAAAATAATTGAAAAATAAAAAAATTAATTGAAAGTTGAACAAATTTTTTGAAATATGCTAAAAGTAATTTAAATGTGAAAAGTTGAAAACAGTAAATAAAATTTTTAGAGAAATATTTGAAAAAATCATAGAATATATGTTTAAAAAAAGAAAATAATTACGAAATTAATTAAAAAATTTTAATTAAAGAGCATAATTAGATATAATCGAAAATTGATGAAAATAATTGAAATTCCAGATAAATAATTGGAAATTTTGTAAATTATGCCAAAATAAAGAGAATAATTTAGGGCCGTTCAAAAAATGCGTAACGCTTATATGAAGGGGGGGGGGGGGGGAGGGTAAAAAATCGATCCAAAAAAGCGTTACTTATTTTTTAACAGCCTCTTAGAAATTGTAGAGAATCATATAAAAATTGGAGAATTTATTTTTAAGCAAAAGGTAATAATTGAAAAATGGGAGATAATAACTGAATATTTAGGAAATTAATTGAAAAATAAGGAAAATATTGAATGATAGAAAATATAATTGCAAAATAGTATAAAGAAATGAAAATGAGATATATATTTAAAAGTTCAGGAAATTAATTCAGAAATTATGAACATTATTTAAAACTGAAAAAAAAGATTACAAAATGACAAAAATAATGGTAAATTAAAAAAATTAATTTAAATTTGCGATTTAGGTAGATATACAATTTAGGAATAAATAATTAAATTGATTTAATGTCAAAAGAAAAATAAATAAAATTTAAAAAGTGATTGAAAAAAACTAAATAAAATAACTGAAATTTGAAGAAGGTAAATTTAAGATTTAGGTAATGAATTTAAAAATAATTAAAAATTGCAAACAATAATTAAAAAATGATAAAAATAGTATACAAAATAGTAATTTAAGTAATTGACATAATAGAAAAGAATTATTAAATATTGAAGACATTTTTAAATCACTTAAAATTTATTATATTTGAAACGTGGATTAATTGAACTTTTAATCAATGCAAGTTCACATTGACTGAAATTTGATTTGAGTAATATTGATTTCTATAGAAAATCACTAGGGGAGAGTCGGCCAAAATGCCTGTAGTAAAGTTTGGAAAAAACTGTTTAGAAAACAACCTTTAAGAATATAGTTAGTAAAAAAATTTTTTTATATATGTTTTCTATAATCAATCATCTTGTTAATATTAAAAAAAGAACTAGCTTTGAATACCAAAATATAATCTTTTTAACATAAAACTAAAGTTTCAACCCAAAGGAGTCCGACAAAAAATGGTAATAAAATCTACAATTAAATACATTTTCTATAATTACAAAATAGCTTACAAAAGTAAATTATTAAACACTGTAATAAATTACAAAAATACCTGCTTGCTTCAAAATAGCGTGAGCTTTAGAAAGAAAACCTAAAATTTGACATTCAATGCCAAATGTGACAGGTTAATCCGCCATGATTTTTTATAATCACGTGACTCACGTAACTCTCGCACCCGTACGTATTTTTTCTGCGCCTGCGCACATCTTTTGATTCATCCCGCGCTTATTTAAAATCATGTTTTAAAAATATATTAAAAATGATTCTTCAATGCACAATTATTATAATTATTATTAATATAAATGCAATAATTATTATAATTAATTTGTTAAAACACTGATTTTTTATACAGAAGCAGTAACAACTTGATATTTAGTTTCTACATCAAAATATACGTAAGCCGAGAGATTTTCCGTATCGTACGTACTACGTATCTTGCTTAGAAAGTTTACAGCAAGTAGGCAATTTACCCAAAAACACATGATGTAATTAAACTAATTATTTTAATTTTAGAAGTCATTTTTATAAATTAAATCAAAGTGTTTAGAAAGCTGAATGTTTAAGGATTAAATTTAAAGAAAAAATTATGTACGTCTGTGAGATAGAAGTGCCTATTTTATCAAATTTAAAAATGAAAAAATTGTCTTTGGAAAACATAATTTTCACAATTCTTTAATAAATTATTTAATATCAAACTGATAAACATGAAACTTTGTAGAAATCATCTTTACCTTAATATACTTCGTTGATAAAAACAATTATGTGTAATATTTATTTTTGGCCAAGTTATTAACAATTGCAAATTTATCCAATTCGGCATTTTACCCGACTCTCCCCTAATTCAAATTTAGAGAGAAGGAGAAAATTTCTTGTTCGACAACAATTCTTTTTTTATGTATTTTCTTTTTTAAAACATTCTCAACTATATACCAGTTCCTTAAGTTAATTTAACAGATGACTTTAACACGTCTCAATAAATCTTGAGACACAAGTGACGGCACGTGGGATGACATATAGGACTTACGTGTGCCATAAGGCACCTAAAAATTCGTAACATAAGGTGAATGTCAATTCTCACGAAGCCTTGCAAGAGCCTGATAGACAATCGCGCATAGGAGGCTTAAATTTCGAAAATTCGATAGCTCAATACGACATCATGCGTGTACTTGATCATCAGAACATGAACCATATGGTTCACGGTGCCCCCAGCATGGAACTAATAGGCTACCTTTGCACCAGGAAGAACCTAACTATTGGAGACAACAGCCTTCTTAAGTATACGTAATCACCCTCGAATCGATTTTCAGCCTTAACACACACTAAACTGACAATTAGACTGTGAAATCGACTATGAAATCGAACTAACAGCTATAATATCTTTCTATTTCTCAAGGGGTAAAAAAAACCCTAAAGGAAATTGAAAAGAGAACGATAAACTCTGTAGCAACAGTTTACTAAGTTTTACTATATCGTGTTAGGAAAAATTCGATCTTGTTTCTATTCTATGTCACATCGAAATTGAAATCTAGTTAAGCAATTCGCAAATTACTCAAAATTATATCAAATAAAAAAGAATATTCGATGTTGGGTAATTTTTGAAATTATTTTCTTCAGTTTCCAATTATATATTCCTCATTTTTAAATAATCATATTTTATTCAATTTTCTATTACTTTCTTCAATTAATTGTTGGCATTTTTTCTACAAAGTTTTATCCGTTTTTACATGTTTTCTTTAATTTTTAATTATTTTCGTTAAGGTAGTTCTCTTGATTCAGTGGTTCTCAACTCTAATTTTGTCATTTTTTACTTATTTTGTAATATTTAATGAGTAGCGCAAACTTCAAGGTGTAGAGTCTCTCTCTTTTGTATTTATTTAAAAAAAATGAATAAAACGTCGAAACGTGTATTTCAAAATACTATTTTTAGAAATTTAGTACCGCAAGCCACATTTTTCAAAACCGGATCTTATTCCTTATACTTTAAAAAATAATTTAGTAGTTTTTATTTTTAAACCTAAAGCAAATTCATTGCGTAGTTAGCAAAATTGTATCTTTTAACCATGGCTTCTACTTTCTTCCATGTTAAAAAGTTCAACTTCATACTAAAAATATCTTAAAAAGTTGTACCGCTTCCTACTTTTAAAAAAATATCATTGTATTCTTTAAATGTTCTATTATATGATATTTCAATTAGAAGAATATTTAAAGAAAAATTATTTTTGAGAGAACTACCTCAATTTTATTAAATTCTGCTATGTTTTCAGTTGTACTGTCTTCAATTTTGAATTATTTTCATCATTTCGTTTCTTCATAGAGGAAGCTTTGTGAATGCAAACATGCATTGTATTAAGTATGAATTATGCTTATAAATAATCGGACCTATAAAAGTATTATAGACTCAAGAATTTAAGGTTATGTTAAACTGTATTGCGCATGACAGAAGCAGACCAGAGATGACGCCAAATATTTTATTCTTGGAACAAGCATAAATACGATTTCTTTCAAGGCAATCAATGTAAACATATTTTTATCCTTGGCAAAAGAAATATTTTTTCTCAGTGATCGTTAAGATTTTCGATTTTCCAAAAATAGTCTAAATCGACTCATTTTCATTTGCAGGCGTAAATTTTCATTTTTAAGCAAATGTCTAGATGTGTGTGTGTGTGTGTGTGTGTGTAGCGTTTTTTGTAGTCAGGATATCTCGAGAACGCTTCAACGGATTTCAATTAAATTTGAATTGCTTATTAAGCTCATAAATATCTAAATTTGGACACAAGGATTTTTGAAAATATTCAATCAAATTTTTGAGCACCTTTTTTATCGAAATAAAATCGTTCTTTACCAAAATCTGTTTCATTGCTAAGAATACAACTTAATGAATACAAAAATCATATTCCTTATTATCTCAAAATAATTTCTGAGATGGAAGCTGAAATATAAGATACTTTAAACGTCTTAAAAGTGACTACAATGCATTTTAAGATGTTTCTTTTTACAGTGTAGTTAATTAAAATTAATTATACCAAATTTTGAAAGATCCAGTTGTACATTTTCCAGAAAAAATTAGGTTTAGCGAAAATTTGTTATCACATAATAATATTATTTAACATTTTATGCTTTTTCTTTCAATCTAGTAAAAATATGTGATTTTTATCCAATTGTGACAAGTAACATAATTTTTTCTGAAAAACCTACAATTGCATCTTTCAAAATTTGGTACAATTAATTTGAATAATATTTTTATTTAGGATGAAAAACGACTTTCTAGTTTCTCTACCTCTGTTATGAGGAAAATTAATTAAATTTTAAATACATTAATGTCAATAAAATTCAGCTCTTGAAAAATTTATCCATTTAGCGACGTTCGCGTACTTTTCATGATTTTGAATCACGTACTATAAATTTTTGTGTTGTGCTGTTGCCACGTTTTTATGACATTCTTCAACTATTATTAATTATTAATTATTAATTAAATAATAATAATCTCCGTAAACTCCTGAAATTAGTTAGTATGTATTTATATTTATTCGTCTTTTTCTGTCCACGTTTTAAAGTCTGAAGTGAAGTTAGTTACTATTAATATTTATTCATCTTTTTCTGTCCACATTTTAAAATCCAGAGTAAAGTTAGTCCCTGTTATTTTATATTGTTGTGCTGGTTTTTAATTGTCATTTGTGTAAAAAAAAGTTTCGAAAAATGCTTTAAAACTTTAGTATGGTTTTCTCTCTAAATCTGAATTAGTGGTTTTCTACTAATGAATTAGCGAAAAGTGAGCTACTATTAAAATAGTAAGAATTTTACTAATTCTTAGTAGAAAACTACTAATTTTGTAGTAGAAAACTACTAATTAAATTAGTAAAAAAATCTACTTTTTTGAAAAGTAAAATTTCACTATTTCAATTAGTAGATTTCTACTAAGAATTAGTAGTTTTCTACTATATGAATTAGAGAAAAGTGAGCCATGAATTTGACTAATTCATAGTAGAAAACTACTAATTCATAGTAGAAAACTACTAATTCATAGTAGAAAACTACTAATTCAGATTTAGAGAGTTTGAAGAAGTTTAAAATATATACACATGCAATTAATTTCCTAAATTTTCAGTTATTATCTATAATTTAGATTATTGTCATCAATTTTCCATTATATAACGATTTTTTAATAATTTTCTTTTGCTTAAAAATAAATTCTGCAATTCTTCTTGATTTTAAAAGTTGAAACTTTTAAATTTTTCAATTATTTATCCGATATTGCAATTATTATCATCAATTTTCGTTATTTCTGAAAATTTTTAATTATTCTCTTTAATTAAAATTTTTTAAGTAATTTTGTAATTATTATTTTTTTTTAAACATATACTCTATGATTTTTTCAGTTATTTCTCTCAAATTTTATTGAATGTTTTTAATTTTTTATATTTAAATTATTTTCATCATAATTCAATTTTCTTTCTCAATCTTAAATTATTTTTAGCATATTTCAATTATTTTTTTCAATTTTGAATCAATTTTATCATTTTTCAATTATTTTTCTCGATTGTTAATTATTATTCTCTTTTTCTAAAATTATTTTCTAAGATTTTTAAGTATTTTTCTGAAAATTCAAATATTTTCTTCAATTTCTAATTATTTTAATTTGTTATCAGAATTTCAAACTTCTTTTATATCAATTATTGTAAATTTCAATTATTTTTAGCTTTCTTCCAGACTTTTCTCCAATTTTTAGTTTTTCTCTTTTTCTAAAATTATTTAATAAGATTTTTAAGTATTTTTCTGAAAATTCTAATATTTTCTTCAATTTCTAATTATTTTCATTTGTTAGCAGAACTCCAAACTTTTTTTTTTATTAATTATTGTAAATTTCAATTATTTTTAGCTTTCTTCGAGACTTTTCTCCAATTTTTAGTTTTTCTCATTTTATAAAATTAATTTCTAAAATTTTTTTAAGTATTTTTCTCAAATTTCTATTATTTTCTTCAATTTTTAATTATTTTTATTTGTTTTCAAAATTTCCAAAAAATTTTATTAATTATCGTAAATTTCAATTATTTTTAACATTATTCCAGTTTTTTCTCCAATTTTTAGTTATTCTCATTTTCTAAAATTATTTTCTAAGATTTTTCAGAATTTTTCTAAAATTTCAATTGTTTCTTTCAATTTTTAATTATTTTTATTCGTTTTCATAATTTTAAAATTTGTTTATTAATTAACGTAAATTTCAATTACTTTTAGCTTATTTCTTCAATTTTTTTCTCCAATTTTTAGTTATTTTCTTTTATTTAATTGATTTCTATCTTCATGTACTTTTTTCAAATTTCAATTATTTTTTCTTTATTTAAAAAAAAATTCTGTAGTTTTTTCTATTATCACACTTAAATGTCATTTATTTTTACAACTTATTATTGTTTGCACCATATTTTAATTATTTTCTTCAAGTTTTAAAATTAAAAAACATTTTTCAATTATTTTTCAAAATTTATTTTCTTCAATTTTTAATTCTTTACATTTGTTTCATAATTTCAAAAATCGTTAACCATTTATCTGACTTTTCAATTCTTTCATTATTTATATTATTTTTTATATTATTTTCATCAATTTGCAATTACTTTCGTTCTTTTTCTCGTTCTTTTTTATAATTGCCAAAAAGTTTTTACTTATTTCTCTTTAATTGAAACTTGTTCTGTTCAATTTTAAATTATTTTTTCTTTTTTCATTTATTTTCTCTAATTTTCTCTAATTTTTATTTATTTCAATGAACTTCTGAAAGTTTTAAGTATTTTTCTCAAATTTTGTTTAACTTTCCTTTATTTAAAATATTTTATGTAATTTGTTTAATTATTTTTTCAAATTTTAATTCTTTTTTTTAATTTTAATTTATTTATCTCAATTTCGAACCATGTTTTTTCAATTTTCAATTACTTTTTTCTAATTTTTCATTATTCAATTATGTTTTAATTTACTTTTAAGATTCTCAAGTATTTTTCTCAAATTTCAATTATTTTCTTTATGTTTAAAACATTTTTATGATTGTTTAAATTAGTTTCCCCAATTTTTAATTGATTTGATTTTTTTTCAATTAATTTGCAAAATTTGCAACTATTTTGTTTAATTTCAATTTCTTTTTGTAATTCTTTTTAATTCTAAAACATTATAAATTTTGTCCGAAATAAATATTTATTTTATTTATATTAATTGATTTTTAAATATTATATTTAAAATATTTATTTCTTCTTATTAGATAAATAGTATTTACACGCTTTCGCGCGTTTTATTTTGCTAGTGGAACAACATAAAACTTAAAAATTTTGCATTTTTAACTTAAGGAGGTTAGTTGAAAATCACTAATCGTCGGTACAAGTTTGAAATTTTCAGCAAAAATAATTAAAATATTAATGCACATTATTGTTAAACTTGAGATAATTTTACCGTATAGTTTTTGAGATCTTGTCTTAAAAAATCCACTATTTTTCTTAATATTTTGCATTTTTCTAATGGGCGACGCGAAAAAAATTAGTAACTTGAAATATATAATTTAATAACTTTTGATGTACAATTAGGTTTTAATTCAAAATTTAAACAAAAATAATTCATTATTCAAGGATCATATTACTCTTGAAAGACTAAAAGATTTACCGTTTAGTTGTTGAGTATTCTTTATCTTAAAATTAAAATGTTGCAAACACAAAACAAGCCACTAAAAAAGCTGAACACCGCGAAGATTCGAATAAAACGACAAATTTTAAAACGAATTTTTTGGCGTAAAAAGGGAAGTAACACAAAAAACTTCTAATAAAATATAAATTTATTTAGTTAAAGTTTCAATAACTGTTACTGAACAAGATATTATTCAAATAATAGTCATAAACTTAAAATCGAAAATTTTGTAGCTGTCATTGAAATCATTTTAGTTTGACAGATTTCCAAATGCTCTGCACTACGTTTTTAAAAAAATTACTATTTTTCTTTAAAATTTTATTACTTACATTTTTCAATGTCGGAACACAAGGAATATTGTTTAAAAATATAAAATTTACTTTTACATAATACATTTTATTTCTTATTTGGCATTTAAAATAAACAGTTTTTACCTTGACTAATAGCTCATTCAAACTATCCTCCTTAATGTATTTTCTATTCTGTACGATCAATAAAGTTTTTTTTTTTAAAGCATTTGTTTCATCTCAATGTACAACTTTGTGGTACGTACATTGAGTGCTAGCGCATATAAAAGATATAAACTTTTAATTTATATTTTGAAGCTCAGAAACGATCAAAATTGATGGGATAGGTCTTATTTCATAGATAAATACTTTACTGATGCAAACTTAAAAAAAAATCTGACGAAAGTCATTCCACGCGACAAATACCTTAAGAGTAGAATTTTGAAAAAATTCTGTTTTCCTTATTCTCCATCAAAAGCCCTTAAAATCTCCGTTACAAACATTTGTTTATAACCTCACACAATGACGAAAAATCAATTGATTAAGATTAATAAAATGTTGAGCACAGAATATTAATTCTGTTTAGACAGATATATTGCATTGAATGGTCTGACCTTTCTTTTTCATGAAAAATCCAATGAAAAGATTGATGAAGGGAAAGAAAGAGATAAATGGCCCTGACATGGAGTGTCTTATTTCTGGGTCTAGAATTCGAGACTTTTGCATTGTCTGATATTTTGAAGTGAAGCCAAACAAGAGTTGCTCACGTGCCATTTGATCAGTCGTTTTTATGCGCCTTTTGATGCGGAAGCTAAGCACCTTTAACAGGAAGCTAGCTTTCGAAGGATTCCATCCAACGACGTTTGGCACTTCCTGTCGTTTAAACGGAAAAGCAAAATTGGCGGGAGCACTGTACAACGAGTATTATATAGGAATGATGTTCGTTGGAGTTTTACGGAACATAAATTTTCTCACTTGCAATAAAACACGACCAGCAAAACAAGTCAAGTAGTTGAAAAAGACGAAGAGAAACGGTTTGTGGGGTGAGACTTGGTTTCAGGGTCAAGCGGAAGCTAATTGCGATCTGAAATTTATTTACGTTGAAAGACGAACAGAATTGCTTGTGAAGATTTATCTTTCAGTGTGATCTTCACGGTCAATTTATATAGTGGTCAGATTAAAAATTTTTATTGTTACTCGCTCTTCGTGGAGTTCTTTTAATGTTCTGTAATATAAGGTAAAATTACGATTTCACGTGAGAAAGGGAGAATATACTTTGCATAAATTCATGCAGTTTATATTATGAGGATAGTGCGCTGATGGAAGTTTACTGCTTTTTAATTGAGAGGAAAAGGCGTAACCTTTACTTTAATTTAAGGAAATTATAGTACGAGAAAACGTAAATAGATTTCATGGATCTCATTTTTCGCTGGTTAAAAAAAAAATAAAAAGGTTTTTATTAATCAGCGGATAGAATTAAATGTGCCTTTTATGCGCAATGATCGTATCATCTGTTTAACGATGAGCTAAATGCGCAAATGAAATCAGCAATTAAAGTACCAAGCTTTCATAAACTAGAGAAGATTATAGTGATTATAATTTTTGAAAAATTGAACTTTTATATTTATTTTTATGGTTTTCAGTGTAAAATATCTTTCACGAGACTTTAACCGATTTTCATTCCCAAGCAAAAACAACTCTATAAAATTTCTTTTTAAATCATAAGATCTAAAAAAAAAATAGACAAAATGTATGAAAACAAATACATTTTCCTTACTGTTTAAATAATAAAATTGTATAAAATAGTGTCGCTTTGTTAAAATAATTATTTTTAATGGATTTATCAAGTTTTGAAAAAGTGCTCCTCATTTGTATAATGTATACTGAAAAAATAGTTCTAGTTGATTATATTCTTGCTCTGAGAAAATGTAAAGTTTGTAAAATTTTTTTATCATACTCTTGTTTAATTTAAAAAATATTATATTTGATTTTGCGGTTCCTTTGTATTAATTTAAAAATATGTACAAGAGGGTCCTTTTTGAAAAACGGAAAAGGAATGATGCATGGCTGCACATCGTGTTAGGAAGAGATTTGCATATTCATGTGTTTCCTTCTCTTGTACCTGTTAATTTCGAACTTGGTTTTACATGTTTGTCAGTGTCGCAAATACACTTTTTAGATTTTAAGACGTGGTCAGCGGCGTATCATCGTGATTACACGGTACTTGAATTCATTCATAAGCGTTGCTAAAACCCTTACTTTCTTCCTTTGTAAAATAAGTGACCCCTCGTTCGTGCACACGTGCATGTCCTTCCACATTCGAAACACCGGAACTAAATCAACTTTCGTACAATCTGTTATTGACTTTTAGATTTTTCTTTTCCTTGATTAACGGAGTTTCTGATTTTGTGTATAATTTAAATTTCTATACCAATAGAACGATAATTATATATCATTTTTACACAAATATACCCACATCAATATTATACAAATTTTTTATAAATTTTACATTATACCTTCATATACCAATTCTGTAATAATTTTACACCACTTCTACATTATATATAACAATTAGCATTTAAAAATTAAAACTATAAATTTTTGCAAATTCAAATAATGAAAATTACGAAATTGAAGAATATATCGGAAAATGACAAAAATAATATTGACAGGTGAAAGCAAAAATCGAAAAATGACTACACAACTACACAATTGAAAAGAATAGTTTAAAAAATTAAACAGTAAATATTAAATTTAAAAAAAATAGTTGAAAAATGCTAGGAATAACTGTTCCCAATAATAATTGCAAATTGAACAACTGGATTGAAAAAATCGAAAATAATAACTGAAATTGAAGAAAATAATAAAATTGAGAACAAAATTCAAAAAATGTCTAGACTAATATACAATTGAACAAAAAAATTTTAAAAATCAAAAACTAATTACAAAATTTTAAGGTAATAATGAAAAATTTGAATAAATTGTTGGATATAATTGAAAATTGTGAAAAACAATTAATAACTAAAGGGAATTGTTCAAAAATGACGAGAATAATAAAAAATTGAAGAAAATATGTGAAAAGTGACAAAAATAATTGTCAATTGAAAACAAAATTTGAAAAATGATGAGATTAATAGACGAATGAAAAAAAATAATTGTGAAAATTAAACAAGAAATATTGAAATTAAAAAAAAAAGAAAAATAATTGCAAATCGAAAATTAAAAAAAATATAGGAATAATTGTTGGAACTGAAGTGTGTTACTAGAATAATAGACAACTGAAAAAAATAATTTAAAAAATTAAGAAAATTAGAGGAATAATTGTTGGAAATAATTGCACATTTAATAACTGGATTGAAAAATGAAAAAAATAATTGAAAATTGAAGAAATTTATTAAAAATTGAAGAATGGAATTGAAATTTAAAGAATATACTTAAAAAATTGAAAAAAGCTGAGAATTAATGAATATAGAAAAAAAGAATTGAAAACTGAAGAATGGAAATAAAAATTGAAAAACGTGATTAAAAAAAATAGGTAATTGAACAATGGTATTTAAAATTAAACAAAATTAATGATAATTGAAAAACAAATAGAAACAAGGGGGATAATTTTTAAAATTTTAAAGAATAAAATTGAAATGTGGAATTTAAATACGAAGAAAATAACTTAGAATTGGAGAGAATAATTCTAGAAGAGAATAGAGTTCTAGAGTTCTAGAATTGAATAATTGAATTGAAATTTTGAAACAATTTTTATGAGTGAAAAAAATAATTGAAAAACTACGAGAATTATTGAATATTGAGGAAATAATTGAAAAACGAAGGATGCAATTGAAAATTGGAAAATGAAATTAAAAATTTAAGAAATAAATTGAAGATAAAAGAATTAAATTAAAATTAAAAAAAAATAGTTAAAAAACCAGTAACAGACATCTTTAGAGTTAATGAAATTAAAAACATTTTTTCTGTATATTTTTATGATTATATTATTGTAGGTCACGCTCTACAGACAAAGGGCATTAATATGCAGAAAGCACACATATTTCAAATAGTCCTCTGATTATACGGGAAACTAAAAGGGGTAAAAACTACCTTCACTTCCTGTTCATTTTAGGCTCTGATTTGTGGGAAATTTGATAAATTCTGCACTCCCACGACTTGAACTATTTTAATTTAAAACCTAATTAAAATGCGTGCGACATTTAAACGTGGGAATTCGTCACTTACTTGAAATCAGAAATCACGTATAAACATCAGGCACTAAAATAAACATTAATAGATACCAAGGGGAGTATTCTCTTAAGGTATATCTCTCAATTAAATACAGGCTGGCAAAAAAAAAATTCTACTGTCCTTTAAAGCATTCAAAACTTTACAGAAACAATAATTTTGGTAAGGAAAAACGTTCTTTTTTGGGAAAAAAATTGTTAATGTTAAAAATTGTTTATTTACACACATTTTTAGCCTATGAAACTTTTCTCTTACATCGCTTCTTTACAAATTTTTAATATTGATGCAATTTTGATTTATAGTAGCTCATTTTCTTCCGAAATAGATTATCTACAAAATCACGGAAGCGAATTTTCAAAAATCTGCACCGGTTTTCAAATAATTTGTTTAAAAAAAATTGTACTTCATTTGTTATAATAATTTTTAAAAAACGGTGCAGTTTTTAGAAAATTCGCTTCCGTGAATTTGTAGATAATCTATTTCTGAAGAAAATGAGCTATTATAAATCAAAATCGCATCAATTTAAAAATTTGTAAAGAAAATAATAATTAAAAATTGTAAAGAATTAATTAACACTAGAGAAATTTTTCAATTGAATTAATTGCATTATTAAATTAATAATATTTTAAGTTTGAATAAATATTATTTTAAATTTGAATCAAATTTTTAGGAGTTTAAAAGAAATATGACGAAGTTGTAACAATTGACAACAAATAGTTCCATAAAATATTTTGTTTATTTTTTTAAATAATTAACATTTTTTAAAATAACTTTTCATTAAATTCACCTGGAAGCAGTTTTCTGCTTTCTTCATTGCAAAAATATCATGAGTTTTCCGTCTCGAGAACTCTTCAACGGATTTTAATAAAATTGTGATGACCTCGGTGATGACTTATTAAGCTCATAAATAGCTAATTTTTCACACAGGGATTTTTAAAAATACCTAATCCAATTTTTGTGCGCACCTTTTTCATAAAAAACATCGTTATTTCCCAAAAATGTTTTCCATTCTAAAAATACAACTTAATAAATACAAAAATCATATTCCTTATCTCAAAATGAATCGATTGACTTATTTAACGTTTATAATTCTTTAAAAATTCGTAAAGTAATTCATGTTTTTTAATTTTTTTTTGCATATGAAATTCTTTTGTTTTTAATAACTCCTTCAGTTAACTTTAATACTATTAATTTATTGCCTTCTTTATGAGGAAGCATATTTTTTTGCTTATTTAGAAGCGAAATGTCCACGGATATCTCGAGAACGCTTCAACGGATTTTAATAAAATTTTGATGACTTACTAAGCTCATAAATATCTAAATTTTGACACAGAGATTTTTGAAAATACCTAATCAAATTTTTTAACACCTTTTTTCATAAAAAAGAAGCACTCTGTTTTTCATTTGTTGATGATTTCCGTAGGTCTTTGAACAATATTCGAAAATTTTAATTTTTTGAATCATCCTACTGGACAGAGTCAGTATCATTTTGACACAAAACTTTTTTTGAAGATTGTTATATATTGTATAAACATAGATAAATGTTATTTTGTACAACTGCTAAAATTAAAACTTTTTTACGTTCTAATTAATAAATATTTGATTTTTCTAAATTAATTGAAATGTTTATTATTTACTTAATTTATTAATTTAATTGACTATTGTTAAAACTTTTAATTTTAGCAGTTGTACAAAATAATATAATTATTTACTTAATTTACAGAAAATACACATATATTTTCATTTTTTTGGCCTAATGGCTTTATTCATAATATTAATCAATACGCGTGACGCGTTTCCATATAGAATTCTGTATCCTCATCAGATAAATTGTAAATAGATTACATAATTATATTACATAATATTACAAAATGTAAAAAAAGTTAATACAATATTTGTTTAAAAATCTATATCTTGAAGCTATTCTAATCTAAAATACATAATTGAAAATTTTTTTTAAAATTTAAATACATAACTGCAAATTAAGAAATTTTTTTTGAAAGTCAGTTATTAATTGACATAAACTATGAGTTTTAAAATATTATAAATATTAAGTGGAGTTACCTTTGATTTTAAATAAACATTATATTAATAAAATTCATGGTTTGACTGCATAGGTTTTTTAACCTTTTAAAATTCCTAACATTTTTAAAAAATGCAATTTTTTGAAGCACATGTTTAAGACACGTGTTCTAAACGTTTTAAGGTAGTTTTAAGGTTGGAATATCAAAGATGGAATAGACACGTCAGAGACATAATAGATACGTCATAAACAGATATTTTGAAAGTTTTTGAAGGTTCTTAAAAGAAGGTTGGTTTGTAAAAGACAAAGTCATTATATGAAGATTAGCTTATAAAAAAATTATTTTAAAAATTAAGACATTAAATTCAGGTAAATGAGACTTAATTTTTCTACATCAGTTCTTAGATTAACAGAGGTTTTCTCTTTTAAAATGTAATATACATTTCAAAAAAGCATCTTTTATAAAGGTTATTTTCTGTGTGTAGAATTTTAACATCTCTACATGAAAAATTAAAAAAATAATTTGATTCAGTTGAATGTTTGCAGAGAACGGTTAATGTACTTTTAATTGATTCTTGATATATTTATGTTGATACACTCTACCTTTTAAATGTTGTGATGTTTGACCTATGTAGCATGAATTGCAATCTTTATACAATTAATTCTATACATTATGTTAATTTTTTAAAATTTCCGAAACTGCTCTTTAGGAAGTTTAATCAAATTATTCTCAAACTAATTCAGTACTTTAAAGACAAATTTTACATCATATTTTTTAAAAATTCTAATCAAATTATTTGAAAATTTATTAATGTACGGAAAAGAGACAACTTTCGAAAAATCTAAGTTGTTTTGTGAATTGTTAAGTAAATTATTATTAATAATATTAGTATTATTATAATTTTCGATTCGTTTATTTATATATTTATTTAAAAATTTAGTAGGATATCCATTCTCGATTAAAGTATTAAATACTAAATTTATGTTGTCAATATGAAATTTCGGATCAGATAATTTTATAGCTTTATCAATTAATGAATAGACAATACCTATTTTTATATTAATATGATGATTTGAGTAATAATTTAAGTAATTACCCGGCCAAGTTTCCTTTTGATACCAATTTGTCTCAATAAATCCATTATTAAAATCCAAAGAAACATCAAGATAATTAATTTTTTTATTTTTACAAAGTTCCATTGTAAATTTTAAATGATTATCCTTGGAATTAAATCTGTTTAAAAAAGCCTTGTAATTTATTAGTTGGTAAACAATAAATACCATCATCTACGTATCTGTAATAAAATTAAATAAAATATTTAATTTCATTAAAAATTTGTTTTCCATAAAATTGCATTACTAATTCAGAAACTACTGGTGAAATAGTCTATAAATTTGATCTTGAAATTTAAAAAAAGCATTATCAAGGCAGAGTTTTAATCCTTTAATAAATTCGGAACAAGGTAATCAAAATGATACTAACTCACTGCGGACACCCTGCTAATCAATAATTTATCCTAGATCAAGAATAGTTATTTTTTAACTAATACCTAACTATTCTCGATGCAAGAAAATATAGTCACAATATACATTGAACTTGTGGAAAAAAAATCTCAACTGAAAGCACATTTTTTTCTCGCTCGTCTCATTAGCTCGTCACGCTATAGAATTTCAAGTTTGATCGTTAAATAAGAAGCTTCTCTTGAAAGGGGGTTTCAATAATATAAATAGAGACGTTAAACGTGGAAGATGGCACGCGCGATAAGCAAGGAAAATTTGTGTTCAGACACAATGTAACATATCGCAATCAGTAGAGGAGGGAATTCTTGAATGAAAAAAGAATGACAAGGCAATGTTTGGTTGTCATTGTGCAAGACTTTTTAACTTTGCCTGTTCTCGTGCAGCCACATTGTGGCCAGCCACTCGTCCATGAAACGTCTACGAAGGGGTTGTTGGCACATTCGATATACATAGAAACAGATGGTCGATTGCGGAAAATTGATTTTGAGCGATCAAAATCTCTGCCGGGCACCCCCCTTGATCATCATCGTTATCGAGCATTGACTAAACGCGTGTCAAGATCGCGAGATAAACATTTAGTCAAGCCAACAAGCATTTTCATATGCAGCTGTCTCGTCGGTCATTTCCTCTTCAATGCTTTCCATTTTTCAGGGTAGTTATTCCATATTGAATCATAAAGAATCTGACAGTTTTTTCTGCAAAAAAAAATCACTCTCAAAATTGCCTATAGGGAAAACTCACAGCTGTGAAGGCAAGCATGTTTTTCTGTCTATATTTAACGGATTTTTTTAAATTTCTGTAAACTCAAGAGTGGAAGGTAATAGTAGAAGAGAAAATGATATATATGTAATAATTTACAATTTTCATTCATTCATTCTGCACACATGTGCACCTGAAGTTTGACGCTAGATTTATTTATTTATTTACAAATAAACATATAATTATGATTATAATTAAGAAAAAAGGATTTTAAGTTAATAATCTGTAGACAAATAACTGGAGGTTTTTTAGTTTTAAATTTTAGAACAATAAAAAACAAACACGCGCTATATTCGCGATTATTAGTTTTCAGTTACTAAATTATATAATTTTTTAAAGTCTATTTTTATCCTATTAATATCCAAAACATATAAAGTTATACTCTTAATTTGGAACAGCACTGAATGAGGAAATTTTTTTTTTTAAATTAAGAAATAGGATTTTGTTATACTTTTGGAACCGGTTTATAAGATTCCGTGATCGCAGATTTTATATTTCTAAACACCAAAAATCGAAGGTGGAGACTTTTAAGATAATATAAGATAAGATAGTATCAACAATCACAAATTATTTTTTAAAATCATAATATTTAACCAAAGCCTTTATTTATGCACGAAATAAAGTGACGCAAAATGGCATAAACTATATTTTATGAACATTGAAAATATACTGAAATTTGAAAAAAGATTAGAAAATTTGGTACATATTGGACTAAACTTAATCTTTTTAACAAAATTAATGAAAAATACTAAGGTTTTTTGGACCGCTGATTAAGAACCTATTAATAATTTTTCAGAATTTAAAACGTCGGATCGCTCTACTGATTAAAAATCTGTTAATGACATTACAAAATTCAAAATGGGGATCCATATTGAATTTACTGGTTGTTAAAAACAAAATATAAGCACGGAATCTTGTAGATTGAAGATTTATATTAAAGAATATAAAGAAATCCTATTCCCAAAATTTTGAAAACAAAATTTGAATGCATTCAACTTAGAATCAAATAAAATTTTCATCACTGTGAATTTCCACTTATAAAAATTAGTATTGATTGAAATTTGTAAGAATTAAAATTCTAGATGGAAATTCATACCTAATTTGAATTAGTTTCAATTAAAAAAAACAAAATAATAACATTCATTAAGATTAAATTACAAATTTTGAAAATTAAAGTTTGAATCGATTTAAGGAGGTTTATCCAAAAAACCAATTTCTACAGATTCTTATAAAATTTTTATGACATATTAAATGCATTACTTTACATGTACTCTGACAATTTTATTGAATTTTACCGTTCCGTTTTTAAGATATAAATTTATAAAGTTGGTACTTTTACATGGAAACAGTAACAAATCGCGCAAAATAACTATATTTTAATTAATTATAAAAACACGGTTCTACAAATTTTTTAAAAAAACTAATATATTTTCAACTGTAATATAATACAACTTTTACAACAGTATTTAATTAATTTACCGTACCGTTGTTAAGAAAATGCTATTCAAGGGTAGTATTTCATCACTTTTTTGAAATAATCAGGAAGAAAAAATTTTAATAGCTTGAAATTTTTAACAGAAAAATTTTTTTTCCATAAAATTTTTTTGTGTAATGATTTTAACTACAAAATACTATTTAGAAACTAAATTATAAGAAAAAATAAAATTAAAAAAATATTAACTATCATGGTCCGATAGAATGAGAACCACTTGAGGGTATAAGCGTCCTTAAATTTGGAATAAGTAAAAATTTGATGAATAGAAATTGCGACATAATAAAATGTTAAAGTTGGGATTGATAAAGCTTGAAAAATTAAAAACTGAAGTGTGAATTAATTACAAGTTTAATTAATCAAATTCTTAATTTATAGAAATTAATAAAACTTTAAATTTAAATTGATTAAATTTTGAATAAATATCCATTTTCACCATTCAAACTATTAAATTTCAAAATTTGTATCGTAAGAATTTCATTTGAGTAAAACTAGAACTTTAATAAAAGTTCTTTACATAAAAAATTTTTTATTAAAAATTGTTTACTTGAATATATTACGTTTGTTACTTTCTGAAAGATGAATTTTGGTTATTTTATTAATTTTCATCATAAAATACAAATAAACAACAATTATAATTTGTTTTTTATATTCTTCAATAAAAGTAATTAGGTATATTGAAAAACTTCAAGTGATTCGTCAGCCTAATTTTAACTTAAATTAATTAAAATTTCAATTAATCCACATTTTAAGCTTATTACTAAATTTGAAATAATAAAAAATATCTTCAATTCTTAATAATCCTTTTCTACCATGATTCCAATCATTTACTAATTTATTATTGTACGCAATATTTTCTTTCAATTTCTTTTGACATTTTTCAATTATTTTTACAATATATAATTATTTCCAAATTGTAATTTTTTTTTTAAATTACAATTACCTAATTTCTTCAATATCGAATTATAAATGTAAATTTAATTATCCGTTTCACTATTTTCATTAATTTCCATAATCATTTTCAAAATGTTATTCAATGTTAAAAGACCAGTCTCATGTTTTTTTATTTCTTAAACTTGCATAACTATCTTTAATTTTGATCATTTTTCAGGTAGTCTCGATTATATTTAAAATATATTCTATAGTTTTTTCAACTGCATATTTTTTACAAATTTTTATTAAATTCTTCAATTTTCACTTATTATTCTAATAATTTTTCAATTATTATTCGCCAATTTAAATTATTTAAATTATTCTTTAATTAATTTTCTAAATTTTTAATTATTCACCTTAAATTTAAGACAGTTATTTTGTCAATTTATCAGTATTTTTATCATGCTGCAATTATTTTCTTTAACCACAAATATATGTTGAAATTTCTTTAATTATTTTTCATCAATTAAAATTATTTTCTCCAATTATCCATTATTTTTATAATTTTACAAATACTTTCTCCAATTATTTATTATTTTGATTATTCTTTAATTAACTCCCTAGATTATTAATTTCTTCTTTTAAATTTCAATTGTTTTCTTCAATTTCCCATTAGTTCTCTCGAATTTTAATTTTTTTTTTCTATTTTCAATTATTATTATCATTTTGCAATTTATTCCTCCAAATTTCAATTGTTGTTATTATTCCGTAATTAAATTTCTAAATTTTTAATTGCTTTAGCTAAATTTCAATTATTTTCTGCAATTTTCAATTAATTGTCTCAAACTTGCTATTATTTTTTTCAATTTTCATTTATTTTTATCATTTTGCAATTAATTTATCCTGCTTTTAATCATTTTCAATATTTTTAAATTAATTTCTTAATTTTTCAATTATTTATGTCAGTTTTCAATTATTGTGATCAATATTCATTTCTGTTTATCATTTTGCAATTATTTTCTCCATCTTTTAATTATTTTAATTATTTTTTAATTAATTTCCTAAATTTTTAGTTATAACCTCAAATCTAGATTATTGTCTTCAGTTCTCAATTTTTTAAAAGAATTTTCAATTATTTTCATTTGTTTAAAAATAAATTCTGTAATTTTTGTATTATTTTCTCCAATTTCTAATTAATTCTTTTGGCATAATTTGAAAAATTTTCAATCATTCATCTGAAATTTTAATTATTTTTTTATTTTAGTTATATTTTAGTATCATATTTCAATTATTTTTTCAATTTTTAATTCTTTTTATTATTTTTTAATTATTTCCCGTAAGTTTTTATTATTATTCTCATTTTGTTAAATTATTTTTTAAGATTTTTAAGTCTTTTTCTCAAATTTCAATTATTTTCTTCAATTTTGAACTATTTTTATTTGTTTTCATAATTTCCAAAATTTCAAGTTTTAAATTTTAAAATCAGTTTTAAAATTATTTTCCCTAATTTTAAATTATTCTTAAAATATGTTTTAAATTATTTCCCAAGATTTTAAAATATTTTTCTCAAATTCCCATTAGGTTTTTTTTCAATTTTTTTTTTCATAATTTCCAAAATTGTAAACTATTTATCTGATATTTCAATTTTTTTCTTTACTTTTCAATTATTTAAATTATTTTTTTATATTTTATTCGATTTTCAATTACTTATATATTCCTTGTCATAACTTTCAAAAAATTTTATTATTTTTCTTTAATTTCAATTATTTTTAGCTTTTTACAATTCTTTTCTTCAATTGTTAACTACTCTAATTTTTTTCAATTAATTTCTCAGTTTTTCAAATAATTTTCTCGAATTCCAATAATTTTTTTTTTTAATTAAAATAAGATTCAGCAATTTCTTCAATTATTTTTTTCAAATTTCATTAATTTTTTTAACTTATTATTTGTTTTTATTATATTTCACTTATTTTCTTCAAGTTTCAAAGTTTAAAGTAATTTTTCAATTTTTCTTCCAATTTTTAACTATTTATCTGATATTTCAATTATTTTCTTCAATTTTCAATTATTTATATTATTTTATTCAATTTTCAATTACTTACGTTCTTTTCTCTACTTTTTAATTAGGTATATTAATTATTTTATATTTTTCAACTAATTTCCTAAATTTTCAGTTTTATTTTCTTAAATATATATATTATTATTGTCTCCTTTTTTCAACGTTTAAAGTCATTTTTCAATTATTTTTCTCAAATCTTCAATTGTTTATTTTTTTTTTTTTCTATTTTCAATGATTTTCACAAATTTTATATTATTTTAGCTATTTTTTTAATTAATTCAAAAAATTGCAATTATTTATCTTATCTTATTTATCTTAAGTTTATGAAGATATTTTATGTATCAGTTTGTGGGGAAACCCAAGCTGATTTATGAATAACACAAACTATTTTCTTTCCAATGCAGTTTTTCCAAAAGAAAAATATAACAGAAAACAGAGAAATAGCTTAAAATATAATTTTGTTTATACTAAGCAATCATTTTACAATTAAAGATGCAATTACGAAATACAAAGAATAAAAAAGAATTTTAATTTTTTAATTGTAGAATAACTAAATGGAGGTTTTTTTTTATCATTTTTAAGTTATGACGCATTGTCCTAACGAAGTGGTAAAAAGAAATTTTAATGACAGAGGGAAAACGACATTTTACGCGTTGAAAAAGTGAAAATATGGCACAAAAGACACTAATAGGCCTTTCTTTAGCAGCTGTGAAATATTTCTCTCTGCTGATTTCAGGTTCCTTTTCGCAGCAGGAAATGTTCATTTCTTGATATATAGGAGGTTAAGAGAAACATTTATCTTACAGTAAAGCGACTTTTCAACTCACATCAATCTAATTGAACGTTATAATAGGTCTGAATATATTGATGCCTAAGCACGTAGGCGGAAAAAGACTCTCCGAATTTCACCGCAATGAATAGAAATTTCTTATTTAACTTTAAAATTGCATTTAACATCATAAAAAATTAATAAATTAATAAAATTAATGTTAGTTTTCGCAAAATAATTATTTTTTTTTATATTTTAATAGATAAAAATCAGGGTGTCCAGAGCAATAAAAAAAATTCCCTTACTTTTCCCAGACTTTTTTAACCACTTTTTGAAATCAAGTTTAAATGATATCCTTTACAGTTTTCAGAAAAATAATTAGGGCCAATTTAAATATGAATCCAAATATAATTAAGGGGCGGGGACTTAACAAGAATGTGGATAAATGAATTTACAATTTGAAGAAAAAGATAAAAATTTAAAAATATAAATAATATTTTACAAAAGTAATTAAAAAATGACAAAAGACATTAAAAATTAATTAAACTAATTTGATATTGAGGGGAATAATTAAAAATACAACAGTTTTATTTGGAAAAATTCAAGAAAATAATTAAAACTTGCTGAAATTTTTAATTTAAAATATAGGGGAAAAAATTGAAAAATAATGAAAATCATTAGAAATTAAAGAACCTTTTTGAAAAATGATAAAAATAGTTGAAATTTGTAGATATTAATTGTAATTTAAGAAAAATAATTTTAAAAAATACAGAATATTTGTAAAGTAAAAGAAAGTACCTTATTACAAAATGATTTCAAAAATTTTAAATTCAGGAAAATAATTACAACATTATAGAAATAATCGAATATTTATTGAAGAAAACAATGAAAATTTAAGATAAATAATTAAAATTTTATGGAATTAATCAACAAATATTCAAAATAATATAAAAATTGTGAATATGAAAAAATTCGAATGAAAAAAAATAATTAAAAATTGACGAAGTAATTGAAATTTGAGAAAAATAATTGAAGAATGATTAAAACATTAAAAAGAGAAGGCAAAATAAGAAAATTACCATTTTATCATTGAATAAAAATATTAAAATTTGAAAAAAGCCAAAAAATAAATTTCTTAATAAGAATGTGGATAAATGTATTTACAATTTGAAGAAAAAGATCAAAATTTAAAAAAAAATCTTATTTTGGAAAAATAATTGAAAAATGACGAAAGAAATTGAAAATTAATTAATAAATAATTAAACTAATTTGATATTGAAGCAGATAGATAAAACTGCAAAAGTTTTATATGAAAAAATTAAAGAAAACAATTGAAACTTGCTGAAATTTTGAATTTAAAAATTAAGGTAAAATTAAAGAGCAATGAAAAAGAAAAAATTTTTTGAAAAATGGTAAAAAAATTATAATATATAATTGTAATTGTAGTTTTGTTTATCTGAAATATATTTTGAAATAAATTTTGTATATTTTTGGAATATATTTTGAAAATATTTATTATTTTCTTCAATTTACAATTATTTCTATCATTTATTTTTTTTTATAGATTTATTTTCTGATTACTTTTCTAATTTTTTAGTATTTATCTCAAATTCTAGTTAATTTTTGAATTTACAATTATATTCATCATTTTGCAATTATTCTCTTTCATAAAAATATATGTTGTAATTTTTTGAATTGTTTTTAAGGGCATGTGATGGATTATGACGTCACTGGCATAGGCAAAATTTGTCCGTAACTTTTCTCTTAAAGTATTGAATATTTCGTCATAAAACTTGGTAGAATTACTTTAAATATAATTAGAAAGGTCTCTCTGACCCAAATTTGTTTGAATTTTGGCTCAAAATTAATTTTTGAGAAATTTTCGAAAAATAGAAAATTTTCTAAAAATTACTTTTGACCCAAAAAACAAACAAATTTGGGTCAGAGAGACCTTCCTAATGATATTTTAAGTAATTCTACCAAGTTTCGTGACCAAATTTTCTATTACTTTAATTATTCTTCAATTAATTTCCTAGATTTTAAAATATTTTTCACAAATTTTAATAATTTTCTTCAATTTTTAATTATTATTGTTATCAAATTGCATCCTCTTTTTAATGTTCTAATCGTTTTTCAATTTTTTTTCTCAAATTTCAATTACTTCGTCCATTTTTAATAATTTTTTTTTCATTTGCAATGATATTTACAATTTTTATTTTGAATGAAATTTTTTATTATTTTGAATATTTGTTGATTAAATCCGAAAATTCCAATTATTTATCTTAAATTTCTATTATTGTCTTCAAAAAATTTTCGATTATTTCTATAATGCATTGTAATTATTTTCCTGAATTTAAAATTCTTGAAATCATTTTGTAATATAAGGTACTTTCTTTTACTTTACAAATGTTCTGTATTTTTTAAAATTATTTTTCTAAAATTGTAATTAATTTCTACAAATTTAAACTATTTTAATCATTTTTCAAAAATTGTCTTTAAAGATTTTCATTATTTTTTAATTTCCGCAAGTTTCAATTATTTTCTTTAGTTTTATCAAATTAAAATTTTTCAGTTTTAATTATTTCCTTCAATATCAAATTAGTTTCATTATTTATTAATTAACTTTCAATTTCATTCGACATTTTTTCTTTTATTTTTACAAAATATGTTTTTGGTTTTCTAAATGGTAATTTTTATCTTCAAATTACAATTTTTTTCTTCAATATCGAATTATTAATGTCAATTTATAATCTCAAAAAATGGAAGGACACAACTCATCAAATTTGTTAATTTAATTATCAGGTTCACTATTTTCATCGTTTTTCATAATTTTTTTCCAAATAATTTTCAATATTAAAAAACATTTTTCATGCTTCATCAAGTTTTTTTAAAATTTTTATTTATTGTATTCAAATTTTAAATGTGGTTTTCAAGTATTTAAAATGATGTTCTTCGATTTTCAATCATTTTCTTTTATATCAAATAAATTCTGTAATTTTCTCAATTTTTTTCTTAAATTTCCGTAATTATCTTTAATTTCTAATTATTTTTATAATTTTTCAAACAGTCTTGTTTATCGCAAATATATTGTGTAATTTTTACATTTAGTTTTTACAAATTTTTATTAAATTCCTTAAGTTTTAATTATTTCTGTATTTTTTCAATTATTGTTTGTCACTTTCAATTATTTTTTAATAAATTCTCTATTTTTTTATTATTTATCTCAAATTCCAGTTATTTTTCAGTTCCCAATTACTTTTATCATTCTGCAATAATTTTCTTTTATTACAAATATATGTTGTAATTTTTTCAATTATGTTTTACAATGTAAAATTTTGTTCTTAAATTTTTATTAGTTTTATTACATACTTTGCAAATATTTTCTCGAATCTTTAACTATTTTCAATATGCTTCAATTAATTTTCTAGAATTAAAAATATTTTACTTAAATTTTAGTAATTTTCTTCAATTTTAAATTAATATTGTTATCATTTGCAATCAATTTTTTCAATTTCTAATTATTTTAACTATTCCTTAAATAAATTCCCAAATTTTCAATTATGTATTTCATTTTTAAATTATTTTTTTAAATTTTCATTTTCTTTTATCTGTTTGCAATTATTTTGTCCACGTTTATATTAGATATATCAATTATTTTTCAATTAATATCCTAAATTTTCATTCATTATCTCAAATCTAAGTTATTGTATCCACTTTTCAATGTTTCAATCATTTTTCAATTATTTTTCTCAAATTCCAATCAAGTCCGTCAATGTTCAATTGTTTTTTTTTCTTAATTTGTAAAGATTTTCACAAATTTTTGTATTATTTTGATTATTTGTTTATAAATTTCGAAAATTTACTCGAAATCAAATAAATTACGCTAATTAAGAAACTCTCTAATTTAACATTGATTTATTTCTCCCCCCCCCCCCCCCTGTCAATATTAATTGTGCAGATGGCAAAAATTTACAAGTCGCAGCCCCTGAATATAATCAATTTATTTATATATATATATATTTGAATATAATAGTCATTTGAAACGATAAATATTTATCGACATTTTGAAAAGACAATTGAGTGGATTAAGATAACTTATCAGTTTTATGTTTTCTTTTTTTATAATATAAGTAAAACTATTTTTCACTGAACTCGGAAAGTGCATTCTTAATGAAAAAGCAATGATAAACACTAAGATGATGAAACAGTCTATTAAAAATAGGTTTTTAGGAAAGTAAAATACGTACCTATTATTATTTAAGTAAAAATTAATTTCTTTTTTAACAATCGACATTTAAAATTGTTTCGGCAGCTGCGTCCAAACAAAAGGTAGCATTTAGAAAAAAAAAAACCTGTGTTCAGATAACCTAAATGCCGACCCATGTGATCGCATGTGGGTGCAACCGCTTCCTATGTTTTTCAGCCATACATGCTCTTGGCTTCATAACGCAAAATTACGGGTTCCAAAACCGCAACTCCACCCCCCACAGACCTTAAAAGGGTTTCTGTTGGAAATTTTTGCTTTGGCGAGTGGACGTTGATAAATTTACTGTAGGACATAATGACATGAGGAGGGGTGGAAATGCTTATTTCAAACCAGTTCAAAATCAAAGCTGCAATTACACATTAAACCCCTTTTTAGGAGTTGACAAGATCGAGTTTTTTTTTCAAACGGTCTGCGAGTCAATTGCCCAATACCATTTTAAGCTTACTAATGTCCCACTGAGAGGGAGGAAATCAGAAATGAAATATCGTATTCTTAACCACAAGTTACGTAATATTTTTATTTATTTTGTCGTTTATAGTGGTTTCATTGATTCATTAAACGAAAAATTATATGAATAAGTGAAAAAAAATTGTTGAAGACAGAATTTTAAAAATTCGCGAAATAAAAGAAAATTGACAATGTGTAAACGAAATTCGAAAAATAGCGAGAAAATTACACAATTGAGAGAAATAAATCAAAAAATTAAACAATAAATATTAAATTCAAACGAAATAATTTAAAAATTGAGAAAATTATAGGAATAACTGTTGGAAATAATTGAAAATTGAAAGACTGGGTTGAAAATCAAAGAAAATAATTGAAAATCGAAGAAAGTAATTAAAAAAAGAAGAAATAAATTGAAAATTTAAAAATTAAAATTTGAAAAAATAATTATTAATAGAAAAAAAAGGCGAAAATAATTGACAATTGTAAAGAAAATCCGAAAAAACAATTAGAAATTTAAGAAAATAATTAAAACTTGAAGAATGGAATTGAAATTTGAAGAATCTAATAGAAGATTGAAAAAAGCAACTGAAAAAAGACGAGAATTATTAATTTGAAAGAGAATTATTGCAAACTAAAAAATGAAATTAAAATTTGAAAAAAAATTGAGAATTGCAGAGAATATTTGAACAATTGAATTTAAAATTAAAGAAACTTATTAATAATCGAAAATAAAATTAACTAAATACGAGAATTTAAAAATATTAATGAAAACAATTAAAATTATAATAAAAAATTGAAGAAAGTAATTTAAAATTTCAGAAAAATCATTGAAAAAATATTTCAAAATGACGAAAATAATTGACAATAGAAAATAAATCGCAAACTGGCAAGAATAATAGAGAAAAGAGAAAAATAACAAAAAAATTGAAGAATAATTCTAAAATTTTTAAAGAATAAATGAAAATTGAAAAATTCGTAGGAAATAATTGAAAAATGACGAAAATAGTTGGGAATTGAAAACAAAATTCGAAAAATGGCTAGAATAATAAACAATTTGAAACAATAATTGAAAAAATAATTGAATAAATTAAACAATAAACATTAAATTTCATCTAAATAATTGAAAAATTAGGAAAATTATAGGAATAATTGTAAATTGAACAACTGAATTGAAAAAGGACAAAAAATTGAAATTGATGAAAATAATTGATAATTGTAGATGGTAATTGAAATTTAAAAAATATAATAAAAATGTTTAAAAAGTAATTTAAAAAAGAACATAATTATTAAATTCAGAATGAAATAATTATAAACTGAAGAATTGAATTGAAAATTAAAAAAAAAATAATTAAGAATTTAAAAAAATAACTATAGAATTCAACAGTTGAATTGACAATTTAAAAGAATTTTTATGATTATTGAAAGAAATTTTAAAAATCAGATAATTATAGAATATTGAAGAATTGATTGAAAATAGAAAAAAAATTGAAAATTGAAGAAAATAACTTAAATTTGAAGAGTGGAATTGAAGAATGGAATGATAATTTGTAGAATATAATTGAAGAATATAATTTTTAAAGAAAATAATTGAAACTTTAAAAGGAATTGAAATTTAAAGAGAATAGTGAGGAACTGAAGAAAATAGTTGTAAAAAAATTGAAGAATGAAGAAAATTGTTGAAACAAAATTTTAAAGCAATTTTTGTGATTGAAGAAATTAATTGAAAAATCCGAGAATTTTATAATATTGAAGAAAAAAAAGGGGAAATAATTAAAAATTGGGGAAAATAATTAAAATTGTAGAAATAAATTGTAAATTAAACAATTAAATTGAAGCTGTGTGATAATAATTGATAATTGTAGAAAAAATTACAAAATGACGAAAATAATTAAATAAAATGGAAAATAATTGTCAATTGATGAAGAATTCGATAAATTTTGAGATTAGTAGTCATCAGAAAGAAGTAATTTTAAAGATTAAAGAACAACTATAAGTTTGGTAAGTGTTTTAAAATCTACCAATTTTTTAAATTATAATTAATAATAAATAATTAACATTAAATTGTTTTTTAAGAATGAAAAATTTTGTGCAAAATAAATTCGAATGACATGAAGTTGTTCTTTACTTTAAAAAAAAATTCCTGTTCCACATTTTAACCTTTAAATTTATCTATAATTAACATAAAAAATCTTTTTTAAATGCTACAAATTAGCATGATCAAGTTATGGAGTTGTTAAATCTTTTAATGCTTAACATATTTATAAATTTTAAAAATCATAAAATGTGTTTATCAATTTTTCATTTCCAATGCTCAAAAAGGAATATTTCTGGGAAATAACTCAGATAACAAATGGAATTCTTTTAAAATAAAGAAATTAAGATTAGATATAGGTAATTTGTTTTCGTAGACTATTTTGTATAGTTTCATAAGTATAAATACAAGAATATTCATTATCTCATTATATTTCTTCAATTACTCTTAACGTCGACATCCACAAGGTGTTTTCAGTTCAGTAAAATAGTATTTGTAGTTCATTTAAAAAAGTGATTCTAAACTGTTTTAAATAATCTAGGAGTGTAGTTTATTGCATTGTTTATTTATATTAATTTAAATTGACATTTATTGGAACTGCTTTTAAAATGTCCTTCAAGAAAATCATATTATTCCTAGGACTAGTGTCTCTAGCAATATCAAATCATAGTAAGTACATAATTGAACTTTCTATAAATTAACAATTTAATAGTAATAAATTAATCAACTAATTTCATTTCATTAATTAATTTAATAAAACTCAATCCTCGGTATTTTTCAAAAAATAAGCTTACATGATTTATAACTTATGAGAATATAACGTACTTTTTACATTAAGTAATTACGAAAATCTATTTGATCTGTAAAAAAATTATTTTTAAAATTCTTTTTGGATCATTATCATCAAACACATATTTACTGATTTTTTTTCTAATTTCAACCCGAAATTACTCTTATTTTGATTTATTAGATAAAATAATCGTAAAAAAACAAACATTTTTAAAAAATAATTTTGCCTTATTGTTAAATTTTTTATGCATATCATTTTTAATATTTCCCTATTATAATTCATATTGCTTTCATGCTACACAAAACAATCTAAATACTCATTTTTATAAATTAAAAAGCAAAATTAAGATAATTTATTTCATCATTGCTGCATCTACTCTATTTAAGGTAGTATTATACTTTGTAAGCAGTCAAAGATGACTTTAAAAAACAATTTTTTTTCTCGGTGATAATTTTATTTAAAGCAATGAAACTTTTTGTAGCATATTATTGACATTTTTGACTGTGAAGAATAAAAAAAAATTATTTTACTGAGCCTGTTTCATCACTAGAGGGCGTTAAAGTGAAGATAAAAAAAACGATAAATCGGCGGACCAGCTACAGCTTTACAGAAACATCCGATCTGAAAAAACCAAAAGTGATTTTAAAGCTGATACATGCGGTTAAGCATCCCCCCTAACCCCGATAAAAAATATTAAAAAATAAAAAAATGGCGCCAACTTAAAAAAAATCACAAAAGATGGATATTTTTTTGTCATTTTTGAGTCGCTAATAGAAAAAAAAAGTAGATAATAGGATTTAGAGGGGATGCCTAAAGGATTTCATAACGAAAAAATTGATCCAAGATTTTTTTTAAAATCGATTAAAAAGAACTCGAGTTATGCTGTCCGCCAATTTAAAAAACATGGTTTCGAGAAAACGCGTTTAAAGTTTTATGTATAATGAACCGAAGTGCATATGTATATTACATGTGTACCTATAAATTTCTTATTTCTTTGAATTTTAGTCTGCAATTTGGAAATTTTATAATCTTCAGGTAATGTAGATCACAAAAATAAAATAATAGAAAATCGATTTTTTGATCGATGCAAACTATAATACTACCTTAAAATAATTTCAAATTGTCCACTTTCCGAAAAATTAATACAAATTAAATGTTCGGTATAGCAGTCCAATTGGTAATTAATGTTTCTTATTAAATTGTATCATTGTTTTAATTTTTATTTAGATATTCTTGCGACGCCCGCAGACACAACGAGTAATAGTTCAACGCCACTAGATGTTGCTTCAAATTCAACAAAACTATCCGGTGAAAATAAACCGAATTCTACTGAAGCTGTTACTTCTAAAAATCCACTGAATTCTACTCAAACGGCTACTACTCAAAATCCACTGAATTCTACTCAAACAGCTACTACTCAAAATCCACTGAATACTACTCAAACGGCTACTACTCAAAATCCACTGAATTCTACTCAAACGGCTACTACTCAAAATCCACTAAATTCTACTCAAACGAATACTACTCAAAATCCAAAAGAAGAAGATGGAAATTCTGATGAAGGAAGTAGTTGGGGTTATATAGTCTTAGCGATCATAGTTATTCTAATTATTGTAGCTGTTGCTTACGTAGTTTATCGTAGAAGGCGTTAAGATGCCTTATGGTTCGTCTTATAGGTACATTTTAGCCATGGTTCTATTTTTAATTAATCTGAAATTATTGGATAGTTTATGATAAAAATTTATAAAATTGCCTATAATATCATCTGGAATATTTGTCTGTCTGAAGAATGTTTGCATTTTGACTAAAAATAAAGTTCGTCAAGATATGACTTTCGAGAATTTTATAATATTAATTTTTAGGTAAGAATCAAACAGTGCTTTCTAAGTATTATACAAAGTTTCGTGAAAAAAAATTCATTACGCAAGTATGCCCTTTATATGAATTATTATAATAATTCATACGTATGTTAATATTTAAATTTGAACCATTGCGCATAATATTGCACGGAAAATAAGTTATGCTTTATATTGCAAAACTTTATATCAGAAAATGCCATTTTATGAAATCTCTAATTCAGAGATATGTTCATTTAACAAACTAGAAATATATAAAAAAGGTTATGCTAAAACATATTTTATTATTCGGAAAAGTTTAAAAATGTTTAGTTTTTGGGATATAATGAAGATTTGACTAAATTTAGAACGATTTTTTTTTATTAATAAATTTGCTCTAAAAAGATAATTATTTTTGTCGGATACTTTTAAACAAAACGTTTTACTATTTCTTTTAAATTTTAAAACACATACATTTTAAGTAATCCGTTTGCTCTAAATTGCAATAAGAACTTAAATTTTATTCATAATGGGCTATGTATAAAATGAGGAATTATACAATGTATAACATTAAATTATTTTATTTCTTATTCTAATAACAATATTCAAATGTTTTACCAAAGAATTGAAAAAATAGATAAAAAGCATAATAATTGTGAATGTTGCTGCGATGCATTGGCTGAGTCAGTCATTTGCTTTTTTTATTGTATATTTTCCATATATCACAGAAATAGAGAATTCTAATATTGTTTTTAGGCATAAGAATATGTGTTCTTTACAATACTTATATTTTAATCTAATATAAATCCATATTTTAATTTTAAAGATTTTATTAGGTACATCTTACTTTTGTTTTTAGAGATAATTTATGCTTGAATCTCATATTAAATGTCAAATTTGGATATTAATTTTTGTCCGTGTGATTTCAATCAACGTAGATTCGCCGAAAAAACTGTGAAATTTTACTCATTCAACTATTGCCAAAAATTGTTATAAACTTGGTAAAAAATCATTTATTTATAATGTAAAATAAAATATTTTTCAACAATATTTAACCTGTAAGTACATAATAGTTATTTATGACACAAGGACCTGAAATGGCACTTTATAGTACGAGTAAGTATCGTAATACGAGCCTAAGTCCAATCGCAGCCGAGGCGAAGTAGAGGTGGTGACGAGGCTTCATTGAACGTAGCCGAGGCGAAGCCGAGGTGAAGTGAAGATATGAAGCCGAGGCTCCACCGAAAAGTAGCCGAGGCTCTGATGTGGCTGTGGCGAGTTGTACGATACACGAGAACTTAAGTGCCGAAAGGGTCCAAGTGTCATATAACATTTTTTATCACACAAAAAACTGAGAATTCGAACCTAGGAAGAGGTGGTTATCGTAAAAAACGGCCTCAGGGGGCATTTCTAGGTGGGAGTAGGTCGACAGACTTAGAAATGCCCTCGGAGGGCGGCGAAACCCGTGAACAGCCGTGACGTTTGGGCCAGTTTGGGCAGCTGTACCATAAAGTAAAGGTCAGCTGACCAGCATCAGCCAATCAGATTGCGAGTTCATTTACTTTACGGCCTAGGCCGTGAAATGAGCTCTTAAAGGTTTCCAAACAAGCCGTAAAATCTAACTTTTGATGTAAGTGTGATAAAAAGATTATTTTAAAAAACATTGTACATTTCTAAAATAACCAACTGTTGCTAATCTCATATTCTTTTATGGTGGATTTCACGTGAAATGTCCAGCCCCAAAAATGAAATATGTCCAATCAATTGCAAATTTTTGTTATGAGTTGTCCTATGGGATAGTAATTTATCCTATAAATATTTTGGGATTTCTTCAAAAATTTGGGGTGTGGGAGGGGGTAAAAGATTTGAGTTGTTTAGTAACACGCTCTTTCTTTTATATTTATTCTGCTTTAATGAATAGATAAAAAAATTTTATGGGACATGATTTTTGTAGATTTTTGCTTAAACTTTCGATTAGCAATGTCCATTTTAGTTGTTTTTTATAATTTTACCTTGATTTTTCAAAATTAAAAACAAATTTGAGTTTTTCTCAAAGTTGGGTATTTTTAATTTTTTTAAAAATATTTTCAAACGAAAGCTGAGATTTTTTCCGATGAAAATCATAAGTTTCAAAAATGCGTTTTTTTTTGTTTTCGAGAAATTAAATGATGAACACCGCGCGAAGTCGCGCCGCATCGACTGGACGCCGCGTCGACGTAAGCCCTTACCGCGGTACAGCTTCAATCACCATTTTTTATTAGATGTTAGAGTATCTACTTTCAGAAACAATTTTTACCATTTTTTATTCAACTTTTCTTTGCATGTTATAGGGTTAAGACTTTCTTAAAGTAAAAAAAAAACTTTTAATTTTTTTTTATATTTGTTTAGTTTTTAATACTAAAAAAAAAATTTCTGTTCTTGAATTATAAAAGGTATTTTTCGTATTACGGTGCAATATTGCTGCAATCTTACACCGCAAGATTTAGTATTTGACACGATTGCACCTTGCCGCAATATTATATGTCAATACTGCAAATCTTGCACGGCAACATTGACCCTAAATTGCAGCAAGGTTACGTGCTAATTAGGTTTATTTTTGTACTCGTTCACACAGTTTCCATTTCTTTAAAATTTACGCTTAAAAAATGAATATTTAAAACATTTGGATAAAATAACAACAACAAAAACAGATTAGTAACTTATTATTTATAATTAAATAATTGATTATTGATCATAAAAATAGCCATTTACATTTTTAATAAAATAAAAAAACTATTCACCCACAAAATCTATATTGCTTTCTTATAGAGAAAGTACTGTTTTACCCTCAAATCCTCGATTGCGATTTTTTGACAGTCGAAAATGATGTTTAGAAAAAATGTTCGTGTGTTAACATTACGTTTAGCCCAAAATCTCGTAAACCGTAATAGCTAAAAGCGTCTTTTATTTTACGAAATTAAAGGTTTCTCAAGGGGAAAATTTTTGACATATGTTTGAACCCGATCGATCAGTTCTAACTATCTTTTATTCACGTTTTAAAGTTTTGGAAAAAATCGTTTTTTTTGGGGAAATTTCACAATTTTTCTTTTTAAAGTTATAATGTAAATATTTTATTCTTTTTATTTTTTTAAAACAGTTTTGTTTATTGCGTTTTAGTTTTCCCGATGAAGCTTCCTCCTATCAGGAAGCAATGTGTTCAAAAAATAAAAATAATAAATATGTACAAGAAATAAATACTTGAGGTAGAAATAAAAAATTGGAAATCCGTAAACAAAAGAAAATAAGGAAAATACCATAACCTCAGAAACATAACCTTACTTCCCTATGCACTGTGAACAATGCGATATAAACACTGGAAACATGTGCAAATACACTATGATTAGTAAATTAAAATGTGTTTACCTATTTATAAATCAACATGAGGGAATGACGTGAAGAAATGTATTTTTTAAAAATCTCATTGATAAATTAGTTTTAACAAAATATCCTTTCTACAAACGTTCGCTGCAGTATAGGTTGTCAATAACAATGTTGCAATTTTTCAAAAAACTTAAGGTGGAACTTGGTAGGCATTAAAACTTTGCTGCAATCACACTGTTTCAAAGCGGTGAGGGAATGATAAGTTTTTCAAGGACAAATTTTGAAGTATATTTAAAAATACTTCCATTCGCTGTTTTTAAATTATAAACTCGTGTAGATACAGTTAATACTATCTTATATAAATAAAAAATAAAATAACAAACAATTAGTAAGGAATTTTACGTTTTAAGTTAATGATTCTCTTCGAATTCAGCAGTTGGGACATAGTGAGGGAATGATTTTCAGGGTACTCTCTTGGACATATCTTCTTTGTTTATCATATAAGAAATAAATTTGTTTCAGAAATTTGTACATCTAGTATAGTAGTATTATTAAAAAAAATAACTTTTCATAACCAACAATCCTGATTTTCAGAAATCATTAAGGACATCAATTTCGATTTTTTTCTGGAATCAGCCAATTATATTTTAGGATTTTCTCTAATTTTCCTCTTATTACACAAATTATTTATCTAAGATAATTTTCACAATTTTGTTATTATAACATTCAGTAAATAAATGTCTATTTTTTTGTGAACTTCATTATTCTTTCCCAAAATTTATGATTTTCTTTTATTGTTTAAAATTGATTTTGAAAATGCTTTAAGTCTATTATTATTATTAAACTATTTTTGGTTTGATTTTCCTAATCAAACTTTTAGCTAAATTTGTTATTTTTCAGCCGTAAATTGTAATTAAAAAAAAGCAAGTGTCAAGAAAAAATGGCGTTTTTAATGTATGTTTTAAACGTTTTTATTTCAGAAAAAAAAACATTTAACATTTAAAAATCTGCCAATTTTTGTGACTTTTAAAAAACTATTTTTTAGAAATCTACTTAAAAAATATTAACGAAAATTACCATAATTATTTATTTGTGCACTTCAATCAGGTTTTTACTAGAAAGAAGACGAATACATATTTACTTTGTTATTGAATAATTTCATTTTGAAATTTGAAATTTATCCTTAAAACACACATTTTTTAAATTACAGAACTTATTTCTGGATGCATTTAAAAAAATTAACACTTTCCACATATCTAAGTTTTTATAAAATCTACAACATATTAAATTTTTGCGAAGGTAAGTTGTCCAGTTTATGAATTATTTAGGTTTAAAATTTAATGAAAAAAAGGTTATTTTTTATATTTTATAATACACTTTGAAGTTTGACAATCTATTATTGATCTTAAATTGAAAATTATTATTTTCAATTTTATTTTTTTTTATTATCTTAAATTATTATTTATATCTTGTCAATTTATAACGGCTAATATTAATAAAAAAAATTCTAAATTTATATTTTTACAATTTTTTGAAGTAGGACCAAAGTGGTGTAAGAAAATATTAATAAAATATATAAAATTTACTGACTGGTAGATTAATTTTTGTTAAATCTCAATTTATTATTAAGAAATGCAAATTGTGCATATTTTTAGTCTCTAATTTTATTATTTACTCATAGAAAAAGTAATTAATTTTTATTAATTAATAATTTTCCATTTTAACTTCCACTTTATTACAATAATTAATTTATAAAAATGATTGAAAAGCAGATGTACTTTTTTTTGTTAATTGTATTTTAGTTTCTAATAATTAATAAAATCAAAAACTAATGATAAGAAACATTTTTAATTTAAAATGATAATTTTTTAAAATAATTAGAAAAAAAATTGTATTTATTCTTAATTCTATATTTTTCTCTCTGTTAGTTATAATAATTTAATAAACCTTAACAATTATGAATGAAAATAATTATGAATTTGAATATAATCATAAATAAAATACAAAATTTTAAATATGTACTAGTAGTATTACATAAATTATAAATAATTAATAATTAGAACAATTTAACCTAAATTTCAAAAGAACTTTATTATTTTCATATAGTTCGTCGAAAGGTTGAATAAAGGTTGTTTCCGTTTCTCCCAATTCTCATTACAAAAAATACCGACAGAACAACGCATATCAACGAATTATATATTGAAAACTAAGTTAGTTAATGTTTTGATAAATAGGTTTAATTAATCGTTATAAACTGACAAAATATAAATAATAATTTTGAATTTAAAATCAATAATCAATTGTCAAACTTCAGAGTGTATTTTAAAATATAAAAAATAACCTTTTTTCATTAAATTTTCAACTTAAAAGTAATTCATAAACTAGACAACTTACCTTCATGAAAACTTTATATGTTGTAGAGTTTATAAAAACTTAGATATGTGGATAGTGTTAATTTTTTTAATTCATCCAGAAAAAAGGTTGCGTAAGTTGAACAATATGTGTTTTGGGGTTAAATTTGAAATTTCGAAATGAAATTATTCAATAACAAAATAAATATTCGTCTTCTTTCTAGTAAAAATCTGATTAAAGTGCACAAATAAATAATTATGGTAATTTTCGTTAATATTTTTCAAATAGATTTCTAAAAAATAGAATTTTAAAAGTAACAAAATTGACAGATTTTTTATCAACTTTAAGTTAATTTTATTAATATTATTTTTCATTTTACACAAAATTATATTAAAGACGCTTATAACCTCAAGCGGTTTTCATTCTATCGGACCATGATAGACAATATTTTTTTAATTTTATTTCTTCTTATAATTTGGTTTCTAAATATTATTTTCTAGTTAAAATCATTACACAAAAAAATTTTATTAAAAAAAAATTTTTCCGTTGAAAATTTCCAGCTATTAAAATTTTTTCTTCCTGATTATGTCAAAAAAGTGAAGAAATACTACCCTTGAATAACATTTTCTTAACAACGGTACGGTAAATTAATTAAATATTGTTGTAAAAGTTGTATTCTATTACAGTTTAAAATATATTAGTTTTTTTTAAAAATGTGTAGAACCGCGTTTCTTTAATTAATTAAAATGTAGTCATTTTGCGCGTTTTGCTACTGTTTCCATGTAAAAGTTCCAACTTTATAAATTTATATCTTAAAAACGTAACGGTAAAATTCAATAAAATTGTAACAGTACATGTAAAGTAAGGCATTTAATATGTCATTAAAATTTTATAAAAATCTGTAGAAATTGCTTTTTTTTTTAAAAAAAATCCTTAATAAAAATAAATATTTGGATACTGATTAACGTATTTTCTTTATAGCACACGAATTAAATATTTTTTTCTGAATTAAAAGCGTGTAAAACATGCATTAAAAACGCCATTTTTTCTTGACACTTGCTCCTTTTATTACAATTTATGGCTGAAAAATAAAAAAATTTGCTAAAACAACTTCAGAAGTTGAATTTAGATACTTCAATAATACATATAATATAGGTTTCAAAATTTTTTTAAATATTTCAGCGACCACCTTTGGTCGAAAGTCAGTGGTTTGACCCTATTAAAAATTATTTTGTTTAAACAAATTAAAATTATTTGAACAAATTAAAACTGTTTAAAGAAATTTTAATTGTTTATGCAAATTAAGATAGTTTAAACACCGCATAAATTTCCATAAATTTCCAAAATCAAAATTTTAAATCGTGGTTTGTGCCTTACACATTTTTATAAATTAACGCGAAAATTCCCATAAATTATCGCATAAATTCCGTAAATTAACAATTGTTCAAACAATTGTTTAAACAAATTAAAATTATTTAAACAAATTAAAATTGCTGAAACAAATCAAAATTGTTTTAACAAATCAAAATTGTTTAAACAAATTAGAATAGTATAAACAAATTAAAATTCTTTAATCGCATTTAAATTGTTGAAACAAATTAAAAGTTGTAAAGAAATTTTAAATTATCTAAACAAATTAAAATTGGGGTGTGCTTCCGAATAGCGCGGACCTCCGATTTTGTTGCCACTAGGTATACCTACGTATTTTGGTGCGCTGATTACGAAAATAATAGTGAAAATTGGCGACTAGCTCATTTTCATGGTAAAAAAGAGGTATAAAAAATCATGAAAAATGTGGTTTTTTGCATTTATCTCTTTAAATATTGCAAATATAAAAAAAAGTTTCATACAAAAAATGTAGACCTCATCAAAATACACATTTTATGTATAATGCATTTTTTACTAAAATCAATTAGTTTACGAACTAATTGCAAAAAACATAAATCACCATAAATGTGACTATAAATAGCTACATTATACCAATATTTTACTACCTACAGCCGTAATTACGTTATTAAATTACGTAACATTACATCCATTATGTGCTATCAGTACTATTACGTAATAACGTAAAATTACGTATTTACGTTGAGTTACGTACACTTATGTAATAACGTAAAATTACGTATCTTACGTAATTTTATGCACTAATTACGAAAATCATTTTTAAAAAATTTACAACTTCATCATTTTTACGATTCATACTATAAAAACCAAAAAAAACTATTCGTTTTCCGACCGTTGTCTATATTCCACGTTCAGTGGGCACCCCAATCCCCCGGTATTTTGTATTTCGGGGGGCGAAGCCCCCCAAATTGTCAATTTCAATATTTTTACAATAAACACTATAAAAATTAACAAAACTATTGGTTTTCCACCGTTGTCTATATTCCACGTTCAGTGGGCACCCCAAACCCCCGGTATTTTGTATTTTGGGGGGCGAAGCCCCCCAAATTGTCAATTTCAACATTTTTACAATAAACACTATAAAAATTAACAAAACTATTGGTTTTCCACCGTTGTCTATATTCCACGTTCAGTGGGCACCCCAAACCCCCGGTATTTTGTATTTTGGGGGGCGAAGCCCCCCAAATTGTCAATTTCAACATTTTTACGATAAATACTATAAAAATTAACAAAACTTTTGTATGAAACAATTTTTCATATTTTCAATATTTACAGAGTAAAAAGCAAAAAACCATAATTTTAATGGTTTTTTATGGTTTTTACCATGAAAATGAGCTAGTCGCCAATTTTCACTATTATTTTCGTAATCAGCGCACCAAAATACGTATAGGTATACCTAGTGGCAACAAAATCGGAGGTCCGCGCTATTCGGAAGTATATCCGTTCTGTGTTGTCTTTGAACACAATACAAATTATCAGTGAGCGAAGTTTTAAGTCAGACCACAATACGATGCACAACACAAAACGATATTTTATTCCGTCACCATCCCTCTCATAAATATTTTCCATTCTTTGAAATCGTTTGATTTTCATCTTGTAACTTCTAATTTTTAAAAATTCATTTTTTAAATAATTTCTTAATTTTTTTAGATTTTTCAAGATTTTTATACTTTTATCTCGACTTTTATTTTATTTTATGTAGGGGAGAGTGGCCATCAACGTACCGGGGTTTTTTCAAGGTCATATTATTTATTCTATTTCACTAATTTCAATCACTTCTTTGCATCAATATAAAACTACAACACTTCTCTAGGTAATGCACACATATTATACCCGATTTATTTTGATTAAATAATAAAATTTAGGATTTTTCTAAACTAACAAGCTATTTTCATTTTCAACAACCTGGGTACACAATGAACCACCTCTATAAAAACACTAAAAATATTCAACAATAATAATATTGCATTTTCATTTTGTAAAAAAACTTATTTTCTATCAAATACTATAAAAAATTATTACTTAACACTTTTTAATTTATAATGTATAACATAAATATACCTCAAATTTAAGTTAACTAGCTAAAATGGCATTTTAGTTTTGCTATGTTGAGAAGAGTACTGATAACAATCGCTGTCACATGCTGTACGCATGCCTAGTTTTATAATCAGGCATACCACTCTGGAAATCGAAAATACACTGAAATTCCAGGTGGTTCATTGTTCCCTGGTACATTGAATCAACATGACATTTGCAACAAAAATGGTTTTTATAACTTAATGCAATATTTCAAAATCTTTTTCTCATTAGAATATTGTAGTTCAGGCCCGATACAAAATAAATCGTAAGTTCATTTATTTTTAAATTGCCTTATTTCAATTAAAAAACGTGTTTGTATTTTAGGTAAATTTTTTCTTCAGAGCATCAAAAACAGTTTTTTTCAGTTTTCTCTATAAAAAATAAATCCACATGTCTCAAATTTATGGACGTAGTGTGTTTATGCAAACTTCATTTATATTTAAAATTAGGAGAATTTTTATTTAAGTGTTTCTGAGAAAATTGAAATGGTTCATTCAAAAAACTGGTACATTGATGGCCACTCTCCCCTACATAAAATCTTCTATGCCTTAAAATTATTTTTTTTAAATACCATTTTAAGTTTACTAATGTCCCACTGAGAGGAAGTAAATCATTAATGAAACATCGCATTGTTAATCATAAACTACCAAATATTTTTATAATGATTACATTAATTATTTGTTAAATGCAGGTGACCCATTAATTCTTTCTCCGTGAAAGAAAACTGTGAAATCTTTGTTAAATATTCAACCAGCTATTAATGGTTTAGTACAAAATATTTATTATTATAAACACAAAATAAGTCAAATCGTAGTTTAAATGTAGATAACAAATGAAGTTCTTTTACAATAAAGAAATTGAGATTAAATCTAGGTAATGTGCTTTCGTAGACTATTTTGTAATTTGAGAAGTATATATACACACGTATATTTATTACCCCATTTTGTTTTTTAAATTACTCTTCGGGTCGACATCAACAGTGTTTTTCTGTGCAGTAAAATAATATTCGTAGTTGATGTAAAAAAATGATTTTTAACTGTTTTAAATAATTTAAGAGTGTAGTTTATTGCTTTCTTTATTTATATTAATTTACGTTGACATTTTTTAAATTATTCTTAAAATGTCCTTCAAGAAAATCACGTTCTTCCTAGGATTGATTGTTTTAGTAATATCAAATCATGGTAAGTACAGAAATTAACTACGTATGGATTAGCAATTGTACAGTAATAAATAAATTAAGTAATTGTAAAATATAATAAAATTCAACTATTCTGTGAAAAGGGACGTAAAAAACCTCGAGGCAAAAATAAAAAAATAAGGACCTTAATTCATTTCATAATCAGTGCAACTATCCTATTTGTACATAATTTCAAATTGACCACTTACCGAAAAATTAAAACAAATTATATATTCAGTGTAATAATGCAATTATTGGTAATCTATGTTTCTTACTAAATATTATCTTTATTTTAATTTTTATTTAGATATTCTAGCAAAGCCTGCAGGGGAAGTCTCGGACCAAACGAGTAGTTCTACAAAATCAACGGAAGAAGACCAACAGACAGCAAGAGAGGAACTTGAAAAACCAACGGAAGAACCCCAACAGACAACAACAGAAGAACTTGAAAAAACAACGGAAGTAACACAACAGACAACAACAGAAGAACTTGAAAAAACAACGGAAGTAACACAACAGACAACAACAGAGGAACTTAAGAAACCAACGGAAGAACCCCAACAGTCAACAACAGAGGCACTTAAAAACTCAACGGAAAAACCCCAACAGTCAACAACAGAGGAACTTAAGAAACCAACGGAAGAACCCCAGCAGTCAACAACAGAGAAAGTTAAAAAATCAACGGAAGAAACCCAACAGTCTACAGAGGAGCCTAAAAAATCAACGGATGCACCTAAAAATTCAACAGAACCAACAAATGAAGATCAAAATTCTTCTGGAGGGAGTTATTTTGGATATATCACAGGAGGGATCATAGTAGTTTTAATTATTGTAGCTATAATTGGCTACGTAGTTCATGAGTGGTAGTCTGGTATAGTAAAGTTAAAGACCTGGGATGTTGACTTTCGCCCCTTAACAAGGAATGGTAAAAAAATTGACGTTCAGAAATTTGGGATGATCTAACCTTAAATTAGACAAAGTTTCTAAAACTCGAATTTTTTTTAATTTTCATCAAATTGCAATTTTTAATTACTCATTTTGAGAAAAATAAAATTGTTCTCACTCCCCCTGTAAGATATTACGTTAAAATATGACTTTTCTATTTCCAAAATTAAAATAATGCATTTAAACGAACTTTTTTCAGACTGTCTGAACCATTCCTCGTTAATCTCAGATACAATAATTTAACCATGGTCGTGTTTTTAATTAAAATTAAATTACTGAATAAGATTTTGTGACAAAAATTTGTAAAATTATCTAAAATATCATCTGGAATATGTGATGCCTGTGTGAAGCTTGTTTAGATATTTTGCGTGAAAAATAAGTTTGTCAAAGATATTCTGATTTTCGAAAAAGTTTGTAAAAAATAAAATTTTTCAGGTAGGAAATAAATGCAGACCAAATAGTAGTTAAACATTAGTATTAGTAACATTTTCTTCTTCCATTATGTTTTCAATAAAAGAACTATTTTTCGATAGTTGGAAGATCAGTATAAAAAAAATAGAAACACTACTTTTTTAAAAGGTATGACGACGTTTCGGAGGCTTGGTTTGTAAAAAAGTAGTGTTTCTATTTTTTTATCCTGATCTTCCAACTATCGAAAAATAGTGCTTTTATTTAAACATTAGTAGTTCAACTTACTACTTTAAGTAGTTAAATTTCAAAGACAACTACAAAATCTCATTATACCAACTACTTTATAAGTAGAAACAACTACTTTCGTAGTTATTTTAACTACTTTTTCAAAGTCAATGTAACTTTTTAAATTCAATTGAGGACCTGTTGAACTACTCCGCGTAGTTAAAAAGTAGTCAAGTTTACTACTTTTGTTTGAGTGTATAATATTAGTACGTATTACACGTCATAGGGAGTCAATTTTTAATTTTTATACGAATTGCGCATATTTATAGCAATTGAAAAGAAAAAAAAATATTTTTTTTGTGAATTATACATTGTAAATTTCTAAAATAACCAACTGTTGCTAATCTCAATTCTTTTATAGACTTTCCAAAAATAAACATTACATTTTTCTCAGTTTTTGATTACAGTTTACTTTAAATACGGAAATTCATATTTCTATTAAAATTTCATATTTTTCTTCGTCATTTATTTTCCGAGCATAACAATATTGCTTTACTATTGCATCGACCGAAAAAACGATTTTCTAATTCTAAGGATAACATTCTTATACAAATTTTCTTAATACTATTCTTATGCAAAGAAAATCATTTCCTTTGAGAAATTTTCTTAAAAAGTTTTTTGAACTAAGAAATAAAAATCTCATTCTAAGAAAAATATTTTCTATAAATGGGTGGGGGGGGGGGAAGAGAAATAAATCAATGTTAAATTAAAGAGTTTCTTAATTAGCGTAATTTATTTGATTTCGAGTAAATTTTCGAAATTTATAAACAAATAATCAAAATAATAAAAAATTTGTGAAAATATTTACAAATTAAGAAAAAGAAATAATTAAACATTGACAAACATGATTGAAATTTGAGAAAAATAATTGAAAAACGATTAAAACATTGAAAAGTGGATACAATAAGTTAGATTTGAGATAATGAATGAAAATTTAGGATATTAATTGAAAAATAATTGATATATCTAATTAAAAGGTGGACAAAATAATTGCAAACAGATAAAAGAAAATGAAAATTGAAAAAAATAATTTAAAAATGAAATACATAATTGAAAATTTAGGAATTTAATTGAGGAATAGTAAAAATAATTAGAAATTGAAGAAATTGATTGCAAATTATAACAATAATAATTGAAAATTGAAAAAAATGACTTAAATTTAAGAAAAATATTTTTAAATCTAGGAAATTAATAGAAGCATATTGAAAATAGTTAAAAATTCGAGAAAATATTTGCAAAGTATGTAATAAAAATAATAAAAATTGAAGAACATAATTTTAATTAGTGAAAAATAATTGAAAAAACTACAACATACATTTGTAATAAAAGAAAATTATTGCGGATTGATAAAAGTAATTAGGAATTGAAAAAATAACTGGAATTTGAGATAAATAATAAAAAACATAGAGAATTTATTAAAAAATAATTGAAAGTAACAAACAATAATTGAAAAATTATAGAAATAATTAAAAATTAAGGAATTTAATACAAATTTGTATAACTAATTGAAAAAATTACAGAATATATTTGCGATAAACAAGACTATTTGGAAAATTATAAAAATAATTGGGAGTTAAAGATAATTATGTAAATTTAAGAAAAAAATTGAGAAAATTACAAAATCTATTTGATTTAAAAGAAAGTGATTAAAAATCGAAGAACATCATTTTAAATACTTGAAAACCACATTTAAAATTTAAAAACAATAAATAAAAATGTAATAAAACTTGATGAAGCATGAAAAATGTTTTTCAATATTGAAAATTATTAGGAAAAAGATTATGGAAAACGATGAAAATAGTGAACCTGAGAATTAAATTAACAAATTTGATGAGTTGTGTCGTTCCATTATTTAAGATTACAAATTGTCATGAATAATTCGATATTGAAGAAATTAATTGTAATTTGAAAAAAAAAATACAATTTAAAAACAAAAATCATATTTTGTACAAATAAAAGGAAAAATGTCAAAAGAAATTGACAGTTAATTAATAAAATAATAAAACTACTTTGATATTGAAGGTAATAATTAAAACTGAAAAAGTTTAATTTGATAAAATTAAAGAAAATTATTGAGATTGCGGAAATTTAGAATTTAAAATTTAGGGGTAAAATTGAAAAATAATGAAAGTCTTTGAAGAAAATTTTTAAAAAATGATAAAAATAGTTAGAATTTGTAGATATTAATTGCAATTTTTGAAAAATAATTTTAAAAATACAGAACATTTGTAAAGTAAAAGAAAGTACTTTATATTACAAAATGATTTCAAGAATTTTAAATTCAGGAAAATAATTACAATGCATTTTAGAAATAATCGAAAATATTTTGAAAAAAATAATGGAAATTTAAGATAAATAATTAAAATTTTCGGAATTAATCAACAAATATTCAAAATAATATAAAAATTGTGAAGATCATTGCAAATGGAAAAAAATAATTAAAAATTGAAGAAAATTATTAAAATTTGAGAAAAATATTTTAAAATCTAGGAAATTAATTAAAGAATAATTAAAGTAATAGAAAATTCGAGAAATTATTTGCAAAGTAATCAAAATAATTAAAAAATTATGAGTATAATTGTAAATTCAAAAATTAACTAGAATTTGAGATAAATACTAAAAAATTAGAAAAGTAATCAAACAATAAGTGTATTAAAAAAATAAATGATAGAAATAATTGTAAATTGAAGAAAATAATAAAAATGTGTAAAACAGATAAACAAGACTACAATTACAATTATATATTATAATTTTTTATCATTTTCAAGAATTTTCTTCTTTTTCTAATGATTTTAATTATTTTTTTATTTTTCCCCTAAATTTCAAATTCGAATTTCAGCAAGTTTCAATTATTTTTTTTTAATTTTTTCAAAAATAAACTTTTGCATTTTTAATTATTTCCTTCAATACCAAATTAGTTTAATTATTTATTAATTAATTTTCAATTTCTTTCGTCATTTTTCAATTATTTTTCCAAAATAAGATTTTTTTTTAAATTTTGATCTTTTTCTTCAAATTGTAAATACATTTATCCACATTCTTATTAAGAAATTTATTTTTTGGCTTTTTTCAAATTTTAATATTTTTCTTCAATGATAAAATGGTAATTTTCTTATTTTGCCTTCTCTTTTTAATGTTTTAATCATTCTTCAATTATTTTTCTCAAATTTCAATTACTTCGTCACTTTTTAATTATTTTTTTTCATTTGAAGTTTTTCATAATCACAATTTTTATATTATTTTGAATATTTGTTGATTAATTCCATAAAATTTTAATTATTTATCTCAAATTTCTATTGTTTTCTTCAATAAATATTCGATTATTTCTATAATATTGTAATTATTTTCCTGAATTAAAAACTCTTGAAATCATTTTGTAATAAGGTAGGTACCTACTTTCTTTTACTTTACAAATGTTTTGTATTTTTTAAAATTATTTTTCTAAAAATACAGGTAATATCTACAAATTTCAACTATTTTTATCATTTTTCAAAAATTTTCTTCAATTTCTAATGATTTTAATTATTTTTTAATTTTTCCCCTAAATTTTAAATTCAAAATTTCAGCAAGTTTTAATTATTTTCTTGAATGTTTTCAAATAGAACTTTTGTATTTTCAATTATTTTCTTCAATATCAAATTAGTTTCATTATTTATTAATTAATTTTCAATGTATTTCGTCATTTTTTAATTATTTTTGCAAAATATGATTTTTTTTTAATTTTCATTTTTTTCTTCAAATTGTAAATTCATTTATCCACATTCTTATTAAGAAATTCTTTTTTTGCCTTTCTCTCTTGCTTTTAATATTCTTAAATATTAAGACTATTAAAAAATTATTATTTTTTTTATTTTTCCTCCTGTTTTTACTTGATAAAAAAAATACGTTTCATTTATTCAATACTTGCGTTACATATGTGTATATTTATTAATTAATATGCGATACTTCAAGTCAAAAGTTCATATTTTGTAAAATAGCTTTACTTACGAACTATTTAGTAATTTAAAAATTATTATCGTCTTGCTAAAGAACATTTATTTTTACAAACACACGAATAATGGAAATCGAAGCTTAAAATGTAGATAACAATTAAAATAGCGTTAGACTAAAAAGTGGGGATTGGGGTAATTAGCTTTTGAAGACCATTCCGTAATTACTTAGGTATATGCATGACTAACTCTTCAGTTTTCTTAAAACTGTCAAATGGATAGTTTTTTTTTTCAATCCAGTGAAATTTTCAATTAATTTAAAAAAGTAGTTATAAACTGTGTTCTATTGAGCACGTGTATTTTTACAAGATTTATATTAATTTAAGATTTATTGCGTGAAATCTGTTTTTAATATGTCTTTCAAAAAGCACATACTAGTCTTAGGATTGATTGCTATAGCCTTGGCGCAGAAGGGTAAGTTATTAAAAAAATCTAAATTAGTATAACAGTAATAAATTTAAAAAATATAAAAAATAATGTTGTTATTAAGAAATAAATTGGGTTTGTTGGATTAAAGGTAGAAAAGTAAATTTTAATTATAAAAAAAATAAAAAGAGCAATAAATAAATAATAAAATAAACGAAAAATAAAATAATTATAAGTGGCAAAATTAAAATTAAACATTCAAGAACATACAAAAATTCTAAAGTTCCTGCACTAATAACATTAGTTTAACAAATTTTACTTAGGTAAATTTACGATTTACATAAAAAGTGAAATATTCAAACAATATTGACCTTCGAACAACACATGTTTAAAAAAAATACAAAATATCTGTTTTTTAGTATTATATTTGTAAAAAGTAAGTTTTAAATGTTGCCTTTTTTACACAAACCTCGACTTCTTTAAAATTCATCTATTTTCTCTTAAATAGAAGATCTATTAGTAAATTCTAATAAATAAAAATTTCAGTTTCCATTTTTTCTTCTTTCCTCGATTTGTAAAAACCCTGAAAAAATGTATTTGAGAATAACCCGCTGCGCAGTAATTTTTGAATATTTTTTCCGGGCTCATACTATTACGTACTCGCTCAACGAAGGCTTTCAAGTTTATTTTATCTACATAATTACAGAAAAGAATGTAGACGTATGTGTATTATCGCCAACAATTTTTTAAGTACAATAAATCTATCGATATAAAAATTAAAAGAAATTTACCGATTGTTTTGTTAATTGTAAGATATTTTATAAAGTTTAAAATGAATTATTTCACCAACAAATTCTAAAAAAAACCTTTCCAGACTTTAAGTTATCTTGTAACAAAATTTGTTCTTAATCTAACAAAATATTACATGAATTGGGTACATTTTTATTTATAAATTTATATTATATCCTTGCAACATATTTTAAATAACTTCCAGCTGATTTGATATGCAAAAATTGTTAATAAGAATTGTTTTCATGACTTGCTCTTTTGATTAATTTATAATATGTTTATAATTTCAATTTTATTATCTGTTTAGATACAAGCATTACGAAAAATGATATTTCTGCTACAGCTAAGCAACCAAATGAAGATGTAAATTCAACATCTACAATTGGAACGACAACATTAAAATCAATAACTACCACTGAAATACCACCGATTATTGAAAAACCAACATCTCAGCCTGAAAAAACAACGCCAATTCCCAATGATGTAATAACTAATAGTACTGACTACCAAACTACTGAAAATCCAATTATATCCGAAACAACAACACTACCTTCTGAAACTACAACACAATCCTTGGAAATTTCTGATAACAAAGAATTCAATTTTATAGTTATTAATGATACTACAAAGGTTCCTTGCACTCTGAGTATGATGAATATAACGCTTACCGTACCGTATGAAACGACAAATAATACGGTAAAGATTTATAATATTAATATTCATTAAATAACTGTAATTAGAGAATTTTTTTAACTAAATTTTTTTAGATAATCTCAAAAAATTGCTCAAAAATCTGATAAAAAAAACCCAAAAATTATTATCCCTTATTAAAGGGAATTTTGAAATGGTAGATTTTAGATTTCACCGAATCTTTATTTAAAATAAGCTCAATTTTCACTCTTCCTGGAGTGAAAACATACTCTAAGAAAACAATAAAAACTTTTATTTAATGGAAGCTCTTTGAAATAAGAATTTGTTTAGATAGCAATTTTTGGTGCAAAAATTCGGTACAAACATAAGACCAAATTTCCATTATTTCAAAATTCAGAAAGTTAAATTTCTATTTAACCAAATTTTCATACTAAAAAATTGAGGGTACATTTTTTCATCTCTATCTTTGTACAGATAGAATAAAAATACTTTATGACATTAATATATAAAAATATTATATTTTTATTAAATTGATTAAACCTAGTGCTCCATTATTAGTTAATTAATAATAACAAATTATTATAACTGCCATGTAAGTAAAATTAGGATTTAATTTAAAAATGTAAATTAAAACTAAATTAAGTTAATTATTTATTCAGTTATTAATTGTTTAACGATTAATTACACAGTCACAAAAAAAAAAAAAAGTTTCCTGGTCTGGGTATATGAGACCCATATTTTCCTATATGTATTTTGATGCTCTGAATACGAATCCGTCATAAGAATTGGCCCATCACATCAAGTTTTGACCCTAACCTCAAAATCAATAATATTGCACTTTTTGTTCATTAGAATCTGAACCCGAATTAACTTTAATACAACTTTAATTTAACTTAACTTTAATTTAATGCCAAAGGAAAATAGAAAGCTTGAATTATGACCTTTAAAACGCGTTTTTAAAAATTGTTCTACGCAGTGGCGTAACTATTAAGGGGCAAAGTGGGCAGTGCCCCTGGGCCCTTGATAATAAATAATTGCAAATTTTGCAAATTAATTGAAAAAAATGAAGTCAATTAAAAATTTCGGAAAGTAATTTAAAAAATCATAGAAATGTTTTTAAAATATATAAAATAATTTCAATTTGAGAGAATTACTTAAAAATCTTACAAATAAATTGAAAAAAATTGAATAATAAAAAAATTAGGGGAAATAATTGAAAATTGAAAAGAAAATGATTGACTATTGAAATAAATAAAATATAAAATTAAAAAAAATAATTAAAATTTGAGAAAATAATTGAACAAATTACATAATAGACTTTAAATAAAGAAAAGTTTAAGAATATTTCAGAAAAATACTTAAAACTTTCAGAAGTTCATTGAAAAAAAAAGAAAATAAATAAAAGAAGATAAAAATAATTTAAAATAAAATTAAAGAAAATCGTATAAAAAATCATATAAATAATTGAAAAATGAATTAAATAATTGAAATCTCAGGTAAATAGTTAAAAACTTTGGAAATTATAAAAGAAATGAACAAAATTGAAAATTGAATTAAATAATTGAAATCTCAGGTAAATAATTAAAATTTTTTGAAATTATAAAAGAAATGAACAAAATTGAAAATTGAAGGATATAAAATTTGGAAAATAATTGAAAAATGATTTTACAATTTGGAGCTTGAGAAAAATAATTGAAAAATGATTTTACGATTTGAAACCTGAAGAAAATAATTGAAATATGATACAAACAATGATAAGTTGTAAAAAATAAATCACATTTGAGTGAAATAATTGAAAAAATTACAGAATTTTTGTTTAAATAAAAAAAAATAACTGAAATTTGAGAAAAGTACATGAAGATCTTAGAAATCAATTGAAAAAAATGAGAATAACTAAAATTTAGAGAAAAGAATTGAAGAAAGCTAAAAATAAATAAAATTTACGATAATTAATAAAAAAAATTTGGAAATTAGGAAAACAAATAAAAATAATTAAAAATTGAAGAAAATATTTGAAATTTTAGAAAAATACTTAAAAATTGTAGAAAATAATTTTAGAAAATTAGAATAATAATTAACAATCGAGGAAAATAATTGAAAAATAATACAATTAATTTTAAAATAATTATTATAAAATAGAATAATAAAAATAAATAAAATTAAGATAAAATTTAAGATAAAATTAATTTTTAAAAAATAATTGAAATATGCTGAAAATAATTTAACCTTTGGGGGATACATTTTTTGAAAACAAAGAAAATAATTTTCTCGATAAAAAATGGTGACTCTTTGACCCAAGGAACTAAAAAAGATCAAAATTAGAGAATGTGAAAATTTTTAACTTTATGAATTTTTATCTCGTAAATTAAAAATGATATTTTTCTTCAAAACCAGAGTTTGGAATTGTAAATTTACTATAAAATATAAAAAATAATTTGCAAAATTACTTAAAAATTCTAATTAAAGAGAATAAATAAAAAATCGGCGAAATAATCGAAAATTGATGAAAACAAAAATTAAAGTTTAAGATAAATAATTAAAATTTTTTAAAAATTATGCCGAAAGAATGAAAATAATTAAAAATCGGAGAAAATAATATAAAATTACAGAATTTGCTTTTAAGCAAAAGAAAATAATTGAAAAATCGTTTAAAAAATTGAAAATTGAAGACAATAATCTAAATTTGAGATAATAACTGAAAATATTAAAAGATGGAGAAAATAATTGCAAAATAAATAAAAAGAAAGGAAAATTGAACAAAATAATTGAAAATTGAGATGTATATTTGAAAGTTGAGTAAATTAATTCAGAAATTATAAAAATGATTAAAAATTGAAAATAATAATTGCAAAATGACAAAGATAATGGTAAATTAAAAAAAAAATAAGTTAAATTTGCGATGAGTATTATAAAATTAAGGAATAAATAATTAAGTTGATTTAATATCAAGGCAAAAATAATTAAAATTGAAAAAGTGATTGCGAAATCTAAACAAAATAATTAAAAATACGAGGAAGGCAAAATCAAGATTTAGAGAATCAATTTAAAAACAATTAAAATAATTAAGAATCGTTGAAACTAGTTGAAAAATGAAAAAAAATAGTACAAAATTGTATTTTAATTAAGGAGGTTTATCCAAAAAACCAATTTCTACAGATTCTTATAAAATTTTAATGACATATTAAATGCACTACTTTACATGTACTGTTACAATTTTATTGAATTTTACCGTTCTGTGTTTAAGACATAAATTTATAAAGTTGGAACTTTTACATGGAAGCAGTATCAAAACGCGCAAAATGACTACATTTTAATTAATTAAAGAAACGCGGTTCTACACATTTTTAAAAAAAACTAATATATTTTAAACTGTAATAGAATACAACTTTTACAACAATATTTAATTAATTTACCGTACCGTCGTTAAGAAAATGTTATTTAAGGGTAGTAATTCTTTACTTTTTTGAAATAATCAGGAAGACAAAATTTTAAAAGCTTGAAATTTTCAACGGAAATTTTTTTTTTTCAATAAAATTTGTTTGTGTAATGATTTTAACAACAAAATACTATTTAGAAACCAAATTATAAGAAGAAATAAAATTAAAAAAATATTGGCTATCATCACTGCAAAAACATGGTGTCTTAAATTGGACAAAAATGTCTTAAATTAAGATACTTTTGGTGTCTTAGACACGAAAAATGTCTTAATTTAAGACATTTTTGAACAATTTAAGGAGGTTTATCCGAAAAACCAATTTCTACAGATTCTTATAAAATTTCAATGACATAATAAATGCATTACTTTACATGTACTGTTATAATTTTATTAAATTTTACCGTTCTGTTTTTAAGATATAAATTTATAAAGTTGGGACTTTTACATGGAAAAAATAACAAAACGCTCAAAATGACTATATTTTGATTAATTTAAAAAACACAGTTCTACACATTTTTTTAAAAAACTAATATATTTTAAACTGTAATAGAATACAGCTTTTACAATAATATTTAATTAATTTACCGTTCCGTTGTTAAGAAAATGTTATTTAAGGGTAGAAATCCTTCACTTTTTTGAAATAATCAGGAATACAAAATTTTAAAAAGTTGTAATTTTCAAAAAAAAAAATTTTTTCAATAATATTTGTTTGTGTAATGATTTTAACTACAAAATACTATAGAGAAACCAAATTATAAGACGAAATGGAATTAAAAAAATATTGAGTATCATGGTCCGATAGATGAAACCGCTTGAGGGTATAAGCGTCCTTAAGACACCTGTTTTTGCAGTGATGGCCCGATAGAATGAGAACCGCCATGAGGGTATAAGCGTCCTTAATTGAAATCATGATAGAAAAGAACTATTAAAAATTGAAGATATGGGTCTCGTACAAAGGAAACTTTATTTTTTTGTGTGACTGTGTTATTTAATAATAATAATATTTTACATATCTTATAATAATAATAATTTGTTATTATTAATTAACTAATTATGAAGCACTATAGTTGCGATAAATTTAATAAAAGTAAAATATTTTTATAAATATTAATTTTATGGTCAATCAAATATTTGTATCCTATTTGTACAAAAAAAAATTGGAGATAATAATTAATTTAATTTTTTAATTAATATTTAATAAAAGGAAATGAAAACTTTTAGATTGAAACAAAAAATTTAACAGTACCTTTGAATGCAAATGCAACTGGTACGTGCGAAGAAAATGTATCTGTTTTAACTCTAATGTGGCAAGAAACTGAAGAAACTAATCATACATTTTCGGACGGAGTAAACAGTCTTTCAATGAATATAGTTAAGGACGGCGATGTATATTATATTCAATATCTAGTCGTTACCATTTTCTTGGATAATGTCACATTCCCAAATGCCTCAGGTTTGTATTTAATTTTTTCCTATTATACACTGAAATAAATGTCCGGTTAAAATAACCAAAGAGTCATGTTATATTAAATTTTTAAATAGGGCCTTACTGGAGTTTCAGGTTATTTGAACCCGAATTCTGGTAAAATTAACCGGAATTTTGGTTATTTTAACCGTACAGTTTTATCAGTGATAATATTAATTAAAAATTAATAATAATAATAGTTAATACTTATTTAAATGAATTAAATTTAAGGAAATAAACTAATATTAATTATTAACTTTTTTTAGAGTCAGTCATTAAAGCAAACAGTACAAAAGACTTGAAATTATTCCAGGCCCCCATTTTAAATACCATATATAAGTGCAATAAAACGCAAAATGTGCAAGCTGGTAACATGACAATACATGTTGATAACGTAGAATTTATTGCTTTCAATACTAATAAAACAATTTCTGCAAACGGGAAAGGTATATCAAATATTCTTTATTTTAATTATATATAATAATTTTAAATACTATCTAAATCTGAATCAGTAAAAAATTACTAATTTAATAGTAAAACAGTGACCGAATTTTCTTTATTCCAATTAGTATAATAAATTACTATTTAGTAGTAGAAAACTTGGTCAAATTTGACAAATCTGTTATTTGTTATTATTCAGTATTAAACATTAAAATTATAATTTAAATTTTATGCTTTGTTAATTAGTAGAATATGAAGTTTTCATTTATAATATAAACTCTATTGATTTTGTAATATATCCTTGTTTTTATATTTTTTTTTACTCAGTACTTTGTACGAAAGGGCCATTCTTTTGCAAGCCTGTTTATGAGCAAATAGACAAATTAATTAATTATTGTTAAAATTGACAAAAATATTTTTATTATAAACCTAAATCTAAAATCTACTAAATTATTTAGTGGTTTAGCATGGCGTAAAACTTAATTTAAATAATTAAATTAGTAATTTTTTACCAAACTATTAGCGGTAAAATTACACGGCAAAAACTATAAAAACACTTTTATTATTTTCAAAGTAAAACAAGTTACTAAAACAAGTTACTAAAATTTATTTTAGAAATAGTAAAATTTACTCAGATTGTAGTAAAAATTGATAGATATTTACAGAAATTTCTGTCAGTTTATATTTTACTTTGTAAATAGTAAAAGTTACTTTATATTTTTTTTCGAGCACCATTTAATGTAAACGAGTTTTCACTGTGAAGTTAGTAGTCTTTGAATAATTGAGATTTAGAGAGTACAATCAAAATATGATTTTAAAATACCATTAAAATATCTTTATTTCAGCGGAATATTGTGCGCTTGAAAAAGAAAAGCCAAAGGAAAAGGAAAAGAAAAAAAGTAAAGTAGGACTAATTATTGGAGGAATCGTAATAGCTTTGATTGGTATAGCGATACTTATATTTATCATTAATCGATATTCGAAAAGGATGACATCTTGGAACCTTACTAATCCTGCAAAAACCTTCAGGACATAAAAATTGGTTAAAAATTAAATTTAAACATGACTTACTATGCAATAGTTACTTACGTAGATTAGTTAATTTATAAATTATTTTAAAATTTCAGAAAACAGTGATTAAGTTTCAGCTGCGAGAAATACTTATGTACATTATATTAATACTGTTTTTCTATAAGTTTATATGTACTTTAATAAATAACGTTTTGTAAGAAAAGCCATTTTGTATAGATTTAATACCTATCACGCAATTTAAAATAAATCAAAAATTAACAGATTTATTTTAAACGTAAGCTAAAAAGTTTAAAAACCGAACTTTTCTCATTCTCATTTTAAGAATAAAAATAAATAATAAATTGAAAAATATTTTTTAATTCCTAGTTAAGTGAAATAAGTTTTCCAGCTTTTAGGTTAACAGATAATCTGATGAAAAAATTGGTTGAAAATTGTATATTGAAATGGTATTAAACAGTAATTGACTTTTTAAAGTTGCATATTATGGTACTAAAAATGTATTCTTCAATCATTCAATAAAAAAGAAAAAAATACTCGGTGCATCCGTCACGGATACGCCCACCCCAATTACCCTATTCGTTACTAAACTTCGGTACATATCATGACATCTGCACGATCGTGTGAATCTTCCGCTCTACAAACGATACAAAAAAAGTAATGCCCATCGCGTGATGAAAGTATTCCATAAAAGCTACTTAAAGGTTCATCGAGTGCACCAATTTTTTTTAAGGTCATTGCATTACTATATTGCTGTCAAAATTCAAACAATATTTTTAATCTGTTTTACTGAAAAATTGGTTACTAATTCAAAAAGGTGAACATTTTTACTATTTCTAAACAAAATTTCCCCTGTAATAGTTTCTTAACTTTTAAATAATTATTAGCCTTAAATTGATTAAGAATTTTTAGTTTTTTAATATTTATTCGTCAAATTTTCTGAATATTATAATCAAAATATTTAAACACTTGACAATTATTAAATTTATTTATTTTAAATGAAAAAAAAGACTCCCTTCTACTACTAGGACAATGTAACACCCTCATACCTTAAGAACCACGTAACTTTATTAATTAAAATTTTAACTTATAATCATTTTCTTAACTTAAAAATAGTAAATTTTTATTTTTATTTTTGATTTTGTTTTTGAATTAAATTTAAATTTGATTTCACTTCGATTATTATCGTTTCGATCTTTATATCGATTCAAACTTAATATCGATTTTATTTGCTTTTATAACCTTAAAATGTCATGAGTTTTATAATTATGTTATCAAACTTTTTATAATTATGTATAATCAAACTTTTTATAATTATGTAATCTAACCTTTTATATAGAAATCTCCTCTTGGAAGTAAGATATTTATAATTGTGATTTTTATATTGTTTTTCATTTTGTAAACTTTAATATTATATTACAGATTTCTATTATTCTTCATCAATTATAAAATAAATGAATCATTTCCTTATGTATGTACGTTTGACCTGATGAGGACAATATTCGCTACAAGGCCTCGTTAAAATTGATTTCAAATTAAATAATGCGAATTGTAAAAATGTTTTCATAAAAAAAAAAATTATATTAATTAGAAGTAGAACAACTAAATTAAACACTAATTAAATAAATATATACACATTTATTAAAGAGAGAATTTGGAGATTCTGTAACATTTTACAAATCCTTAATCTAATGCAGCCTTTCTTGATGAAATTTTACAAAAATTTAATTTAAATTTTTAATCAACTTTCGCGACAAAGCTTTAACGAAAATTTTATTTTACTGAACAGTTAACTTACGTGACAAAAATTTTACGATAATTTAATTTAAATGTTCAATCATCTTTTGTGACAAAACTTTAACGACAATATTTAATTTTAATGTTCAATCAACTTTCGCGACGAAAATGTCAGGAAAATTTAGTTTATATCTTCAGTCAAGTTTTCGCCAAACATTTAATCAATCGAGACATTTATATCTTTACGTAATTTTCACTGAAATTTGCAGTTAAATATTCTAAAGTTTGCAAATAAAACTTTAAGAATTTTTCAGGAAATTCCCGGTTCTGTGGGGGGCGGGGTGTGTATATTTAAAAATGATCACTTAGTTGTTAAACTTTTTTTATAGGTTGTGACAAAATAACATACATAAAATCCAAGAATAAAATATGTACGCTTTGAAAATAAATTACAAATTAATAATGTAGCAATAAATAATGTTGGTAATTATGTTTAATTTGATTATTCAACTTAAAATAACTGCAATATTTATTAACGAATTATTTAGTAAAAAAAAAATTTTTTTTTAAGAAGTTCTGAATGTTCAAATTAATATAAAGCTAAAAATCTTTACTATTATCAAAATTTAACATCAATACACTTAATTATCCTCTGACATTCACTGAATAAAATAAATTATTTATTTTTAAAATTTGTTTAAATATAAGATGCACTTGTATCAAAAACTCGGCAATATAAACAAAAATATTCTCCTTCCGGAGAATTTATGAGAATTTTCTATGTTTGAATGAGCCCCACTATTTTGAAACACAAACAATTTATTAAAAAAAAAATGGATAAATAACAAAATAATTATCATTACAAATTAACTATAAGTCAATGAAGTGTATAAATTATTATTAAATATAACAATTATGAACAATTTTGAAATGAAAGAATAATTTAAATTTATAATTTAAATAATTTAAAATTGAAGAAAATAATTAAAATTTCAACAAATAATTAAAAAAATTGCATAATACCTATATTTTAAATATAAACGAAATTGAAAGAAAATTTCAGAAAAATACTTGAAACTTTTAGAAGTTAATTGCACAAAAAAAAAAAAGAAAATAATTAAAAATTAAAGAAAATAAATAAAAAAAGATAAACGTAATTTGAAACTGTGAAAAACAATGTTTAATGTAAGAGTAATAATTGCAAAACATACAGAATATAGGTACATAAAATGCAAGAAAATCGTAGATATAATTGAAAATTTAATAGAAAATTGAAAATTTCAGATAAATAATTAAAACCTTTTTAAAAAATATTAAAAATAAACGTAAGTAACTGAAAATAATAAACAAATAATATAAATAATTGAAAATTGAATTAAATAATTGAAAATGATTAAAAATTAAACAAAATAATGGGAAATTTGAAAAAATATTTAAAAATTTTAGAAAATAATTTAAAAAAATAAGAATAATTAAAACTTGTGGTAAATAATTGGAAAATGATTTTAAAATTTGAAACTTGAAGACAATAATTGAAATATAATGGAAACAATAATAAGTTGAAAAGAATTTTGTTTTTTTTCAATTATCAACTATTTAAATTTAAATTTCAATCTTTAATCATCAATTTAATTCTTTAATCTTCCATTTATTTCTTTAATTTTCAATTATTTCTTCAATTTTTCATTGCATTGCGTTTTTCAATTCTTTTATTCAAAATTCAATAATTCTCGCATTTTCTCAATTCTCAAATATTTTCTTTAATTTTCAATTTTTTTTTCGATTTTCAATTAATTCCTCAATATTCAATAATTCTCTTATTTTTTCAATTATTTTTTCACTCATAAAAATTGTTTTAAAATTTCAATTTAATAATTTAATTCTAGAATAAATTCTCTTCGGCTCCCAGTTATTTTCTTTAATATTAAAAAATTATCGCTTTTTCCTATTTTTTTTTTTTTGATTATCATTAAGTTTTTTTAATTTTAAATAAAATTGTTCAATTATTTTCTTTAATTTTTAATTCTTTTCATTAATTTTTTTTTCCATTCTTTTTTTTTTTTTTCAGTTGTCTATTAATCTAGTCATATTCTGAAATTTGTTTTCAACTGACAATAAGTTTTGTAATTTTTCACACATTTTTTTCAATTTTTCAAATATTTCCTTCAATTAATAATTATTTTCCGCAATTTTTAATTATTTTCTACAATTTTTTCAATTTTTAATTATTATCTTAAAATTTTATAATTATTCTTTGATTTTTTAAATTATTTTGTTCGTTTGAGTCATTTAGCCATTTTTCGAATTTTGTTTTCAATTGTCAATTATTTTCGTCATTTTGTAATTTTTTTTCAATTATCAATTATTTTTTCAAACTTTAATTTAATTCTTAAATTTTTGCATTTATTTCCTCAATTTTTTATTATTTTCTTCAATTTCAATTTTTTTTTTTTTGATTTTCAATTAGCATTAAAATTCAAATCATTATTACTAATAAGAATGACACTAGAAATTCTATTTTTGTACATTGATTAAGAAAATTTGACTTAATTTGATAAATAAATAAAAAACTTAAATTCTTATAATATATTAAAGTATTAAAATAAATAAAATAAATAAATAAATAAATAAATAAATAAATTCTTGATTAGAATTTTGGTTGATTATATTCCCGGTTATATTCTCGTTCTCTTTACCGTACTCAAGGTAATATGACTTCTTCGCAACTCTAAGAGTATGATAATTTTTCCGTGTAGTAAATGTTTCTAAAAAAGACTTAATTAGGTGAAAAGTGATAAAATGGAATATTACTTACCATTGGTAATTATAATGTTTTAGTTGTTATTATTAAAGTTTCTAATAAAAATTCTGCAACTACTCGTGACAAATTAGCAGCAAAACTTTTCTGACTCTATTTTTGAGGGGACATGATAAATAAGTTTGTAATTCGAATCACAACAAAGAGGCGATCAGTTATCATATTTTTTGAACACATAATTCGATGATTGCCGATAAGCCAACAACGATGAGGATGGTCAACTCTGTATTATGATAATTGATACCATAGATTGAACAACATCTGCTGTCTGATAGGATGCCTCCAGGTGTTAAATGAGAGGTGTGGCGGTTAAATTTCAAAAACCATCAGCGTGATTCATCATTACTATTCCGTTACATTCATTAATTAAAAATTGCCATATCCATATTCACTAAGCATTGTCCTTTAACGCTAAATTATTTTTAAAGAACTTCTTCTTGTCTATCAAAGTTGTTCAATATAAAAACAAATTTTTTTAAAATACAATTTCAACAATTTTCAATGTACCTCGGCAAAAACACGTACAAAAAATTGGCCACATTGTAAAGGGGAATCTTGATCCGATCAGAATTTTCATATTTTCAATAGAACCAAAGAAATTTTTTACCATATATGATAAGATCTTAATCCATGTCCTTCTCCACATGTGCATATTTCTTCGAATTTATTATTAAAAAATGAAAAGAGATAATAATAATTTTCTTGCCAGTTGGATAGTAAAGATAACGTTAGAAAGTCTAGAAAAAAATAAGCAGCTGTTTTACAACAAAATGTAAAATTCTCACGGTGATTATTTCATACGGTTTTTCTAATTTAGAGTCATGGTTCATCGATTCATGACGGTTAAACGGCCAATATAAGCAATTGGCTTATCATTTTTTTAATTTGTTTCCCACGGGGGTCGGAAATACAATACACATCACGCGAACATTCACCCTAAATTCATTTCAAGCAATTTATGAATTTACGACTGGTGAAACGTGCATAGCCATAAATGCCATACGATTATTGCACATAAATAGTACACATGTTATTTTAATTAGGTAAATTCATTCCAGCCTCAATTGCAACTATGGAAGTAATGAAATTTTTTTTTACTAGAATCATTTACACCTTTATTGATATCTAAGATGATTCTAGTCAACTACTTCCGGCCCAATTTCTTTTTTTTTTTTCTATTTTACTTGCAAATTATTAATAATAGGATAAGGAAGTGCTTTCTGACCAAACGACGGGCGATCTTTAGAAAAAGTATTTTCAGATATTTTGCTACGTGCCAATCAGTTACTTCTGGTCAGTTCTACCAGGAAAGTGCAGTAGCTCTTTCTTTTTAAAAAGATTTTAGGGTTTTAAGAAAGTAGCCAAACTCAGCGGGAATTCAGGATTAACAGCTTGGTCCAATTTTCCGGCAATATTACCTTTTCATGCGACACTTTTGATATTTTAATCATTCAAAGTCACGCCACGTGTTTTATTGTTGCATTTCTTTTTTAATATTAATTTTTTGTAAATTTATAATATCCGCTGTGTTTTACATTGTTAATTATTTACTAAATAATTTACTTTTTACCATATTCAGGCTTCATAGTGACAATGTAGAATATTTTAGGGGAAATAGGGGATTGAATATACAAAAATTGGGAACTTTTAGGGTTACTTTAAAAACTTCATAAATAAAGATAAATGAATTATATACAGTAGAATTTCAATTATTTTATTTGGGTAGGACAATTAGAAAGTTGTAGAATACAAAAAATAAAATTATAAAATTTTGCAAATAACTACAAATTGTGGAAAGTAATTTAAAACTGATAAATAATTATTCAAAATTTAGAAATAAATAATAATTAAAATATAAGTGATGAGAATAATTAAAAATTGAGGAAAATAATTGAAAAATAGTCAAAATAATTGACAACTGAAGAACATAATTAAGAAATGAGAAAAATAATTTGAAACAGTACTCTCTCTAAATCTGAATTAGTGGTTTTATCCAAATGAATTAGTGATAAGGGAGCTACTAATTTAGGAAATTCATTAAAAAATGATGAACATAATTAAAAATTGGAATCAAACAATTAATAGATTATGAAATTAATAAAAATTAAAAGAAAGAATTCAAATTTGAGATAAATAATTAAAGATTTAATAAACCAATTTAAAAATAATTTAAAATATTAAAAATTGTTTCTATAGTACCAAAATTATAGAAACAACGGAAAATTGAAGACAACAATTGAAAATTGAGAAAATGATTGAAAAATTAATTTAAAAATGATGAGAATAATTGAAAAAAAAATTCAAAATTGATAAAAATCATCGAGAATTGAAAAAAATATATCAAAATTTAGGAAACTAATTAAAAAATGATGAAGGCAATTTAAAATCGAAGAAATCAATAAAAAGGTTCTAAAACAAATTGAACATTGAAAAAAAAATTGAAATTTAATGTTAATAATAACTGCAGTATAAATGATGAGAATAATTAAAAATTGAGGAAAATATTTGAAAAATAGTAAAAATAATTAACAATAATTGAAGAAATGAGAAAAATAATTTGGAAGAATACAGAATATATATAAACTGAGAGAAAATAATTGAAATGAAATAAAAATAATTTTAAATGAAAAAAAAAAGTTGAAAATTTAGGAAATTCTTTAAAAAATTATGAACATAATCAAAAATTGGGGAAAAACAATTAAAAGATTATAAAATTAATAAAAATTAAAAGAAAGAATTCAAATTTAAGATAAATAATTAAAGATTTAATAAACCAATTCAAAAATAATTAAAAATATTAAAAATTGTTTCTATAGTTCCAAAATTATAGAAACAACGGAAAATTGAAGACAACAATTGAAAATTGAGAAAATGATTGAAAAAATTAATTTAAAAATGATGAGAATAATTGAAAAAAAAATTCAAAATTGATAAAAATAATCAAGAATTGAGAAAAATAATTCAAAATTTAGGAAACTAATTAAAAAATGATGAAGGCAATTTATAATTGAAGAAATTAATGGAAAGGTTATAAAATAATTTGAACATTGAAAAAACAAGAATTCATATATTATTGATATTGAAGACAGTAATTGAAAATTAAGAAAATATTTAAGAACTAAAGAAAACAATCGAGATTTGAGAACAAGAATTTTAAAAAATCATAGAACATATGTCAAATTATAGGAAATAATTTTAAAAAATGGCAAAAATAATGATAAATTTTTAAAAATAATTGAAGTTTGAGATAAATAATTAAAATTTTAGGAAATTAATTTCAAAATACTGAAAGTAACTGTAAATTTGAAAAAAAAAAGTAATTGAAAAATTCTAAGATTCATTAAAATTTATTTTAAAAAATTTAAATTTGAAATAAATAATTTAAAGTTTAGTAAATCAGTTAAAAAATAATTTTAAAAATTATAATTTAGAGAAAAAAATTGAAGAATTAAAGAAATCAATTTAAAAATGATGTAAATAATTGAAAAATAAAACAAATTACTGAAATTTGAAATAAATAAATTAAAAATGTAGAAAGTGTTTGAAAAAATACTTTCCAAAACTAAAAATTGTAGAAAATGTTTTCAAAATGATAGAAATAATTTATTGAAAATTAAAGAAAATAAATAAAATTTATGAAAAATAAGTGATAAAATTAAAAAATTTAATAAGTAGAAAAAATAATTCAAATTGAATAAAATAAGTGAAATTAGATGAAAATAATTGACAGTTCATGAAATTAATCAAATAATAATACAAATAAGTATGAATGGTAGGAAAAAATTAAAAAATGATAAAAATAATTGTAAATTGAAGAAAATAATTGAAATCTGAGATGAAGGACTGAAAATTCAGGAAATCTATTGAAATAAAATTTAATAAATTACAAATTGGAAAAAATAATTTAAAAATGATAGAAATAATTGAAGATTGAAAAAATAATAAAAATTTAAACAAAAGATCGAAAATAGTTTCTTTCATTAAACTAAATTATTTTACTTAAAATTGAGAGACAGTGAATATAATGTAACAAAAAAAAAAAGATTTTTTAAAATAGAATAATTGAGAAACAATGGAAAATGTAGGAAAAATACGAAATTAGTATTTTTGAAAATCATAAGAGAATTTTTTATAAAATTTTTTAATTATAGGGAAAAACTTGTTAAGAAGTAGAAAAATGAAGAGAAAATTAGAAAATGTATTAAAAGGTCAAAGATTGTTGGTGTTTGTCAATTAGTATTATTATCAATGTACTTTTAAAATATGCTCATTAAATTTAATAAAAAAGCAAGAATTTTAAAGAATTTAAATATATTTTCATCATAATCACACGTCTTGTCGTAAATACTTTTTAAATTTTAATATACACAACTAACTTTATTTTATTTTTAAATGTCATTTTTAAAAAATGGATTTAATTGCATCTACAAATCAAAATCGAAATCTAAATCTTAAGATATAATAAGCCAGAAAAAAGTATATTTAAAGAAAGTCAAAAGTATTAACTTATTAAATATATTTATTAAAATAAATGACTCTAATATATAATATAAAAAATATTTTTTATATAGAATCTTTGATTTTTGATAAGCGTTAATTGTTTTTTTTCCCCCAGAATGTGTTTATGTAATTAATTAATTCTGCACGTGAAGAAAATTATAAACTTTATTAAAATGCTTTATAATTTAGGGAAAAAGTGCCAGAAAGCGAAATTTTCATACAAGAAATTTTAAGCTTTAGAAAAATCATTCGAATCTTTGCTAAGTTATTTTAAACTTTAATATAGTCTGTTGCAAATTTAATATACTTTTTTTAAAGTTTGAAATTATCAATCTGAAATTTTCTCTCTCTGATCCTTTTTCCCTAAATTGAAAAATACTTTTACAAAAATTATAATTTATTTTCTTTCCGTGTGTCGCCGACAAAAGCCATAGATTTTTAAACAAAAATTTCTTAGTATTCTAAATTATTTATTAAAGAATACAAAAGCAAAATTGAAATTTTCGAGGTGTTTCTACAGATTTCCGAATCTGTTACAAATTCCCGGATCTTTTTTTGCAAATTCTCGTTCTTTTTTCAAAATCATTTTTTTTAACAACAAAATGTTTGATGATTCTGCAAAATAATATTTTATTTGATAATAAATCACGCGGAGTAAGGACAGATTTTTTGTGTGTATTATTAATTGCAGAGATTACGCAATATAAATTAATTCGGAAAAAATGTTAGATAACTTTATTAAGTTAAAAAATTTAGTGATGCATTCAAGCGAGAATAAACAAGAGAATTTCAAAATCGAGAATTTGTCGAGGAATTTGTATCGTCTATCAAGACAAAATATTGATCTTGTATTGTTTTAACCAAGATTCTTGAAAAAATTCAATATGAATTTTTATTTTGGCAATATGATTTTGACGCAAAACATTTTTGAAGATTGTTATATTATACAAATTAGGTTAAACATTATCTTGTACAATTGATAAAATTAAAAAGATTTAAACTTTAATTGATTAAATTAATCAGTTAAATTGATATTACCTTTTCAATTTATTTATTTAAATCAAATATTTATATATTATAACCTAAAAATCTTTAATTTTATTAATTGTACAAAATAACATTTTACTTAATTTGTACTTTATAACAATCTTCAAAAAAGTTTTGCTTTAAAATTGTGCTGACTCAAAAATTTCTTTTCATTATATATTTATTTTAGATTTATTTATTTAGCTTAATTTTTAGATTTTATAAGGTAGCATATTTTCCTATGTATAGCAAATAATTCCTAATATTTAAAGCTTTTAAATGAATTTTTATATTCTGCTTATGTTTATTTTAAAATATTATAACACAACCTGAAATTTATAAGAAAATAAAAATTGTCATAACCCCACATGATAGTTAAATGATTTGTAAACAATTAATTGCCAAGTTGCTAGATTGGTGGATTATGTCAATCTTTATTTTCTTAATACTAATTTTATTGGAAAGAAATTTTATATTCCTAAAATATAATCCAAATTGTAACGATCGATTGAAAATCTTTTTATTGAAATTTGTTATATATTTTCTTTCAGTAAATTTGTATTTTAAATATTAATCAGCAGCAACTAACTTTATTTTTCAACATACTTATTTAAATATAAATACTACTCTGAACAGTAAAAATTAAGCTAAAATATATACATATTTTTTTTAATTAAAAGATCGTTTACAAATATTTTTGAACTACTATTTTGTTGAAATGATTAAAAATTGGTGGAGACAGAAACAATGACGACTTTAGATGCATTTATTGTATCTATTACATTTATTAAAAAAAATTTATTATCTGAGTCAAGATTAGTCAAGTCTTGAACAATTGAATATTCAATAATCTTGGGTTAACAAACTTCTCGATATTTCGAGATATCTGAAACAAATTCAAGATAATCTTGTCTTCAAGTGCATCACTAAAAAAATTCCCAAAAATTGGCATTGTACTAGTGTCTTGCATAAAAAGTCGATTTCAGAATCTTGGTCATGGCCATTACACCTTTAAGGTGTGCAAACTTTTCTGGGAATTGGCTAGGAAGCATAATAAAGTGGGACTGTCAGCTGTTGAAAATTTGGGGAGTTGCAGCTTGCGTCAAAGTGAGTCCCTTTAAAATTTAAAGGTCCTGAAACTCATTATAGTTTTATGCTGTATAGTTATAGAAATAGATAGATGGTTCCCTTTATGGTCCATATGGGGTAAAACGGGACCCAAGTAAAGTAAGGTGTGCCCACAGAACTCGTGTGCATTATGGAAAAACGGGGGAGATAATTCCCAAGGTCCTCCTACTTCTGCAAGTGTCTCGTTCATTTGCCGAAAAGAGAAAATGACACAGGTTGCATGACCATGAAATCCCGAAAATTTGAGAAAAACATGAACCGTCTTTTCTGGGCAAATTTTTTTTTTTACTTCAAACAAGCCGATTGCTTTTTTAATATATAAGGTAATGGAACCAATAGTCGATCAACATCTTGAGATAAAAAAGTAAGATTTTCAATAAAACTCAATAAATTCAAAACGAACTATGCATTTTGAATTTTCTTTTTTAAATTATGTAGTGGAAGCTCTGCAAATGCGTAACCGTTGACATCGAATTATTTAGTATAAGTTATTTATTGTAAAATTAAAATTTAAAAAGGACCTTCTTTTGGGGGTTAGGGACCCAATAGTCGATCAGTGGCAAAAATGTCTGAAAACCTTTTGCACCAGTAGTAGATCAATCTTGGACCAATAGTCGATCACACAATTATTTAGTTAATTAACTAGAAAAATGAGTCGTAGTACTTAAAAATTAATGTATTTATAAGTTTTACAAATAAAATTAACAACAAACAAATAAAAATTACATGTAAAGCGCAAATTAATCGACTTATATCAAACTGTATCAAACTGATCGACTATTGGTACCCGATCGACTATTGGTGCCGTTACCTTACTGTGTAAAATACAGCCGAATAAAATTATAAATATCGAATCGAAAGTATGTATAAAAAAGTATGAAATAAGAAAAAAATCGTTGATTTGATGATCCACAACATAGAAAAAACAAAAAGCAATATTTACCTTGAATTCTGGGCAAATTTTCTACTTTTGTTGAATTTTTCTCCCGAAATCAAGGTAAACATTGACTTTTGATTTTTCTGGGAAATAATTCATAAATATTGACTGATTTTATGAAAATTGAATTTTATATAAAATCCAATTCGTGGGAAATTAGTATAGTGGAAACTTGGGGAAAAATACAAAAGATGAGACACACGAGTTGCCACGCGACTTTTTAATTCTGAGAAACCATTTGTATTTGCACCAGAAGGATCTTTGTTTAGCCTTTTCAAAATTGACATTCAAGCTGTGAAGCTTGTAAGACAAGATCTTCAAGTTTCGAGTTGCACGCGGGAACTTCAAGTCATTATATTTTTAGTTCTAAAAATACCTGTGTGAAAGAGCAACGTGATATATTTGCTTCTATTGGAATAAAGACAACATTGTGCGTGTATTCTTTTGTTTATGATACTATTACTATTTATTAGAATTTGATTGTTATGTTATTGTATTTGTTATATGGTATAATATTAAGTCACGGTTTTTGATTTTCATTTTGCAAAAATTTTCATTTAAACAAATAAGAATAAAGAGAATAATAGTGACTCAATAGTTTATAAAAAAGACCAATTCTTTTTTCGTACTTCATCCCACACGTTAAATTCGACATATTAAATTTTGGAATTTTGACTTTCGATTTATAACCAGCAACCCCTAGATATCAAATTAAAAATAGGAATTTATAGAAAGTAGTAATTTATCAATGAAATAAGAATCATTTAATTTATAATTACATAGTAATCCAATAATAATAATAATAAATCCAATTATTTTTCCGAATTTATCCGACATATTGAATTCAATTTTTATAATTTTTGTACTTTGAATTTTTATCTAAAATCAAAAGCTCCTACTCTCTAAATCTGAATAAGTCAAAAATAACTAATTTGAAAGCAAAAACTTAGTCACTGATTTAAATAGTTATATTAATACTAATCATTTAGTAAAAAATAACTAATTTTTAGTCAAATTCATTTTTAGGTTATGTAAAAATAAGTAATATTTTAGCAAAATTCTGTTTACTAATTCAATTAGTCAAATTTAAACTATTTTTTAGTTATTTTTTTTTTACTAATAATTAGTCATATTTTACTAATATTTTACAATGATTTTGTTACTGAGTTCAATAATAAATTTTTTAATAATTAAATTTAAAAACCCTTGTGTCTGGTTCCAAATTTTAGTAGTAAAAATAACCATACCAAATTTTGTTTAAATTTGTTACAGCGTTCATAAGAAAGCAAAAAAGTTAGGTTCATACAAAATTTGTTATGAAATAATAATTATTTAACATTTTGTGTTTTTTTTTTAAATTTGTGACCAATTGTAATTTTCATCCATTTTGGACAAATAAAAGCTCATTTTAATAATTGAAACATTCTCTAAAAATCTGTTTTAATTTTTTTAATAATATTTTGTTGAAAAATTATTAAACAAATAAAATGTATTTATTATATATTTTTTAAACAAAACGAATTTTAACAAAATCCAACAAACAGACATTAGAGAATATTTTAAAGATTAAAATGAGCTATTATTTGTAAAATTTAGATGAAAATTACAATTGTTCACAAATTTTAAAGAAAAAACAGAAAATGTTAAATAATTATTATTTTATAACAAATTTCGTATTAACCTGACTTTTTTTGAAAAATGTGCAACTGTATATTTCAAAATTGGGTAAAATAAATTTTAATAATATTTATATTTTATGTGAAAAGCCAGTTTTTAGTTTGAGGCTATGTCAATGGGTTGAAAGTCATTAAAAAATTTAAAATGGAAGATTCAAAATGCCGGATGAATTACAAAAAATTGCAAAACACTGTAATAGAAATTTATAAAAAAGAAACTAATTCTTTTTTTCAAATCCATCAATATCGTCATTTAAAATTTTGCCATTTTGACTTTTGATTAGTTACTTGCGATTCTTAGATAGCAAATTGTAAATAGAAATTTATAAAAAGCAGTAATTTTTAATTTAGTAATAAAATAAGAATAATTTAATTTATAACTAAAAGCCGACTTATATAAAAAAGGCTTTTTTTCAAACTTCGTCCGCCATATTGGATTTGCCATTTTGTAACTCAGTTCAGATCCGAAATTAGCGATTTCAAAAATCCCTAGATACAAATTTATACGAATTAAATTTATTAAAATGAATTCCAGGATATTTAATTATTTTTAAAATGTATGAATTTGACAACCTTATATTTGGTAAGGGACCACTTGTTATGACTTAAATTTTCACGACCTTAGTAAGCTATATTTTTTTCTTGTATCTTTTGGGTCCTAAAAACATGCAGATTGATCAAAAATAAAATATCTTAATTTTCGCTAATATTAGAAATATTTTTTTTTGAAAAAATTAAATTTTTTTAGATTCCATGCGAGAATTTAATATCAGCACATCTTTCAGAGGTACTAATTTTTTTTACATAATTTTACATCTAAAATTATAGTCTATCATCAAAAATTAAAAAAAAAAATATATTTAGGGGAGAGTGGCCATCAATGTACCAGTTTTTTCAATGAACCATTTTAATTTTCTCAGAAACAATTAAATAAAAATTCTCCTAATTTTAAATATAAATTAAGTTTGCGTTAACACACTACGTCCATAAATTTGAGACGTGTGGATTTATTCATTACAGAGAAAACTGGAAAAAACTGTTTTTGATGTACTGAAGAAAAAATTTACCTAAAATAAAAACACGTTTTTTAATTGAAATAAGGCCATTTAAAAATAAATGTACTTACGATTTATTTTGTTTTGAACCTTAACTACAATATTCTAATGAGATAAAGATTTTGAAATATTGGATTAAGTTATAAAAAACCATTTTTGTTGCAAATGTCATGTTGATTCAATGTACCAGGGAACAATGAACCACCTGGAATTTCAGTGTATTTTCGATTTCTAGAGTGGTATGCCTGATTATAAAACTAAGCATGCGTACAGCATGTTACAGCAATTGTTATCAGTACTTTTCTCAACATAGCAGAACTAAAATGCCATTTTAGATAGTTAACTTAAATTTGAGGTATATTTATGTTATACATTATCAATTAAAGGTGTTAAGTAATAATTTTTTATAGTATTTGATAGAAAATAAGTTTTTTTACAAAATGAAAATTGCAATATTACTATTGTTAAACATTTTTAGTATTTTTATAGAGGTGGTTCATTGTGTACCCAGGTTGTTGAAAATGAAAATAGCTTGTTACTTTAGAAAAACCCTAAATTCTATTATTTAATCAAAATAAATCGTGTAAAATATGTGTGCATTACCTAGATAAGTGTTGTAGTTTTATATTGATGCAAAGAAGTGCTTGAAATTGGTGAAATTCAATAAGTACTATGACCTTGAAAAAAACTCGGTATATTGATAGCCACTCTCCCCTATCCATTTTAGAATTTTTCAACATATTTTATTTTTTTGAAAATTAAAATTTTGGAAAATCCATGCGGGAATTTCAAAAGAAGCGTGTAAATAATTGGCGATCAAAAATACTAAAAATTGAAAGAGAAGTTCAATTGTTAAGAAATTTAATTTTTTAAAACTTTAAATTCTATATACTGGTTAAAGGTTCAGATTTTATATTTTTAACCTCCTTGTAGGTTTTTGGAAAACCTGAAAAATGGTTAATAATACAAAATTTATAAATGAATTATTGGACATTTTTTAGGAGAAACAAAGTTATCCTATTGAAAAATATTAATTTTCAAAGATTCTATGTCAAATCTACGAAAAAAAAAATTTTTTACGCATCTATTTTAAATAGGAAACTTTATGGGCTCTGAGCTACCTCTAAATATCATTTAAATTGAAAATAAAAAATCGGAGTTATTTCATTTTTTATAAAAATTAGAACATTTTTTTTGCACCACACTAATAAGGACATTTTATTCGATTGAAGAATAAATGAGTCTTATATGTGTGCATTATGAATATAAAAAAACTCGTACCTAAAACTTTTTGTGTAATTTTTCCAAATTTTTTGGGTAAAGTACACTGAGAAAAATGGATATTAGTGGATATTGAAATTTGACATCTAGATATTAAAACTTAGTATTTAAATATTCAAATTTAATATCCAGATATTAAAATTAATATTTTTAATATCCAGGATGGTAAGTTTCAATATCCATTTCTCTCAGTGTAGTTTTCCAAGAAATTTTCGATAATTTTAAATAATTTGTGTATTTTTACCAAAAACATTTGTTAATTTTTCCAAATTTTTGTAATTTTAGGAACAAACCTTAGGAAATTTTCACTAAATTCTTCGGAAATTTTCCAACTTTTTTTGGTAAAGTGTTTTTACCAAAAGTTTTGGAAATTCTACAGAATTTAAGTATTCTTACCAAAAAAATATTTGGTAATTCTCTAAAATATTAGGAAATTTTCAACTTTTTTTGGTAAAGTGTTTTTACCAAAAGTTTTCGGGAATTCTTCCAAATTTGGTTATTTTTACCAAAAAAATATTTGGTAATTTTCCCAAAAATATTAGGAAATTTTCCAACTTTTTTTGGTAAAGTGTTTTTACCAAAAGTTTTCGGGAATTCTTCCAAATTTGGTTATTTTTACCAACAAAATATTTGGTAATTTTCCCAAAAATATTAGGAAATTTTCCAACTTTTTTTGGTAAAGTGTTTTTACCAAAAGTTTTGGAAATTCTTCCAAATTTGGGTATTTTACAAAAAAAAAATTGGGAAATTGTTTCTAAATTCTCCTGAAATTTTCCAACTTACTAGGAAACTTTTCAACTAAATGCGAAAAATATCAGAAAGTTTAGGAAGATTTTCGAATTTTGGTTCGTAATTGAGTTTTTAGAGAGTATCATTTGCACAGTTATATATACATTTATTTAAGTTATCTTGTGATAAGACATTTTAAATAGCTAACTCATTAAAATTTTACTAAAAACTTTGAGCTTTATAATAAGCGCATATTATAATAATATTATATTATAGAATTAACAAATCTAGCCTATTGTTATTATATATTTTTTTCAACGTTTATCTCTCTTATATTTCTGTACTAAATTAAATTGCAGACCTGTTTGATCTTTATAATAAAATAATAACTTGTCTATCGATTTTTTTAATTGTTATAATTTGTTAATTTGACATATTAAAATTTAATCATTTAGAAAAAGATAATGACTAAACTGAAATACTGTATACAGTTTTATTTTATAAAAAATAAGAGGGGTCCATTGTCATTGAGAATATGTTCTTTCTGTAAATAATCTAGCGAAACACAAGAGAACTATTTTTTTTTTACAATAAACCGTTAAAAGAGAAGCAAATGAGTTCAAGTTCAAATTTTAACACAGAGACGTTAAAAGGTTTCACTTATGGTTGTAATGAGACGAAAAAACAAAACAGAGCTAATCTTAGAGAATATAAGGAAGGTGTCGGAAGTTGACTAGGGGTCGTGCCGGAAAGAAAAATGTAAAAATTGGGGTAGAACTAAAATAATCTTCCTGTTTCCTGTATTGAATGGCTTCCAGGGGATAATGGCAGTTTGTTGAGGTGACTTTAAGGTAGTTTTAAAACACTTTTTATTAATAAGAAGATCACCTTGAGCTGCGGAATTTCGCGGGCTTCAAATTGCACGATTCCCGCCAGTTTCTTGGCGGGAGCCATGGGGCCGTAACGGTCGGTTGGGCTGGATGCTTCGAAAGTGGCAGGTGCTCTGGCCAGACTTCATTAAACAATCCCATCTGCGTCTTCACGTTTAGGAAATGCTGCATGGTCAGCATTCTTTTCAGACTTGATGAGAGAATAAGGTGGAAAACGGAAAAAGTACAAGTTTCGGCAAATACAAGTCTCGATTGCTCGTGCAAGTTAAACAAACTTTCAAAAAGATAAAGGAGAGGCCCTTTTATCTTCCCTTTCAAATGTTCAAACTAAGCACACATATATATATACGAAAAGTGTGATCTTCTAGTGCCGAGAATTGTGGGATCCACAATTTCTAAAGACGAGTCTTTAGATAAAGAAAATCTCGAGGGAGTTTAAAGTAAATTCTCAATTTCTGTTTGCATAAAAATAAAATCGTGGAAATTTCCCGTGGTTCTTGAAAAAGTTGGAGTTTACATCGAGATGTGCTTCTTCATGGGAGGTTGTTGGATAAAAAATGCAAAAAGCGATGAATCTTGATTAGAAATTAAGATGGTAAAGGTCGAGGGGTCGTCAACCATCATTTTTCTTAAACGAAAAATCTATAATAATAATCCGCAAGATTCATTCATTCATTCATTCATTCTTGTCTGTCCGCACCTGAAGTTTGTCACTTATAGATATTTTTTTGTTTTAAATCAGTTACGTTTGAAAAAATGTATCTTTAAATTAAAATTAGAGTCTACTTTCATAAGAATTAATTTAACTGCATTGAGTTTACCCTAAAATATTGAACTGAAATTTCCCTACCCTAAAATTTTTAGTAAATTGAAATTTAAGTTTATCAATACAAATTAACTTGAAATTTTCTTGTGATTAAACTAATTGATATTTAGATCATTGGAAATTGAGATTATTAAAACTTTGAAATATAGGGGAGAGTGGCCATCAATGTACCAGTTTTTTCAATGAACCATTTCAATTTTCTCAGAAACAATTAAATAAAAATTCTCCTAATTTTAAATATAAATGAAGTTTGCGTAAACACACTACGTCCATAAATTTGAGACGTGTGGATTTATTCTTTACACAGAAAACTGGAAAAAACTGTTTTTGATGTACTGAAGAAAAAATTTACCTAAAATACGAACACGTTTTTTAATTGAAATAAGGCCATTTAAAAATAAATGTACTTACGATTTATTTTGTTTTGGGCCTTAACTACAATATTCTAATGAGATAAAGATTTTGAAATATTGGATTAAATTATAAAAAACCATTTTTGTTGCAAATGTCATGTTGATTCAATGTACCGGGGAACAATGAACCACCTGGAATTTCAGTGTATTTTCGATTTCCAGAGTGGTATGCTTGATTATAAAACTAGGCATGCATACAGCATGTTACAGCGATTGTTATCAGTACTTTTCTCAACATAGCAAAACTAAAATGCCATTTTAGCTAGTTAACTTAAATTTGAGGTATATTTATGTTATACATTATCAATTAAAAAGTGTTAAGTAACAATTTTTTATAGTATTTGATAGAAAACAAGTTTTTTTACAAAGTGAAAATTGCAATATTATTATTGTTGAACATTTTTAGTATTTTTATAGAGGTGGTTCATTGTGTACCCAGTTTGTTGAAAATGAAAATAGCTTGTTACTTTAGAAAAATCCTAAATTTTATTATTTAATCAAAATAAATCGTGTAAAATATGTGTGCATTACCTAGATAAGTGTTGTAGTTTTATATTGATGCAAAGAAGTGCTTGAAATTGGTGAAATTCAATAAGTACTATGACCTTGAAAAAAACCCGGTACATTGATAGCCACTCTCCCCTATATCAATATATATTTAGTTTAATTAGTTTAATTATTGAAGTTTGAATTCATCTAAATTTTATTGGTTATTAGGCTCTAAATTATCTAAATTTTAATCAATCCTTGCGTTTTTATTATTCTGATTATTCATAACTAAACATTTAAACTTTTTACAATTTTAATTTTTTTTTGTAAATATAAATTTCACGTAATTCAAATTCCATTAGGCCCAATTTTCATTGATTCAAATTATAGTCTAAATTATTATTTTCAAAATTTGAACTGATTAAAACTTCAACATACCTACAATGAAATTTTTTTGTATAATTAGAAGTTTTTATATAATGGTTAATGTTTAAAAGTTTGAATTCATCTAAATTTTATTGGTTATTAGGCTCTAAATTATTTAAATTTTAATCAGTCCTTGCGTTTTCATTATTCTGATTATTAATAACTAAACATTTAAACTTTTCACAATTTTAATTTTTTTTTTAAATATAAATTTAATTTAATTTCAAATTCCATTAAGCCCAATTTTCGTTGATTTAAATTATAGTCTAAATTATTATTTTCAAAATTTGGACTGATTAAAGCCTTAATATACAATGAAATTGTTTTGTATAATTAGAAGTATTTATATAATGGTTAATGTTTAAAATAATTTAAATATGTATTATTAGATTTTGAAAATATGTAAAGTTTATAATAGTTCAAATTTGTATTAATTAAAATTTGTATTAATTAAAATTTAAAGAATTAAAAGTTTAAAATAACTAAAGTTTATTAATATTAAAATATGAGTAACTTTGTAATTCCTTTTCTAATTAAAGATTAAATGAATTTTAAATCGTATAAATAAAATTAAGTTAATATATGTTAGTTAGTGTAAATGTAGGAGATTATAATAATTAGGTATTTAAAAAGAATTAAATATAAATCTTAATACTTTAATAAATAAAAATTTGAATTAATCGAAGTTAAAGTAAATTTGAGTCAACATTTCGTTGAAACTGTTTTAAGTTTGGAACTATTTTAAATTTGAGAAAATTAAAACTTGAGTTGCTAGAACTTTTGAAAAACAGAAATAATCCTCAACAGAAGTTTGGAACGATTGAAGTTGATATAAATTATAGAAATTTGAATACATTTTGTTAAAAAACTATTCTTTCAACAAAAATATTGCAACTTTTTGTAATGTCTCTACCTACGCTATTTTCTCCTTTTATTAATTTTTTTTTTATTATTTTTTCATGTTTAAATATAAAATTGAAAAAATTCGTGCTCTTTTGAAACATTTTTTATTTACTTTTACTTATTTGTCTATTTCTTGAAGTCGGAAGCAATTTTAATTTGCATAGAATGAAAGTTATATTTATCTAAAATATTGAGTTTATTTGAATAAAAAATTTCATTAAATTATTAATCTTATTTGTACACTGCAAAAACTGCTGTCTTCTAAGTGTCTTATTTTAAGACACAAGACATTAAGAAAGCGTCTTATGGTTATTTCAAGCTATTTCATTGGTTAATAATTTTGAATGATGCTTTCTCATTGGTTTAAAATTAAGACACCTTAAAACGTCTTAAAAGTGAGGACAAAAATGTCTTAAAATAAGACACTTGTGTTTACAGTGTACTTGCAAAAATTTATAGTTTCAAATGACCAGAAACAATTCAATGTTTTACATGGATTATGTTGCTATAATTTTCAACAGTTTTCAATATACAATTATTCTCTTTAAATTTTATAATTATTCTTTAATTTTTTTTAGATATTTTGTTCTGTTGTCTATTAATTATTCTCGACAGATTTTAAATTTTCCTTTCTATGGCAATTATTTTCCTCTTTTCTGAATTATTTTTTTTAATATTAAATTTTGTTAGTCATTTTGTAAATTTTCTTTCAATTATCCATTATTTTATTGAAATTTCAATACAATTCTTCAATTTTCATTTATTTTCTTTTAATTTTATCCATAATTTTCATCAGTTTTTAATTGACAATTTCTTATTCTCCTTCATTTTTATGATTATTTATTAATTAAAAAAAAAATTCTAATATCGATTATTCTCATCATTCTTTGATTTTTTTTCAATTGTGAATTATTTTCGTCATATTGTAATTTTATTTTTTAATTGTCAAGTATTTTCTTGATATTTTCATTTAATTCTTTAATTTTTAATTTATTTCTTCAATTTTTAATCATTTTCTTCAATTCTCAAATATTTTCTTTAATTTTCAATTATTTTTATCGATTTTCCACTAATTCCTCAATATTCAAAAAATCTCGGATTTTTTAAATTACTTTCTTCACATTAAATTTTTTTTAAAATTTCAATCTAATTGTTATTATTACTATTAATATAGCCTTTTTTCTATTATTATTTCGATTATCATTAAGTTTCTTCCATTTTAAATTTAACTGTTCAATTATTTTCTTTAATTTTAAATTCCATTCTTCAATTTTAAATTCCATTCTTCAATTTTTATTTTCATTCTTCAATTTTTAAGTATATTCCACAAACTTAAATTCAATTCTTTAATTTTTTTTCAATTTTAACTATTTTTTTCGATTTTTAATCCAGTTGTTAAATGTGCAATTATTTCCAATAATTATTCCTTCAATTTTCTGAATTTTTCAATTTGCAATTATTTTCTTTAAATTTAATATTTCTTGTTTAAATTTTTCAATTATTTTTATCAGTTATTAATCTAGTCATTTTTCGAATTTTTTTTTTAATTCACAGTTATTTTCGTTATTTTTTAAATATTTTCATCAATTTTTTAATATTCTCGTCATTTTTCAACTATTTCTTTCAGTTATTAAATTGTTTTCCGCAATTTTCAATTATTTTCTATAATTTTTTCAATGTTTAATTATTATCTTAAAATTTTATAATTATTCTTTGATTTTTTAAATTTTTTTGTTCGGTTGTGTATCAATCTAGACATTTTTTTCTTTTGTTTTCAATTGTCGAATATTTTTGTCATTTTGCAATTTTTGTTCCAGTTATCAATTATTGTTTCCAATTTTAATTTAATTCTTTAATTTTCAATTTATTTCCTCAACTTTTAATTTTTTTTTTTTCAATTTCAATTAGTTTTGTCGATTTTCAATCCAGTTGTTTAATTTGCAATTATTTGAACCAGTTATTCCTATAATATTTTAACTATTTTGTTTAAATTTAATATATTCACTGTTTAATTTTTTGAACTATTCCTTTCAATTGTGTAAGTATGTAGTCATTTTTGCTTGGAATAATTTTTTTCTAATTCTATACGAGAAAAAAAGAAAACACGTATTTTTTATTTTCTTATTGAAAATAATATATAATAATAATATAATAATTATTCTGAAATAGAGCAGTTTTAACCTTCGTTTTTCTCCGTTATTATTAGAAAATTAAAAATAATGCCCCACATAAAATTTGTTCAATTTTTCTTAGATTTTTTAGACATGTAGTAAAAAATAATGAATTTGCAACAAAAATACATGAAAAATTGAATTTCCGCCTAAAAAGTGACTTTTCTCAAAAGCGAAGGTCTCGATTTTCGATTTTTTTCTTTCAATGTTGTTACTGATTAATACAGAAATTTTTCTCGTAAGTCTAAAAGTGGTGCTCTTTAGCGTTTCAATGATATTTATAATAATTCCTCGTTGAAAAAAGTTTAAAATATGAATTATATAGAAATGAAACAACTTCAACTTACAAATTCCTGTGTGTAACATTTCTTTTGTTTTGTGACAGAAGGTTAAAATTTAAAAAAATGTAAAAGTAAACTATATTTGAACATTTGAATTTAAAATTAAATAAGCCTATTGATAATTGAAAAAAAATTGATCAAAGGCGGAACATTTTCAATATTAAAATAATAAATAAAAAATGGAATGGAGATTTGAAGAAAGTAATTCAGAGTTAAAGAAAATAGTTGTTGAATTGAACAATTGGATTTCAATTTTAAAACAATTTTTATGAGTGAAAAAACAAATTGAAAACATCCGAGAATTATTAAATATTATGAAATTAATTGATAATCGATGAAAATAATTTTAAAAAAAAGGGAAATAATTTGAAATTGAGGAAAATAATTAAGAACCTCCTCATGGGAGGTTGTTGGATAAAAAAATGTAAAAAGGGATGAATCTTGATTAGAAATGAAGATAGTAAAAGTAAAGTTAATGAATGAAATTGAGTACAATTTTGAAATTCCTTACTTTGAGAATTAGAGAAATTTAGCTAGATTTAGAAAGTAAATTTTTTTTACTTGTTAAATACTTGTTATTGTTAAAATGTATCGCTTCCTGTTTCCTGAATAAGTTAAGAAGATAAAGGTGGATTTTCCCAAGCTGATGATTTGAAAATTTGAAATTTTGACCGTTACAGGAAACTAGCGTGATTTAAACACGTTTCAGTTTCAACCGCCGCACCCCCGATCAGGAAACGTGAGAAGCGTGCTGGGTTACTGATGGATTTTAAATGCCGTCTAGGGTTCCCTGGTTTTTAAATGCCTACCACATGGTTCCGGATTTTATAAATTAGATCACGCTTCCCGCATCAATTAAAAATATGCTCTCAAAAATTATTGTCTCTGTTGCAAGAGTAATGTTCTTTTGAAAATTGAGTTAATGGCATTTTATTGATTTTCAATTATTCTTTTTCGGCTTTTTTTTTTTTAATTATAAGTAATTACAATAATATTATAAGTAAATTTTGTAATTTGATAATAAATATTAATTTGTTTAATTAAAAATTTGGTAATTGTGGATAATTTTACTTTATAATGTTTCAATATCTTATTAGGTACAAATAAGTAGAGTTGCAAAATTCTCGGTAATTTAAAATCCGGTTACATTCTCGAGAATATAACAGAGAATATTCTCCTTCTGGAGAATTTATGAGAATTTTCTATGGTTGAATGAGCCCCACTATTTTAAAACACAAAAACAATTATTTAAAAAAAAATAATAAATAACAAAATAATTATCATTACAAATTAACTATAAGTGAATCAAGTGTAAAAATTATTATTAAATATAACAATTATGAACAATTTTGAAATGGAAGAAAGTAATTTAAATTTGAGAAAAATAGTTTAAAATCATAGAAATAAGTTGGAAAAAAATTAGGGTAATGAAAAATTGGAGAAAATAATTGAAAATTTAAAAAAATTATTCATATTGAGATAAATAATTAAAAATTACGTAAATGATAAAAAAATTAAGAAAATAATGAAGAAATAATATAAATAATTTAAAATTGAAGAAAATAATTGAAATTTAAAAAAATAATTGAGAAAATTGCATAATGTATTTTAAATAAAGGAAATTTAAAGAAAATTTCAGAAAATTACTTGAAACTTTTAGAAGTTAATTGCAAAAAAAATATAATAATTAAAAATTAGAGCAAAATAAATAAAAAAAGATAAAGATAATTTAAAATTGAGAAAAACAATTTTTAATTTAAGAGACATAATTGCAAACCATACGGAATATAGTAAAATACAAGAAACTTGTAGATATAATTGAAAATTAAATAGAAAAATGAAAATTTCAGATAAATAATTTAAAACTTTTTGGAAAATTATAAAAAAGAACGTAAGTAATTGAAAGTAATAAGCAAATAATATAAATAATTGAAAATTGAATTAAATAATTTAAATTTATTAAAAATTAAAGAAAACAATGGGAAATTTGAAAAATATGTTTTAAAATTTTAGAAAATAATTTTAAAAAATAAGAATAATTAGAACTAGTGGAAAATAATTGGAAAATGATTTTAAAATTTGAAATTTGAAGACAATAATTGAAATATGATGAAAACAATGATAAGTTGAATTTTTATATCTTAAAATTAAAATTAATTTTTTTTAATTTTATTAAATTAAAATTCACTAATTTAATTAAAAATATTTATATCTTAAATCTTCCATTTATTTCTTTAATTTATAATTATTTTCTTCAATTTTCAATTGCATTCTTTTTTTTTCAATTAATTTATTCAAAATTCAATAATTCTCGCATTTTCTAAATTATCAATTATTTTCTTAAAATTTACATTTAATTCTTTAATTTTTCAATTTATTTCTTCAATTTTTAATTATTTTCTTCAATTCTCAAAAACTTTCTTTACGTTTCAATTATTTTTATCGATTTTCAATTAATTCCTTAATACTAATTAATTCTCGCATTTTATCAGTTATCAATTATTTTCTATCAATACGATTCTTAAATTTCCAATTTATTTCTTTAATTTTCATTTATTTTCTACAATTATTTTCCATAATTTTCATCAGTTTTCAATTGGCAATTTATTATTCTCCTTCAATTTTATGAATATTCATTAATTACAAAATTTTCTTTGTAGAAATGACGATTATTCTCACCATTTGTCGATTTTTTATCAATTGTTAATTATTGCTTTTAATATTAATTATTTTTTTAATATTTAATTATTTTCTTCATATTGTAATTTTTCTTTTGCTTATCAATTATTTTCTTCAAATTCCCATTTAATTCATTAATTTACAATTTCTTTCTTCAATTTTTAATTATTTTCTTCAATTTTCAAATATTTTCTTTAATCTACAATTTTTTTTATCGTTTTTGAATGAATTCCTCAACATTCAATAATTCTCTTATTTTTTCAATTATTTTTTTCCCTTATAAAAATTGTTTTAAAATTTCAATTCAATTATTCAATTCTAGAACTACTCTCTTCAGTTCTCATTTATTTTCTTCAAATATAAATTTCACTTTTATATTGTCAATTATTTTCTCTAATATTAAAAAATTATCGCCTTTTTTCTATTATTTTTTTCGATTATCATTAAGTTTCTTTAATTTTAAATACAACTGTTTAAATGATTTTCTTGAATTTTTTATTCTATTTTTCAATTTTTTTCCATTCTTCAGTTTTCAATTCATTAATTCTCGGTTTTTTTAAATCAATTGTTTTTTTAATTTTTAAGTATATTCCATAAATTTCAATTCAATTCTTCAATTTTCAATTATTTTTTTCAATTTTTATTATTTTTTTCAATTTTTAATTCAGTTGTTAAGTGTGCAATTATTTCCAACAATAATTATTCCTATAATTTTCTTAATTTTTAAATTTGCAATTATTTTCTTGAAACTTAATAATTCTTGTTTAATTTTTACAATTACTTTTTTATCAGTTGTCTATTAATCTAATCATTTTTTAAATTTTGTTCTCAATTGACAATAATTTTTGTAATTTTTCACATATTTTCTTCAATTTTTTAACTATTTCTTTCAATTATTAATTATTTTCCGCAATTTTCAATTATTTCCTACAATTTTTTCAATTTTTAATTATTATCTTAAAAGTTTATACTTATTCTTTCATTTTTAACTATTCTCTTCAATTCTTAGTTATTTTCTCCAAATTTAAATTCCACTTTTCAATTTTCAATTATTTTCTTTAATATTAAAAAATTATCTCCTTTTTTCTATTATTTTTTTCGATTATCATTAAGTTTCTTTAATTTTAAATACAATTGTTCCATTATTTTCTTTAATTTTTAATTCTATTTTTCAATTTTTATTTCCATTCTTCAGTTTTCAATTAATTAATTCTCGACTTTTTTTAATCAATTTTTTTCAATTTTTTAGTATATTCCATAAATTTTAATTCAATTCTTTAATTTTCTAATGCTTTCTTCAATTTTCAATTATTTTTTTTAATTATAATTATATTTTTCGATTCTTAATCCAGTTGTTAAATGTGCAATTATTTCCTACAATAATTATTCATATAATTTTCTTAATTTTTAAATTTGCAATTATTTTCTTTAAACTTAATACTTCTTGTTTAATTTTTGCAATTTTTTTTTTCAGTTGTCTATTAATCTAGTCATTTTTTGAATTTTGTTTTCAATTGACATTTGACAATTGACAATTCAAAATTGAAATTTTGAATTATTACCTACAATTTTTTCAATTTTTAATTATCATCTTAAAATTTTATAATTATTTTTTTAATTTTTAAATTATTTTGTTCGGTTGTGTATTAGTCCAGCCATTTTTTGAATTTTATTTTCAATCGTTAATTATTTTCGTCATTTTGCAATTTTTTTTCAATTATCAATTATTTTTACAAATTTTAATTTAATTCTTAAATTTTCATTTTATTTCTTAAATTTTTTATTATTTTCTTCAATTTCAATTATTTTTTTCGATTTTCAATCCAGTTGTTTTGGGCCCGTATCATTTTGACACAAATTTTTTCGGACAACTTGTTATATTGTACTCCAGAATATGAATGTTATATTTTACTCCTTCTGAAATCAAAGATTTTTAAGTCTTATTTATTAAATAATTGACTTTAATACATTAAATTAATATTAAAAGACTTAAATAATCCAGGAAGTTCAATTATTGAATAATTAAAACTTAAAAATCTTTGATTTCAGAAGGAGTAAAATATAACATTCATCTTTGGGAGTACAATATAACAAGTTGCTCGAAAAAATTTGTGTCAAAATGATACGGGCCCGTTGTTTTCAACTGTCAATTATTTTCGTCATTTTTCAGATATATTCTTCAATTTCGTAATTTTCATTATTTGAATTTGCAAAAATTTATAGTTTAAAATAACCAACAACAAAGCAAAGTTAATTTTTAGTGGTGCTATAGTTATTATATATAATTCTTGGTATTAACATTAAAATTCAAATCATTACTAATGAGAATGTCCCTAGAGATTCTATCTTCATACATTGCACTGCAAAAGCTGCTGTCTTCTAAGTATCTTATTTTAAGACATTTTGATGTCTTTTTTGTATTTAAGCCGCAAAAAATGTCTCGTTTTAAGACATTAATTGCGTCTAAGACACCAAAATGTCTTAAAATAAGGCACTTAGAATACAGCAGTTTTTGCAGTGTGATTGAGAAAATTTGACTTAATTTGATAAATAAATAAAAAACTTAAATTTTTATAAATACTCGATTAGAAGGTAATCTCCAGGTAATATTACTTCTTCGCAATTCTGCAAATAAGTTGCCGCTCCAGAGAAAAATCTTTTTAATCCAATAAAGATCGTTTTCAAACAAATTAAACTTGACATGTTTCAGAATTATTTTTTTGTACGGAGATTCAAAAAAGGTGATTTTTCGAAAATTGTTTACGCTCATCGCTAGATCGGTGCCAATTTGAATATTTATATTTGTGGTGACCTGATGAGCAGATTTATTATATCGAAACATGTTGTCTTTTTACATCCAATAAATTAATAAATACAAATTGTAAAAATCATCTACTGAAGGCGGTATTCTGTTAAAAAATCATATATACAGTGGAAATAAAGATAAAGAAATAATAGATGTTTTTCACACCTCTTAAACATTTTGACCGTTAGGATTTACGAATGAGACAGCATTTAAGCGTAAAAATTTGGAACCCCAGGGGAAAAAAATCAAGAAGCGTTGAAGGTTTGGTTTTTTTTTTTTGACGTCTATAAAGATGAGCGGGCGGTTTTCTAAAGAATAAATTGATACTGGCAGATGTCGATAGCACACTTTCTCGAAAGAAGAGAGCTTTTGTTCTTGGGTTATCTAAGTTATTGCGGATGGGTAGTCTTGGCCTCCACCCCCACGAACCGAGACGCGAAACAGGGGCACGTAAGGAAAGGCGTGACCGAGTACTTTTCGTTATTTTACGATCCAGCTGCCTCTGGAGCCTCCACCCTCTGCCTCCTCTCATCCTTGAATCCTTCAACATGATAGCTGTTTGAGATAGAAGTCCGGTAGAATTCGAGCGCTGCTTAGCCAGAGGAGGGGGTGGAACAGCTGTTCCTCCAAAGTGGAGTTTGTTGCCAGATATTTAAAGAAACTCGTGTATCCAAGCAGACTTTAAAGCTTCCGATTTCATCCGACATGGCAACGGATTTTGTTCAGGACTCTACTATATCAGACACTTGCAAAAAAGATTTTTAGGGGAGAGTCGGGTTCAATGGACTGTCGGGTAAATTGGTTAATGCGGTAAAAACGACTTTTTTGCGAATTGACTCCTACTATGTGAATTGACAAAATTTTCCCTATCAAATTTTGTCCATCTGTCAAGAAGTTTAAACAAAAATGTTTCATCGTTTAAGTTGACGAAATATTTTAACAAATTTCATGGATTGTTCTTTTCTGTAATACACTATTTCTAGCGAATGATCATTTTCAATTTCATGGATCGTCAATTACAACTTTCAGAAATGCCAAACAAAATAAATAAATTCCAACAAAACTGAGCATTTAAATCTCTCTATATTATAAAAAAATATCACCGCCGATGTTCACAGAAAAAAATAAGTATTACTTCAATGTCAAAAAGCGTCTAGTTTTTAGGTGAATTATAAAATAGACCTATCGGAATAAAAACTAGCTACTGATAGGAATCTTTAAACAAATCTAACTTAAGTCTTAAAACTAGTCCTAAAGAAAACTGTAATTAAGCTTTGAGTCCAAATCTAAACTTAAATTGAAATTGAAATTGTCTGAAAACAAGATAATATAGACATTTTAAGGACTAGTTTTTCTTCTTAGACTTTAAGGGCATGTGATGGATTATGACGTCGCTGGTATAGGCAAAATTTGTCCGTAACTTTTCTCTTAAAATATTGAATATTTTTTTTATGAAACTTGGTAGAATTACTTAAAATGTCATTAGAAAGCTCTCTCAGAACCGAATTTGTTTAAATTTTGGCCCAAAATTAATTTTCGGAAACTTTCGAAAAAATGCAAACTTTTATAAAAATCAATTTTGAGACAAAATTCAAACATACTCGGGTCTGAGAGACCTTCCTAATGACATTTTAAGTAATTCTAATAAGTTTCACAGAAAAATATTCAATATTTTAAGAGAAAAGTTACGGACAAATTTTGCCTATACCAGTGACGTCATAACCCATCACATGCCTTTAAGAACTAATTTTAAAACACTATTTTTCCATGAAACTAGTCTTTGGATAAATTTTAGTTTAAATAATAAATTAGTCTGAAATACATTCAAGACATTTCTTTTCTGCACGGAAAAAAATTAATATCCAAATTTGACATTTAATATTAGATTCAAGCATAAATTATCTCTAAAAACAAAAGTAAGATGTAATAAAATCTTTAAAATTAACATATGGATTTATATCAGATTAAAATATTAGTAATGCAAGAAACACATATTCTTATGCCTAAAATCAATATTAGAAATCTCTAATTCTGTGATAAATAGAAAATACACAATAAAAAAAGCAAATGACTGATCCAGCCAATGCATCGCAGCAACATTCACAATTATTATGCTTTTTATCTATTTTTTTCAATTCTTTGGTAAAAAATTTTAATATTATTATTAGAATAAGAAATAAAGTAATTTAATGTAATACATTGTATAATTACTCATTTTATACATAGCTCATTACAAATAAAATTTAAGTTAGTATTGAAATTTAGAGCAAACGGATTACTTAGAATGTATATGTGTGTTTTAAAATTTAAAGGAAGTAGTAAAACGTTTTGTTTAAAAGTATTCGACAAATATAATTATTTTTTTAGAGCAAATTTATTAATGAAAACATTGATCTAGATTTAGTCAAATCTTCATTATATCCCAAAAACTAAACATTTTTAAACTCTTTCGAATAATAAAATATGTTTTGGCATAACTTTTTTTTATACATTTTTAGGTTGTTAAATGAACATATCTCTAAATTAGAGATTTCATAAAATGGCATTTTCTGATATAAAGTTTAGCAAAATAAGTCATAAGTTATTATAAAAAGTTTAATTATAATGATTAATTTAGATACATTTTTAATTCTCTGCAATTAAGAATTCAACTCATTTCAAGTTTTGTGATTAATTTTTTTCCGTGTGTGTTGAGTCAGGATTTTTGAGTATAGTTCCTTCCAAAAGTATCAAACATGTATGTTTTTGGAAGGGATTATACTAAAAAATTAATTTATTTTTGGAAGGGACTGTACTCCAAATTAGCAGACTTTCGGAAGGGGCTATACTCAAAATTAACACACTTTTGGAAAGGACTGTACTCAAAATTAACGTACTTTACAGTCCCTTTAAATTAATATTGAATTGAAAATTTTAATTAATTTTATTTTAAAAAAAATTACAGTCAAGAAACAGGGGTTCAAGTCCTAGTCTTAGCTTAAAGGAAATATTAAGAAAAGATATTAAGAAAAATCAATTGGTTCATATACCACGTGGACAATTTTTAATAACTTTTTGATACCCCCCCCCCCCCCCTCTAAATGCCTACGTGGACTTTTTTTAAAAATAATATGATCTTCTGTGTTATGAGAAATTATAACTATAAAGAATGATTCTTATATCTTAAAATGGTAAATAAATTAATATTCTATACTTACAAGAAATATTTTATCGGAATCCGTTGAACCTTTCTCGAAATAACCTGGCAACAAAAAAAAAAACGTCACCATACATACACATTTCTGAACATTGGTTTAAGAATTACAATTTTTGCATTTCAGATGAAAATGAGTCAATTTAGACTATTTTTGGAAAGTCGAAAATCTTGACGATCACAAAGCTTAGCGGGAAGCAAAATCTATAAAATTAATATAAAAATGAAAATTAGAAAAAACGATTAATAATGATATAATAATAATGCAAAACTAAAGAAACTAATTGCACTTTGAGAAAAATAAGTGATGAAAGTATAAAATATATTTAAAATTAAAAAACATAATTATTGAAAAATGATGAAGGCAATAGAAAATTGAAGTAAATAAGTAAAATTTGAGATAAATATTTAGAAAATTAATTGAAAAACAATTAAAATCTTTAAAATTTGGAGAAAATGATTGTAAAATAATAGAAATAATTGAAAAATGAAAATAATTATAATTTAAATTTAAGATAAATAATAATTTAAAATTCAAGAAATTAATTACAGTTTTGAAAAAAATAAGTCACAATACTTCTCATGTATGAAAGCAAAATGAAAAAGTTTAATCGAAATTAAAGAAAATAATTGAAAAATGGTAAAAACAATGAAAAATTAAAGCAAGTAATTGATATTTAAAAAATTAATTGAAATTAGTGATAAACGATTGAAAATTTAGAAAATTAATTAAAAAATAATTAAAATTTGGAGAAAACAATTGCAAAATAATAAAAATATTTAAAAAATTTAAAAAATAATTAAAATCTACTGTAAATAATTGAAAACTAAAGAAAATAATTGAAATTTTGAAAAAAGTGATAAAATCGACAAATTAATTTTAAATTGAAGAAAGTAATTTAAATATGAGAGAAATAATTGAAAATTTAGAAAATTAATCATGAATTGAAAAAGTAATTGAAATTTTAAGAAAACTAGTTGAAAAATGATAGAAGCAATTAAAAATTGTAGAAAATATTTTGAATTTAAAGAATTAATTAAATGTGGGGAAAATCAGTAGGTAAAATAATAATAATTGAAAATAGAAGAAAATAATTAAAATTTTGTAAAAATGCTAAAAATAGCATGGAAAAAAATTTTGGCAAAAGACGATTTTTTTCGAAGAAAAAAGGTGCTCAAAAAAATTTGATAGGGTATTTTCAAAAATCCCTGTGTTCAAATTTAGATATTCATGAGCTTAATAAGTCATTCAAATTTTATTGAAATCCATTCAAGCGTTCTCAAGATATCCTGGCGACCATAAAATCTATACACACACACACACACACGCATATATATATATCTGGACATTTGCTTAAGAATGAAAATTTTCGCTTTTTAGATGAAAATGAGTCGATTTAGACTGTTTTTGGAAAATCGAAAATCTGAACGATTCCTCTATGAGGAAGCAAAAATAGAAAAATTATTGAAAGGTCTAAAAATAGTAGAAAGATTATAAAAAGTATTTTTAAGAAAGTTTTAAAGTAAGTCAAAAAGTCTTAAGGGCTTGTAATAAATATTAACGTCACTGATATAGGTACAAAATATGTCCGCAAACTTTTACTTAAATACCAAACTTTGTAGAAGTCGACGTAGAATTACTCAGAATTACTTAAAATATCATTATGAAAGGTATGCCTGATCCAAGTGAGTCATTAAACAAATTTAAAAAGGAAATCACCGATTTTTAGAACTTTTAAAAAAATAAGTTTAAGACTAAGTTGAAACAGACTTGAGTCAAGCACATTTTCCTAATGATATTTTAAGTAATATTCTACAAAGTTTGCAGTGTTAAAATATTTAAAATTTTCACAGAGAGTTTACGGACAAATTTTGACTTTACCAGTGATGTCACTCTTCATCACATGCCCTTAAGAAATAAGTGAAAATAAGAACATTTTATCAGAAATAATAAAAAATGAAAAAAACATTCAACCAAAATTAAATTAATTATAAATAAATGAGACAACTACAAAAAATATTTAATACTTTATGAGAGCACAAAGTAGGAAAATTAGGGGAAAACTATACTAAACTAGGTGTGAATTCTGTCCATTTCATGGACACTTCGCTTCCAAGGAAGCAAGATAATTTGCTTCCTCATAGAGGAAGCAATAAATTTATTTATAATATAAAAAATAATAATTAAATTTTAAATTAATTATTATTTATTTTTATGCAAATAAGTAATAATAATAAAATAATAATAAATCAATATATATATTTTTTTTCTATCTTCCAAAACTTTATTTATTTATTTATTATAAATAAATAAAGTCAATTATTAGTCAATTATTAGTCAATTATTTTTAGACAATTCGTTTTGAGACAAGGAATATGATTCTTTTAATTCATTTGTTTGAATTTTTAGCAAGAAATTTTTTTTGGCAAAACACGAGATTTTTCAATAAAAAAAAATTAAAAATTATGAATTAATACGTGAGTTTTTAGTCAAATATAAAAGTTATATAGGTCACTCGATTTGTTTTGAGATTTTGTAATTCGTTTGGTTGGATTTTTAGCATGAAATTTTTTTTTGTCAAATCGCGAGATTTTTCGATGAAAAAAAATGAAAAATCATGAATTATTACGTGGGTTTTTAGTCAATTATTTACTTTATATAGGTCAATCGATTCGTTTTGAGACAAGGAATATGATTTTGTAATTCGTTGGGTTGAATTTTTAGCATGAAAAAAATTTTTTTTTTTTAAAAAAATTTCCAAAAACGAGATTTTTTGATGAAAAAAACTGAAAAATCATGAATTATTACGTGAGTTTTTGGTCAATTATATACTTTATATAGGTCAATCGATTCGTTTTGAAACAAGGAATATTATTTTTTCATTCATTTGTCTGAATTTTTAGCATGAAAAAATTTTTTGCCAAAAAACGATTTTTTTCGGTAAAAGAAGGTGCTCAAAAAATTTGATTGTGTATTTTTAAAAATCTCTGTGTTACACATCTGGATATTTTAGATGAAAATGAGTCGCGCCACTATTATTTTGACACAGAATTTTTTGAAATACATGTTACAAAAACATGTTACTGGCTACAAAAAATTTACCACATACACACACACATACACACACACACACACACACACATCCGGACATTTTCTCAGTAATGAAAATTTGAACTTTTCAGATGAAACTGAGTCGATTTACACTATTTTTGGAAAATTGAAAATCTTAACGATCACAACGCTTCCTCTATGAGGAAGCAAAAATTAAAAAATTCTCTAAAATTAAAAAAAAAGTTATGATTGTCATTTAAAAAAAATCAAAAAATTAAAGAAAAAGCTGGAAAAGAATAATAAAAATGACAAATAAATAAATCAGAGAAAGAACGTTAAAATCTTATTAAAGGAAAAAATTTGAAAATTAAGGAAAAAGCAATGAATAAATTTTCTGAACCATGAAACAATGAGAATTTAAGAGAAAAAAATTAAATAGTTTCAAGAAAAGAAAAAAATGTTTAAGGAATATAAAGTTGGATGATAAAGCTGATATAATATAAAAGATGATTAAATTTAGATTAAAATAAAAAAAAAATACAAAATTTTATAATTTAAGAAAAACTAAAAAATGTAGAAAAAAGGGTCATTTCTTCGAAAATTGAAAAATGAAGAAAGTCTTTCTAAAAAATCTGACATACTGTGAAAATTGAATACTAGGTGAAAATTATGTCGATTTCATGGACATTTCGCTTCCAAGTAAACAAAATAATTTTCTTCCCTATACAGGAAGGAATAAATTAATAATATAAAATTTAATTAGAGAAGTTATTAAAAAATAGGAATTTTAAATGCAAAAAAATGAAAAAAAAACATTAATTATTTTACGAATTTTTGATCAATTATAAACTTTATATAGGTCAATCGATTCGTTTTGAGATAAGGAATATAATTTTTGTATTTATTAAGATGTATTTTTAGAATGAAAAACATTTTTTGCAAAAAACGATTTTTTTCGGTAAAAGAAGGTGCTCAAAAAATTTGATTGGGTATTTTTAAAAATCTCTGTGTTACACATCTGGATATTTTAGATGAATATGAGTCGCGCCACTATTATTTTGACACAAAATTTTTTGAAGTACATGTTACATTGTTCAACCTGAGAAAATTTTATTGTGTACTTCTACTAAAATCAAAGATTTTTAAGTCTTATTTATTAAATAATTGATTTTAATACATTAAATTAATATTAAAAGACTCAATTAATCCAGTAAGTTCAATTATTTAATAAATTTAAATTATTTAATAAGAATCAAGAAAACTAAAAAATTTTACGAAAGATTATGTAACCTTGCGAAAAAATTGAAAAATGTGAAAACAAATTTAATAAATTTATAAAAGGAGATAAAAGAATCTAAAGGAAATAAAGATATATAAGAAAATATTTTACACTCCCCCCTCCTCCACTATATAAAAATGAACGAAAAATAAAAAAAATAATTTTAAATATGAGTAGATTTACGTTTAGGATTTATTTAAATAATTATAATAACTTGGATTTTCCGGACTTTCCCGGGAATTTTCTTTATCGCTACACGATTTATATACAGTGTAAAATAATTATAGTTAACAAATTCGTACTTTTTTAGTTTTTGCAAAAAAAAATTGTCTACAAAATAATTTTAAAATAATAAAATTAGAATTGAAACTAGTGGAAATTTTCAAAATATTTTAGATAAAAGAATAACTATTTTCAAGGGGAGTGAGAGAGTAATTTTTTTTTATTTGTTTTCATATTATTGTATCACATATTTTTTTGATACTTTATTTATAACCAATATTTAGTGGAAGATATTTCATGTCTCTTCTTTTTTCGCTTTTTGGGGGAGATGAGAATTTTTTAATCAACGAAGAATTCAGGTTTCCCTTTTGGAATTGATATTGAATGCTGTGACCCCCCTCTGAGTACAAAAGAGTGTTTAGGGTTGTTCACTTTTTAATATGCAAAAAAAAAGACGTGAAAGACCTTGATAATGAACCTTCTGCTCAATAATTTGATAAACAATTTTACGTTGATTTTCTATTTTAAAATTATTGGCAAGTCATAGTTCAATGTTCAATCAGTAAATAAAACTTTTTTCTTTTCAATAATACTTTCTAACTGGCGTTTCGTATTTGATTCATCATATAATATTTCTATTATTTTGGGTTTGATAAATTCATTTAATATTATTATTTTTATTGTATTATTTATAATAAAATAATTAATTTTTTTTTAAAATAATTTTTTGATTATTAATTGTAAATAAGTACTTTGACGAGATGACAAAATTTTATTAATTTTGAAGACAAGTTTTATGAGTTTTTTTTTAAATTTAAAAGCCGCAAAGTTCGCTGACGTTAAAACTGTATTCTGAGTAATTGCAACGCATTCAAGACACTGTGGGAGTGAAGGGTTAATTGCGCTATAATTTCTCTTTGCGAACAGAGTGAAAAATTTTCATGTAGTGTGTACACTATTAACCCAAGGCTTATTACTTTTTTTCAAAACATCAAAACTCACAAGACTGTCTCATCTTCATACAAAGCTGAACATAAATTTTCTTCATGTCACTATAAAGCTCTCTTATTTATTTTCAACGTATAAAGATGTTCCGAATGTTTGTAAATCTTAATAAATTGCAAGTCATAATTCAAATATTACTGAAACTGGAATTTTTTAATATTTCAATTTTACATTCCTCTTTAACTTTATGTTCCTTTTCCAAGTTGTTAAATACCAATTACAAAACTCAATTACAAATTTTATCACTTAAAAATCATTTTATTTTTTATATTAACATTTTCAAAGAATAAATTACTTTCTCTTAAACTTCTTCTAAAAAAAAAAAAAATACGTTGCAAGCGCAATTTGGGTTTCAAGTGACAACAATAATTTATAGAATGTCGTGCACTTATTATTGGAAATCGGCAGCTGAAAAGTGCAACGTTCGAGATGTCGCCAAGAGAGGAAGAAAAAAAGTGAACGAGAGCCAGAAAGAAAATAAAAATTGAAACTTTACCCTTTAGGCAATCGAGACCACAGGCACCTGGCAGCATCTGCTTATAGAAGCAAACGAAAGCGTAATTCTCCGTGAATACCGATTGCCATTGTTCTTTTGCCATTACATTCACTGCGAGCTGAGATTGTGAGGAGTCTAGAAAATAGGAGACTTAAATTAAGATGATCTACAATCTTAGCGGCCTCTTTGAGTCCTCTCATTCAAAGTAATGAAACTACCGCCAAAGATCTGTCGGCACTCCTTCCTCTTTCAGTCGCATAAAAACATTCTCAGCGGTAAATTGCTACTTACTTTTAACATCAGGTATGCCACGTTAAAATCTGCAATTCGACAAGTCTCAGAAGAAAATCTTCAACCGAGAAAATTTAGTTAACCGAGTCAAACAATTGTTTAACCAGGGTAAAAGAAATAAAAATAAATCTAATAAAGACCAAATGATTGTTGATAATTAATAACACTGTGTTACAAAAAATGAGAACTAAAAGTTACCTTTAATCGGACCTAGACTAAACACTGAAAAAAAATTTTGTTAATTTAATATATGATTTGGGTGAAAATTTCATTGCAGCAGAAAGTCAACCATATGTGTAAATTTAACATCAAAATAAAGATACATTTAACAATGATCTAGAGTTAATCTTGAGAATTTCATTCACCTGAAAATCACATGCAGCAAAAATCGCAGATAGTTTTTTCTGTGAATTGATAGTCATGAAAAACTAAAAAAAATTGTATATATTAAATTACCCCCCCCCCCTCTGCACTCAAAAAATTTCATTTTAGAGTTAAAAAACAGTTTTTCTGTAGTTTTTGACAACTCTGGTATTTCTCGTTCACCCTCCTGATATTCTCATTCTGATAAATTTTATGCTTTTTTCGTTATTTTTTAAAATACTAACAGTCCAGGGAGTACTATAAAATATTTTTACATTCATGAATTTTAATTTCGAGCATTTTTTGTATTAATAAACATCTGGTTTTTGTCGTTTATGGTGGTTTCAGTTATTCATCAAACGAAAAATTATATAAATAAGTGAAAAAATTTTTTTAATTAATACTAAAATTGTTGGAGACAAAATTTAAAACATTTGCAAAATTAATGAAAATTGACAATTTGTAAATGAAATTCGATAAATGGCTAGAAAATTACACATTTAAAAAAATAAATTAAAAAATTAAACAATAATTATAAAATTCAGACAAAATGATTTAAAAATTAAGAAAATTATAGGAATAACTGTTGGAAAGAATTGAAAATTGAAATACTGGATTGAAAATCAAAAAAAATAATTGAAATTAAAAAAAAAATAATTAAAAATGGAAAAAAGTCTGAAATTGAAAAATAATTAATAATTGAAAAAAAATTGCAAAAACAAAGGCGAAAGTAATTGACAATTGAGAACAAAATTCGAAAAATTGCTAGATTAATACACAAAGAAAAAATTTTTTTAAATAAAACAATAAAAATTAAAATTCAAGAAAATATATTCAAAAAGAAAAATTAAAAAAATTATGGGAATAATTGTTAAAAATAAATGTAAATTAAACAACTGGATTAAAGTAGAATAAAACTAAAATTGAAGAAAATAATTAAAAATTGAAGAATAGAATTGAAAATAAAAGAATATAATAAAAGATTGAAAAAAGTAACTAAAAAAAGTCAAGAATTATTGAATATGGCAGTGAATTATTGCAAACTGAAAAATGGAATTGAAATTTGAAAAAAAAATTGAGAATAGCAGATAATATTTCAACAATTGAATTTAAAATAAAAAGAAACTTATTAATAATAAGACAAAATTAACCAAATACGAGAATTTAAAAATATTTAATGGAAATAATTAAAAATTGAAGAAAGTACCTAATTTAAATTGTAGAAAAATAATTGAAAGAAATAATTGAAAAATGACGAAAATAATTGACAATTGAAAACAAAATTCAAAAAATGTCTAGAATAATAAACAATTTTAAAAAATAATTGAAAGAACTAAACAATAAACATTATATTTAAACTAAATAATTGAAACTAGGTGAGAATTATGTCCATTTCATGGACATTTCGCTTCCAAGTAAACAAAATAATTTGCTTCCTCAAAGAGGAAGCAAGAAATTAATAATATATAAGTTAATTGGGGAAGTTGTTAAAAAAAAAATTTTAATGCAAAAAAATGTCAAAATATGAATTATTTTACGAATTCTTGATCAATTATAAAAGTTATATAGGTCAATCGATTCGTTTTGAGATAAGGAATATGATTTTTGTATTCATTAACCCGTGCAGAAATGTCGATGTGGGCCTCAAGGGGTGCTTGCCAGTTTTCCTTATCTCTGGTAAGGCCCTTGTCGGGAAAACTGGTAAGCGCCTTACAAGGCTGTAACGCTTTTGCACATCAATGCCCTACATATGGAAAACTCGTCAGAGCCTTACCCGTTTTTAAAATAAAAAACCTGAGTAGATATATACAACGGCAAAGCAAAGCATTAAACAAATAATAATGTAATTACATTAAATTAATTTCTTAAAAAAATATTTTTGTATTTTTTTTTAGTTTCATTTATTTCTTTTCTATTTTTTTTTACAAATCAAGGAAGGATTACTACAATTATTTATATAATTCACTTTTAATTTATTCTTAAATATCTTATTTTAAACTTATATTTTTATTTTAATTAATTTTTTTTGTACACACAAACACTTATAACTAAGAATTAAAAATACCGCACGCAAGGAGGATCGAACTCCAGAAACCTAGACCTAAGGACACAAATGGCGGGCGCCTTAGCCCACCCAGCCACACTAGCTTAGGATTATTTTATTTTAAACGTTTTCTTGAACTATAAGTCATTAGATCTATTACTTGTTGTGGTAATAAAATATATGTATAAATATATATGTATATATATATATATATATATGTATATATATATATGTATATATATATATATATATGTATGTATAAAAATGTATATTATTTTAATGGATATATAAATATACATACATATATCTACATATATTTATGTATATTTATTTTAAATTTAAAAAAAAATCATTTATATTTTTCTATTAATAAATTGTTTTTATAAGTGAGCTAATACTAATTGTAAAAATTTTTTTTTAAAATAGTTTACGTAATTATAAATAAGTAAATAAATTTAAATAAAATTTTACAAAATATCAATTCAAAAAATTGACAATATAAAAAATATATTTTTTAAATTTAAATAGGTACATACTAAATAGAAAAATTGTAATTATCAAAATTCTCAACATAAAATAAAATGATTTCAAATTATTAATATTTTATACTGGTAAACAAGTAAATATAACGTCATTAGGCTAGGGAAAGTAATATTCTTTTAAATGTATGATTCTTTCTAATTAAATATAGAAGTTCATATACAAACTATTTTTCAATAAAATTCTATACAAATTACTTTTAGAATCGAAAATAAAAAATTTTATAAGTTTGAAATAGTTTAATTGATAGTCTAATATGCAAAACTTCAGTAATACATGAATTGTGGCGTTATCGGGGTAATTAGTGGTTTTCCCTACTTAGGGCTTTAAATAGACGCCCATGTCAAAATCTAGTAATGTGAAATAAATTATAATTTATTTTAAATTTAAATACATAGTAAATAGTAAAATTGTAATTATCAAAATTCTCAACATAAATTAAAATTATTTCAAATTATTAATATTTTATACTGGCAAACAAGTAAATATAACGTCATTAGGCTAGGAAAAGTAATATTCTTTTAAATGTATGATTCTTTCTAATTAAATATAGAAGTTCATATACAAACTATTTTTCAATAAAATTCTATAAAAATTATTTTTAGAATCGAAAATAAAAAATTTTATAAGTTTGAAATAGTTTCATTGATATTCTAATACGCAAAACATCAATGATACCTGAATTGTGGCGTTATCGGGGTAATTAGTGGTTTTCCCTTCTTAGGGCTTTGAATAGAAGCCCATGTCAAAATCTAGTAATATGAAATAAATTATAATTTATAATTTAAAGTCATTTCATTATATTCAACTGCGATTAAAACGATTAATTCTTTAAAATATACATAAATGTTTCTAATATGCTACCTAATTAAAAATTTAATAACATTTTTTCAGTTTTTTTAAACAAGGAAAACTGACGAGGCCCATGCCTGAGCCCTACTTTAAGTAGGGCAAACTAGGGCAATTTCTGCACGGGAAGTTGTATTTTTAACATAAAAAAATTTTTTGGCAAAAAACGATTTTTTTCGATGAAAAAAGGTGCTCAAAAAAATGTGGTTGGGTATTTTCAAAAATCCTTGTGTCCAAATTTAGATATTCATGAGCTTAATAAGTCACCCAAATTTTATTGGAATCTGTTTGAGCGTTCTCAAGATATCTTGTACACAAAAAACGCTATACACACACACATACATACATATATACATACACACACACACACACATACATCTGGACATTTGCTTAGGAATGAAAATTTTCGCTTTTTAGATGAAAATGAGTCGATTTAGACTATTTTTGGAATATCGAAAATTTTAACGATCACAAAGCTTCCTCTATGAGGAAGCAAAATTAAGATAATTATAGAATAATTGTGAATTGAACAACTCAATTGAAAAAGGGGGAAAAAATGAAATTGATGAAAATATAATTGATAATTAAAGAACGTAATTGAAATTTAAAAAATATAATAAAAAACTTCAAGAAGTAATTTAAAAAAGCACATTATTATTAAGTACACAGTACAAAAATATTTAAAAAAATATATAGGGGAGAGGGACCCAAGTTGGACACCCTATCGATTTATTACTGTAGAATCCAAACCGAATAAAATATATTAAAATGTTTTATACCGGATGAAAGTACAATTTATAAGGTAACTTATGGCCATAGAGATAAAATTTTATTTTGAACATAAACATTTTTTAAAGCATTTTTTCTAATTGTTAAAATTTTCGGTCTAAAAAAAAGTGGCCCCAAGATGGACACCTTCTTAAAAGTCTCTGAAAGTGGTAGTAAATAAAAAATTAACATCGTGTAACAATTCTTGAACTAAGTTTTAATCATTTTACGGAATTTATCAAGAAATAAAATTTCTAAAAACTTCAATTTAATAGCTTAACAGTAAAAAGTAATAAAATATCGAAAAATATCATTATAATAAATTCTCTAACGATAAAATCACATTTTATGGTGGAAAATAAAAAATTTTAATTAATTGGCTCAAAAAATTATTGAAAAAAGTGTAAAATCGAAAATATGCAAAAAAAATACATTGAGATTTTAGGCCTGTCCATCTTAGGGTACATGACAACATTTTTTAATCCCCAGTAAATATATATATATGAATACTGAATTAGTAAAATCATTTTAGAATATTATTATACGACAAATAAAGAATATTATAACGTTAAGTACTCATTCTAAATCGTAAATTTAAATAACTTTACCAACTTGAGAAAAAACTGTTACAAAACTTTTTTAGACACAAAATTACGTGGTATGTGTAGAAGAAAAACCAACTGGTTTTTTTTCTTCAAATGTGCATCAAAATGTTCGTCTATACAAACAACAAAAATGACAGAAAGCATAAGGCGCTGTCACCTTAAACAAAAATTTTATACGAAATGTCCATCTTGGGGCCCTGTCCATCTTGGGGCCCACTCCCCTAAGAAAATAATAAAAAATTGAAGAAAATAATTAAAAAATTTAAGAAATAAATTAAAATTTGAAAAAATAATTAATAATTGAAAAAAAATTACAAACTGACGAAAATAATTAAAAACTGAAAACAAAATTTGAAAAATGGGTAGATATTACACAGCCGAACAAAATAATTGAAAAAAGTAAAGAATAATTATAAATATAATATAATTTTAAGAGAATAATTGAAAATTGAAAAAATTGTTGTAAATTATTGAAAATTATTACCATATAATAATTGCCAGTTTTTCACCAATTGAATTCAGAAAAAGCTCATTCGCCGCCAAGTGGAAAAATTTAAAAAATTTTCCAATTTTCGAACTTTTTTACTCTTTTTCTACCATAAATTTTATTCAAAACATAAAACCTCTATTAGGTATAGAAAACCTCGTTTCAATTCAATTGAAAATTGAAAAAATTGTTGTAAATTATTGAAAATTATTTTATTGCCAGTTTTTTACCAATTGAATTCAGAAAAAGCTCATTCGACGCAAAGTGGAAAAAGTTAAAAAATTTTCAAATTTTCGAACTTTTTTACTTTTTTCCTACCATAAATTTTATTCCAAACATAAAACCTCTATTAGGTATAGAAAATCTCGTTTCTCAGATTTAAAATAAAAAAATTTTGAAATCGGATCAAAAATGACGATAGTTTATATCAAAACTGCAAAAAAAAAACTGTTTTTTAGCTCTAAAATGCAATTTGGGGGATGGGGGGGGGGAGGAATTTAATAAACATTTTTTTTTAGTTTTTCATGACGAATAACTTAGGTTAGGTCCGATTCAAAGCAATTTTTTACTGTTACACAGTGTTATTGAACAAGTTTAATCAATTGAATTGTGTAATAACCAAGAAACATAATTAATAATGGAAAAACTTAATAAAAAAACTCTAAAAAAAGCAACAATTACACTGAAAAAATTTGAACTCATAATGAGCCTTATATTTGTCTCTTTTTGAAATTCAGCAAAAATGAGAATTTCTTGACTCATGTTAAGTTTTAGTTCAAAAAGTCACAAAATGACTTTTTCAGTCTCAGAATTACTTTTTGAAATTCTTTGGACTAACATTTTTAGTGCATCAAGGCTTTCTCATTTTGGCTGCGTCTCAGAATGAGACAAAAGGGTCAAATTATGAGTCAGGTATTTTCTTTCGTAAAGTAGGATTCAAATTGATTTTTTAAGTGCAATTTTTAATCGACTTCATAGATTTTTTTTTAAAATGTTCACAAATAAATTCTTCAGAGATCTGTGAGAGCCGATTTCTTAATTTTTGCGTTATAAACAGTTTTTGCAGTTTTAAGCAAACTTATATATAACTCATTTATAGTAATGAGTAATTACTTTTTAAAAATATTACAAAACAAATTATTGTTAAAATAACGAAAATCTACTTTAAATCTCATTTTCTTATTAAACAAAGTATTAACTTTGCATTTTTTAGTGAAAATTTACTGAAAACGCAAAAATTTTTGTCTGATAAATAGCCAAATAATACATTTGTTTATAAAAATTGGTCATAAAAAAAAATTAAATACTAAATAAGTTTTTCTTTATAACAAAGTTCAGTTTACTTAACCTAAGCGTAATATATAAAAATAAATAATTTTTTTTATTTTTATTTTATTTTATTTTATTTTTTTTTATTTTTAGGGTTCCGTACACAAAGTGTCCAAACGGAACCCTTATGTTTTCACTCGTTTGTCCGTCGCCCAAAACCATTACCCCCCCCCCCCCCTAGCGGCCAAACTATTTGAGATAGAGAGTTGAAATTTGGTACACTTATGTATTTTCACGTGTAGATTACAGGAAAAATATAGCGAACATGATTGAACGTGATGTTCATAGCGTTGTCAAGGAAATAACAAGATTTTTTTTTAAAATGCATTAAAATGCCTATTTACCCCCCCCCCCCCCTTATCTCCTAAACTATTTGACCTAGAGTATTGAAATTTGGTACACTTATGTATTTTCACGTGTAGATTACAGGAAAAATATAGCGAACATGATTGAACGTGATGTTCATAGCGTTGTCAAGGAAATAACAAGATTTTTTTCAAAAAATGCATTAAAATGCCTATTTACCCCCCCCCCCCCCCTTATCTCCTAAACTATTTGACCTAGAGTATTGAAATTTGGTACACATATGTATTTTCGCGAGTAGAGTTCAGGAAAAATATAGAGAACATGATTGGAGGTGATGGTCATAGCGTTGTCAAGGAAAAACTTTTTTTTTCAAAAAAAACGTGCCCCCCCCCCCTTATCTTCCAAACTATTTGACCTAGAGGTTTGAAATTTGGTATACCTAGGTATTTTTACGTGTAGATTACAGGAAAAATATAGCGAACGTTGCTGGACTTAATTTTCAAAAGTTATTAATGAAAAGTTGAAAAATGATAAAAAACCCCTATGCTAGCGCTCAGCGTATTCATCCTGAAAGGTTGGGAATTGGTTAAAAATGTGTAATTTTATGCATAATTTTTTATAACACCATAAAAATTGTGGTTTAAATTTATTATCATAACATTTTTTCCAAAAAACTGAAATTTTACCAAAAAAAATTTTTTTCTTCTAAACAGCTACAATATTTTATAGTTTCAGATTATTTTTTTTGTACAAAATGTTTATGTTTATGTTTAAATTACTTTAAATTACTCGTACTTGCCCGATATTTTTTAGTTTATTTGTTTATATTCATTATTTATAAAAGAAAGAAATAAATTTTGATAAAAAAATATTTTCGTGGTATTTTCTTGAGACAATTCACCGAAAACAAAACAATTTTTGGTTAATAAATGGTCAAATAATGCATTTGTTTATAAAAATTGTTTATAAAAATCGGAAAATCATTAAAAAAAATTAATTTGTCTTCATAACAAAGTTCAGTTTCCTTGACTAAAGCATAAAATAAAAAAAAACAATTTTTTTAACATAAAAATCACATTTTAGTTTAATTGTTTATATTTATTGTTTATAAAGAAAGGTAAATTAATTGCAAAATAAACTTAAAAAAAATTTACTTTGCATGGTCTAGTGAAAAAAAACGCGACAATTTTAGGCTAAAAAATAGCTAAATAATGCATTTGTTTATAAAAATTGTTTATAAAAAAAGCAAATTTAATTGCAGTATAAATTTTTGTAGTTAAAAGTTTTAATTTGCATACTAAAAGAATAATTTAGAAAAAATAAGTTGTTTTTCTATTCACACTTGTCTAAATAGTTAATTTGTTTATATTGTTTGTTTATAACAATTTTTTAAAATCAAACTCTTGTAATATAAATTTCATTTTCTATCTAATCTATAAGAATTTTGTAGAAACTAGTTCATCATTTACCTAAAATAGACAGATCTGAATTACTGTTGAGTTTTCTTCCTTGCTCCAAATTCAAGTACAAAGTTCCCGAATATTTCATGAATTATTCCTTTCCGTGAATATAAATAAATCCAATAGTGCCAAAATGCTGATCCCTTTTAATACCGAAGTATACACTTACTAAAAATTACCATATAACCTTTTGAAAAATGACAAGAAAATGTACACAGAAAATTGTTTTGGATTAAATTAATCTGCAACGCTCTTTTTTTTATACCAAATGGAATTTAAATAATTTGAAATTGGCTTATAACAATTGCGCTGCAGATTATTTTAATACATAAAAGTTTTCAGTGGTAGAAAAATTACTAAGAATCAACAAATCAAAAACACAAAGTAAACTAAAATGCGAAAAATAACTCGAAGCTATAAAGATGGTACAAATAAATCCAATATTCATCTGATCAAACATGTATAGATAGGATTATTAAATTTTCAGACACAGATTCCAGAAGATTTTCCCAGTGAAGCTCTCAGCATCTTGGAATATCAATTTATGAAAATATATTTGTACAGAAATCGGTGGCGATTCGCCGCAAAGGGGAATTCAGTGCAGGGTAAAATGCGTGCATTTCAAGAATGCGAATCCCATGCTGTGTGCCACCTGTTCATCGAGGCATGTAAAGTACACGGGTACCTTAGGAAAAATGTTGTTAAATAAATTCCACCGTGCTAAAGCGCAACCACTGTAATTGCAGTAAAAAGAAAATTAAACGAATTTCATGATTCAGTTTCTTATTTATGCAACAGCGAGCGATTCTTCAAAAGCCTTCTAACGTTAAGATCAAAGTACATTGATTTCAATCTACGAGATATAGGATATCATATGAAAACTGTGCGAAAAGAGCCTGAGAAAAATCTCTTAGAGAAATTAAATCCCAAATTTCGGTTAGTATTTAATGTTCCCTGCATTATATACCACTTCCTTTTTTATGGGAAAACAAATAAAAGAATGAAAAAATTGGTCCATTTGATTAATGCTCTTATGATTATAATTAGCTATCCTGCAGTGTTTAGAAACGATCTTCAGACATCATCTGGACCAGAGACTTCTTTCTTTCCCAAAAGGTGAACGTTGGCCAGGAAATGCTTTCTTACCTGCAAAAA